>OX639993.1:186833506-188074509 GCA_951828415.1 Anomoia purmunda | reverse complement strand
TAAGGGAAAGGAGTAAAAGTTCATCAATAATGGTTATAGTAAGATACAAATTTTTCGTGTAATCTATAATTATTATTCAAAGACTTCTATTGTAAAAGTCTTTTTATAATAGTTATCACCGAGATAAATGTTTTTAAGTTTTCAAGGACTATTATTTTGACATTTATATAATAAAAGTCCTTTCATAATAATTATGAGTAAGATAAAAGGTTTTTAAGTTTTTTAGTCTTGAAGGAGGGAAATTTTTTAGGAACATTTCGGGACGGAACTAGTTCGAAATAATCTCGGGACCAGTTCGGGATCACTTCTGAACTAGTTCGGTACTATTTTGGATGCCGTAATAGTTTCATCTTTTAAAACTTAAAAAAAAATTGTCTTGGTCATAATTATTATGCAAAGACTTTTATAATATAAGTCTCAAAATAAAAGTCTGTTATAGACGTACAAAAATTTATCTCGTTGATAATTATTATCCAACAATCTTATAATATAAGCCTCAAAATAATAGTTATTTTGTCGATTAAAAAAATTTTTCTCACTCACAATTATTATGAAAAGCCGTTTACAAAATAAGTTTCAAAATAGTATATCGAGAACTTAAGTAGATTGTCTGACTCATAATCATTAATAAAAGACTTGCATTATTCTTATGAAAATTATGATGACCTTTTCAAAACTCAATGATCAAATAATTTTTATTCTGGATCTTTAAAGTAATCTTTTGTTTGGATATCCCCAAGATAATAATATAAAATTTTCATATTTCGCACAGCGTTTTTTTGTTAAGAGCGCAGTGGATCACATTTTGCTGCTAACAATGGAAAATCAAAAAAAAAAAATGATTTTCAGTCGAACCTAATGTATTTATTATTTGCCTGCATACCAAAAGCCAAGCAAAAGAAGATTTTTCTCATTCACTCAAAATGCGTAATTGGACAAACTAACATTGGAAAAGTTATCAAATTATTTCTAAAATAAAATTTTGATTAGAAAATATGTTCGAATGATCCAAATCTTTATTAGATACTACGTTGCCTCAAGCGAAATTTCCACTAAAAATTTACGCAGAAACGAAAATTACAAGTTTCAGGCTTCGATTGCTTTTTGTTTCGATTACTTTTTGTTCAATAAGTAATGCATTTTAATCGATTTTTTTTTATGAGTGTGTATTTATGTATTTACATATAGTATGTACCAGAACACTCTTCTAAAAAGTCTCGTATGTTTTTATTCTTTTAGTAAGAGCTTTTTTTTCATCACTAGGTGTTACAGCTACACCTCCAACAAATACCTTCTGCCCAAGACTTTGCTAGGCTAGCTAACTGATGGCAAGATTATCATAGAATTTCTTTGTACTTTATTTTTTTTTTTTGTTACTGATTTTGTCACGCGCCCAACTCAAAATTCCTTTAAATATCCACAAAAATCTTATAGAGCTTTGTTGATGCGTAAAAAGTACGTTTCGCGCTTAAGGAAAATTTACGTGCTGTTGTGATGGTGGCAGTGGTGGTGGCGGTGAGAGTATGCAAATACTTATGTTGTTGTTGTTATTTTTATTCTTCATTTCGCTTCACTTCCTCGGATAAATTATCAAGATAACAATGAACCACCAGCGGAGTGTAGGCTAAAGGCGTAGCGTGAGTGTTAAGTGCAGGTAACGATGAACACGCGACTTAAGGCAAAGCATTTTAGTTGCGTATACGCAGTGGTGTAGATATGTAATTTACATATCTCCATACATATATTTTATATGGAATGGTAGCTTAAGTCGACTTTAACGACAAATGAGTTATTGTACTGGCAGCGTTCCCCTGTCGGGAAAAAGCAGACAGTCTGAAAAATTAACCAATTTTAAAGTAGTTGGAAATCAACTGCTTTAAAGCAAATGCAGCGTGCGAATCTTTAGTTCTTCATTTATTTAACTCAGCGTAATAAAAAATAATTTAAAAAAAGTTCTAGTGACGAGAAATTTGGAAGTTAATTAATTTTTTTTAGCTAAGAATCTTTTCAAAAAATTAAAACCGCATATTCCTTAATAAATCAATCGACGAATACAATCAATCCAAAAAATATAATTCATATTTACCTATAAACTCATATAAAAAAGATTTTATGTTCATTACAGTATATACATACATATGTATACTTACATATATGTGTATTAACATAATTTGTATATATATATTTTTTTGTAAATGTATATCTGCGATGTTAAGGATTTTCATTGTTAAAATATTGCTAATAATAACTTAAATATGTGTAAAATTTCAAGCCTTTAGCTACTTAAATGGAGGAGTTTTGGTGCAAAATACAATATCCGAACAACCGGTTGTACGGGAGCAATCCGATCCGATCCGATCTTGATGATTTTCAGTATTAAAATATTGCTTATAATAACTGAAATTTGTGCAAAGAATAAAATTAGAATTAAGAAGATGCTTTTGGCCATTTTGTCCGCGGAAGTAATAATTAACTTCAATCTGGATGGGACTCATGGCAAAAAAAGGTTGAAGGCTTTTGATAATTTTTATCCGCTTTTGAAAGGTAAGACAGTGGGCTAACATTCTAAAATGCGTGGTATTTAAAACTTTTCAATTTTTTCTTTATCAATTTTAGATGCATTTTGTATTGGAAACGAGGATCCCGAGGAAATACGTCGTAAGGCGATTCAGGCTGTAAAAAAACAACACTTTTACGAAGAGTGTATGAAAAAAAAACTACACTAAATTAGCATAAATAAAAATGATGTCTACGTTAGGTTAAGTTTCTTTGAACAATGAACTGAATTCATATTTTATTTAAAACAAAAAAATACAATATATAAATAAATTTTATATATAAAACTATAAAATAAGCTTATTTTTAAAAAGTTGAAAAAGGCAGGTATAAATAAAAGTAGTTGGAAACAAATAGATTTTAAAATAGTTGGAAACAAAGCAATTTTAAAATAGCTGGAACTAAACACATTCTATTGCAGTTGGAAAAAAAGTAATTTTGATATTCTTTCAGCCAAATATATTTGAAAGTAGTTGAAATCAAATGCAGAGTCGGATAATTGACTTGCTCCTAGGACATCGCCATGTTAATAAAGTTAGTTGATTACAAGAAAAAAGAACGAATTTAAACTACTTGTAGTTGGAAAAAAAGTACTTTTTAAATTGCTTTTAAAGTACTTTGATTTCCGACAGGGTCTTTACACTAAGGCGCATTAATATGTAAAATTCGTTTTGGAAAATAATATTTGGCAGCGAAGTTAATAGAGTTTACTTTTTAGCTTAAGTTTAAAAACAAAAAAATATTTGCCTTAGATAAAATAACTTATGTAGGCTTCTTTATATTGGAGACCCGGCCTTTTGCAAGTTTCATAATAAAAGTCGTTAGAAAAAAGTTATTTTATTTTAATCGGTCAGCCCGGACAATTAGTAATAATAGTGTTAGACTTGGCTAAATATTTTTGAAGGCCGAAATAAAAGCGCGTTCCTTATAATAGACAAACCAATTATCCAAATTAAAGCAATTGAAATTGCCATGAAAATAATTCTTACAAAAATCATTTGCCGTTTGGAGTTGGCATAGCAATTGTTTGTGTTACAAGATCAAGACGCACAGCGCAAATTGTAGAAGAAGTTCGGTCAAAATCGCTGAAGCGGTTATAGCGCCAATTAAGTAAGTTAGTAAGGTATAAAATAAAAGAGGGCTGAAAAAGCTAAACGAGAAATGTCAGCTATTGAAACATATTTTGATTAAAGCTGTTATTGGATTCCATGGAACTAAGTTTGAATATATAACACACATATTGGTATATAGGTTTATCTCAGAAACTATTGAAACGATCTGTTACAAATAATGTACTTAGCCTCATAAAGCTACATCATGGAAACTACATCCTTCTTCTATAAAATGTTAATTTAAATACTTCTTTTTATCCTTCTGCTTTACCACGCCGTCGCTAAAAAGAAATGATAACAAATCTCTGAATGATATTCTCCCCACGAACGAAAAGGACACTGAAGATAACACAACGCCAAAACCGGTTTGTCTCCAAATCAAACTTAATAAGGGATGCCGGAAAATCGTTCCAATATATATCATCGTAATTTAAATACTTGCACTGGCGTCAATTTATCAAATTATTCTTCTTTTGATTATTATTTTTCTTTTTTGCTTTTCTTTTTTCACTACTTCCACTCAATTTTAAATATTTCTTGAATGAAGATCATTTTCTGGATTTATTATTTTGATTTTCTTATATTTCACTAAAGCGTAAGGACTTTTATTCTTACGCATTGTTTGGGTCTCACAAGCGCGTTGTTCGGATGACGATCGCAATTAAAAGATCAACAAAATCAAGTCAACAAAAAGTTATTTGATAATTAAAAAAAAATATTTATTTACATGGATTCCCGATAAGGCACAATATTCACATCAATATTTTTGAATTATCAATTAAATTGTGGATATAAGTAAATTATTTTATTGCTTATGTTTGCTTTATAAATTACAAAATCGCTAAATAATTTGGGCATAAGAGGTGCTGCTAAATAAATCATATACCTTTTTATAAAATTTCTATGTAAATAGCGTACTTGATAAGGGGAGGCGCTAGTTTTCAACACTTCCATAATATTGTGTAGTATTGTAGATTGGTGTTTTTTTAAAATTTGACATAGATTTATATATGGGCATACAAAATATTATTAAATTATAAAAAAAAATGTATAAGTAGATTATAACCTTGGTTTAGATATTTCATTGCTATTTAAGTACCCTTTCATTTAATATCAAATAGGTTGAATAAGCGGTTTATTTATTATTAGGAAACTACTTTTATTTCGCCCCTAAAAAATATTTGACCAAATTTAACTGTTATTACTAGTTCAAAGAAATAAAAGTACACATTTTTCAGTTATTTTTGGACCTTTCTCCAAAAAGTTGAAAAAATGGAAGTTCAAAAAATTTTAGTATTGTTATCGAGGAGGAGAAAAAAACAACTGTTGTTATCGGTTCCTGATTTATATATTCGGAGCTTATAAGTATGGTTTCTGTTGGATCTTGATTAAATAAAATGCGCTGTGGATGTTAACAGTTGAACGGTTTATTGAGAAGTAAGTGAAATAGAAAATTATGTATGTATCTACATTTCGAACCTGAACATATGCATTGCAGGGTTGCTTTTTAAAGTAACATTTCAACAGTTTCACTGAAAAACTTAAATAGAAATTAGCTTTTGACATAGTCTTCTTTTCAATAAAATAGGTTAAGTTAATCTAAGGATCAGTAAATTGCAAAGTTCAATTTTGAAAAAAAACTTTAGTAAAAAAGCTTAGAAAAGCAGATTTGACAAACTTTTTTTTTTAAATATTATTATATTATTATGTTATTATATTAAAGCAATGCTTTTACCCAATTTTTTTTCTAGAACAACCCAATATAAAATTGACCTATTTATCCAAAGTATCATAAAATGCGAAAGAAGTTATTTTCTCCTATGGGCATATATGTACCACAAAACAACGTCGGTATGAAAAGCGGAGCATAAAAACTATCCTGAGAATAATTTTTTATTTGACCTACTAGGTTGTATATTTGCAATCAAGGTGTATTTATGTGTGAATAAAGGTGTTTAATTATGTATCATTATTTCCATATTTACTATTTATATCATTTTGCCATCTCATTGTGATAGATATGTATGTCAAAAGCTAAGCTCTATGTGTTGACAAAGCGCCGATAAATGTCAATTTCGGCTGTTTGCAGTTATTCACAGTAATTTCATTTAAATATTTAAAACCTGTTGTTATAACTACTAGCATTATATTTCTTGGCTTATAATCAGAAATTATTTTGAAACGAAAATTATTGTGCCAAGTATGAATTAAGAAACTTAGCGAATAGCCAGCAGAAGGTAAACTTACGGCATCTTGTTGCCCCTTTTAATTAAATTCTTTAATCCATTAAAAAATTGGTGTTCTTTCCTTTCTTCTACATCAATATTTGATTGGCATAATTTTCCAAATTACTTGTTCTTTTTCTTCGCTTCCATCTGCCCAATAATCTGTTGTGTTTCTAAAAATATGCCACAGAAAAGATTTCGTGGAAGTCGCATTCGTTTGCATGTTTCTGGGATCCGAAATACAATATTCAAGTTATACACCGTTGTTTATCTTTAAAAGCGTTTTTCCGAAAGTACTGCTTTTTTTTAGGTGCCGAGTAAAACTTTTCTTAAAAGTATTGGTCCGATTTCAAAAATTTTCTTTTAAATTGTTCAGTAAACATACCGCTTTGGTTTCCCACGTACGATTTACAAAATTTTCTTGTGTTCCATTTTTACAGTCTCTAATATGTGAAAAACTGACGTAAAATTGAAAAAATTTGAAAAATCGTTGTATAAGCTTTAAACTTTGCAAAATAAAAAATCTCCACCGGTAAAACATAGAAAATGCAACTGTAGGTATAGAAAATATTAATTTTCGAATCATTGAAGAGTGACCTGTGCAGTTTCAACATTAATATTATCGGTGACGTTTTAAGGTAGCCAATGTGTTTTTTTTTTGTCTTCAAAATTAAAATTTAAAAATCAAAACACGTAATTTCAAAAATCAAAATCTATTCAGTAGATCCATTGCAATTTATTCCCCAAAAAAACCATTAAATTTCTGGTTTCGAGAATAGAATACCCCGTTAAGCACATCCATAAAGCAGATTCTCATATGTCAGCCCCTCGCATGCTACTCTCTGGACTCTATCCAGTTGACGTGATTATATTACTTAGTTAGAGGTGTACACCAGCCATTATGATTCAGTTGTACATATTTAGCTTAACTTGACTTGACTTTTGGTTCTCTTATGGTCCTTTTTTGGCACTTAGTTTTGACTTAATTGAGCAGTCAAGTTATGCTGGATTATGTGGCACTTATCAAGTCAAGTGAAGCTAAGTTAACTATGCATAACTGAGCCTTTAGTACATTCATACTTGAATATTACACCAAATATTGTGCTGAGAATTAATAATCACCTATTCTCAGATTACACGCACTAAGACACACTCCTAAAATTATAAAGCCTTAGAATAAATTTTTCGATTATTTGGTATTCAAAGTTTAGAGCTCCTAATTTTTTTTTATTCTAAAGAACTGAAAATAATCCTTCGGTTTGTTTCACCCATACATATACGAGTATTTCTTATAAAGCATTTAAAGACCTAGCATAAATTTTTGAAACAGAAAAAAATGCATGGCCATTTTATGGAGCAAAATTATGAAAGTAGCTTCCATTTTATTTCAGCAACAAGTATGCAAACTGAAAATTACTATTATTTTAAATAAATAAATACACACTCATCTGAAATACAAGTGCTACGGAAAAGCCACAGCTTTCACTCAAGTAGCTATGACATAAAAACCACAAAACAATTCAAATGTGAAAGCAAACGAAAACAAACTCCAAATGTTCTATTTTCTCTTGAATCATTCAATAAATAAGCGAATTCTAAGGAATCACTTTCGGCAATGTTCCGATGGCCAACATATTGGTCGCATTAAAGTGAGCATTCAAAATTTTGTACATAAATAAGTAAGTGAGTTGAAATACTTAATAATAAATATAAGCATAAGTTTCTGCCATTTGATAAAATCGATTTTGTGTCATGTTAACATTTAGTTAAAGTTTTATAATGTCAACGCAAAAATTTTTGATTTATGTGCCACTTGTATTTTATAAAAGCTCGCACACAGGTATATTTAAAACGCATAAACTCGTACGTGCATAAATATGGTTTGAGAGTTCTCACTTGGGTACTTTTACGTAAAATAAATTCAAAGTCTTTGCGAACTAGAATACATTTGCATATATAGTACCGTTGCAAAATCATAAAATAGTGAACAACTTCAATGAGAAAACGAAAAGTTCAGTGTTTAAAACATTTAAGCTTTTATTTTTCTTTTTAATTCGAGCTTTGTGAACCCACATATGTCGAGGCTTGCAATATGAACGCACAAAAGTTTAAAAAAAAAAAAACAAGAACGGTTTGGGATATGAATAAAATTCTTTACTCCTGTGAAAATTAATTCGATGCCATTATGTATGGAACTCGATTTCTTTTGCATGGACACCACGGGCACGCTTGCCGAAGTCCAGACGCTGAATCCAATTTTCGACGGCTTTCAAGCATAAATCGGCCGATACTGCTGCAATTTAGCGTTCGATAGTCGTACGAAGTTCATCAATCGTCGCTGGCTTGTTGGCATAGAGCATAGACTTGACGTATGTTGCCCCACAGGAAATAATCTAACGGCGTCAAATCGCACGACCGAGGCGGTCAATTGACTGGGCCATTTCGTGAGATGACACGTTCACCAAACTTGGTTTTCCATATCATCCAATTCGGGCCAAAAATATTCGTTTACCATTGAGCGGTAGCGATTCCCATTCACAGTAACGTGCCGGTCTTGTACCGGAGTACGTGTGGATTGCTGCCTGTCCAATAACGCATATTTCGCTTATTGACGAAGCCATTCAGCCAGAAATGACGACGACCATAAATTGGATGTAGCGCTCTTAAAGTTGAGGCCATTGACTCCGAATTTCGGTAGTAAATTTTAATAATTTCGACTCGTTGTTGGATCGTATATCTTTTCATGATGAAATGGCAAACCTTACTGAAGAGAAAAGAATAAGAAGAGAGCGGGAAAAAATATAGCGTCGTTTGCTGTCACTATCGATCAACTTTTGTGCGTCCCTATTGCTAGACCCTTTATTATATGTGTAAATAAAAGCCTCCTACCACGGTGCTTGACGTCTTCCGAAATGTCTCCACTGCCTTTCTTGAAATTTTGCATGTTTATTTGGTAGGTATGAGAATAAGTCGTACGCTGTATATTTTATGTTTGGGTTGCCACCTGGTTGAAAAGTCGAGTTCAATCAAATTGTGCACAAGTTATATGAAATAGTAAAATATGAGTGTCAAACGTTCCCCTTGTTCCCCTTATTGCAAGCTGCATACCTATATTTTTGAGAGTGTTGCCACCTGTTTTATGTTACAGAAATTGATATGCGTTTTCTAGTTGCGAAGATGCAAAGGACAATTAATAAATAGGATGTGCTTGCAAAGGCGCCTATTGTGAAAACAAAACTTCCGATAGGCTCGCTGGTGTCGAGATATTTCTAAAAAACCGTGTTTACAGTCTTGGCATTCTAATAGGCCATCCTCTTTGTTTCCGGAAACATTTAGAGTACCCTAACTAATAAAAATCTGGCAACAGGCGCTTTTTCCTTTTACACAATTCTAATCGTTATCGTCATCAACAACTTGACAGATCTAGATAAGATTTGGCATATACAGTTCGCTATATGGGTTACAATTAAAGTTAACTGCGAGCTGTTTAAAAAGTTAAGTCGAATTAAAACAATGAATTAAATCAAATTTCGTTATGCGCGTATCGTACGTTTTGAAAGAAAGTTGCCACCTATTCAAATCACAAAAATCAATAAATATAAGAATAAATGACATTTTACAATATAGAAGTTACCACTTATTCAAAAAATTTATTAAGATTATAAGTCAAACCAAATATTAAAAAATGGTTTTCAAACGCAGTAGGTTTAAGTAAACTTTATATTGAAAATTACTTGGGAGGTATGAAGTTCTTAGTTTAAGGAAGCTATTTTCGAGAAACATATTTGGAGGGGGTTTGAAACTGTTTAAAATTTTTAAATTCTACTAAGTTTATAAGATAAAAGAATCAATACAATACTGGTATTAGTTAATCGTGATTTGGATAAACTAAGTGTCGAAAAAATTTTAAAGAGTTGCCAACTGTTTGAAAATTATGGAAAAACTATTTTTTTAATTAATGCACAAGGTTTTTGAAAGCAATTCGTAAAAGGGTTCAATAGTTAAAAAAATATATTTTTTTGAGTTAAATAAAGTACAATAAAAAAATTGTTATAAAAATTAATCTTAAAATATTAATAAAAAAACTAAAAGAAGTTTTTCAATAAGATTGCGGCTTATAAAAAATTATGAAAAGTGCATGTATTAATGTATTAAACACGACTAGCCTGAAACGCAAACATTGTCAATATTCTGGAATATAATTTTTGAGACTTCCTTAAAGTAATTAATTCCTTGAATGGAAAGTTTTCGTCTTTGGTAAAATAATTTATTCCCTTTTCTGTTACATTCGAATTTATAACGTTAAACCTACTGTCATGCGAGCGAAGTTAGTTTATAATAATATGTATTATTGTTAAAAAAATAAATGTGCAAAAAAATTTCACCATTCACCGAAAACCCTCTTTAAAAAGGGACCCATTGTGGTGAAGAAGACCGTTCGACTATTTCTCTTAGATTTTCAATGCCCAAAATAAAACAAGTTTGTAAAAAGCCTCATCGCTGAAAAACATCATAATTTTGTTTTTCATAAAAACCCTCCAGTTTTCACCTGCATGGAAAATCCATTATCATAAAATGTTCAAATGGTAAAACGATAGAAAATGCAACGTAAAAAAATAAGTAGCGCTATAAATCTTAACAAACAAACTGAGTGACTTCATAAGGGGAAAATAAATACACTCAATACGTGAAAGAGCAACAAAATGAGGCTGAAGTCAAAAAAAAAAAAAAAAAAAAATATATTTGCTAAAAGGCACAAAAATGCTACAATTGAATTGGGAAAAGTAAACACCTGAGCACAGCATAACAAACGCGTCGAAAAGTAAATTACGAAAATATAAAAATAAAATGCAATTGAGGTTCACGTTAGCTGAGAGAAAAAAAAAACAATTAAAAAACCCAAAAACGACCGCTGGTTGGTGACTAAAATTCAGCTACGCTAATTTTGAACGCAGCTATGCAGGGAGTAAAAATTCAGTACATATTCATATTACATACTTACTTTTTTGTGCAATTAATTTTGAAAGTACTGCAACTAATGGATAATAATAAATACTTTGCACTACTGAATTGAGTTAGTGCAAATAAAATGCACAAAATATTAGCAAACACATTTTGGTGCGGTTCATTTATTTTTAATTGATATTGAGTTACACGAACATTTTAGCATCCATAAATTATGGATTATAATGAATTTTTAAAATTACGTATGGAAAAATTGATGTAAAAAAAATATATTAAAAAAATTATACTTGGAATTTTAAAATGTGGAACAACTGACGTCATGTCAGTTGTGCCATGTAGTTTTTTTATCGCCCTACTACATTTATATATATGATGAACATCTTCGAGCTGTGCGCTAATTAAAATTCATAACTAAATTCCATTTATATCATATTACAAAATTTTTTTAGAAATTCATTTTAATACAGTTTAGCTGTTTACTTTCTACAGGTATTACAAATAATATGTACATTTTACTCTACTAAGTGTGGTTTGCGAAAAATTGAAAACGTACGTCTGTGTTCGTACAGTTATGCGCATAAAAATTGGTACACGATATATTGACCAGTTTTGGCTATACATCATTTGCCGGTTTTACGTTTGTTATTCTTTTTGTTTTATTAAATTTCAGCTTAGTATTAACTAGTAGCAGCATTAATAAAAATAGTGGTAGAAATAAGTAAAAGTAGTGTTAGAAACCAGTAAGATTAGTGCTGGAAAGTAGTAGTAGCATTAGTTAAAATAATAGTTGAAATTAATAAATATAGTGTTAGAAATTAGTAAAATTAGTGGTAGAAATTAGTACAAGGTGGCGCAAAAGTAAACTTCCGATGTTTTTTTGGCTGTAATTTAAAGAAAAAATGAAAAACTTTGATTCCTCTTGTGGATTATTTTTATTTGGTCTTTTAATTTTTTTTACATCAAGTCGAGAATGTGATGCCATATAAATGGCCGCCGCCACAGTTGATTGTCATTTGAGCCCTTTTTATGGCATTTTCCATCACTTTGGCCAAAACTTCCGGCGATAGGTCCTCACATTCTTGACGGATATTCTCTTTAAGAGCTGCAAGAGTCTGAGGCTTGTTGACATAAACCCGCGACTTCAAAAAGCCCCACAAAAAGAAGTCTGGAGCGGTCAAATCAGGCGATCTTGCTGGCCAGTGCAAATCGCCAAAACGGGAGATTAGGCGCCCGGGAAATGCATCCTTCAGCATATCGGTTGTGGCACGTGCAGTGTGTGCCGTTGCACCGTCCTGTTGGAACCACATGTTTTCCAATCCCAATTCATCAAGTTGCGGCAAAAAGAACTCGTTGATCATTGCTCTGTAGCGCTCACCATTCATAGTAACCGTTTGGCCCGCGACGTCTTCGAAGAAAAAAGGTCCGATGACACCTCCAGCGAAAACAGCACACCATACAGTGACTTTGAGCGGGTGTAATGGCTCTTCGTGGGTTACACGCGGATTTTCAGTGCCCCAGAAGCGTAGATTTTGCTTATTTACGTACCCGCTAAGATGGAAATGGGCCTCATCACTCATGATTATTTTTGATGAAAAATCATCTTCCTCTTGGTTGTGATTAAGGATGGCTTGAGCGTATGTTAGACGCGATTGGCGGTCAGCAGCTAACAGCTGATGCACCGTCTGGACTTTGTACGGAAACATCTTGAAATCTTGTACCAAAATTCGCTGTAAAGACCGTCGACTGTTACCCATTCGCGTGGCACGTCGTCTGGTCGATGTCGACGGCGCTTCCATGACATCCTCGGCTACAGCAGCAATATTCTCTGCAGAACGGCTACTCCGGGGTCTGCCACGCCTGGCAGCATCTCGTGTTGTGCCAGTCTCTTCGAGCCGAGCGGCTAAACGTCGCAGTGTTTCACCTGAAGGCGTTGGACGGCCAGGAAATCTGCGACGAAATTCACGTTGTGCCAAAGTCACCGACCTATTATTGGTCAAATAAATAGTCAGGAATATTCCGCAGCAGTGTAGCTTAACATTGTTTATTAACGTGTATTTCGCATGTGTTTACTACACAAATGTCAAAACAGAACTGACATTAGGGGCCAATCGCAAAATTTATAGCATTTTCTGATAGGAGGATTACTTTTGCGCCACCTTGTACAAATAGTGGTTGGAATTAACAAATATTGTGGTAGAAATTAGTAAAATGGCTCTGACGAGAATTTTGTTATGCGATATTCTGACGCGACTTTTGTTACGCGTTGTAAAAAATCACTGGCGCTAAAGAAGTTTGACTTCAAATTCACTTTTCAAACTTTGTAGAAAAAATGGGAAAATTCAAAAAATTGTCGAACGTACTTTGTATGAAAGAGAAGGCGTGATAGCTTCAACAAAAAAAAAATTTAAAAATTCACGGAAAGTTTTAGTCATTTTAAATTTGAACTTTTACAAACATCGCAAAAAACAGCCAAATTAGACTCCCGCCACATAGCTTCTTTGAAAAACGACTTTTTATTTTACTTCCGTTCTTAATTAGCGCTAAACAAATCTTATGTTTCATGAAAGATGCTAACAGGGTTGCATTTGCAAGTAAAGCAAATTTTATTCCAGCTGAAGCGTTCGTTTGCAAGTCGGTTACAATAAAACGGGGCCATGGTAATAATATATTAGAAGCACCTCTACTAAAGTTATTTTTTCCACAGAATATTCAAGGTTTTTTGGCTGCCGGTAAGTGGGCGCGCATGTTCGCTTAATAAAGTCATATTTGGGCTTCTAAGGGTATGTGCCACACAGTAGAAAAGTGCTATGGTGAGATGACTTTTTACTATGGTGAGGAAATTTTCGATTTCTGCAGTGCTAATCGGTTATTTTTTTCTGCGGGAAAATTTTGACAGCTATGTAGTTGCAGAGAAGAATAAAACTCATTGATACAAGTAAATTGCAGAAAATATACAGAAAACACTTTACTAATTTTAGAATACAAATCAATGCATGTAAGAGACCCTTTAATATTAATTTGACAGCCAGCAACTTGCAAAAATCTTTCAACTTGCTTGGTAAGATGTTGACAGCGTAACGAATGACTTAATGTTGTATTGAATTTTAATGTGAAATTTCTAAGTAATTATTAACAAAAGAATCGCATACTTACATGTAATATAGCATTTTAACTTTTTGCCGGTAGCCCAATATGATAGCACATTCGCTTGATTTTCGTATTTATAATAGAGGATGTTTTTTTTAGACTGATAGAACTTTAAATTGAAATAAAACACATACAAAATGAAATATGATGGCAAATTTTTTTTATTTGAAAGATATTTTCATGACATTTAATATTTAAAAACGATTTCTGGCATTTGTCCGCCACGACTAGCTTTGGTGAATCGGATGCGATCAGTTCAATTTTGAATTTCCATGTTGTGGATGGACAAAGTCCAACTTGTCAAACACGGCGGCGAATAGACAAATTCGGATCTTTTCCGACACTGTCACTTACAGCACCAATATTTTCTTCTCTACGTACAGTTCTTTGTCTTGTTGTTGGTTTTTCATCGAGTAGAGTAACTGTTGTTCGATATTTTTCAACAGCTCGACGAATGAGCTGCTCTGATGCTCGATTATGTGGGCCATAAAATTCACGAAGTGCTCTATCTATAAGTTTGGCAAACAGAACACTGATTTTTAAAGTAAATATCCACAATTTGTAAAAGTTGTTGCGGCGTCATACTTTCCATGATGATTTGTCAATGCTTACTGAACAGAAATGTCAAAACGAAATGTCAAAACGAAATGTCATTTACCAGCTGCCAAGCGACAGCTATCGAAAGTTCTATCAGTCTAAAAAAAAAAACACCAGTTACATTCTCATTTCGGTCTTCTTCTTCTTCATTCTGCTTGTTTTCAAAAATTCAAATTGCTTTTCAAATTTTTGACTTGCCCTGTGAGGCGGGAAAATTATATTCACCTCATAGCTGTCAAAAATTTCCATTCCAGTGTACTTTGCTACCGTTTGGTAACAGACCCTAAATGGAGTTTGAAGAAAATCTTTGTTAGAGAGGTTGAAGCCGACATGATTTTAACATGACATATATGTACGAATAAATATAACTATATAGATACATATATTGATACACAATTTCATTGGTAATAAACAGACTTTACAAATATTTATTTCATTCATTCTTACACTTTATTATTGAGTCCTTTTTCCAAAAGCTAATTCTGCACTTTGTTCCTTGTCTTACTTTCACTAGGACTTTTTCACTTCATCTGCCAGTTTTAGAGAGTCTCAACGTGAATATTCAATCGTTAGAAAAATGCAGTACAATAATGAACATTATTATTTTTTTATTTTATTCTTACTAGTGCAAGAAATCTTTATTTTTCTTCATTCTGTCTACATTTCACCTTGTACTAAAAATGTGGACAAATTAATACTTATCCAAAATACGGCGTTTTTTATGTCCCTTTGTCGACTCCTTCCGAAAAAGGACATTGAGTTTTGGGCGCACCAAATGGAGCTGTCACAACGTACGTCACCTTTCATTATAAGATCATAATATAAATCCACATTTCTGACTATGAGGAGCAAACTGAAAGCTCAAAAAAATGTCATCGAATCTTCACACTTTTGTTTTAAATTTTATAAAAATTCTAGGTTTGCAATTTGAAGTATGTCCGACAATTTTTTTCATATGAAAAAGAATGTGTTGATCAAAAAAATTGTCAAAAATCAACTGAATTTTTTGCCTTCTTGAAACTCCCATTTATTATCCTAGACTTTAATGGGCTACAATTGCATACTTAAAATTTAAAAAAAAAATTTAAAAGAAATGTTTAAAAACTTGACGAAGTTTTGTTAAATTTTGCCATTTCTTCAAAGTTTGAAACGTGGAGTTATATTTTTTGCGTGTCATATGCTGAACTAGACTTTTATAAAAGAATGGCAAACATAAAACAAACAAAAGTAGATTAACCAAAAATGTGCTGAATGATGTGCCATAATTTTATTCACATAACTGTACATCTGTTCATAGCGTCGTAATTTTAAAATCGACATGTGTTCGAGCAAAATTGTGTTACTTTATAATCAAAAGCGATGACAGCTAGTTTATGTAAACGTATTATGTAACAACAATTGCAGACGTTACAATTAAGGTTAATTGAATTAAAATTCATTATCATACTGACAACAACAACAACAACAACACCAACTAAACTGCACTTAAATGAAAGCAAGAGCACACAAGTCCAGAAGTCGCAACAGAGAGCAATTCCTAAAATGCAATACTCGTATATAATTTATTATCTCTAATATGTTGCTACGCTATTGCAAACGATGAGATCTGCTCTACTCAGCGATGCATCACTTAAAGTATCCGATGCACGGCTAAGAGGCATTGCTACTCTTGGCAGTTCATGGAGTAGAGAAAAAATGATGTGTCCACAAAAAAAAAATATTAAACAAAAATGTTCATTCTTTTATTCATTGTTTTTTTTGTTGCTTATTTTGAAAAAGCAAAAGGAAATCCAAAATTTATTTGAATATTTACCAAGCACGTTCTGAAAATGTGCTGGAAAATTTCTAATCGTCAGATTGACCTAGATGGCATAACTGTAGCCAGATGTAGCCAGACTTATTTAGTGCCCCTCGTACAAATTGTATAAATTGATATACCAATATGTGTCTATAGACATTTCATTTATTCCCTGCAGTCATAGACATTTCATAATATACAAGATATTTCATGCATGTGAATGTATAGTAAATAATCAATAGCAATATCATGATGAACATTGCGAATTTTGTTATTTTGGTCATTAGTATAGTCCAAACTTGTTAGGAAAATTTAAAAATTCATGCCAAAGTTTTACTTAATTCATTTATTATTTAGCCGTATTCTGAGTTTAACTTGCTCCCGCAATGTTTCACTTCCCACTTTTACCTCATTATAAATTTTGCCCTGAAATTTTTCGCTTATCCGCAACACTAATTTCGGATGAAAAGTTTTCAGTGGATTTCTTCACTAAATTTGAGAGGCGAGTAAAAAGATTCAATAATAGTAGTAGTTTATTTATAAAATTACATTATAAAACAACGACGTTTGCATTAATTTTAGGAGTAAATAAGCACCGAGTGGTATTATTTTAAGTAGAATGCAGGAAAAACCGAACACGGAGGTTTTGTAAGGGAGAATTGTGAGAATTGAATTTCGCGAGACCAACTTCAAAGTTTTTACCAAAACCATTTTCATAGCCACCCTCCGCAAAGAGACGGAAAGAAGCGCTAAGTTTAACGATTGGCGGAATACTTGTAAATATCTAAACACTTCTTTATTGAATCTTTAATATCCTACTACAGTAGACGCTTACAAATTAGAACTCTTAGAAATTAAAATATTCATGAATTAGAACCAGTGATTTTAATGCATTGAACGCTCTGAAATTAGAACTTGAGGTTCTAATGCCAACTTGAGGTTCTAATTTCTGAACATTTTTGTTTTTAATTTTTAATTTTGTTTTTATTCCATTCAAAAAAGTTAAAATAAAAAGGCGAATCGCATAGTTATGTATTTGATTCCTTTTGTATTTTTGTTTTGCCATATTTTTGGTGCATTTTGGCCATTCGTGTGTGAAATTTGATATGCGTCTACATACTTTGATAGACTCTATCGACAAGTGAAAGTAACTTATTAAAAATGTCAAATAAACGTAAAAAACACTTTATCTTCGGATACCAAAGTAAAGATATTGGAAAAGCTGGACAAAAGAGTTCAAGGGAACCGCCTAGCGCTAGATTTCATTGTGACCAAATCTGCCAACAGCAAAATCAAGTCAAATAGATCATCTATGTTAAATGCTGTTGCCAACACCTACCAGGAAGCAGCAAGTAAATCTATACGTAGTGCTGAATATCCGAAAATGGAAAGTCGTCTCTATAAGTGGTTTTTAAACCAACGCGAATGCAAGTGTATATTGACTGGACCAATGGACAGGAAAGGAAAAAGCTAAACAAATTTTTAGAGAAGAATATTCCGATCAAAATGAAAATGCAAAATCCGCGGAAGCGCTGGATGGTTTACTAAGATTAAAAAGCGACACAGTATTCGTATTTTAAAAAGTGGTGATGAAATTCTTTCTAATGATGTAGTTTCGATCACTCCGTTTATTCACAAACTTCGTGAAAAGGTCGCTGAAATGGGGTTAATGGAGTCACAAATATAGAATGTGGACAAAACCGGATTATTTTATAGATAAAACCTATGTCTCTGCTTGTGAAAAAAGTGCCCCTGGATACAAAATCCAAAAAGAGCGAATTTCAATTTTACTCGGCTCAAATGCTGATGGCTCACACAAATTAGTTCCCTTAGTTATTGGAAAAGCAAAAAATCCAAGGTGCTTCAAAGGTTTTAATAATCCACTTCATTACGACTTTTCCAAAAATGCTTTAATGATTCTTTAATTTTAAAATATTTTTTGTTTAACAGGTCATCCGGTTTTCTGAAAAAAATAACTTGCCTCCGAATACCCTCTTGCTAATTGATAACTGCTCCGCTCATGCCCCAATCGAAAAACTTCAAAGCAGCGATGGAAACAACCAATGGATCAAAATCCCATAAGGTTAACAAAACTTGTTTACAGAAGTAAGTTACTTGCTTAAATAATTGCTGAAGGTGGTGAACTGAATTGTGTATTGGAATTCCATTCCATTCGAAACCCAATATTATTTCTGAACAAGCTTGGCAAACAGCGATGAGGAATTCTTCGTCCAAGTTGTTTAATTGGGACTTTGACCAATACGACAGCGATGATAATGTGACATTAGCACAATTGCTCAAAAAGAATAATGACTGCAATGAAGCTCGCCAAACAAATCTAACTCGTTTAGCAGAAATTGAACTAAGTAGCGGTGATGAATATTCTGATTGTTGTCAAGACGATATTGTTGCTGAAACACCAGTTATTTCAAATACTATAGCCATTGAAAGCGTTAATAATTTAATAAAATGGTGCAAAAAGAGTTAATTGTTTTCCACTAAGCACATGGCCAATCTGTTGGCCCTCCGTAACGATATTGTTATATTAGATTTTATGAAGCCAAAAATTACTGATTATATGTTAAAAAAAGATTAATTTTGAACTAGGCTCTCATTCTCCAGTATTTTGAATTAATTTCTGAAATTTTAATTTTTTTTAATTAAAAAAAATTTATGTTATAAACTGAACTGCTATGTTTTTAAATAAATAAATAAAACAAATAAAAAAAAATATTTTTATGTAGTTTTTGGAAGTAGCTTAACTCTTACTTTTATTATTTACGCTACTAAAAAAACGCCCAGAAATTAGAACATTTCGGAAATTAGAACTACCCCAAAAACAAAGTGGTTCTAATTTGTGAGCGTCTACTCTAGTAGTCAATTGTTGACCGAAATACAAAAATAAATTTCGTTACCATTATGAGTACAAATCTGCAAGTAGCTCCAAGGGAATGTAACTGTCTCTCAAGTGCCGCCGAATTACCTGCTGATCTGCATTGGCTCTTTCCTCACACAAAAGTCGCGTGGCATTAGAGTTCATTCTACCTAAATAAAAGTGCCTTATTATTGAATTTGATTTAAACAACAGGGTCCTAAATGTTTAAACCATTACTTTTGGCTTTGCTCAATTTTACATTTTGTAAAACAAAACTCAGAGTTGTAATTTCCTTGTTCGTATTTTACCAGCTGTTTCCAATTGGAATTTATTGCAAAACTCATAATAAGTGTATTCACCTTGGGCGGAAGAAAAAATTACGGGTTAATTTTTTTCGGAGACAACGCAGAATAAGACTGAATATCGCTGTGATACAAAATCGAGGTTAATGTCTACGTATTTGGTGAAAAAAAGGATAATTATAATCTAAAATTTATGGCGTATAATCAAAGTCTTGAGTCCCAAGTCCCTACTTTATGTCAACTTTAAATTACTGGAATAAAATAAGTAAAAAAGAAAAAAATAAGTAATTTGGTAACAAATTATTCAATATTTATTCTATATTTATGTCGAACAAGAAACGTGAACAAAATTAGAGTAGCCGAAAAAAGCAATTTCTCCACATACATGTAATTAAAAGTAAATTTATTTAAAATTACAAAATTTTGAAAAAAAAATAAATAAATCACAAGTAAGTAATAAATTCTTCCTCATATATTTTTGGCATTTAGCAGTCTCCTTCAATATCCTCAAAATAGGACAGTGAATAAGTATTTTAATCAAAATCACAAATTTAAATTTCGTTCAACACATTGACTGCCAACTACCAGATAACCCGTAGATTGTGTTCTTTTCAACTACGATACATCTCGTCCTGTGTTTTTTTTCTGCCATTTTTGGGCAACTATAATCAAACTCGTAATATGTTAGTGCTAATATCGTTAGATGACTTTTGGGAAAATAACAAAATATCAATGCTAGCTTGCATGAACAGAAGATATATTAAAAAGCGAACAAAAAATTTGACAGTTTTAGTAAAAGCTTTACTGGCTGCTTTTCGTCACTCTAATAGCGTTTTCTTTTCTCGAAATAATATGGCGTGTATTCTACGCCCATCGAGGGCTGTAAAATTTTCGTGCTCTTTTCTCAACAATTTTTCTGGGTTATTTCTGTGCTTTTCTCAAAATGTTGCACACTGCCCCGACAAAAGTGCAACATTTTCTACCCGCTACCAAACGCTAGGCTTAGAATTGTGGAGCTGATTTTAATTGTTTAGTTTATTTGTTCGTACAATAGATTTGTTCAGAAATCTCAATTTCGATACTAAATGCAAGTTATTTGACTAGTTTTATTACTTTCGATGAATCAAATTGATGATGCAAGTGAAATTGAGAGTGTGTAAGTTTTTTTTTTTTTTTGGTTCTTTTCTCATATGAGAAACGCAATATTTTCGCTGGGTAAATGACAACATTTTCATAATGTTGCCCGAGAATGAGGTGACATATATTTCGAGAAAAGAAAACGCTAGTTATAATAAAAAAAATCGACACTAGCTTGACTAGGAGTAAGATAAAGTATACTTTTAAAACATGCTCTACCTTATTTAGAGCCGGTTTCAACTTGACTAATAATCATAATCATCCCTATGTTTTTAGGTTACCCTGGAAGGAAAAATTAAGTAAAATTCGATCAAATTAGGAGACAATGATTTAATTTTATGCGTTATAGATTTTTACATCTATTTTTTGATGTCTACTTTGTGGTAAATCTTGTCATACTTCATATAAGGTAATGTTAGCAGTGACGATATAAATTAACAAATTTGCAGAGTTCCAAAAATTGTAGTTTTTAACTTCATTTCTATTTCCACAATTCGCACAATTTTTTTTTGTCATGTTTGGAACTTGGATACGATAACTTATTTAAAGATATACAACTAACGTCTTTTACAATAAAAAATATGACTTTTTTAATTATAAGTTATTTGCCCTTTAAAAAATGCAATTTTTTTAAATAGAAGATTTAACGTAAAAATTTTCCTAATGCTGAATTATATTTTAAGTTCATTCAGCATAAGTTTGACAATAAAATAGACATCTTAAATTAATTTTTCAGAAATATAATTTTTCATTGAAAGCCCATTAAAGTAGGAAACATTTACGACAGTGCCACATAGCGGAAGTTTTAGGTAAAAATAAATATCAAAAATTAAATACAATACTATACAAAAAGCTTTGAAAGACCATGACTCACGTCTTTCTAGAAGAATTCCATAGAAGAACCTACTTTGAGCAAATTTTACTCAATGGTTCCGGTTTGGTAAATCTAAACATTTAAATTAGCTTTTGCTGTCATCAAATAAGTAGAATTTTGTTGCACTGTGTATCTAATGAATGTTTTTGAATGAATATTTTTGGTGTAACATTTATTAGGATTTATTTAAATTTAAAGTTATAAGAAAACATTCTAAAAATATTCTAAACTTTATCGAGGAGTCCAAAAAAAGCTACATTTCAAGAACAACCCTAATGTGCGCAGTCTCACAGAAACAAACACGCATGTATGTACGTACATTCGTGCACATCTTTATGCAAATATTTAAATGTCATAGTGAGAAAACATTGTCCAGTCAATGTCACATTGCTGATGTAACCCCTGGAGTTTAAGCCGTTGTGGTTTGACATTATGATTAAACTTTAATACCAATAATTCCTCAGTTGTTATTTTAGTTAAAATTTTTAGTCCACAACAAATTGTGGAGCAACAGCAAACATTTGTGAACTGAATAATAATTTTGGAAAATTTTTGAATGATTGTTTGCGAAGCTGTGAGAGCATGGAGTAAAAACTAAATAACGAAATAGGAGAAACGAAAAACAAATGCCACAATGGTTCGCTTTCTAGAGATTGCAGTAATTTTTTATAAACTTGAAGTGAAATTTTTCAAGCAATATAGTTTGTATACAAGCTCAGGTAAGCCTTTGTCACATATCGCCTTTGCTTTATGTTTCTTACGAGCATTATAGACAGTTTTAAAATACAACTTCTATTGCGACATGAGCGTGGTTTTTAAAGGTCGCGTCGAACTTTTGCTTCACGCCACGAACTCTCGTCCGATTTCACCACACCGGAAACCAACTGAATCTAATCAGATTCTAATTTCAATCAGCAAAAGTGAAATTAGTTCGAATATGTTGAAATCGGATGAGGCTTTCTGTAAGAGGAACTATGCAATTCCTTTGTGATCTACGTTCATTGCCTTTATGAAGCGTGGGGCCATTTCGGCACTACTTCAGTACCATCTGGGGACAACTTCTGGACAATTTGGGAATAATCTTGTGATTAGTTACTTCAGGATCATTTCACGACTAAATCGAGGCAATATCAGGATAATTTTGGAACAATTTCAGGACCGTTTTCGAAATCATTCCGAGCGAAATCAGTTCTGGACTATTTCGGGATTAGTGCGAGATCATTTCGGGACTAGGTGGCTCCGACAGCTCAGTACTATATTGGGATGACATCGAGCATAGTTGGGGACTAGTTCAGGACTGGTTTGGGACTGGTTCGGCACAGGTCCTGAATAGATTTGGGGCAGTTTCATAGCCAGTTCGAATCTACTTCGGGACTGTATTCGTAACGGTATGTGAACCGAAATTTATTGACTGAATATGACCGTAGCCGAAGCTTAAGTTCAGTCGTTCTCTACATAATTGCAAACAGTGTTGTCATTTTAGCCTTTTACCGGCTAGATCAACTTAACTTTTATTTTATTTTAGCTGGGAAATTTTAATTTAGTCTGTAGGCTGTTTTAGAGGTTTTTCTTAAAATTATTTAGCTTTTTTATACGTTTCTCTTGTGCTGTAAACCGAATTAGTTTTGATTACTTAACTAATTGATTTTGATTGAAAAGATCCATATAAAACAATTCAAATATACTGTAGCATTTTGGGCAGAGATTCGTGAATATAAAAACGCGCATGGTGAGAATCCTTTTAGCTACCATTTGTAGTTTAGTTTTAAATTTTTTAATTTTACACCAATTGAAAAAAATGTTATATGAATACAAGGATTAATTTTACGTATGAAGAAACAACAACATTGCTGTAGCTCAGTCTCATCTCAAGTCATTAAATTTGAGACTTTCAATTAGAGACATTGTTTGTGACTTGTGACGACTTCGGGTATTCAGTAAGCAACCGCTTCAAAAAAAAATGTCATCAAAGGCTGTGGTGGAAAGCAGTAGAGACAATCAGCTGATGGTATGTTCAGTTAGATATGTACAATCAACCTCAATGAAAATGTGTTTATCTTATACTTTTTCAATTCTTCGGCATTTCTGTTCTTTAAAAATTAAAACCGTTCAAAACTCTCATTACTGCATTTTATGTTAACTGATTATGTAAAATATGCTTAAAAATTAGAGCTAACAACAATCGATAAATGTAAAGTCTCCCCCATATTCACATTCGATCAAAATGGCATATTTTTTATTATGCGCTATAAAACTTAAGTCTAATTTTTTTTTTTAGAGATTTAAGCAAAATATAGCGTACGACAATGGGGCAGATGAAGTGCTACTTCATTTTCGCGCTTGTTCAATAGTTTTCTCAAATTCTTCGTTTTGTGATCTGCTCAGGCTCAGCTGACAAATTAGTGACTTTATTTTGATTCTAGAGACTAGAGGCTGCTTACAGAATACCGATATTAGTTTGAAACTGTAGCACATACTTGAAATAATACCAATATAAGAAACCTTGCCAATTGCGCAATTGCTTCTTAAAACTTTGTTTAGATTTAAAAAAAGGTAATATTTTAAGATAATCTGTTTTAAGATTTATGGACTGTAACACTTTAACAAATTGCGCTTCGATCGCAACATTCATACATTTATATAGTACCTACCTACAGTTACTAAAAATATAATAGAATCAAGCAATTCCTCCACACATATTTGGTAAAAACAGTTATTAAAAACATTTTTTAACCAAATCAAAATTTTGTATTTAGTTCCGTTTATTAATTTAGCATATTAGTAACTCAAACAAGTATCAATAGTAATTTCATTAAAGAAATAAAAAAACTCTTTTAAATAATAATAAAACTCCATTAAAAAGTGTGCGAATTTTAAAACTTTGTAGTAAATCCTTTATTTGCAAGTACTTTATCTGCATCTTTTCGGCATAGATTCTACTAGGGTCACACAGACCGACTTTGGTATGGAAAACCAAGCTTCCTGTATTCTTTGCCAAAGTTATTCCTTATTCTTTCAATTAGCGGGCCCAAGCTTTTCCTTTACAATCTTCCACAAGTTTTCTATGGGGTTTAAATCCGTAGATCGCGACTCTGTACCCACAGTTTTACAAAACCCGAAGTATGCTTCGGGTCATTATCCTGTTGAAACTGCCAAATCAAAGGCATGTTCTATTCGGCATAGGGTTGCATAACGTCTGCTAATATTCTTAGGTATCGGTACCGGTTCATGTTTTCCCGAATTCAAAATAGCGATCCGACTCCATACCACGTAAAACATCCCCATATTATTATATTTCCTCCTCCATGCTTGAGTGTTTTTGTTGTGTACCTGGGATTCTGGACCGGACCAAGTTATGTGAGTTCTCACAAACGTTTGTCGATTTCGTCGCTGTCTTTTTGTCAACATTGGAACTTTTCGTGGCAATCTGCCGCAGAGGTTCCTTTCTACAAGACGCCGGATAACAGTTATCGAAGATTTTTCGACGCTTATTTCCTTCGGGATGACTGCAGTGGATTGAAAAGGATCGCGCTTTGATAACCTCACAATGAAATTTTCGTACTCTGGAGTCGCTTTACGCGGTCGACCTCGCAGTTCGTATTCTGTTTGAAGCGAAAGAGCAGTAAACAAAATTTTTTGTGATCTGTTAATAGTTTTTGACATTTCCCTTTGCGTAACACCATTTTTTTTTTGTTTGCAAATTTTGTATGTGTTTACGTTCTTCTCTCGCGCAGTGCTTTCCGCGCCCCATTGCTTCTTAATTAAAGCAAATTTTACTAAAGACGACAAATTATAATACAATGTACACTTAGAATACAATTAACACACTAAAAACCGACTTTTATTGCTTTTTTCCTTCTTTGATTCTTAAAAGCCCACCAACCGTTGCAAGTTTTAAGCGCAAAAGTAACAATGGGCCCATTCCTTCGTACCCGAGTTGCAAAAGAACACTCGGTAGGGTAACAAAATGCAAGTAAAGCAGCAACACTAGCTCGGAAAAATATGCGAGTTGAGCCAGCTCGGTAAAATGATATCCGACCTGAGATGTAGTGTTGGAAAGTGAAAAGACTGCACTATTGTGAATGAGACCTGAGAAAATACATGGGAAATTTAGATTTAAGACCTAATTCGTTTTTTATTTGCATAGTATTGTATTTGTAAACATATAACTCATAAACCGAAAAATTGCCAGCACAACTATTTTCCGCTCCGTTATATAGCACTAAACAAATCGCATCATCGCTTTTATCCGAGTTGGAACGTTCTTTTGCAAGTCGGTTACATTAAAACGGGCCCAGTAAAACGAAAACGGTTTTCCGTTATGACGTTTTAAATGACAAATAATGTACAGATTCGATTACAGACAAAAGTTATCGGAAATATAATAGCAAAGAGGAATAACCGCTGATTTTTTCGCAGCAACCGACTTGGATCTATTTTATTGTCCGTAACTGTATATGTATTGCACTTTCACAGACACATAAAACGCCTGCCTCTACTTAATTTTGCAACTCTGTATGTATGTAGTTCAAATGCTGCACTCAACTATCGAGCTGTCAACAATGCAATTTGTTGTTGTACACATTTAACAGTAGTACTTGTTTTGTATTTCGCTCATTAAAATTTCAGGGTGCAAGCAAAAACGATAAAAATAAAGCGAACAAAAAAAAAACAAAAAAACATAAACAAAAAACAGCAGAAAGCAAGAATGAAACTACAGCTAAAGGTGTGGATGTGCATTTGTATAAATTGCTTGGCAGTTAAGTTCACTTTTAGCAATAAATCACGTTTGACGTGCGAAATTGTGAAATGACGTTACGCTACCCAATTTTAAATTCGCAACCACCTGAGGGAACTAATTGTTGGCTCACATGTTTACATAACTACAGGTACATACGTATGTATGTATTTATGTGCATAGCATAGTATACATATTTATTTATGTATGTACATATAAACAAGTGTAAACATACAGAAGCAATCATTTATCTAAACGAAGTCTAATACCCTAAATAAATATATACACAACACTAAGTAAAAATATTGGGCATTAAGTGCCGTGTTCTGAGTGCGGAGCGTTTTGTTTTTTTTTTTTTTTCAAAGTTGTAGCCATTTATTTATTCACTAAGACTTTTTTGTTTTTATTTTTATTCGCTATTTTATTATGTACTAAGTTATAACATATGTATTTGTTTCTAAATTTAGTATAACGACATTGACGCAAGTTCAGGGCGCGAGTATTCGTCGGTTTGTTTTTTCTTTTGCGCCTTTTCGCAGTTTAGTTTTTTCTTAACACACAAACTTTTTATATACCCATAGATTTTTTTTTTTCGTTTTAATGTTTCTTTGTAGCTAAATTTTTACGATACATTTGGCAAATAAATATTTATCTGGGCGATTATATTTATATATGCACAGATATACTTATGTATGTTTGGATTAGCAACATTGTGTGTTCAAATTGTAGTGATGAACCTATAGAAATGTTCGTGTATAAATTTCCTATGTCCAGTTTTGTTTTTTTCTCTTAATTTTTTAAGAGTTAGATTTGGTTAAAGCGGCTAGAACTGTGCAAGTCCACGGATGCGCACGAAGGCTTACAAAGCCCGTTGTGAGCCATGTGTTTTCTTCTTCCTTCCCTTAGAAGATGAACTACCGAGTGCGCCTTACGTGGTACAGAAGATCGGGAATGCTTGCCGAGCTCAGGTCGGCCAACCAGTTTAGAAAATACCCATTTAGGAATTGGTTTCAGGTATTGGCCAGTGCGGGACAATGGCAGAGATGGTGTTCGATGCTCTCCACTTCACCTTCGTCCTTGCAGTTTAGGCAGAAATCGTTACATAGGCATCTCAATCTCTTGCCTTGTGTGCCCACAAAACGGGTGTCCGGTTATTAACCCAACTATTAGTCTGAGAGAAGTTCGTTCAAGGTGATCGAGAGCTTGAATCGCATTACGACAACTTTTGGCCAAACTTGTTTGATAACCTGATAGATGAGTTCCATGGCTCACCTAGTATTCACATTCTCGATTAGTTTTGCTTTTTAAACTGTATTTGCTGGAGGTTAGAGCACATGCCCGCTTTTAGATCAGAATGTATCATAGGTAATTCCTTCCCGTCTGCCGCACAAGTGCAGAGAATGTCACTGTGCCCAGGGAACCATGTCACAGTTACGGAACGCTTAGACGGGAGCAGATTGAGAGAATTTTTGCATTTTATTGGCAATTTAGAAGCCATACCATTTCCTTATAAAATTCTCTTTAAAGAAACTATTAACATTTTTTTGTTTTACAAGTTTATCTACTAAAAAGGGTGAGTCAAAAAGAAAATTATACACAAATGATATATCATCGTAAAGAAGCTTAATGTACCTTTGAAACTATATCCATAGGAGGTTAGCTGTACGAGAGCAATTTGAAAAGTCCGGAAAACGACATTTTTTCGTCTAAATTTCATTTTATTTTTCAACGTTGTCTCCTTTCAGCTCTATACACTTATTCCATCGATGTTCTAACTTTTTGGTGCCTTCCAAAAAGTAGGCTGCATCAAAGTCTCAAAACTAGGCCTCAGTTGCCAATTCAACTTCCTCTTTTGATAAAAATCTCATACCATCGAGCCATTTCTTCACGTTAGGAAACAGATAAAACAGTCGCAGGGAGCCAAATATGAAGAATTCGGGAGATGAGGAAGGATTCACTTTTTTCCATTTTTCACAAAACTCAAAAGTTGTTTCCTTCGAATGGCTGCCAAAAACGCTAATTGACCGATGTTCTTGAAACTTCGTATTTAACGGTTTGAAGGTTGACAATCTAATACGGTAACACCAATTTTTTTATTCTGGCTTTTTTTGGCAAAAAAACTGCAAAAAGACGTCGGAAAAAGGAGGTTTCTTGATTTCTCGAAAACGCTTCTTTGGAAAAATAAAAATACCCATTTTTGTGTTCAGCAAGACAAAATTACTTTACAATCAAATGAGTTACTTTTTTCGTGTAAAATAGTGTTTCATAACTATTTAGGGCATACACCACATATCTTGATGTTTGGCCGAACTTCTTCTTCATGTGTGGAGTGCGCCTTGATATTGTAACACAAATTGAGGGACCTACGCCGATCCCAAACGGCAGATGACTTTTGTGTGAAATTTTTTCATGGCAGAAATTAGATCCATGCCACGAGTAGGATTTGAACCCGAGACCCACCGAATGAAGCGCATACTCACTTGACTAAGGTGGCCGTCTTTTTACAACAAAAAAAATTTAAGTTTAAGTCGAGTGTGTAGCGTGTGGCAGACAAGCAAAGTTTGCTGTTTTTAAGTCGTGAAGTTGTGATGGTCAAGGTGTTCATAACTTAACCATCGAGGAGCCATAGTTAAATTATGTATCTAAGGAAATTTTCGAGTATATAAAAGTATCAGCGAGAAAATATTGAAATTCACGATTTTGGAAATACTTATACTTAAGTAATCGTGAAAATACATACGCATTTAATTTTGTATCGCTGCTAAAGTTTTTCACTTAATCTCTGCAAGCAAATAGTTCTTTAATGTTTCGAAAATATTTGGATGTCAGCGGTGTGTTCGTCCGAATAAAATGTGTCTCTATGAATACTCCGCTCCATACTTTTGGCACAAATGATTTTCTTTCTTGGCACTCCGCTTTACCTCTTTCGATGCCATGTGGTCGCATGCGGCGTCAGTCGTCGTCAGCTGTCATTGCTCTTGGCTTGCTGACATTGAAAATGTAAATAAATGCAAACATACAGACACATATTTATACCTTTCATGACGATGACCAAAATGTTCAGGACGAAGAGGTAACTCAATTTAGCCATACCTGTTATATTATGAATGTGAAAGTTTATTGTTTGTGGTTAAGTGCGTGAATGAGGTCCAAATGGCTGGACGGAATTGTACAAAATTTAGCACACAAGCCTAGGCTATATTATATGGAAAGTTGCCACCTGCTAAAAAATTTTAGTCAATTAAATAAATTAATTAGTTTAATAATATAATAAGCCCAACGGTTACCCTCTTTCCCGCCCAACCGACACGAGGGGCACAGTCCGCATGACGTACGGATCTTGTTTTTTTTTTAAATATTTTTTTTTGTGCCGATATGTTAAAAGGAAAAAGTTTGTTAAGCGTCGAGATCCAAAACTGCTCAGCTACAGAAAAAAACTTCATCAGCTGAATCAAATATATATTATACCTCCGTTAATCATTTATTGAGAAAGGACAGTACAGCTCTTTTTATGGTGAAAAGTGAGTCCGAAATATCAAAAGTGCTGGAAAGACAGTTGAAATCTTGATATAAACATCGGAAAGGTTCATTTAATTCATAATTGGTTTTACACTGTTTTAAATAAAGAGGTTTAAAGTGTCTTGAAATCCGAGATGGAACATTAAGTTTGCAATATAACGACAAGATAGATTTGAATGAAGTTTGGCACTTAGTCCGTTATATAGGTTATCATAAAATCGATTATTTATGGGGAGTTGCCACCTTATTAAAACGTTAAATTCAATTAAAGGAATGATCGAAATCAGGTATTGCAATACAGTTATCAAATGGAAGAGGCTTAATAAAGCTTCACTTCCCAAGCGTTTTGAAAGAAGTTTGCCACCTGTTCAAATGCAAAATACGTTAATTTAAAAAAATTGGCTTTTTTTTTACAATATGAGAGCCAATCTAAAAATTTTAAGAAAGTGTGATTTCAAATATAATTTTGGAGAGGGTTGCCACCTGCTTAAAAACTTAAATTAAATTATAATAAGTTAAATTAAATCAATTTAATATAATACGCCAGGCTTAATGAAACTTAATTTCCCAAATGCTTTTCGAAAAGGTTGCCACCTGTTTACATGCAAAATTAAGTTAACTTAATTAGAGCCTTTGATGAGTGAAAATATACAAATTTTAAGGGTGCGTAATTTCAAAAATAATTTTGGAGAGGGTTGCCACCTGTTTAAAAAATCAATCGAAATTATAATAACTTAAACAAAGTTCATTTGCATGGCATGCTCAATAAATTGTCGTTTCCCAAATGCTTTTGAAACCGGTTGCCACCTTTTTATATGCAAATTGGGTTAAGTAAAAAATAAACGACATTTCCGAATAAGTGCACCGAGCTACAAATTTTAAGGGAATATAATTTCAAAAATAATTTTTGAGAGGTTGCCACCTGTTTAAAAAATCAATTAAACTTATAATAAGCTACCTCAAATCCCTTTATATTATTGCCACCTGCTTTGAAAATTATTCAAAATTATAATAACTTAAATCAAATCTATTCAATATTATGTGCAAAACTCAATAAAGTTTTTTTCTCAAATATATTTAAAGAAAATTGTCATCTGTTTATATGGAAATTTAGTTAAATAAATAAAAATAAATGACACAAAAAAGCGTAATTTCAAAAATAATTTTGGTGAGGGTTTCCAACTGTTTAAAAAATTAATTAAAATTATAATAATTTAAATCAAATAAAGGAATATGGGTCTCAAACAAAAAACTTTCAAGAAAGCTTTATTTTGAAAATACATTCGACGAGGGTTGTCAGCTGATTAAAAGAGTAAATTAAGTTAAATTTTTAAGTTAACGGATGTATTTCGTATTGAAATTCAATGAAGGTGCGCTTAAGAAAACTCAATCATGAAAATGAGACTTCTAAATATTACCATCGTTTGGTTATGTTGGGCATTTCAAACAATTAATTGAGTTTCACTAAACCCGAAGAATGGAAAGCAGTTGCAAATTAGAAAAAAGTTTCAGCAACTAAACGTAATCGAAAATGAGGAAGTAAAAAAATGAAATGTGTTTTAAAAACGCTGTAGGTGTTTTTTATTTTTAAATGCATGAAACTTATAAAGCCTATTTCTCGTTTACCAACCCCACTGCTCATACACCCATTGAGGCCAATTTGTAATTTTGTTTATTTCATGAATTTTATGTTAAAAGTATTGCGTCGCAAAGATTTTGCAAATTTATTTCAGTGAGTAGCTGCGTTTGATGTTGTCTGTAAATTTAGTTGTACAAGTTTTGCAGAGATGCAAGGTTTTATTGGTCATACTTTTGTTTTGTTTTCATGTCGTTTCTTTCTTGTTCTTATTTCGATTTCTCACTCCCAGTGTATTTGTGGATAGGGGTATGATAACCTTGTCCACCTTACCAAAATGCTCAGAATGAATTTGACCTAATTGACTAAAATTTCGCCTACACAACTGTACTTTTCTAAACTAAAAATCACGCAACATTTCTGCATAAGCTAATTCACTTGGAGTTGGCTAGATGAACAAAACTTATTTGTATTATTATTTGAAATAAGCTGATAAAAAAGTGGAAAATTTGAAATAAATATGCCAACAGAGAGCGAAATAAAGAAACGGTATATAAAGTAAAAATTAACTAAAATTAGAAGAACGTTTGTGAAGTGATTTCTTTGCAGTCGAAATGTGACACAATTACTATAATAGTTGTGATAATTAGCAGTACAAAAAACGGGGGGTTTTATTTACAATAATATATCATTATGTAGAGCACGACCGAAAATCGAAGTTTTGGACCGAGCCAATACACATCAGCAGCAGGGTTGATTTTTCTTTCGTTCGAAAGCGGCTCATAATCTGTCACATGTTAAAGGTTACATACCGTTCATTCTCTTCTTCTTTATTGACGTGCATTCATCTGTCACCTGTTTAACGCCCCCTGGGCCGAACCGAACCGAACTGACTTCGGCCAATCAAAAAAATATTTTTTTTCAAAAATCTAGAGTTTTATATTTGTTATTAATAATAGTACATTAGTTTAAATAACATCAATTTCAGTTCATGCAAAACTAACAAAAAAACTTATATTTTTAATTCCCGAAACTTAAGAAGTATCTACTGTAATGTAAAAGTAAATAAAAAATGTAGCAATTTCTTAGCAGCTCATTGTGATACCATCTGTTATTAGACCAGTGACGAACATCGGAATCAAGAAAGGTTAACCGGAGAAACGCTGCGTACCCGAATGAAGTCACGCAAATTACCAATTTCCACGCCAGCGCTCGCTGAGTCGACTGGGAGCTGATCTATCCAACAGTAGTGCGTAGCCAGCCAAAGGAGCCCCCACCCTCTCCCTGCATGGAGTAATGATTCCAGGTTATTCCGCAGCGCGAGCTTATCAGCCATGCAGTTTCCTGCAATGTCGCTATGACCCGGTACCCAAATTAGTCCAATGTGGAGGCATTCCGAGGCGACTGAAAGAGAAGTCACCATTGGCGATCCTTAAGCCTAAATAGCGGCCTGACTATCAGAATAAATGTGAGCAACCAATCGGCTGCCTCCTTGATTGCGGACAACTCCGGTTGAAAGACACTACTGTAGTCCGGAAGCCTAAATTTTCGGCTGAGGGAGAGCTCCTCGCAGAAAACACCGACACGCATGGGCTGTTGCAATCTTACTGGCAATTTCCACAGGTTACACGTTAAGCATAACGTTGAGCGCTAGAGTGGGTGTGGTCCGAAGCGCCCCACAGCTGCTTCACTTTCGATATCTTCTCCACCAGACATCCACTCCATAAAACATTATAGGTTATTGTTTCATAAAACCAGCCCCATCTCTTCCCAATATCACCCCGGCAACAGTATACAGCAACCGATGACTTTTTCACTATTTCCTCAATATTTGGCCCCAGGAGAGCTTCCTGTCCAGAATCAGGCCCAGATACCTGACCCGGTCTGAAAGGAGGTCGGACATCTTGCACTCTATACATTCTGTTAAACAAGATAAGCTCCGTCTTGCAAGAATTGATAGCGAGCCCACATCCTGTAGACTACTATACGATGAAGTTTAGGTAACCCTACATGATATCAAAAAGAGGACCCAAAAACTTTTCCCTCACAATGAGTGCTACATTGTCGGCATAGGTAATAACCGAGCAGCCTCTTAATTCCAGCTCCTTCAGGACACCATTGATAACAACGACCCAAAGGAGCGGTGAGAGTACCCCCCCTTGCGGAGTGCCCCTGAAAATCCTTCGGTGACTGGAGGTACTGCCCCACTCTGCCACGACAGTTCTGTGATAGAGCAGGTGGTTGACGAGGTTTATAATACCCGGTTCAACCCCAAGCTCCACCAGGGATCTGGCTGGCTATTGCCTGTGGCTGGACGTTATTAAAGACCCCCTTAATATCCAGAAAGGCACCAACTGCGAACTCCATGTGTTCAAGAGACAGGGGCGGACTGGACCACCCTCTTTTGCCAGCAAAAATTTTTCCAAACACAAGAAAAAAACTCCTTAAAGACCCTGCAGTACTAGTTTACTGTAAATATACTCTCGTATAGTTGTTTCCAAATTTTTATATAAGGCCCCTTTAACATGATAATTGCAAATTAAACTCTGATCAACACCTTATATTTTAACCCGAGAGATTCTATATATGAGTACTGGTTTTACATATATATTGAGTTATTGAATAGGAAGCAATTGGGGCCTAAGAATAGAGGCCCCCGAAAAACTCTGAGATAACTCAAACTGAATATTCCGTCAAAATGTATATATTCTAGTATTTTTGAGTTTCGAACCTCTGAGGTCCTAAGATGTTTGGGGCCCACTCGAACTCTGATTTGTCTAGGCTTCAAACTCTTAGGGCGCCATTCAATAAACTTTTCTAACATTTACAATTGATAAGATTTGGGGCCCTTTTTTTCAAAAGCCCGGGGGGCCCTTTGACGCCCAGTCCGCCCCTGTCAAGAGATATTGATTGTAAAACTTTATACAATTTCTTAAATTAATAAAAACAGTTAAATGTTCGGCTAATGTTTGAGTTCCAAACCGAACTTTAAATGGCTGAACAGAGCCGAAACCAAAGTTTTGTCGTTCTCTACTATAAGAAATATTTTGCTTCGTCGCCCAGTTGAAATTTCGTGCATTAAGGCGAGCTACTGAATCTGCTTTATTAGTTAATGCAAATTATACTTTGTCGTATGTCTTTCTCAGGTTTATGAGAAGAAACTACGTGAAACTCAAAATGTTTAGCAATTAATTATTTGTATTTTCAAAACTAACTTATTGAACACGATCAGATTTAGAGCATGCGATTCACTCGAAAATCTTGCCATCCTGTCGGAATAACAGAGGAACAAAAATAAATAATTTTTGACATTGGTCTGGAACCACGCCCATCTACCATATAACAGCAATGTTTAAAATGCTTAGAATATCATGAAGAAAGATCAGAAAGATATGATCTTTTTAGGTTGAGAAGTCGGCGTAAAATAAAAAAATAAAAAACTTTTTTGGATAATATAAAAGTAATACCACCCATTTTTTATTAAAAGGCTGTATGTATACCGCGCTTTTCATTCACCATTGACGCTTTTATGTTGAAAAAAAAATACAAACGGCGGGTGTGGAAAGATTTGTTTCGCTCGAACGGCGACACTGCTCTATTTGTTTTTGCCAAACAATGCGAATGCTTGCAACTTTTGTTTTGGCGGCCAGCTTTTGTGTAGCTATGGATTTTCTTAAACTTTTGCTTTGATATTTGTATTTTTTTTCAGTAATTAATTGCGGCTTTATACAGCTGACTGTTTTAATTTCTGTAGTCCTTTTATCCATATTAGTATTAGATACACATTTTAGATAAAAGAAAACTGATTCATATTATATGTCCCGATAATCGTTGAACTCCTTCTTTTTGTTTAGTATTAAGACTTTTGGATAATATGTTCACAACTATTTATTTCTATATTCTGATTTTATAATCGTCATTTAACTAGATAATCTAAATTGACATTGGGCAGATTTATGCGTTTACTACCGTATTTATCATTTAAATTCCCGCACAGTGTTTCCCCCTTTAAACTTTCCATACGAGCATTATCCATATCATTGGCCGTCGTCAATTGATACAAAAAACTCTGATAAGGAAATTTTTGGCAACAGTGAGGTGAAAAAAGGGGCTAGTGAAAATTTGACAACAAGGAAAAGCAATAAGCATGCGTTTTTTGATTCTAATCTTTCAAAAATGTCTAAGAAATGCATAGATTCCAGAAAGAATTGAAATTAAAAGCAAATATTTTCCATATACTTCCTGCATTTCATTACTAACTTAACTCGCTGGGCTTCGTCTGCATCAAAGTAACTGATTTAAAATTTCCAGCAGTAAAAAGTTACGAATTGGCACAGCAGAAATGTAAAAGTTTCTCACCATAGTAAAAAGTTTTCCCGCCTTCTTACTTTTCTATCGATTGACGCAGGTCCTATGTAGTATTTTATTTTCCAATAAAAACTTATCGCCGCCTCACTTAAGATTACGAAGTGAATTTAATGCAAGCACATTTAAAATTTCCCGAACCCAAAAATGTAAATAGGAGACCAAAGCAAACTTGCCATCAAAATCAGCAAACTTAACTGGTTTATTTTTGCTTCATTGCATTTACTATTGGACCCACCCATCTGGCTGTTTGTTGATAACGCAAATAATTAATTGAATTTACCCTACGGACCATAAATTGAATTAATCAACTTTTGTGCGGCTTAGCGGCTTGTGTTGGTATTGTTCTCATTGGCAGAGCGAGTCATCGCATCAAAGCGGATGTAATTATTTGCCTTCTTTGTATTTTTTTGTTTATTTTCATTTACACTTCACTTCACTTCACTTCACTTCACTTTCATTTACACTTAGCCTTAGCTGATACAATAAGTGTTGATCGAAAAGATGGAAATCTAATAATTTGTAGATGAAAAGGATATCTACATAAAATAAAACCTTTTGTTTTTTTTTATTTTTGTTTTTTTGTTTGGTAATCAAAGTGAAGCAGTTGAATAAATATTGCTCCTTTCACAATCGGCTAACATTATGGCATTGACTAAGTTAACCAAATAATTGCTAATTGTGATTTGGGGCGCTTTTGGGAAAAGTTGATGGTCATCTGATGTCTACCTTCGTACCAACAACTCATGGCCCACATTTTCATTATTAATGAGTGTCGATTGAGTGGCAAAGCTGATGAACCAAACAAATCCAATCTGGGTTGTATTGATGTAAATATTTCACTAAACTCATTACCTTTTTTTTTGTTCTTTTACATAGCAATCGCGCTTTGCTTTGGCCAGCCATTTGGGCTACTTTACTCGTATTAGTAATGAATATTTAAAGTGTTCGAGAGGTTTTGTGGCTTTTGGTAGCGTATTTGTGTTTATATTTTATGTATGTATGTTTCTATATTGGTATTTACTTATACGAGATAGGTGCCCTGTCCGAAAAAAGGAGAGAACCTAAAAAATTTACCAATGTAAAAAGTAGTTGGAAGTCAGCTGTTTTGAAACAAAGTGCATGTTAAATTAATTACGTTGATCTAACTTGTACCAAGTATATATCTATTATTATAATAGCTAAAACTCTGCAAAAAAAACTTACAACCAAAATAAAAAAAGAAGTGCGCCTAAATAGTGCGCGGGCCAGAAATAAAGCTTCTTTGCCGATTCTACAAAGAGATGTAGAGTTAAATGTGGAAGAGAGTTTTATATGAAATCCTTTATAATTAGTTTAGTTTTAGCATGAGTGCAAACAGTAGTAGAAATTAGTTTAGTAGAAATTGCTAGTAGCATTAGGCAAAATAGTAGTAGAAAAGCTGGAGTAACGTAAGTAAAAATAGTGTAAGAAATTAGTAAAAATTAGTAATAGAAATAACTAAAAATAGTAGTAGTGGTAAGCAGTAGCATGAGTGGAGTTAGTAGTAGAAATTAGTAAAAATGGTGGTATTATTAATAAAACAGTCGTAGTATTTAGTTGTAGAATTAGGAAAAATAGTAGTAGAAATTAGGAAAAAAAGTAGTAGAATTTAGTACTATTAGTAAATATAATATTAGAAATTAGTAAACAAGTAAAAACTATTGGTAAAATATAGTACTAGAAATGAGGAATAAATAGTAGTGGTATTAGCAAAAATAGTAATAGTAGAAATTAGTATAAAATGGTAGAATTATAAACAAAAATAGTAATAAAAAATAAAAGTAGCATCAGGCAAAATGGTGGTAGAAATTAGTAAAAGTTGTAGTAGAAATGAGTAAAAAAGTAGTAGTTATTAGAAGTAACATTAGTAAAAATAGTATTAGAAATTAGTTAAAATAGTAGCAGCAGTAAGTAGTAGCATGAGTGGAAATAGTAGTAGAAATTAGTAAAAATGGAAGAAGTAATAATAAAAAGAATAGTTGTAGAATCAAACGAAATAGTAATAAAAATTATTTAAAAGAATTAGTAGTAAAGAGTAGTAAAAATATCAGAAATTAGTGAAAATAGTTGTAAAAATAAGTGAAGATAGTAGTAGTAATTAGTAGTAGTATTTGTAAAAATACTATTGGAAATTAGTAAAAAAGTAACAAAGTAATAGAAATTAGTAAAACATTTTATTAGAGATGAGGAATAAATAATGGTGGCATTAGTAAAAATAGTAGTAGAAATTAGCCGTCATCTCCAAACCCTACCCATACAAAAAAATTAAAATGCGTGTGCATTTGAGCTCAGAACCTACATGCTAATCTCTCTTCTACCTCAATTTTTTTTTTAGTTTTTTGCCTCTAAGGCAGTGAATTGAACAAGAAATTAACAAACGAAAACATGAACATTGTACAGTTACCATAAAGTAGACTGTGCATAATTTTAAATAATTAGAAACGGATGGGTTTGAAAATAGTTCGTAATTGATTAGTTTGAAAAAAGCGGAATTTCTTTTAGTTGAAAATAAAAACATTTTGTTGCAGCTCAATAAAATTTAGGTTTGATGTCCTTTATGTAAAACATATTTAAAAATAGTTTCAATCAAATGTAGAGTCAGATAACTGAGTTGCTCCTAGGACATAGTAATGTTAATAAATTTAGTTGCTTATAAGAAAAAAGAAAGAATGCCAACCCCTTGTAGTTAGTAAAAAAGTACTTTTTATATTGCTTTTAAAGTAATTCCATTTCCGACCGGGTGTTTTAATATAAAAACACAAGTACATTTATTTAGTTTGAAATTTGGGTACAGTGGCGAGAAAAGGCATAAAAGCAAACCCCCATCCAACTGTGTGGTAATTAGGAAGACTAGTTAAATCAATAAGTTTGCTAAATGACTTTTTGATTAGAATGAGTTGCGTTAAGCTGTGTCTGTCTATCAATAATTACAAAAATATATACGGACCATTTGATTAGCAAACCATCCTATACCTCCAAAAAAAAAAATGAAAAACGGTGATATGCCAATAAACTTTTTGTTGAAATTTCGCATTATAATGACTGATTTATGGCAGCATAGGCCTTAGGCTAAGACATAATATCTCTTTGCACAGCATTTCCATTTATTTATTCAGTCTATGAAAACGATATTACTTAAAGGCTGTCAGTTAAACATAGAAACAATAATTTATGAGCGCGAGGTTAGGTTTTGTTTCTTGTATTGTTTCTTGTAGACTGTTGGAAAAAGTCAACTATAGTAAAACAAAAGAAACTCTAATATATATAAATATATTTGCTATAATCAACAACGTCCTCACATTCATGGTATAGCGGCAAATCGTCGATTATGTTTGGAAATAAGAAGATAGAAAAATCAAAAGCAATTTACACGGATTACCTTGGTACAGGTGGTAGCGTGCTTGTCTTGCTTTTCGAAAAGTCGTGGTATGAAGTTTTGGTAAAATTTAGAAAAAGATCTGTTGAGGAGATATGGTGATGTTCGAAATAGCAGCTATAATTTCTTTTGCTTTGGCTGTTGTTGGTTTTTTCCAAAATTTTCCAAATAAAAATAGGGCTTGAGCTCAAAAATTGTTGTTGAGATACTAAACACTTTTTCATTCATACCATATTTTTGATTTTGCTTACATTTTCTCAAAATAAAGATTCCTATTAAATACGCTAGATCTCAGCAAATTCCGTTGAGTTACAATTTTATCGGTTTCGGATTCAATAAATTCATTGCAGTTAATTAACAAAAGTGGAATGGAGTTGCAAGGAAAAAAATGTAGAAAGTAATTATATCGACAATTTTGGTCTTCTTATTAGCCTTTCGAATATTGCTGGCATTTTGACATTTCGATTAAAAAATCAAGCTACCAGCTAAAATAAATAAATAACTTTATTAATTGCTTGCTAAAAAAATTACAAACAAAATATATACCACGAAAAAAAATCAAACATTTTGTTAAAACAATAAAAAAATTGGGGTGGTTATGAAAATTCTGTACAGTTGTGTAAGTATTCCGAAAAAGTGCAACAGCGTCAAACTGCTGCATCCTGGCGGGCAATTGCCGAACAAAATATGACACGAAATGGAAACATGTTACCATTTTATAATATTCTGTAGACGTCAAATGGAATTATGTCAAAATTTTGGCTATTTGCACTCTGACAATTATATATGATTGGAAAAAAACACTTTATATATAACGCACTTTAAATTTTCCTTTCGTAATTCGATTTGCGGAAAACTTCGAAAAAGAGAATTCTATACTTTGTTTTACTACAAATTTTAAATCTACGAAAAGCCAGTACCTATGCTTATTGTGAAGACAAAAAATACCCATTTAAAATAGTGGCACATTCTGAAAATTAAAAAATTCCTCAAGTCACCAAAGAAATGTAAGTGTAAAATGTAAATTTCAACATAGACGAAAACAACCAAATTTACAGCATTGCCTACCAACCAGGATGACCTAAGAAAATTATTTTATATAATTTTGGAAAAGATATTTTGCGCAAATGCATTTGTATATTAAAAATAGTTTAAAGGTTTTAAACATAAGAGATGCATCTCTTAAAAAATATACAGCGCAAATACAGTAAAATTAAAAAAAAAAAAACTGGGATTTATATGCAATTTTAAAGAAAACTCAAAAAGGTTTGAAAAAACCGATGGAAACTGTGAAGAAAAATCATAGCATAGAAACTCGATGGTAGCTTTCTTTAAACTTCTGAAGAATAAAAAATGATACAAATACCAGATTTAGTACTCCCTGACGCACCACGCCACATCTCAATCAAAAGAAAGTAGAAGACGAAAATATTTTGAAACTTTAAAAACCAGCTCTCTTTCTCTGCATCATGTTTGTGCATTAATAAGTAGTTTCTTCTATTGATATCAAAAATATTTATTCATGATAGCTGGGAGGCAGCCAAGAAGAAGGCTCCAGAGGTTCTGAGCCCCGAAATATAATCTCTACGATAATTCCTTATGTGGCAGTAATAAGGTTTTTCACTTCAATGCCGTGTTAAAAAATGCAGCAGATGCGATATTTGAAATAAATTTAAATTTATTTAAAAGTTTTGTATAGTAAAATGCATCATTTTGCTGGAAAAAAAACAAAGCAAAATACGCCTTAATTTAGATTTAGATTAAGCTTACATAAATTTGTGTAATAACTTTAAGATTGCTTTTATTTTTTGTATTTTATTTTGATAAGATTTTCTTGATTTGAATTATTTTGGCGGAGTCACCACTTTACTCCCTTTGTCCACCCGATAAATAATCCTGGATAAGAACTTTTAGAAAAATAGCGAACTTCAACAAAATTTCATTAAATTTTCAAACTCTTTAATTATAATTTTTTAACAACAATTTTATAAATTAAAGTGCAGATCTCAAGTTGCTAAAAATTTCTGATAATTTTTGATTTTATGTCTTGTATTTTGCTCGATAGTCACATTCGAGTTTTGATACTCCCTTACCAAAGGTTGTCTTCATGTTACCTAAGCAAAAACGCTTATGAATCTCATCCAATATGCAATTTTGTATCAGAGGGAGCGAGAAAACTTATTACTGAGCAAATCTTTAATAATTGAAACATGCATACGAAGTAGGTTTAAAAACTTTATTGTATGGAAAAGAATGTGTGACAACGTCAGCAAAAATAAAAAATTAAAATTATCAAAAATCAACGGAAATTTTGAACTACGTGGAACGTGAATTTGATTGTACTAAAATTGAATGTGCTATATTTTAATTAAATTAAATTTATCATTAAATTTTGTTAAATTTTCCTTGTTTGAAATGAGAATTTATGTGATCTTTGTTATATAATAAGCTAGGCTTTTATAAAAACAAATTACAAAGATGAAACAAACAACCAAAAAGATTAATCAAAACTGGTCACAATGTCTTGTCCCAATTGTTTTGCACATAACTGTATGTATAGAAAGTAAAAAATTATCCAAATGCAAAATTTAAGCAATGCATATATTTTTATTTGCAAAAACCAGGTCCAAGCAGGACTGCACTTCTTGGCAAACCCTCGACAGAAAATATTAACAAAATATATAACTTTTTGAAACTATGCAGTTCATTAAAACACATTTGATCTCAAAACCAGATTTACACAAAACACAATGGTAATGTAATACACACCTAATGTTAGAGTCGTAAGCCCAGGCAGCTAGTGCTCATTTTGATATTTATGTAGATATAATCTTTTTGATATATCTAATAAATAATAATAATAATTTTTATAGCTTACGCTTTTTTATACTTTAATTATCTGCTTATAAATTTATTGCGTATTAAATATAAGGCCTGGCTTACAAAAGAACGCTCCAACATCTATAAAATTTTCTTTATTTGCAAAAGCAACCCTGCACGCGTCTTTCAAGAAAGATATGATTTATTTAATGCTATTTAAGAACGGAAAGTAGTTGTGCCGGTAAATTTTAAGTTGTTGAATTTATATATTTAAAAATACTATGCAAATAAAAAAATATTAGGTAGATAGTAAATTAAAATTTCCCATGTTTTTTTCCGGCGCATTCACAATAGTGCAGTTTTTCAATTCCCTACACTACACCTCAGGTCGGATATCATTTTACCGAGTTGGCTCAACTCGTAAATCGGCCTATACTGGATTTTAAAAAAAACTGTTCCTTAGTAATCCCTAATTATTACGATTAGAAAATTAATATTATACTTTTGAAGGTATACAATTGATTTTAATAATTTTTACTGAATGGCCTAGAAACTTCAATTGTGAAAAGCAAAAGATTATGCATTTATAAAATGAAAGTTAAAATAATGCCCGTTTATTTGTACCCGAGTTGTAAAAGAACACAAAGTAGGATTAGAAATAGCATGCAAAGCAACAACACTAAAAATATATAACTACATCAACCAACAATTTGTCAGCACACCTATTTTCCGTTCTTAAATAGCACTACTCAAATCGCATGTTATGTGAAAGATGCAAACAGGGTTGCTTTCGGAACTAAGGGAAATTTTATCCGAGCTGGTGCGTTATTTGCAAGTCGGTTACAATAAAACGAACCCATATTCAAATATGTTTAATTTTAGTAAAAGTTGACAAAGTTATCGATAAATCGATTATTAAAAATTATCGAAACTTTTATTTGCTTTACATAAATAAACAGAAATTTGAAGTCGGTCAACTATGTTCAAAGATAATTACAATTGTTTTTTACATTACTGTACCTTACATTACCTTTTGCTCATCACAAAACGTCAAAATTTCGCTATACCTCAAAAACTGTTACACTTTTTTGTATTTGGGCTCCATAATTAGTTTTTGCGGAGCATTTCATATATGAATTTAGGTCATATATAAAAAAACGCAGGTTAGTTACATTTCAACTAGATCTCATATATAACGGTTGCCAAAGTAGCACTTGATTCTACTACCCCTGTTTCACGCGCGTGTTTCGTGTGTATGTAATGGAGATATTTGCGTAAACATAATTGACTTGGTTCGTTTGATTCTCGCTTGTAATTTGTCAAATGTAAATTGCTCATTTGCTCATCATCATCATCTTTAGCACAGCAAATATTCATCGATGGGGTCTTCTGTGAAACATTTCTCCCCTTCAATTCGGGCCAGCCACTTTAACATTTACCTTGTTATATTTGTTGTTGTGCTTATAGCACTGCAACACCTGAGCAAACTTTGTAGCATGTACGAATGTGGGCGTCCTTATGTAATGTGTGGTAACTAATAAGTAGTAGAGAAGGCAGCTTGTTAGTTTAGCTTTTAGTGAAGTCGGCTGGTTCAGTCGTTTGGTTTGCTAAATTGGTAATGTGGTACTTGGCAGCCAATCATTCAGCTAAGAGGACTCAATCAATCAAATTGAACCCCTTTGAACTTTGGTGCGACCGGCAATGCAGGTAATATGCAGCAAGTCAGCGTGATTTGTTACACAGATCCATGCATAGGAGGATTAGTTAAGATCTACACACGTACATCGTATCAAAAATTTTCGGAGCATTCGGTGTTTATGAGTCTGAAATGAGTTATATAACTAAATGAAATATGATTGTCAAAAAATGTGTGCCATATAAAATCTAAATATGATGCAATTTGTGCAACTATTACTATTTTGGATTGTACATTGAGGCTCATAGAAGAGGCGATTCAAAATGTGGTAAACACATTCACTTCTTAGTATTCAATGAGCTTTTTATGGCTCCAGATTAGGGGTGAGTAAAACTTTTATTAGCAACGTGCAACTTTGACACTCTGCAATCAGATTGCATGTTGGAACGAGTCGCATTAATTTGAGTTAATTTAGCTGAGCAGGATACTTAAACCACAAAAACCATAATTACAATCCTTTATGTTTATAACAAAGCTAAATTGTTGGTCATAACATTAAATTATTTGCGTTTTATTTCTTCTTGAAAATCACATGTCTAAAAAAATACCCTTTAGAAGGACAAACAGGTGGGCATCGCTAAATCGAAATGGAATCACCTCGTGACCATTTTGTATATTTTAGCATGGGTCTTTATTGCACAGTTTTAAAATTAAAAAGAAAATTATTTACAAATTGCAAACTTCACCGATTGAGAGTTGTATTAAGAAAGTTTGTTTCTTTATTTGGTGATTCACAGGTCGAAATCGGCACATGCGGAAAGTTAGCCATTCATATCTATACACTCGGCTACGACTTTGCAGCCGCCCTACATACATACATCCGTGCATATATGTATGTATGTATTTATAGATGTGTAATTTTGAATGATCTTATAATTCGGCTTGTTAATGGACCGGTTTGATTTAATTAGCCAAATAACATGATTACATTACAAATACTAAGTTATTTGTTGTCAATAAAGCGTGAATATTTGAGTACAAATACACAAAATACCCTGCAAGACAGATGAATTTCAAATAAGTGCTCATAATATAATTAGGGCTTATTGCAAAAGTGCCAAGCAAATTACTCATTTTTGTTCAGGCCTTGGGCAAAAAATGAGTACTTTGTCCTTGTTTGCCTGTGTGTGTTGATCACATTTCTACTAACGACAATTTAATATTTACTCTACATAACGAGGCAAGTCATTATTTTAATACTTATAATTTATAGCGACTTGCTAGGAAACGTTTTAGTTTTTTCTGCAAATTATAAAGTGCAGTAGTTTTTGTTTTTTGCCTTCTTCCAAAGTATTTGAGAAGTTTACTTGAGCTGAACAATTAAAACAGAAAAAGCATTTCTTTGTTCAACGAAATTTATAAAATTCGAGCACTGAGTTTGTTGCTAAAACCAAGTAAAGAAATTTGTTGTCTTTTTTGAACAAAAATTACTCATGAAACAAAAAGCCCGAGCAGGACTAATTTATAAAGAGATAGCGAATCAATTATGGGTTAATGTGTTAATTAGTAGTGGTAGAAGTCGTAAGTAGTAGGTACTACAATAGTAATAGTAATAGTAGGTAGTAGTACTTGGTAGTACTTGGTAGTACTTGGTAGTAAATTGAATAAATATAATGGTAGTAGTTAGTAGTAGGATTAGTGAAAATAATAGTAGAAATTAGTAAATAAATGAAGTAATTAGTGTTAAAAACAGTAGTAGAACTTAGTAAAAATAGTAGTTGTAATTAGTAGTAGCATTAAAAAAAATTGGAGTAGAGATTAGAGAATAATAGTAGAGTAATTAGTAGTAGCATTAATAAATTGTAGAAAGAATTAGTATTAAAAACTAGCATTAGTTGAATTAGTAGTAGTAATTTGTAGTAGCATAACTAAAAATAGTAGTAGAAATTCGTAAAAATATTAGTAAAAATTAATAAAAAATAAAAGTAATAATTAGTAGTAACTTTAGCAAAGACTACTAGTAAGAAGTACTGAAAGCTGCTGAAATGGCTCCTGAAACAAGCGTCGTCATGTCGTGGCTTTGTGGCGCGATACCGAACAGAACTTCGTTCCGCGATTCTGACGCGACTTGCTTTGCGCGATGTAAAAAATCACTCTCATGCCGCTAAAGAAGTTTTACTTCGAAAAACTCAATTAATTTTATTTGAAAGTAGATAAAAATAAAAAATCGTAAACAATATTAAGCTAAATTTATTTTGAAATCAAAGCTTATTACAATATTTTACTGTTATATTTTCGATCAACTTTTGTCGCTATTTCATGATTTTTATTTTTTCGATGCTCTCGCTTTTTGTGGATTCAAATTTTTCTGATCTTATTTAATGGATATTTTGTAACAGAAATTGTATTATTAGTGTTGTTTTTGCTTTTCTTGCTATAGCCAGCACATTTTTTTGCGTTTAGTTTAACCAAAAAGTGATATTCAAGGATAACAAATCGTTACTTTTTAAATAAAAATTGTAAAAAAATAAGCAATTATTTAAATCAAATCCATTTCGTTTCCTAGCCTTGTAAAAATAACAATAAGAAAATTATATCTTTAATGCTCGAAATTTAATAATTAAAAATAAAGCTTCCCTGGATCACTGAATTACTGAATTACTCACTAGACACACTCGATGGAGGAGCAGACGGCTATTTTGAAGTAATTTTTTTCAACTAGAAAATTCGAACATCAAAGAATGTTAAAAAATTTCTTCTTGGCAGCAGATATTCATGACGAAAAGTGACTAATTCGTTTTGTAATGCGCAAGTTCATTTGCTATGATGTGAATCTGGAACGCTGCTTGGTGTTTTTTTTTTGGTCAAAGACGAATACATTAAAAGCAAAACTTTATATCATTTTGAAATAAATACAAATTAAAACAAAAAAATTAAAACAGTTCGGCTAAAGCTTGGCTATTTTCCAAATGTAAATTCGGTCGTTCTCTATTGTTTACAATTAATTTATATGTACATAGACGTAATCCCAATTATTCTTGTATCTTCCCCTTAGGGGATCTCTGAACAATAACTATTTTGTTCAAGTATTTCAATATAGCCAATTTAACGAACTTAAATTCGTTTTCAACACAATGCAATATGTGCGCACGAGTACAAATTTCGAAATGTTCAAATGATTTCTTGGTTTATTTTATTACCATTAATTGAAAGTGGAATTTTAATGTAGTAATTGAAATGTGTCGACAAGCAGAGCCAAACAAAAGGTGCTATATATGTACACAAACGCATCCACATACACACCCACACACACACACACAAATAGCCTAACACACAATTAATTGTATTGCCAGTTTTAATTGCAACATGCAATGCTTCATTACACATAATGCCTTACGCTTTTTACTGCATTTTTCATTAGCAGCTGGCAGCAAAAGTGCCAGGTTTTGTTACAGTTTTCATTATTATTGTTGTTGCACGTGTCAGTGGCATTAAATGAGCAGTCAAGAGTATCCGTAGCATTCACAGCTGCAAAGCAACACTTCAGACCAAAAAAAAAAAGAAGAAGAAATATGAACAAAAAATGCGAAACAGCATCCGTAGTCCGAGTGGCAAGCATTTACAAAACATATCCATTTCTATATTACACATTCGTACAAATTACGTATGTATGTACATATGTATGTACACATATGTAGGATATGTGCCCCTGTGTCTGTCCGAAAAACTGTGTGCATTGAATTAATCGTTCTGTGCATTACGAAAGTGAAAGATAGTGTTGGTGTAATGAATGAATTATTTTATTGAATTCAGCTGCTCACATTCTCACTCTCATTCGCTTTAGCAGATGAAAGGTAAATGCTGTGGAAAGTAAAAATATAGCAGCAACTTGATTTGTGTAGGTTGGTGCATTTTAATTGCGAAAAAATTATAAATTAATTGGATATCAGAGGAGCGCAGAGCTTAAGCTCAAATGTTCGTCAGATTTTCTGCAATCAGATAATAAATCGAAGCCAGAGTACAATTACGGGATCGTTGGTTGAAAATATTGCATTTTGTTGAGCACAACAAATTTTATTTTTATGGAGCATGTTTGGTTAATGGGTCAAAATCATGTGAGGTGGAGAATTTCAGTTGGTAAGAATTTTCTGCTTAAAATTCCAGCAAATTTACAATATCATCTCATTTGTCGATTAATCTAATTGATAGGCGATAGTAAATATATACATTCTTAAATTTTTTTATATTCAAAAAACTCAAACAAATCATTTCGGCAACACTCCCATAATCCATTAATTCAAGTGAATTGAATTTGCTTAACTAGGCTAGGGTAGGATTTGAGTAACTGCATTCGAAACAGTACTTTCAAAATGAATGCATTTTGTTGAATAAATCGTAAACTGCGTTATTTGAGTTTGATTAAAAAGTTGTACGTAGGAAAATCACCATTTCGTGAATGCAACTATAAATCTTCCAAAAGTTTTCAACTAAACGTATTTCTGGTTGTATTTTTAAAGTATGTTTTGTAAGGTGACTGGTTTATATTTTTTTGACTGAATAAATAATCCAATCCCGAGAGCACCGTTTGAAAAGATTTGTAGTTAATAATAGTATATTATTCTTAATATAAAAGTTAGTAGTCGTGGTAACTGTAGCATAATTTCAAGACCTAAAAATGTTCTAAGTTTTCGAAACGTCCCCAAAATTTTTTTTTATAGTTTACAATTCATTAATATAATCCAAAAAATATTATTTCGCGCTCTACCCGGTCTCAAACAAAATTAACTTAATTGAAATTGTTTGAATCCAATTCATAACAGTGTAATTTTTTAATTCCACCGCAACAAAATTCTCCGCCATCATGGTTTTCAATCTTATATGGTTTATCCCTATGTTCTATTACGCGAAATGCGTTAAGTTTTCAAAATGTGGGGCAACTCTAAGCGACTTAAAGTGATATTCATACATTTTTCGGTAACGGTACCAATACGTTTAATTGGTCGTAAGTTTTCAGATTATGATTGCATTATAACGTTAATACTAATTTAAACATTTAATCAATTAATCTGAACTCGATTGCCATACGACTTGTGTGTGAGGAAAGTTTGTTCGCTTCTCTAATTTTGGTGCACCTTATGTTGCTATTGCTATTTTTTTCGCTCGAAATTACTGCCACCGAGTGCGAAAAATAATATTATGTTCGAAATGGCTTTAACCTGGAAGTATGCATACAAAATTAAGCATAGTTTAGATCTCTTTGTAATTTATTATTTACGCGGATACAAAATTGTTGGATACCATCGTGCGACCAGCATTTGTACACGGTTCTTTAGGAGTGGGCAATTTCAGAACAATTTCACAGTGCTGGCAGGGAAAATTAGAGAACATTTTGCTGGTGGTGCCACTTGAAATTTTTTTCCAATCTAATTAGGTCGAAAAATTACCAAATAGCTCTAAAAACTACCAATTTTTTTAAGTTCTTCACAAAAGACAATGTTCATTAAAAAAAGTATATGTATTTTAAATATTTTGTGTACTTTTTGGATTATATTTACAAGTACAAGTGTACGAGTACACACCAAAAAAACTCGAAAATTACACTTCAGTTCTTATTTTAAAGTAAACTCGCCATTAATATACATAAGCTTTTTGGTCGATTTTTTTTTTTTAATTTTTCATCAGTTGAGCCCTCAGCCCAGGAAGCTAGTTATTAAAACTATGCTGATACTTCAAGTTAGGTGCAGCTTTCTGGCCAGACAACCCATTAAAAAATTTCTCAAAGAGTTGGTTATGACTACAGATCTATTTTCATTTGTGTTTTCTTAAATAAAAAAAAAAATAAGTAAGTAATTCATCAAAATTTAATTAAATGTGTAATTTTTTTAATCCCTTGATGAGTTAATCCAGGAAGCATCTGTTGGTACTAGCTCTTGGAAAAGAAGATATTTCGGAGTTCGCTGAAAATTTTACTTTAAAAGATCCGGTGTGCCTTTGGAGCTTGCTTGGTATAAATTTAATGAAAGCGTTATTGAAAAATGTTGGAAACCGCGTTTGTAAAGCATAGTTACAATTGGATCCAATAGCAATGATGATGATGAAAATAATTCATTAGCCATAAACCGGCAAAAATTTGCGTCAAGAAAGATATACAACTGTACATGAGATAAAATCTCTGTTTCAAGAGGTAACATCATCGTCGACTTACATTGAAAAATGCAATTTGTAATAAAGATAATGTCGAAAGAATTGTCTCATCGGACGACCATATCTTGACGTAAATACTCATGTCATCAATCATATTCAGAATCAAGAATGACAGCTTCTGCGCCTATTAAAGTTTTTGCATCCAATGGGCTGAAGTAAAGGTTACAGATTTGCTAAGCATTTTCGTATTCCATAGCTTTCGATACAAAGCAGTACAAAAATCGCTCACTTTAAACAGAATACCGACTGTTATAACACATTTCTTACACTCTTAATATCTAATCTTTTAATCCATGTAATACATTTATGAGAATTTAAAAAAAAACAAAAACTCAATCGGGAGAAAAGAAAGATCTGGGTAATTGCATTATTTAGTTCACTACTCGCTCATTACAGAGTATTGTGTAAATAACAATTTACACCATATTGAATAAGTAAATTAAAACAAATTTGTTGAATATCTAAAAGCTTTTATTGCAATCAAATATTAAGTTCTTATTTTTTCACTTACATATTACACTTTTTTTTGGAAAAAATCGGTATTCCGGGATTGCCATTCATTATATACTTAAAATTTTTCTTAAAGGATACTTTGATTTCAGTATCCCTTCAATGTATGACTCGCATTTGTCAATACACCGCCTGAAGGACAAAATTTGGAAAAAAACAAATATGTAATTCGATTTAATAAAAGCTTTCTAATATTTAACTATCATACTCGTAAAACGTATACAGCGTGCACCATCTATTCCTCCGGTATGCAAAGATTAGATTTGTTAACCGATTTAATTTCATCAAACACGTTTTGGAAACTTCAAAGTAAAGAAATTTAAATCATAAACCGCTTTACACCGAAACAGCGCCGAATTAGTGGGAGAATCTTGGAAACCATGCAGGGCGTATTTTACCCCGCTCTGGCAGTGCTATTGTTAGAAAACCCTCACGAGATCAATGAAATATCATTACATGATTAAAAAGCTACTGTTTGGGCCGGCGTGTGCACCAAAACCATCATTTGGCCATATTTCTTCGAGGAAGACGAAAGAACCGAAGGTAAACGATATCGGTGACTGTTGGCACAATTTGTGTATCCAAAAATGCATGAAAAACGTCTGGCTGATTTCTGGTTTCCTCATATAAGAAGCTCCATGCCACACTGCAAACCAAACACTTGCAGTTTTTGCAACAAAAATTCCCTAGACGTGTGAAATCAAAAAGAGGCGATATTGACTGGCCACCAACATACTCCGATTTAAACGACCTGGACTTCTTTCTATGGCGTTATTTAAAGAGTAAATTTTACGCCATCAAGCCGAAGACCTTTAACGAGCTCACGATCAATATTCTTCCCAAAACAGGCAGCCCATACCGATCGAAATGATGGAAAATATTTGAAAAAGAGCACAATTTGCCGTAGTTAATAAAGTTGGTAATTTAAGCGATGTTGTTTTTAAAATATTGTTCACATAATTTGTAAAAATTGAGCTAAATAAAAAGGAAATAACAAAATTTTTTGCAGTCTATTATTTTTATATTCTATTTTTATCTTATCTATTATTTATTGTATGTTATTTAACATTCTCATAAGCTGCTGGCCCACCCTGTATGTATAATGAGCTACAAAATATACATATATTTTACTCTACACTTTTGCACTTCCAGTTAAATCTGCAGCAAAAATAATCGTCAAACTAGTTGATAGTAAATAAGATGTGATACACAAAAATTTAGAGCGTGATTGCTGCCAGCAGATGCGCTTAAATAAAAGTTAATTTGCTAAATAAACATTAATTAAACTGGATGTAATGGTACACCGCATTAGAAAACACAAACATACACATATATTCATATAAAATATATGCTTACCATTTCATGCAATTTGGTTTCGTTTCTATAACAGCTACGCAACTGCAGCAGATGGAAACATCACAAATTTTCAAAACTATCCGACTGAGCGGAAATATATACAAACATATGTACATATATATATTTGGGTTCGCACATATTACGTAGCTGTGAATGAAATAGATAGATAGAGCGCAGTCATATTCCAAGCGGATTAAAATGCAATCATAGTGTTAAGTAGTAGGTGTTAAGTAGGTTGGAAATTGGCGTTGAAAGCAATGAACGTGGTGGGTGTGCACTGTATTTAAGGTATGGCTAGTGGTGCGTGACATGGCGTATACGTTATCTGTGTATTGAGTATTTGGAATGACTTATGACTTGTGTTGCGGACGTATATATTGTAGGTACAGTTTACATTAGAGAGCAGCGTTTGCCATGCAAACAAAAATTTGGTACTACTTTTTGGAATTACGGAATTCATAAAATTTAAAGACAGCAACCAAAATATTTCGGAAAAAATATTAACACATTCGGCTGAATTGCGGGAATTCCCGTCATTCACTTGTCCTTTAATAAACTAATCCCGGAAATCCCCGCGTTAAGTCCATAAGAATTGCATGCACGTAAAATTAATTGATTTTCTGAGTGCGATCAGTTTAGTGAGCTAATTTTCGGTTGTAAAACTAATAAATCAACTTTTTTACGGTTTTAGAAAGTGTTTTATAAATGAAATATGGCGAATAAAAATTTGCAAAAATTGGTGGATGAAATGTTAGCAGAATCAGAAGAGGAAAATTCATTGGATGAAGGAGACTTCTGGGGATATTTAAGTTCTGATGACGACAGCGATTTTGATAGTGAACTACCTAATCAGAAAGATGCTAGTCATGAGGATGATGCTGCAGGTGTTCCCGATATTGAAAGTAATGATGAATGTTATAATGAAAGTGATGATATTTGGCAAGAAAATATAAAGGCTATACCATCGTTTCCATTCAAAGAAGCTTGGGTGGGGCATTCGTGGTGAAATAAATAAGTGACACATCACCACTAATGATATTTCAAAATTTTTTTGATGAAGACGTGATGACTTTATTGGTTTCTTCGAGCAATACCTATGCAAAAAATTTGGAGAATAATGACACCAAACCACCGACAAGATGTTCCAGTCATGGCGGGAATTCCCGTTGTTTGTTCAACACAGTTGAAAGAATGCTGCAGTGAAAAAAAGCGGGAATATACGCACTTCATTTTTATATGAAAAAGTTAAGTGATTCTCTGGCAGGCACCTGCTAATTTTAAATGAAGCCGAATGTGTTAAGCTTAAGGTGAGGTATAGTCATTTGGAATTAACTCCAACAAGGGAGTTTTATATCTTTACATATATCGGGTGTTTTTTTTAGGGGTATAGAACTTCGAATTGAAATAAAACACAAGAAAATCGTTTTAAGGTCCATCAATTTGGCTTTATTGGAAGGATAATTTTATGCCATTAATGTTTAAATATGATTTCGGGCATGCGGCCGCCGCGGCTGGTTCGAATAAAGCCAATTCTACAGGTCCAATTTTCAACCACTTTTTCGAGCATATGGGGCCGTATGTCGGCAATAACGCCACGAATGTTGGCTTCCAATTCCCCTAACGTTTCTGGTTTGTTGGCGTAGACGAGCGACTTCACATATCCCCAAAGAAAATAATCCAATGGTGTCAAATCACACGATCTTGGTGGCCAATTTACAGGTCCATTCCGCGAAATTATGCGCTCATCGAATGTTTCCTTCAATAAATCGATTGTGACGTGCGCTGTGTGGCATGTAGCGCAAGGGTCTCATGTGGATTCTCTTCACTCCAAATGCGGCAATTTTGCTTGTTGACGTAGCCATTCAACCAAAAATGAGCCTCATTACTGAACAAAATTTTGCGATGAAAATCAGCATCGAGATCAATCTCATTTTCGGCCCATACACCAAAATCACGACGCATTGCATGGTCTCGCGGCTTTAATTCTTGCACAAGCTGGATCTTGTAACGTCGCAAGCCAAGATCTTTGCGCAAAATCTTCCATAAAGTTGATGGACAAAGCTCCAATTGCTGTGCACGGTGGCGAATCGATTCATTCGGGTCCTCTTCAACACTTTGCTCTACAGCGGCAATTGTTTCTTCGGTGCGCACTGTTCGACGTCTCTGCGGATGCGTATTATCACATAGAGTAAACGTAGTGCGAAAACGATCCATGGTTAACCGAATTAATTGCTCTGATGGACGATTATGTCGACCATAAAATTGACGGAGCTCGCGGTAAACTTCGCGAACTGAACCATTATTTTCGAAATAAATTTGCACGATTTGCAAACGTTGTTCTTTTGTCAACCTGTTCATGATGAAATGGCAAACCAAACTGAACATAAATGACATTAGAGTTGCCAGATTTGACCACAAAATGCCAGTTTTATCTCTATTCGAAAAACAAACCTGTAAAAAAAACACCCGATACATATGTACATATATAGACTAGAAAAACCTGGCAGACGTTATTTATTAATTGCTCTTTGCATATGCAACGGGAAAACGCATTTCCATTTTTCATCCTTGTGCATAACATAAAAAAATTTAATGTTTTTTTTAAGATGGCAACTCTCTTCATAATATATGCCTATAAACTTTCTCCCAGCGAAACAAATAGTTTGACTGCCATAGTTTACTATTTAATATAACTTGCACATAATTTTCATTAAATTCGACTTTTCAAGCAGGTGGCAACGCTCTATATGCTACAAGCCTTCTCCTCAGCGAATCGGCATAGATTGGTACCCATATTACCAAATTTCATATAACTCGGGTATAATTTAGTTTAATTCGACTTTTCAGATAGGTGGCATTCCTCTGGAAAATATGGCTAGCTAGAAACTTGCCTCTCAGCGAAACAAATCGGTTAATACATTTACATAATTTATTATTTTACATATTTTCAAAAAGGTGGCATCCCTCTTCAAAATATATGTATGAACCTTCTCCGCGCCGAGACAAATATGTTCGACACCCACATTTTAATTTAGATGGCAAGCCTCTCATAAATATAGGAATGAACGAACCTTCTTTCGAGACGACAGATTTTCATATAACTTGTATACTGATTAAATTCGACTTTTCAAACAGGTGGCAACCCTCTCCCATTTATAAAACATTCATATCAAAATTTGATAAAAATCGGTCAAGCCGTTTCGGAGGAGTTCGACCACAAACACCGTGAGACGAAAGTTTTACATATAAGATAAAAATATAGGCATTTTCTTTGTTACAACATGGCTTAGAAACTGAAAAAGCGATTTTAATCGAATTTGGATTTTAAGTTTCTGATATATGTGTCACGGAATATAGCCTATATATTTTGAACCCTTTGACGGCGCACGAGTTGAGTAATTCAGAAAATTCGTATTTATGGTCCGATATTGATAATATTAAAGGTACGTTGCGGTGATTTAATAAAAAAAATATCTTATGAGAAATAAATACGCTAGGTGGCGCTATAGGTGATTTATTCAAAAAATCTGTATTTTTGATGCCATATTGATAATATTAGAAAGATATGATCTGATTTTGAGTAAAATGGATCCAACGTGACTTAGGTGACATTAAAAATCTACACACGTACTTATACTTTATATTTGCACAAAAAAAAAATGTATAAAAATTCATTACATGGCTTTGAGGTGCAGATTTCCATAAGCTCCATGTTCGCTCGGATTAGTTCAAAATCTGCACTTGAAAATAAGGCCACTTAGTCATAGTAGAGGTAAAGTTGACCCTGCATCTATTTTTGATAGATATCTCATTAAAAATTAGGCCACACATTTGCTTATAACTTTAGAGTCGACTTCAACTTTACTGTTAAATTTCCCCGTATTTACGGAGAGAAAATTTCTTTTAACATTTTTAAATAACGTTCTCCATTGATAATAACAGTAACGCCATTTTCTGCAAATAAGTAAGACCCGATAACGCAACTTGATGAGACAGCACACCACACTGCGACGTGAAGTGGATAAAGACCGCATGGTGTATCTGTGGGTTAGAATCATTCGATGTTCTACAATTTTGTTTGTTACTATTGCCGTTTAGATAAAAAGAAGCCTCGTCAGACAAAAAAATGCTGCTCAATATGTTTTCGTCTTCTTCCACCATTTGAATGAACTTATTGTAAAATTCCAAGTTCCCAAGTCTGCTTTTCCTGCTAGTTTATTTGTTAGTTGAATTTTATATGCACAGAACAAGAAAGTTCCCCTATAATTAAAGAGATCGACGCCTAAAAAATTTTGTTCTGAAATTATTCCCAAATTCATTGAAAAAGAAAACTCGGCAAGAACGAGATGATAACTGCTGGTTTATTCGCTTTTAGTGAATTTTGTCCAAAAATGTGCAATTGTAGGAAGAAATATCCTTGTTTTTATGTTAAAAGTCATATAAAGTAAAACAAAAAGGAGATGCTCTCAGTGTTACTAGAATCTTATTAAATTAATGAATAAGGAAAACTTTTAATTTTCAAAAGACCCTTTTTAATAACCTACTTTATATTATTTTAAGTTTAATAGTATGAATTTTGTTCTTTGTATTTTTGGATTTTCAAAATGAAATTTTTTATTCACTTCTTTATTGTCGCAGTAGTTTTCAATGCATAAAATTATAATTATTTTTCAAATTTTCTGAGAGATTACAATCGTATTTGCTTGGAAGTGAAACAAAGACTTACGCTGCCATCAAATTTATTTATTAGTCTACCTAAATATATATTTTTATGTTTTAAATAATTATCTTAAAGTTATAAGCCCAACAAATATTGGAAACCAGACGCTATAGAATTATCGTATTTACATATAAAATGTATAAGAATGTGAATTATAAAAATTATGAGAAAATATGTGAAACTTTTTGGAATTATAAATAAGCACAATCAGTTTTGCAATAATAAGCAAAACTTTTATAACTAAATAAAAAACAGTTTAAAAAACACTGTATTATTAATTTTCAGAAGGTAATCTACTTAAAAAAATTTAGGTGTGAATAATTTCAAATTTATAAGATCTTCTGCTAATTAGAATTGAGAGGATATTCTAATGAAAACCAGGATTCCCTTCCTAATTATATTGAATAGTTTTTCATTTCAGTTTTAGAGGTTATCTACTAGATTTTATTGAATAGGTCATGAGCTTAATTCTACGGCTCACCACCTTCTTAATTACATGGAAAAGTTTGCATCTTCATTTTACAGATTATCTTCTTGATTTTATTTAAAGGACATATCCAGTCATAATAACAAGGGCTTCTTATTGGAAAAATATCATGGAGAAATTCTGTAAATTTTGCTTTGATTTATATGGCTGACAACTTTTGCCCGCACGCAAAAATTATTCACGAAGGAGGAGTGCAGCTAAAAATGCTCCTATATTCTCTTCGGATGGATGTGGATCTGTGAATAATATAAAAATAAAATTAAACAGATTCCTTACGCAGAATAGGAGTTATTGCGGATTTTTTTGGTAGCATCTTTCACAACCCCGCCCTGTACATTATAACTCCATAAAATATAACCAATAAATCTGTAAATACTTCTAATTTTTTTTATAATGCATGATAGAAATTCTTTTACGTTCTGGCCGTTTCTCAGGTAAAATTTCCTTTAGTTATAAAATTAACAATGTCAGATGTCAGATCTTTCATAAAATATTCGATTTAACTAGTGCTATTTAAGAATGAGAAATAGCTGTAGTTTCTAAATTTTTTTATTGATTTAGTTATATTTTTAAAAACACTATGTACATGTATAAAAACCGATTAGGTGTGAAAATTAAATATCCCATGTATTTCCTTTGGGCTCATTCACAATAGTATGGTTTTTACAATTTCCAACACTACATCTAGTGTGCTTTTGCAAGTCGGTTTCAAAGGAATGGACCTATTATGAAAAAAAGTATCGATTTGACATCACTAGAAATTTTAAACTGAACTTACAATAAGAAAATCATTCCAGTAAAATGCTGCTCTTCTGACAGATTGCCTTGTTTGTTCCAGGCACTTTGTTATAAATACAATTCTTACGACTTTACCACTTTTACAGTCAATATTTTTTCAATCTGTCTCAGTAGTTTAGCTATTTGTACTGCTGTATACATTTTGAATTAACTTTTTCTTAATATTAAAATGCAATAGCTACTTAACATCTCTATTTAAATGTTTATTCTAAAATAGTTTTTTCTTTTCTTTTTAGGTGAGTAAATATAGAAATCGTGTGGAGAAATTTTAAGTTGGCCAAACATTACAGGTACTTGTATTTAAAAGTAAAGGGGTGATTTAAACGAAATGCGTAGTAAATTTAATTAATTTTTTTTACACAAGCACGTGATATTGTGAACCACTGATCAATAAAGTACTCGGAAGCTTTCACTTTGTGAGACTAAAATTTAGTGGACTATAAAACTATACATCCAAATTTGTTGTTTCTTAATTTTTTTTACATTTGAACAAAGTTTAAAATATGCATCTGCTTGAAAGGGCTTTGTTTTAAATGAACTATACGATACTTCTTTTATCTAGTTCTGGCGGTACCTGCCGGTGAACAATCAGAAATTATGTGGTCAAAATTTGAACAGGCAAAGACGTCATTTTGTTTTTTAATTTTTTTATAAGAATTAAAAACATAAACTAATTGCTGCATGTTTTCCCCTTCATTTGAGTAGTACAAAGAATGTTCATATTTCGCATAGGTTTCCGTTATAATAGATTTTGTTTTTAAGTTATGGACGAAAAGGTTTGTGCTTATATTATGAAGGAGTTAATTTAACCAATTACCACTACATTATATCCTTATTAAATTGTTCGGTAAAGATATAGCTCTGTTGTTCGTATTTTCTAACTTTTCTACTCGTATTTTCTTTCGTATTCATCACTTTTACTTATAAATTAAAAGTTGTTTTGGGAAATTTGTTTTTCCAACTCGCAATTAGATAACTGATTAAATAATTCTTCTCAGTAGCAAATTTCTGTAATTCAAAATTGTGTACATAGGTTTGTGAACGAATGTGCCCTGATGCTATACAGAAGTTGTGGTCGAACAAATATGAATTTTCTTATGAAGTCAAACAACAAATTGCTATTGGCGATTTTTGCCCCTGTACGAGTATCTGCATTTGATATACATAAATACAAAGTAAGCAATTAATAATTTTAATAGTAAAATTTATTAACATCTGAACTTAAATCAGTGACCGGAAATAATCGGTATCAAAAAGCATTGACAAGAATTCATTTAAAACAAAATTCGAATATATCGATATACTTTTTACGCCCTATAGTATACAAATCTGGTAGTATATAAATCTGATATTGCATTTTTGAAAAAAAAAAATCGTTTTTTCTTGGATTTTGATTTTTTCGATCAAAAGTGATTGTTATCATGGATTTAAATTTTTCCGATAGATATTTATGATTCTAACTTTCTTGATAAAAAAATAGCCGTTATTCTGTGCTTACAATTTTTCGATTATAAAAAACACAAACTCTTTTCTCGGCAATGGCAATAATATTTTTTATGATCGAAAAAAATATCAGAAAATATCGATAAAATATTATCGAAAAATGTTTAAGGAAAGAATTATGATTATTTTTAATCGACAAAAATAAAAATAAAAAATATTGATCGAATATGAGCGGAAAAATAGAAATCTAAGAATAACAATAAAATTTGCTCGATACAAACAAAATATTTGAAAACGACCAAGCTTGATCGAAAAAATATAAATCCATGAATAACGATTATTTTTGATCGAGAAATTAATAATTACAGTGATCATGGTTTTTTTTTTATAAAAATTATAATCGTAATGTGTACCCAATGGAGGAGTGTCACTCACCTGAAGTTGTCGCTGTTGCTGTGATGAAAATCAAAAGATTAAGAGAGATTACTGGTTGCCAGTCGCTTTTATAGCACCACTATCTGGCAACGGGTTCAGCTAACAGGACTCGTGCAAAGGCAAACCAAGTAACGAGTCCTGTCAGCGAGTAGCTTACAGCGACATCTACTTGTGACAGTTTTCCATTGTGAATATTTGCAGACCTTAACAATGTTGAAAGTGGATATTTCGTAATAGTTTTGGAATATATTGCTAAAATTTTCTGAAGCATTATAATTGTCCAAACGATGTTTAACTAACAACCTACGACCTTACTTACATCCTTAATTCCTAAACAGTAAAATTTTAAATAATATACTGATTTTTCTTGAATCCGTTCGGAATTGGCAAACTTTTTTGAAATATATACTCTCTGTATTTACAGTTGCAGGTAGATACTTACCAGTAATATATGTATGTATGTATGTATGTATAGAAAATGTTGAACACCATTAGCAAAAAAAATAATAATAATAAATTTAAAAATTTAGCCAAGTACTTGAACTTCGCTTTTTATTACTTACATAGTAAAATCAAATAGGCTACAAAACCGCATACACCAAAATTTTATAAAAATCATTCAAAAGTTAAACATTTTTTTAATTTTGTCGAATTACTTGGTTTTTATTATATAATTAAATTTAACAAAATAATTGATATTAAAATAGGGAATACAAAAATATTAACACTTGTCATTCGACTTTGCTACAATTTTTTTTTTTGTTTGATAATTAAATTTGAATTTTTTTTGGCGGTTTTGATTAATCGCATGAAGATTTTTTTGAAGAGAATTTTCCAAAAAATATATTGGTAGAACCTTTTAACCATAAAACCTTTTTAAGCTGAATATTTTATGCAGTTTTCATACAAACACTCAACAAGGCAGACAGCGCTGGGTTAAAAGCCACAAATTTTATTCTCCATATACATATGTTCCAACATTATATTGATAACTCAAATACTATTTTCAATTTTCGAAACAATCTTTTTCACAAATATAAAAATTACATAATTAGACATGAGAAATTTTTTGGCCGCTTGGCCCAAACACTTATGGATTTTGCTTAAGTCACGCTACGCCATAGTTCTGCAATGGAGTTTCTCACACTCCATAAATAGTGTCAACAATAAATAACAATAAATTGTGTCACTTGTTTTTTTTTTAATTACCATACCCCCACCTTTCTATTAGCAATGAAAGCAATTTGTAATCACCACATTCGATGCCACACACCTCAAATTATACACAATCTCTCAATAAACCCGGAAACAAACTCACTAATCTCATGTTACGTTGCCCACTTCGCTACGTTTGGCAGAAAGCTAACGCACCTCAAGTACCGTTATCCCACCACACGTGCCTCACTTCAAATGTAGATATGTAGTATTTTGAATGTGTCTTCATCAACGCCACTCGAAAAATGTATTGCGGTTATAAACACAAAAAAAAAACATAATACACCTCCCCAGCTCTCCTCCTGCTCTATTTATGTTGTGCGGCATTAAATCGCTTCGCTGCACAATGGCAATAACAACAACTAAATAGTTTGCCAACGGCGCATACATTGTATACATTAATGTGAATCGACAACGGTGAAATAAAGCAACAAATGTGCTTGTTATATTGTTGTACATACAAGCAAACATACACACGAAACATATGTTTCACACACATACAAACATAAATCGTTCGGTTGGCGGTTGTGCATGAAAACCGCAAAATCTGAAAATCTGCAACTTGCCACTTTTCGACTTTTAATAATTGCGACCTTGCCGCTAAACATTCAATCTACTTAGGTGCACATCGGAATATGCATATATGCATATATGTATGTACACATCGATGGTCCCTTATATCGCAGTAGTAGTAGTATTACATAGTAGTAATGCCGATCACCTGTTTTCCACAAACAACAATGTAGGCTTTCAAAAATCACGAACTGAGCACAATGGGAGTGGTGACTATCGCGGGTACCGTGAGCATTGCTACATTGAATGATATAAATAATTTTGCGATAAATGCAAAATTTACTCTTGATGGGGGGATTCTCTCTGAGTGTTGCAATCCATGCAAGGGCACAAAAATAAAACACATGCAAAAAATGTTAGGCAATACAGGCAATTACTGCATATAATTTTTTCCGCGCACTTTGTTGTTGTGCCATTGGTATGCTTGAAAAACTTTGTAATCCATGCATCGTGCAAGGGATTTACAGCGCTTAGAGAATCCCCCTAATATTTCTATTGTAGAAACCTCATACACTTTAATTTTCTATGCAAATGAGGTGGAGTATTCACTTTACCAGCCCCTCGCCGCCTCGCTTGCATAGATCTGCTGACAGTCCGTCAGCACCAGCGGCCTTATGGTTTTTTAGCAGCGCTCGATCGAATTTCGGCCAGGTCTGGTTACGGTACTTCGATTCCGTTTTCAGTGATTGAAGGTTCGGGTTCATGTTCTTTGATATTTTCCGCGCCACTACTATTAAGCAACGTAAAGCAGTGCTCTTTTTTGACAGTTTAAGTGTACTCTGGATGTCGGTCATCAAATCGCCATTTTCATTGTTACTACTAAAGAAATAAATAATTTTTACGAAATAAAAAATTGCATTTCATTTCCATTTAGAGATCTCACTACCGCCATTTGGTGTTGAAAATGTGAATCTCAACCGGATATAGAGAATGTGATCGGATTTTGCTAGTTATCCTTGAAGCGTTTATTAAATCAAGTCAGTCTTTCAGGATTACGAAAGTCGCGCAAGTTATATTCCAGAAGATGGCAATGTTTCTGCCAGTATGAAGAACAACTTGGCTTTCATGACTAGTATTTCTATAAAAAGTAGATTTTATTTTTGTAATTTTTAATAAATAGATGACAACTCTATACACGACTACATCAATTTAATTTAATTCCTGCACTTTATTGTTATACTTTATTTAATTTCAACAGAAAATCATTTCTCTAATTTTGGCAAAATAATTTGGTATACATACATAAAATTTAATTAATAAATAAAGTAATTTTTGAAGCAGTCAGCTGCTCTTCGACATTTTTTCGAGTCTAAGCCTTCCTAAACCTCTGTCGGCTCACACCAGTAAAATGTTTCTTTCAATTATGTCATAAATTGAATAGAATTTTTTTTAATGGTTTTTTTTCGTTTGACGCCAGCGTAGTACCATTTTAGTTACCTTAAAAATTCAAGAAAATTAACGTTTTTAAAAAGATGGCAACCCTCTTTCGTATAAACGCTTCTGTTTTACACGATAATATTTAATTTCAATTAGGTTTCAAATCAAATTAACTTAATATTTGGCCTTATTTAAGCACATTTTAATTATTAAGTATTACTGATCCAATTTATTCTAACCATAGCCGTAATATATTTTTTAAATTAACGATTTATTTCAATTTACTTTTTTAAGCAGGTAGCAACTATCTTCAAAAATATTTTCGGAATACAACTTTTATAAACATCCTTCACTTCGCATCTGCCTTGCAATTGCGTGATTTAATTTATTAGCATACCCTTGCCCAAACATATTTTTGAAATTAAGTTAATTAACCTACTACTCTTTTTCAATACACATGGTTTTCTTGCATTTTCTACAGCCCCAGCGGCTTCTTTTATGACAAATGACACACCGTACCCGCTTTGGAAGTTTTTCAGGTACGTGATCGGCGCCATCGAGTTGCAATCCCTCTATATTAGACGTTGAAGGACGAGCAGACTGTCTTTGGGGCGATTGCTTTAGATAGAATCTGGCTATGTTTACATGCAGTCGCCAAGCATTTGATATGGCCATATCAATCATGTATGTGAATAATACCAACCACCATTTTTTACTATGAACGCCGATCCTATACAGTGAAATAGACTGATCCATTTCATCAACTCCACCCATGGCCTTATTATAATTCTGGAATAAGTGCGGGATTTTGAAATCAGCCCTTTGTTTTTTTTCAGCAGACCATCTTTTTACAGTTCCTACTGGCTCGTAAGAATCATAGTTCCTTGCCATTGTGCAAATGCTGTTGTCCTTCCACCGAACCAGTAACACTTCATTTCTTTTATCGAATCTGTAGTCAAACTCTCCTCTTGATTTTTTCTTCATCTCCTTTACATTTACCAATGGGCATTTCTTAGAGCGGTTTTCACGAATGGTTCCTGTAGCTCGATACCCTAATTGCCTCAAATCTTTTAGCAGATCATAACTAGTGAAAAAGTTATCGAAGAAAACTTTGTGGTTTGCAGGATCCGTTATCATTTTATTTAACAGCATCTTAACAACTCTAGTTTCTAGAGGCTCAGTAGTAGAAGTAGCGGGCTTACCACAATATATATCGAAGCTGTAGCAATATCCCGAAGAACTACCTGCGACCCAATTTTTGTACCCAAAACGTACGGGGTTTCCTCTAATGAATTGTTTTGCCGAATGATGACCGTAATACTTCACCATGGATTCATCAATAGAAATATTTTCGTGAAAAATATTCCATTGGTTGAATTTTTTCATGAGCACATCCGCTAGCTTCCGCACTTTGAACATTTTATCGGTAGTATTTGGAGCGTCGTTATTGTCTACAAGATGTAAATTCCTTTTTATTTCTCTAAACCTGTTACTGGACATAGCGTTTGACACTACATGGACTCCGATATCCTCATCTAATGACCAATACATACGTTCTCTAGGTAGTTTATGATACTCAGTCAATATTAGCATTCCAAAGAAAATTTTAAGTTCTTCAGCAGTGACGGCGAAATTGTGTCGATTATTCTGACTCGCATATAAGTTACTGAAGTCGGCAATCGTGGTAAAAAATTCTTCGTCAAAAAACATTTCAAATATTTGAACAGGTGTGAGATCTTTCACTGCTTCTTTTATGCGACACTCATTCATTACTCAGTTGTCAGTTTCTGTGTATGTATTCGTATAATTTGGAGAACACTTATGCCAAACTGGAGTATTTGATATTTGAGATACACTGGATCTGATTCGGGCTCTTTTGTGCAGCCAATGGTTCGTCATCACTGCTATTTTCTGAATCTGAAAGAACATCAAGATCGCGAGCAAATATCTCAATATTTCCTGGAACATCTTTCGGCATGTTAGATTGAGCATTGTCGTCATCAAAACCCCCTTCTTCGTCAGTAATAACACTGGGTTCTGGGGGAATTATAGCCAAGTCATACTCCAAACCATCACAACTGTCTTCTACAATGAAATTTATGGCCTCTTCTAAACCTTGGAAGTTGTTACTTGCGTTAAATGTTCGCTTTCGACTCATTTTCAAACTCTGCAAAATAAGGATAAATTGAGTACACTTGTGGCCGCTGTACCCGTATTGGAACAGTCACGTTTTGAGTACAATGAATAATTACATTCTCTATATAGATTACTGTAAAATATTGGAAATAATTAATTATTTATTGAATTTGATAAATTATAAGCAAAATTTATAATTATATTTATGTACACATTATAACAATTAAAAAATAGTACATACCTCCACGCTCCTCTCAATAATTAAGTGTTCCCAAATTGGCACGATAACCAATAATGGTTAGTAAGTTTACTTATTTTACTTTTAAACCAATGGAAAAATTCTTTCGAACCCCTTTGGAAATGAACCTTTGCTAAACATTTTCCGTTTGACGCCCCTATGGTTTTTGAAAAAAAAAAATTATTGAAAGTGATTAAAGAATCTGAATTTTGGAAGACTAGAAGTCTTTATTTATCCCACTCACTAATAGTGTTGTAATTTGGTGCGTGCGAAATCTGCTTCCTAAACTGCCCAGCACGGCATTTTTATACCTAGCCAAGGCGCAAAAGCCATGTATAGACTCGAAATAAATCAATGTTGCTACAATACTGGCTGAAGTGAACCGGAGATTTTACAAAGTTCAAAAAAAAAAAAAATAGTAATAATAATAATGAGAAAAATATATTTCCCTTTTCTCACGGGGAATAGGCATGCTTCGGTATTCAAAGCCGAAGTGAAAGCCAATAAACAGCTCTCTAACTGTGCATTTCCGAACTAGTTCGGCAAAGTAAGCCTCGATAACTTACTATGTTGATAATCATAAGTAGCTTGTGCAAATCTGGATGCCTGGTTACACTTGAGTACAAGTCCGCAACCATTTACGTGGGAGTAAATCATGAACACGAAGTGGAAAAACTTACTAACTGCTAAAGAAAGCAACCCTACATTTAATAAATAAAGACGCGTTTATTTTATTGTAACAATTATTTCATAATAAAGAAAGATATTGTGTTTTATTTTTCCCTACATTTATATCACTTACATTTGCCGTCATCGATGCTACGCCAGTTTGTGAATGAATATAGCGTCCTCTAATGACTGGGAGGTGTGAAGAGGCTGAAGTTGGGCAAAAATCACATTGCCCACAATTTAAAAATAAAATCAAATTTTTTTGGACCTTTAGATATTATGATAGTGATAATCGCCCTTGAATTATCATTTGAACACGTTTTATGAAATTTAAAGTACGCGGTTTCTGCAACACATCTGCCAATTGGTTTTGGATTTCTTCACGAACAATTTTCTTGCTCTCAGTGTCTGGGGAAAGAAGTCTGTGACGGTTTATATCTGGTGAACTTGCCAGCCAGTGAATATAATCAAAAAACGATATCAAACGGCCTGGTGGAGTATAGCTCGTCATTTTTTCTGTACAGAAATACTAATTACAGTTACTTTCTAAATGTCACAATTGAACTCACATTCGACGACATTTGCTTTGTCATTTATCAATTGGTCAATTTTTTGGGGGTCCCATATTATTTGAATTACCTAATTAATTCCTATTAATAATATATATTGCTAGTAATTCCAATAAAAAGTTGTTTAAGGGTATCTATAATTAATTACTCCAGCTAGATTACTTTTGTGATTTGATACATTCTGATTTCGTGTGCCGATGGTAACACTTCTCAACATTATGTTTATATAGCAAGTTGCAAAATTAATCGTAATTTTGATTTTTTCGGGCCAAAAAATCATTGCCAGGAATTCGTTCAAAAACAAAACTCGAATATATCGATTTAATCCTTATGCCACCTTATGCTATACAAATGTTTTCTTATTTTTATTTAGCAGATTTGTTGTTTTAAATCATTGCAAAATAGTTACTTTGCGATTTTTTCCCGATCAAAAATAATCGTAATTCTTCGATTTTTATTTTTTCGATAAAGTTGATCGTTTTTTTTTTTTTTTAATTTTAATTTTTTCTATTATGTTTGATAGTTGCTTTTTAATTTGTGTTATTTTGACCAAAAGTTATGGATTTTCTTTGATGTAAATATTTCCGATCATATCTGATCGATATTTTGTGAGTTTTATTTTTTCGATCAAAAATAATCGACAATTGTGCTTACAATTTCTTAGTCATAATTAACACAAGGAAATTTGTCGGCGATGACAATAATATGTCTTATGATCGAAAAAAAATATCGGTAAAAGTTGCTGGAAAAGTTTTACATAAATAACGATTATTTTGATCGAATAAAATAAGGATCAACTAATATCGGCGAAATATAAACCAAAACTTATAATACAATAATAACGACTATCTTTGATCGAAAGAATCAAAATTAATAAGTAACGATCAAGCTTGGTCGAAAAAAAATCACTTAAAATAAAGCTTAGATCACAATTTTTTTATAAAAAGGGGAACGTTCTTTTACACAGACGATATCTCAAACATTTTTGGCTTGCATGAGAGAGAAGTTTGAATAAAGCGTATATTACGAATTACTCTTTATGCATTCTCCAGTTTTTTTGGTAGCTAAAGAAGTTCAAATATGTACATAACAGCTTAACCAAAAATAGGCCTGTTTAATTTAATCCTATAGTTCACCGAGTTTTTAAAAACGGGCCCTTAAATTTCTGAAAGTTGTTAAAGTATGTTAAATGATATAAGATACGGAAATATAATCTATCTTTTACGATATGGAATAGACGCGCGGTGGCTTGGGCTGGAATTGAAAAAAATCAACAAAAAAAATTGTTCAATTTGTTGAAATTGTTTTTTTTTTCTTTTACAAACGTAAGCACAATGTTAAATCGAATGCCGTGCAATCGCAGGTAAAAATTATTAATTGTCATTGTAATTCAATACTCGCTTCAAGCATAAATTTAAGTAACTATATTTTTTTGTATGTACTGCTTGCATATAACCAATCAAGATGTCGGCAATTAGTATCATTGACAGTTTAATTGGCTGCAATTGCAATCGATTTGCATACTAATATTATTGACTGCTAACGATTTAAACATTTTTTTTTTTTTACATACAGTTATGAGTATGAAATTTTATGAAAACACTAAATCCATTTGCAATTATTCAATGAGGTTGAGCACTCAACTAGCAGGCTAATTAAGTGTTGCTAAAATTACTGAATACTTATTAACATTTAACTGTATACATTAACTAATAACTTAAGGTCCAAAAGTTTCAGGCCAAGATTAAAAAAATAATGGTAAATCTCAAATCAATGCATTGAAATTCATTTCACTCCCGCTTTTCACAGCGCTTTACTTACATTTTTATTCCCGTAAAAAAGTTTGAATTTCGACCAAGAAATGTTCCCAAAAAATGGCTTCACTTTCTTCCTCATCATTGCTAAATTTTTTGACACGAAAGTCCAATTACGTGGCACTACCCACTTTTCCAAAATTATATAAAGCCTGTGTTGGGCTCGGAGACTACATGAACTTTCTGTGATCCTAGAACCAAAGACACCGACTGCTATGCCCTCCGGAGTCATAGAGCCGTCAGTGCATCAGTGCAGTTTTCACGCCCTCCATGTTGCCTTACTCCTAGTTCGATAGTGAGACTTCGCTTGAATTTAATTTGCTATCATATTTGGATTCATGCTATCACATCTGGCGCGCTGAGCTACTGGGAGTCTTGAGCTCAGCATTTCCATATTCTTGGATTATTATCTTCCCGCTCCCGTGACATTCCAGTTTGGTTGTGAAAGACAACTTATGTTGTTTTTTCAAGTGTACGAGTACGTACTGAAGAAAGACTGTTACTTAAATGAAAACTAAGTAAACGATCGACTTTGCCTAACGCATTGGGCTTATGAAGATAGAGATTATTTGGAATCGTTCACATGTGTTATGGAACTTAGTGAAAAAGTATTGGACATTCTGTAAAGTGTAGATAATTAAAGAAGGAAACTATTTAAGTTGTTTTCCTTAAAAACTAGATACGCAATTAAAGCAATATGTACTGAGCATATTTTGTCTTACTTTCTGAAGCGAAGACCGCCGTTACTGCAACTGTGCTGACCCCAGATGACAAATTAATTATATTGATGACCTGACAGAACTCAAAAACCTGACAGTTGTCATCGTGGCATCGATGTTATATGCTGCGGCATAGTTTTAGGCACAATAAATCGGGTACCTGTCAGGTAGATAAGTTTTTTCATTGGGTCAAGGTTCTGCAGAAACCCAACCTTAAAGAGACTGATTGCAGCATTATTGAACGGGTAGCTACAAAAACTTTTAAATACACTGAAAATGGAAGATTTTTTGTAAGATTGAGAATTAAAAGTAATTTAATGTCAAAGCGATCTCAATTTGTTTGTTAATACCGCTGACGATGGTAAAGTGATTCGCGGTACACTATTTTGGTGAACACAAAATTTGAGTCAACTTTAGAGTTATTGAAGTAATTCAATGGCGGTTATAAAAGTTTGGAAGAACGTATAAAGGTTTTTTTTCTTATGCGGGGATTATAAATACCCCAGCGACTGCTATTTCAAAATATTGGTATTTAAAAAAACGAATGCCAATTTTTAAGGCTATATAATGAGATTGTTTAATTTTCGTATAATACAAATACACCCAGCGTAACAAAAAAAAAAAAAAAAAGCTGCATTCACATTTTATTCACAATTCGCAGTTTAAAGCTTCAAATCTTTACATACTTGTACATATTTAATTGAATTAATTTAGAGAATATATAAATAATACTTATAGTATATAAGAGACATGATCTACCTCAGTGAAACTGCATTCTAATGATAGTCTTGGCCAGTTGTCATGAACAGCAAGACTCCGCGCGGAATTTTTTTTTCCGATTTTTGTGTTTGTTTTATAAGTATATAACATTTCATGTAGTCATCACTCGCGAGTCTTGTCATGCATTTTTAAATTTCTTCCATTCTTGGATTGTAGCCGTAATTTTTCCCTGATATCCAGTCAGCTTTGTTTTTTTTTTAATTGCGGTTAGCTCGGACAACGCCACTACATCGATTTCTTTTTTGACAGAGATAATCATGATAAATAACCATTGTGCCATCGCCAATGGCAATTTAATCCAATACTTTTTTCCTTCGCTTTACAAAGAGATAAAAACTGAGCACTTATTCTTTTTTGTCTTTTTTTTTTTTTGAACAGGTAAAAGAGGTTTTCGGGCCCACCTTAATTGATCTTATTCATGCCCAAAATTTCAAGTTGGATCCCCAGTACTGTTGTTTTTGAAATTCCTGTTGTAAATGTTAATTCTTTATTCGTTATTAATCGCCTGTCTTTCAGTACTACCTCCGCCACCAATTTGATATATTCGTTCGCAATGGCCTTTGGTGGTTGTTCTTCTCTCAAAATACCTTCTTTTTTTTTGTAACCAACTAGCTCAATAAAGCTTCAACTCGTACACAATTTTCTTTTCGTTGCAAGAGTAATCCGGTTAGCATCTTTCATGGTTTAGATTTGGTATTCAACTAAACTTTTGCATGTATTTTCGTGGACCCATTCACAATAGAGTAGTTTTTCTTTCTTTAATTTAATTCTGCATCTCAGGTCGGATATTGTTTTGCCAACCTGGCTATACTCGCATATTCTTCCGAGTTTGGCTTTACATGTAATTTTTTATTCTACCTAGGGTTTTTTGATAATTGGTTACAAAAAATAGGCCTAATATTGACAAACTTTTTATCACAGCTTCTGAGTAAATTTTATTACAATAATTTAAAATTTTTATCGATATTCTGAATTTATTTTACTACACTAGTATTATTGTAACAAAATAAAGGTAGGCCGGAAACTTTTGACCCGCACCATATATACGAGTGTCTTTTACAATTTTGTCATTTGCTCTTTCCTTATAAGATTTTAATTATTTTTAATAAAAATATGGATTGTTCTGTAAGAGCAGCCATGAAAGCCAAAGTTTCACAATTTCTAGAAAATTTACATAAAATTCAACCAATTTACAATAGTTCTAACTTTTCACATTTTTTTTTAGTGATTTTTGATATTTTTTTGCTGACGGTGTTGTCCCTATTCTTCCTTGTAACGCATGCACAAAATAAATTTTTGTACGGAACAAAATGTCAAACACCGTCAGCAAAAAAATGTACCAAAAAACAACAAAAAAATTTAAAAAGTTAAAAATTCTGATGGCAGTTTTTGTGAATTTGTTGAAGTTTTATAAATATTCTAGAAATTGCCAAACTTTAACTTACGCGGCTTTTGTCATAGTACTATAAATATTTTCACTAAAGAGCACTTTAGATTATATAATAAAAATTTTAAGCCATTTGAAAGTTACGCTATGTTATTTTGGAAAAAATTCTAAAAATTCGGCTTAAACATCTAAAAAATAGTTATAATCAAATAAAAAGAAAAATAATAATTTTATTATATTTTTATAAACACACCAGTAGGCAAATAAAGCCGAATCATGTTATGTGAATGGGAAAGAAATATAACGTGTATCAGTTTTATTTGAAAACTGTCGAAAAAAAATTTCGATGTAAAAATTTTGGATGTAAAACTTTTTTTAAGAACTCCCTAAAACAGCTAAATCTCGTTTTTTTGCTGTTACTTTTCCATTTCATGTCGCTGAAAAAGTCTAAAAATTTTTAGCTTTAAATGTAAAACTCTCGAAAAATTTTGTGAACTTTGTTGAGGGAAGTGTTAGAATTTATTCACAAAAAAAAAGAGTTGCATTTTTTTTTAATATTTGTGTGGAGGCTTACCATTTTGGTTTTTGTTGTAGTTAACTTTTCGTGGTCTAAAATAAGGTATATTGTAGGGATATAGCTCGACTATCGAAAAATATCGGTAGACTTGATTGAAAAAAATTTCGAATAGTTGAGTAGGTTTCTGCGTTGCTTAGATTAAATCAAAAAATTAATATCAAAAATTAATTTTCTTGAAAGTGCGAAGTTTTACTGTATAAACGATCGGAGCTGTAAAACACTTTATTTCGAATCGAAGAGTCTATTCAGTAGTAAGCAACCAGCAAATGGAGGTGTAATACAATACTTAATTTTTTTAAACCATAATGACATTCCAAATGTGCCCAAATATTGCTCGCCAGAGTTAATTAAAAAAGCTTGTCAAAATTTAGGAACGCGCGAAGACTTACAATTCGTAAATATATAAACGTAGTAATTGAAAAATATTATTTTGTTGAACAAATAAGTCCAATTAAATATTTGGACGAGGAATAGAATCGGTTATTTTGAATCTCTGTAAGTAAATGCGGTATAGATTTTGGGGAGAATATGCAACCGTAGCGGCACAACGAGAATATCGTCAAGTTCAAAGAAATATGTTTAGACGACAGCGGTTCGAGGAAGTCACATGTTTTCTCGTAGAAATATAAATATTTAGTATTTAATTTAATAGCGATTCCTATGTAGAAATCAGAGGCTTGAATAGATTTCATATGGATGTTGCTGGATTTTCAAAACATTATCAACATTATCCTGAGTTTCACTTTCACCCGAAATGTTTCACTTTTCCCTCATTATAAATTTCTCTCGAGAATTTTTCGCTTTCGAACATACTTTTCGCGCAAAGCTTAACTATTAGCGGAATACCAAATTTATCTCTTGAGTTTGGTAATCCTTTGGTTAGCACGTTCAATAAATATGTAAACGCTTCTTTGTTTAGTCTAGAATATCGTTTAAGCCTGCAAGTGGTCAATTGTTAAAAAAAAAATATACAAATAAATTTTCGTTACACTTACAAAGCTTCAGTTAGCTCCAAGAGATTGGAACTGCCTCTCAAGTGCCTCCTAGTTACCCGTTGATCTGCATTGGCTCTTTCCTCACACAAAAGTCGCATCACTATAGAGATCATGTTATCTGAATGTGTACTTTTTTTAAATTTTATTTATCAACAGGGATCGAAAATTTCAATTATTCTAATCGGCTTTTCTCAATTTTATACTTTGTATAGAAAACACAGAGTTGTAATTTACTTGTTTTCGAATTTCACCAGCTGTTTCGAAGTGGAATTTATTTCGAGCGAAACTCATAATAAGCGAATTCACTTCAAGCGGATGAAAAAAATACGGGCGATTTTTGTTTTCGGATGGAACTCAGAATAAGGCTGTATAACTTTTTTGGTTGTGAATAAAACCTACCGGTCTTTTTAGCAAATAGCTCATACGTTTTTAGAGCTTTAGATATATAATATAAATAAAAAACCCAGGGATAGCTTTTCCAAACTTACGCCGACATCTGAGAGAGACTGAAGATTTAAAAAATCGGTCATCAAATAAAAAAGCTTTTGCTAAAAAACGTGATTTAGTTGCTTCAGCGGGTTCCCAAAAAAATTGGTTACATCCAAAGTTTTTTCTCGCCGTAAGTGTTCAAATAAAACTGACACACGCTGAGTTTTTTTTTTGTTTTTTGTGATACGCCTTAATGTACATTTGTGTGTATAGTAATTTCACGTATAAGTGATAATTAATTGTTCATTAAGCGATTTATTTGTGCTGCAAAAGTGTTAACAAGAAATTTGTTATCGTCATTAGCTTCTGGTTTTTAGCAGCAAACAATTTTTGTGTTCAGTGCTTCAGCTAACGGCAAGTGTGAATTATTTATATGGATGCATAAATAAAACATAGTATAAGAGTTTAAATAAATAAAGCGGTAATGTGAATCTGTAATAAAAAGTATATGCTAATAAACCGTGAAACGTATCCGAAACATAACAAAACTAACGAAAGTAAAATTTAGCGGGAAATTGCCACTTTTGTTTTTAATATTTAGCTTAACTAAAATAGTTTTGTAAGGTCTCTTATTTACATATTTAGTTACATATTTAATGCTTTATTAGTTTTTTTTTTGTAATAGCTTATTTATTTAAATTAGTAGTCGAGCATGCGATAGCATTCGGTAGTAATGGGCTCGCGTGCCAGTCTGCCTATTTACCTATTTCTACAGTTAATTCACAAAATGACCAGATAATCAACCAATTAAGTAAACATATCTCAATATTTTTCATTCATTCATGCGATTATACTTTGTACAAATATCTGAATTGTTGAATACAATATCCAGTTCCTAATGATAATAAATATTTATTTTTATTCACAGTAAGACTTTAATGCTTTCGAATATTTTTAAAATATTAAAAAAAACAAAAATTTATAATTTCATAGTAAACTTTTTTACGGGCTGATCAAATAATTTTCTTCCATCAAAACCAAAAAAATCGTGCATTTGTTATATCGAGAAAATACGGAACATTATCAATAAAAAAAGTCAAAAATCATAATATTAAGCCACTCGATGTGCCAAGAGACGTCCGAGAAGGATTTTTTTTGATTTTATTCAAATCAGGCAGCTTAAGAAAGTGATGATAGTGAGCAAAACTACTACGTTTTTCATCAAATGAAGAGGTCATAACGGCTGTTGGAGCGTATTTTGCAGACCTTCCGGATTCTCACTTCAGGGATGGGATCCACAGATTGGAGGATCGTTGGAGCAAGTGCATTAATGTTCAGGGAGATTATACTGAATAATAAAGTGTATTTTGAACCATAAAATTGTGTTTTCTTATCGAACACCAAAAGTTATTGAACAACCTGGTATGTTGGCGTGTAATTTTGCCAATTAATCGTAAAAAGCTTTATTTACAACAATGGTGTCCGTGGTGACCCCCACTGAAATTTTCCGCCAAACATTTTCGTAGAATATTTTAATCCTTAAATGTCCTTTTTTAAAGGATATTTTTTGATTTTCTCGAAAAAAGGGTCAAATTGACCCATAAAGAGACCAGTTAGAGGGTTAAGATTTTCCACAAAAATAATCCTCATACAATTCCACAATACAACTCTGATCATAAGAATTCTCTCAGACATTAACTTACAACATTTTTTTCATATAGTATAATGCTCCCTTCGACCAAAAAATGAAAACTTTGACCCACTGTAAAAAAAACTCAGACGTGCTGGACCATAAGTTTGTTCTACAAAAATGATCTACTCAACATACCCTTCCAGAATTAGGGGGTCGCTATTCTGTTCCAAAAATGCTGTTGGACAGTGTAATTATTATAGTAAGATACACATTCTTCGAGTAATGTATAAATATTACTCAAAGGCTTATATTATAAAGGTATTTTCATAACAGTTATCAACGAGATAAATGTTTTGAAGTCTTCAAAGACTTTTATTTTGAGTCTTCTTATAATAATTAGGAGTGAGAACAAAATGTTTAAGTCTTGAGAAAGAGACTTTTTCGGAGCCAGTTCAGGATCACGTTTGGATTAGTTCCGTCCCGCAATAGTTCCGTCCTTCAAGACTTAAAAAAATATTTCTTCATCATAATTATTATGCGAAATTTTTTTTAATATAAGTCCTTGAAAAACATTAAGAAAATGTATCTCGCTGATACGACTTTTATAATATAAGTCTCAAAATAATAATTACTGTTGATTTAATGAATTATTCTCACTAAAATTGTTTAGGTAAAGCTTTTATAAATAAGTCTCAAAATAGTAATAATTATTAATGCTATATAAAATGCTTCATGAATATTATCAAAAGACTTTTATAATTTTTATCGAAATTAGAATAACTCTTTCAAAACTCGACGGTCAAATTCTGGATTTTTCGTATTTTTAAATGAGCCTAACTGTGCCAATAATTTACCAGCTTTTTCTAATTGCTGATTCTCAGAACATTTTTGGAATATAAAATTTAAAAAAAATTGTAACCTTTAATTCTTTAAAATTAAACAAAATGAATAGTGGTAAAACTTTTAAGCCCAGCCCAATGATAGGATAACAATGAGATATATTTTCCAACTCTTTAAATTGTTTTTTAGTTTTTTCACCATTTCATTAAATTAATTTCAACGTAAGTGAAAATCAGAGATGCAAGAGCCAAAGAGAAATACTTATAAAATTTCAAAACGTATTATTTTCGTTTTGAAATCTGGCTTAATCGCATCTGCATAGTTTCTCCGTGGAACACATATATTAACGCTCAGCTCAAATGCCTTAAAAAAAGTTTCGCGAACAAAAGGGAACAAATGGAAGTTGTTATTTTTAAAAATTCAATGGCGAAAGCTAAATAATTTAAGATCTTTTCGTACTGATATAAGGATATATTTAGATATATATGTTGCGATTATTTTTTTAATGCTTTTTGCATCTTCATTTTAATTTGTCTGCACGTCCAATTTCCAAAGTCGACATAACATAATTTGACTGCTGCTTATTTTCTCGGCTAGGCATTTTATTACTTGTATTTTTTGAATTTCTTGTAGCTTATGCCGTCAACTATTTAGATCTTCCAGCTCTCTGCAGTTCTGCTTGTGTTGATCAATAGCACTTACAATTTAAACTAATAAAAACCGAATCTTTTACAATTTCGATTAGACATAAATGCAAAATCGTAAAAAGCCAGCATGCTGTCACTTTATATTTAATTAAATTGCTTTCTTTGTGCCAGACAATTACCATTTTGTCCTAAAATAAAATACTATTATTCGGATTTGCAAAAACTACTCCATTTTTAGGTAGAGTCTTTTTTTTGTCCCGCCCCTCATATATGAGGTGGTCAAATTAATTGGATAAAGAGTGTTCAAAATTATATCTTCTATTTTATATGGGACCCATTCAAATATTGCCCGGTCTTGTCTGCAGAATATCTTCATTTGATTTATAAATCATTAACCATCTTTAAGTATTTCGATTACAATCTTCAAGTCATATATCGTATTACATGATTTAAAATATACGTAATGATCCATCTTATATAACATGACAGTAACCTCAATTCTCTGCTGAAAGCAAAAACTCGCTACCATGTTGTTGTTGTAGTTTTTATTTAGAACTAAGTACAGAAGAGTCTAAGCTCCAGTGAAACTGAATTTTAAATATATGGTGCTGCTTTTATTTCACACATCTTTTATTGTTTGCAATTTTGAAAACTTAATCGACTTTTATTTATCAAAGCCATTTGAAAAATTTAAATTTTTGCGTGTTTCTCGCCCTAGTAAAATATTGAATATTTTTATATTTTGTAACATATATATATATATTTTTTTTTTAATGTGCTTATAGAGTTGAATTGCAAAGTGTGCTCGAAATTTTAAAAAGTTTGCTAAGGTAGTTTCGGAGGTATACGCTAGTGCACTTGCTAATTTTAATTATTTTTACCAAATTTGAGCGAAGTTGCCACATTGTTAATTAAAAAATCGAGGTTTTTTGTTTCTGCAAATTACCGTGGCTGTGGTCTTCGTCCGATTTCTATAACCACTCCCATTTTGGCAAATAAAATTTAGGCGCGTATTTATTCCCTTCCGCAATCCATTCCTCTAAATTTCAGTACGAGAAACCAGAGTGTACTTTACCGAAGGTTTTCGGTGTGCGAAACAAAAATATGGCCACAGAAGGTTTTCGAGATATCCTAAGCTAAAGTGCGAAAATAGTAGTTTTTGCCTATATTTGAGGTTATGTAACCTAACGGTTTTAATTTTTGTGTCAAAAATTACTATTATCTTCTTAGAACACAAGCCTTGCACTTTCAAATGCGTTTTAGTATGCTCAAAAATCAATTCTTTGAGATATCCAATATTGAAGTTTTGAATCCACATGAATTCCGTAAATTTTGTACACCTTTTCTGAGGTAAAATTTTTTGTTTTCGCACTGAAATCCTTCGGTAAGTATCTTTTGGTTTCGGGTTCTGAAATTTGTTTGAATTTTGTCGGCCTGTGCTATCTTTCATTACTATGTTCACAAAACACCATTATGTGGGCGTGGTCATAATAACGCGAGTATAATAACAAATATATAATTAAATTCACTGAAATTGATGCTAAAAAATAGGAACCTGACATCATAGCTAAATATGTAAGCACCTAACTGAATTTACGGATTTTCGTTTTCTAAAGTGCATATTTTATTTTTTTTTTAACTTTCTTTGCACTATTACCGCTTTTTAATTTCACTTTTTGGCACATTTTCCATTTTTGCGCTTACGATTTGTTTTTTGTTTTGTTTATTCCATTTTTTACTTTCATTTTATGGCAGCCCCAACGCGACGCGCCGTTTCGCCATATGTCTCCGCCGCCTGTGCGCTTGCACTCATCAAATTCGTATTATTATTATTTTTTAAATCTTCTATTATTTTTGGCAGACATGATTGATGCTTTTAGCAGATTTAGCGATTAATGTCATTTCTTTGCTTTTATTTTTTACTCATCAATAAAATTCGCCTATAATTTCAATCAAACCAATTATGACCAGCATGCGAATAAATAAAACTGGAATGTATTAAAATTCATATGTTTACTGCATCGGTTCGTTGGACTTGTGAAGCTTGTGTATTTGAAAAATTACGAAAATTAAATAAAGCAAAATGTATGTATGTTAATAAAACTGCTTGTGAAGGAATTTAAATTTTTATAGCGTTCTTGCATTAATTTTGTAGACAAGCAATTTTGATATTTTTTGTTTTGAGTTTGAATTTCCCACCCTTTTGTTGAATTTGCAATTAAATTTAATTTCATACTTCAGCAGATTTTTACTATAAATATTTATTGTGAGTTCATTAGCACTTGGCCAGCTCATCAAGGTCACTGGGTAGATGTATGCCGGCAAGTTGTAACACCCCTTAAGTGTCGAAGTAGAGCCAATAATTTAAAATAGTCCATAATTATATCCGAACACACTGGTGTTCAGGTATTATAACTTTGTTCACCTAACGGTATATACATATATACCACAGCTCTTAGAATTAATAGCGAATTTTATTAAGCCCTTTCTGTATCTCCGTCCTTCCGTCAGTCGGATAATTCGAGTAAATATTTAGCAACATATCTTAACGAAACTTAGTGTACACGTTGTCCTGGACCCAAGGTACTTTGGTATTGCAAATGGGCGAAATTGGACAATAACCACGCCCACAAAATTGTATTTTGTAAGAATCAAAAGATCTCGATATTTCAGTTCGGTTGCTCCCGAAAACGACTCTTTCTTACTTGTTTTTTTTTTTAGAATAAGTTAGCCAAGTCATAAGGCAAGTTTAAGTTAGGTTAGAGCGGCTGCTGCAATGCAAGTTCACGAAGGCGCACGAAGCCTATTAAAAAAGAGTCCGATGTGGTACCGCTGGTTAGCGATATTTAATGTTTTGAATCTATTCGATGTTTATCGTTCATTTCATCGTAATACAACGTGTACTTTTGACGAAGAGTTCATCCATTCGATACATTGAAGTTTATTTTAAATAAAAATTACAAGGAATAATACAAATATTAATTAGCTAATTATATATGACTTATTTTCTTCAAGGTTAAATTATATCAGTATTTTAATGCGCGTGCCAGCAGAGAAAGATTTGAGCCTTACATTCTCGTATCCACGAGAAATTCGTGTGGATTGGAGGTACTAACTAATTCTTATTGTTAAAATTTTTTTTGTGGTCTTTATAATACGTTGGACGATTTATTTTTCAGATGAAAAAAAATTAAAGCAACGAATATGAATGCTAATTGGAAAGGGTCGGAAAATTAATTAGATTAAAAAGTAATTTAAAATCCCTTTCAGCGTGAGCTAAGCTCACTTCCAATATTTCCTCAGAACATTTGTGGCCGCATTTTATGACTGTAGGAAAATAAAACACGAAATAAAAATTTACGAACCGAATATTTACCTGAACTACACCTTTTCCAAGAGAGGTTTCTAAAGATTTTTACAAAGTAACATTCAAATGTTTTATTTCCTATCATTAATATATACTATATATAATTACATGCCCATTATAAAATAAGTAAGCTCATATAATACCCAATAATTAATTCACATATGTCGCTCACATAAAATAGAATTTAATCGCATCTTGCTCACCAGGTTTTCTTATCAATTAATCGTCTTATTTGCATATTATAGTATGTATGTATTTAGGCGTACCTACGCCATACGCTCTTGTTCATATCGTAGCGATTTATATAAATTTTAATTTGAGTGCATTGAAGACTGTGCTAAGCTTTTGAATTATTCATTGTTGCTGTTATAGTTACAACATTGTATCGCCATATGACATGAATGATTAAGCAACTGTAGTAGCGCACAGCTGGCAATTTCTTATCAAATTCTCGTAAACCTCCTACACACTCTAATCAAAGCGTTATGTAACCACTTGAACCTGTGAATTATGTAGATATTCGAATAGTTTATAATTCATGTGTGGCGGTGAGTATGAAAATCAAGATGCATACATACGTCCCGGCAGCGAAAATAGCAACCCTGCGAAGAAAAGCTTGTAGGTAGTCAATAAACATTCTAATTCATGAAATGGTTTTAAATTCAATGATTTGTCTCTCCGGCGAGTTAAACACATAATGTCCTGAATTCAACCGTGCTAGCAAAATCATTAGTTTATTTTATTTCGATATTTGTAAGATAGATTTTTTTCACTAGTTTATCGAATGGCATAATGGCGGGAAGTTTCAAATATACTATACTTATGTACGTTACACGCGTGCTATAAATAGCTTTATTTAATTAGAGATGGCATCCCTCAGAAGGTCTATATAAATCGAATTTCAATTAGTTTTGGAAGTACGAAGCGTGCCGACTGATACTCCCACTGAAACCATTACTGGTGATGGCGCTTTGAATGCGTTTGGCTGACCTAAACAGGGTTAGGTTGCCGAAACAACAGTCCTTTGCCGGGTAAACTCCAGGTCATTCTGGTACTTAGAACCGACTGTTTTGGGATTGGTCGGCCGGTGCTGCGCTCCAATTTGGATGTCGAGGACACCGTAAGCGAAGCTTCAGACCTGTCAAACCGCCGCACTCCGGACTGCAACGGTATGTGTTCTGATGTCCCTTGAGGCGACGTCTCCATCAGGAGACCTATATGCTTCCAGTAAAGGAGCATAACACCATGATCAGCAAGCAGCTTCTGATTGGATGCTGCCGAATGGGACACCCAAACAGGAACTTTCAAATGGCCGAGCCGCCTCCCAGGCACACAGGGGACATCTCCGTGAGCTCAAGGACGTGAACTCGAGGACGAGTGAATGGTAACTTTCTGAATTTGAATTGTAATTTTCTGAATCTAAATTGGAAATTCTCAATTAGCATTGCAACTTTCTGTGTTTGTATTAGAAATTCCCAATTTTATTCGTAATTTTCTGAATTTGAAGTGAAAATTCTAAAATTAAAATGGAAATACTGAACTTGAATTATAAGTTTCTGAATTTAAACTGGGTTTTTTTTTAATTTAAAATGGAAATTTTAAAGTTGAATTGTAACTTTCTGAACTTTAATTAGAAATTCTGAATTTGAATTGTAATTTCCTGAACTTCAATTTCAATTTTCTGAATTTAAAATGGAAATTCTGAATATGAATTGCTAGTTTCTGAACTAATACCGAAAAAGGTGTAGTTCAAAATCATTTGAGGGCAAGGTCTAGACCGTTTCGGCCTAGTTATTTCGGAACCAGTTTTAGGCCCTTCCAGTAAATCGGGATTGGTTCACTACTTCAATTACCACTACTTATTACTTTTGCGGGTATTACAACTACCTAGTAATTAGTAGATAGTACTACCACGGCTCTTACAAATTCTACTACTACTACTAACTTCCACTAGTACTAATTACTACTACTACTACCAATTACTACTAAATCAACTACTACTACTATTAATTACTACTATTTTGTACTAGTGCTTCTACTAGTTACTACTACTATTTTTATTAATGCTAGTACTAATTACTCTTATTACTTTTATTAATTTCTAGTCAATTTTTTTTACTATTGCTACTACTAATAGCTACTGCTATTTTTTCTAATAATTATACCAATCACTACTACTATCTTTGTTAATTTCTACAACTATTTTTCTAGTATCCACTACTATTTTTACTAATGCTACTACTAATTATTACTACTATTCTTACTAAAGCTTCTACTAAGTGCTAATTACTCGTACTACTAATCACTATTACTACTAGTTCTACTGCCATTACTATTTCTACTACTCCCATGTTTTACTGTCTAACTCTTCATGAAGTCGGCAAAACAGTTTCACTTCTCCCTCGCACTTTTAGGTGCACGAGTGTTTCTATTTAAAGTAACACATGTTATGCCTGTATTATTTAGGAGGAAGTGAAAAAGGCTGAAGTTGATATCTGAAGAGAAATATCTATCTAGTTTGGGTACTTATATTAAAATGACCCAAAGAACTTATCCTAACTTTTTTTTAAGTCTTAAAGATCTTGAGAGGTCGCTAAAGGGTTAAACTATGCTTGAAATTATTTTCGAGAAAATTTCACTAGTGGTAGCCTTATACTAAGAAAAATACGTCGCGGTAGTCAAGAAAATAATGTAAAACAACAATTTGTATTCAAACATTATCTCAGCTCTCCAGTTGAAGAAGTGATTGAATCGATTAATCTTCTTCTATGTTAATGGTGTAATAAAAATTGAACACATCATATTATAATATGCTAGAAAATCAAGACTTAAAAAATAATTTAAATTTTTACATCAGTTTGTGGGTTTTTTGCAGTTAATTATCATCATTATTGTTTTGTCGCTTTTTTTAGGCTTTACCCAATTAGCATAATTTCTTGATAAGTTGCCTTAAATGATTTAGTCAAAAAGCTTTGGCATTGCCTCTTGAATGAAAATAATAATGATTAATCGTTTTTTGGGATAAATAAGTATCTAAATACATATAATGCACGTATGTACATTAAGCCGCATCAAAAAAAAAAAGAAGTTTTTCGTTTTACACAAAAATCATAAAATTTTATGAGTTTCAACAAAATATTTTGGCTCGCTGCAGAGTTATCCGCGAGGTGGATCATTTTGAAAATGTAGGAGTATGGAGCGGGTGTTTTCATGGTAAAAATTTGCATACACACACACACTCGTATATATTGCTCAGTATAAACCAAAATACATGCAAGAAAAATGCAAACTTAAAATTTCTCATAGCATTTGAATTGCAAAACTGTCGAAGATTGGATTTCAAATGTTATATTAGGAATAGATCTCCCATCGTAGTTGTTAATGGCGCTATATTTTACCCATTTTGTGTCATCTTTCAGTGTTCCACAGAGAAGTATTCTAGATCCTCTTCTATTTATATAGTTCATAAATGACATTTCATAATACATCCTTCATTTCATATTTGTTTTATATGCCCAGGATCTAAAGGTGTTTCTGAGAATTCGTAACTCTGTTGATATCCGTTGTTAACAGGACGATCTAATTAGACCTCTTATTTGGTGTGAATCAAACCACCTACACTTAAATATTAACAAGTGTTTTGACGTATCTTTCTCGATACGGCTGTCATCTTTTGCTACATCATTTCGCTTTGTAAGTAGAGAGTTATTAATCAAAATTTGAAGCCCTGGACTTAGGTGTCGTATTTGGACTCGCGTTTTACTTTAAAAGCGCATTTAAATTACATCATACCCAAAGCGTATTCTCTCTTAGCATTTTTAAAGCGTAATAGTAAAGTCTTTGTCGGCCCTTATATGTACGTTAAAATTACCTACTCTACACAACTTTTGTTCGCTCTAGGCTAGAATATTTTTCTCTAATATGGAGTCCTTATCACGTCTCTTTCATTTGTCGGCTAGAGAGAATACAGAAAAGGTTTGTACGATTTGCTTTGCATTCTCTGCACTTCTTCGAACCAAGACCTTCTCAATGGGAATTTCGTTCTCTAATTTTTGTAGTCGACATTATTAGTGGTAAAATAAATTGTTCTAACCTGCTAGAAAGCAACTGCGAACCAAGAAATTATTTTTTTGTTAATAACCATCGAATTAATTATGGTATTAACGAGTCCATTACGCGATCTCTCTTAGAATACATTGAAATCTAATTACGCATAGCGCGGTGGATATCACATTACCTTCGTGTAACTGCTAATACGAAATATATATTATATTTATATACACATATCATTTTAGGTTTATATCTACTATTATAAGTCTGCAAGGATCTATATTTCCATTGGCTGAAATAAATAATCATAAACATAATTAAAGTTAGCAAACAGGTTTTTGTCGGTAGTATTAATTATGATGGAAAAAATAAGGTTTGAATATTTTTTTTTCATAGCTCAAAAAATACAGCTTAAAGGCCTCAATTTCAAGGTACATTTTAAAGGTCGCAAACCTAAAATTATTCGCATGCAGACTTTGTAATTTTAGAAAAAGACTTGCAGTGGAGCATATATACCTATAAGTCAAGCCTTCAAGTGCCCACAGCCTGTTAGCTAGTCGTTGATATGCAGTAAATATTATGCATCTGTATTGAAGATATAGAAGTGTATAACAACTTGAATATTATTAAATTCAGAAGGATTATGATTTTCTAGTGCTCTTCTTAGATTTTGCTCGCTCCAGAAATCAATTTTCACTTTGCTCAATTTCTTCACTTACGGTCAATAAAAACGCACCACCAAATATAATTGAAATAAGATCACATGAGCAACTTGATTATAAAGTTAGAATATTAGGGTAATTTTTATTTGTTTGGTAACATAGTGTAAATTAGTTCCCGAAAAGCCAATTAATTTTAAAAAAATTTAAAAAAATGTACATTCGATGATATTAATGATTAATTAAAAGAAAACAATGTGAAGTTAACTTAAAGCGACTAAATCATTTTCACCACTAACGGTAGAAATACATATATACTTAACTATAAGCTTTCCTTATAATGAGTCGCTCCTCCTTTAGCATCCTTTATTGAAGGCATGTAATTCACTAGGACCTCAGTTGATTTCCTTATAACGGGACCATACCAAACCAGTTCAAAAATCTTTATCAATTGATTTTTATTTATTGGCTTCTGTTTAGCAACTTCACACTTCATTATGTGCCAAAGGTGCTCGATAGGGTTTAAATCTGGCGAGTTTCCAGGCCAGGTATTGGCCAACTAAAAATTAAAATTCTACCTGAATAGGATCATATACACCAATATTGTATAGATGTTTTAAACAAGATTTGCTTCCAATCAAAACCTACCCATTTTGCACGATGGCATGGCGCTGAGTCATCCTGGAAGATTAGGTGATCCATATACGAATAATGCTCTTCAATTGCGGGTACTAAAAAACTGTTAACCACTGTCGCATATTTTTGGGCATTCATTATGCCATCAACAAGGTGTAGAGGCCCCTAATCATGGTACGAAAAGCAGACCCAAATCATTTGACTTTGAGGGACTTAACTTCCTTTACTACAATTGTCCTGGAAGCTCTCCCCATCTGAACGGCGCACGTAAAGCAAATTTTGTGAGCTTAGCAAATTTAATTTGCTTTCGTCAGACCACATACTCTGTTGTCTATCATTTTGATCCCAATTTTGGTACTTTTTAGTACAAGAAATTCGTGCAGCCTTAAGTTTTTGTGTTAGTAGTGGCTTTTTGGCAGGGCGTCTTCCATATAAACCCACATCTCTAAGCCGACACTTAAATCCACTTGGTGAAAATTGTGCATCTCCGCCCTTATAGAAAATGCACTTTTAAAGCGGTGACTTCAAATTATCCGCCGCAGTATGTTGTCTGTTCTCTCAGTTGAGTTTTGAGGACGACCTGATCGCTTTTTACGCTCCAACACATCACTATTCTCTTCTTTTTTTTTTGTAAAAGGCGAACAATAGTTGAATGGCTACAACAATTCTAGCTGCCATTTGCCGAGAAGGTAACTTTTTTTCTTCATCTAATACCAATATGCGAATTTTTTGATCACGCGTTAATTTCTCCCGATTATTTGGCATTTTGCACAACTTTTCAAATACACAACCAAAACACGACTATAACTGAACAGTCTGCAACTTAATTTCATAAAAAATAATTTATTTCTCAGTGCTTACTAAATCTATTAGAATTTTTTTCAAATTTACAGTTATATAGCTGAAGATAGTCTACCAAAGTGGTGATGCGTTTTGATTGACCGCAATTGTAAGTATGAAACAATTCTGACACAAATTTTCTGCTGATGCCCAACATTTTTTTTGCTTCTCCTCGTACGCGTAATTATCTAAACTTGTCTTCTCCCATCTACTAATTTCTGCTGAAAATGTGGATAATCACACTACGTGAAAATATTATGAATTAATTGTTCGAAGTATCATTTATCAGATTACCAAAAATAAACAAAACTTCTAATTATGCGATGTGCTGGTTGTGACAGGTGCTGGTGTGGAAAATGCGTGCTAACTTTTCGGCTTCGAAGCACCACTGGAGTGCACCAGTGTATAATTAAATGAAATGAAAATTAAAAAAATGTTAACTCTACTTGATGACGAAAAAAGAACGACCTCCTCGAACCACGCAAAAGATGTGGGTGCCTTCGATATTTAGTTGGCACTTCTTATGCGGTATATTTGCCAATGATAATAGGAAGACGGCCGGGCTAGAAAATTATGAGCATTACGGACTTACTACATCTATCACCTCAGCAACCGTGTCAGAGACGATGGAACGATGAGCGATATGAGCTTTACCGCTACATAGACTTAGTTCAGCGGTTATCTTAGCGAAGTCGAAAATACCAGGTGGAGAGAAACTTGACTTCAATTGGCGTCTCTAGCTCGGGTCAATTAGCAAATTAATGATCGAGGGTCATCCGAACCGACGCCCACAGTCACATCGACTTCGAGCGATGAAGTAGCGCCGAAACTGGCACCTACATCCATCTTTGTCTCTGGGGATCAGGGGATGAAGGTAGGCCCTACCGTCCGCTATGCAATGGAGGGCCAAAGGATGCCTAAACTAAACGCTAACTTCCCCCAAGTAACAGGGACTACACGGACCGTCGTACAACCACTAAACCCGTGAGTGAGTTGCGGAATCCTGACCAGTTCTGGCGATTAAAAGGCAGCAGTCAAAGAAACATCATTCCTACTGTATGAGAAGATAAGTGGAATCTGCCCTGCTAACCCTCGTGAAGGCCGAATAGGAATCTTTGGCGTTTAAGAACTTTCCGCTGAGCGATTTCCTCTATATCAAAGGGCCCTGTAATAATATCTTACCCTGTGTTATAGTGAAGCCGCTAAACTGGTAGTTCAAACCGATCCTATAAACTTCATCCACCACTTGCTTATCGACTGAACTATCATTGCGAGTTGGGGCAGCGCCTTCGAGTAAAGTAGGGTGAATAAGGGTACGCTACAAGGGAGTTCTCTCTGTAACGAATAGAGCGAGAAGGTTTAAGTTGTTGCGTGGTGTGATGTCCCGTTTTGGGCAAAAGTAGATCGGAAGAAGTCACGGGACCTGGCACGAATATCTAGAACACAGCTCTACAATATTATGGCGGTGCTGTGGAGCACATAGAGAATGAGGAGATGAAACAATTTCAGCACTACCTGCTCAGTGGCTCTGAATTCGCGAGACTAAGATTTCAGTAACTGGGATTCACTCTTTTCTTATTCACTCTCCGGCGGACATATCGGGAGTGGGGACTAGTCAGCATCATAGCTTGATTGGAAGCATGCGGCGCTTTGCAGATTACAATTAAGAAACTACCTTTCTTATTTGAATGCACTGTGGGATCACAGAGGGTCAGTTGTGAGATCCGAGGAGCAGCGATTTTTATAATTTGATGAAAAATTTCCCAGGAAAGGGGAACCATTACGACGGGAACTTTTATCAAAGTACTCTTTAAAATTCATTTCGGTGGAAAAATTAATTTGTTCAGTAAGCTTGTTCTAAACAACACACTGTGGGGCTTGCGTATTGCCTATCATTTCTTGGCACACTTTGTGGTTATAAATTATTCAGACACAAGGCAACACACAACTCCACTAACGTGCTCAAATTAAATTCAATATATTCCAGAATGCACTCAGCATCTCATTATTCCTTCAACTATGTATATTAGGGTGGCTCACCAAAAAAAGTTGCAGTTTTTCTACCGCAATTATACAATTTATTATGTTTTAGGACAACCGCTTGAAAGTACCTCAAAGAATTCAGATTTTTATAAATAAAAATATTTTTACAAAAAAAATCACCTCAGATGTGAAAACAGTTAAAGTTTCAAAGGTCTACATAAAAATATTAACAAAAATTTCAACGATTAGACTTTTAGTTGACTTCCTATTTTTTTTTTAAGTTTCTAATTGACTTTTAATTTTATTTTTTTTTTCAGCCATAACTTTTATAAGATAAAAAATGAAAGTTAATAAATAGTTACAAATTTTTGGAGTAACCTGTAACTATTATTCAAAAACTTATATTATAAAAGTTTTTCAGAACAGTTATCAGCGAGATAAACATTTATAAGTCTCCAAAACTTTTATTTTTGGAATTACGTTATAAAAGTCTTTCCATAATAATTATCAGCGAAATGAATTTTTGTACGCCTTTCAAAGACTTTTAATTAGGGATTTATATTATAAAAGTCTTCTCATAATAGTAATGAGTGAGAAACAATTTTTTAAGGCTTGAAAGACTTTTTTGATTCAGGACTAGTTTGGTATTGTTTTGGGCCCCATTTTTCAAGAATTAAAAAATTGCCTTAGTCATAATCAATACGCAAATATAAGTTCCAAAATAAAAGTCTTTGAAGACTTAAAAAAAATACCTCGCGGGTAATTATTATTGAAAGACTTTTATAACATAACTCTAAAAATATTAGATGTTGTCGATATAAAAAATTTGTCTGACTCATAATTGTTATGAAATGCTACGAGAGTTGCCTTTTATATTTTGCGCGTAATAATGAAAACACAGTCAAACATTAAGGAAAATAGTTGTATTGTTTTTCAAAATATTCTCAATCCAAGTCCAATGCACTTCTGCATTCGCTTGAACCAATTTTCAAAGCACTTTTGCCACTCAGAAGAGGATACCTCTAAAACGAACTGTTTGTACAGCTCCTTTAGGCGTTGAAAAACTTTGACCTCGCATTTTTTTTTTGATGTTCGGGAAGAAAAAGAAATCATTAGGTGCCAAATCAGAGCTGTAAGGTGAATGACCCATCAATTCGACCTTTTGAGTCCTCAAAAACTCTCTTGTGTGAATCGATACGCATTGTCTTGGTGAAGTCTTCGGCGGTTGGTTTTCTTTAATTCTCCAAAAGCTTTTGGCAAACAAATGATTGTAGACCATTCAGAATTGACCGTTTTAAGTTTATCTAGTGGAACAGTTGCGACATGACCAGATTTTCCGAAAAAACAGGTGCTTTTACCGCGAACAACTTTTGGTGGATTAGGCTCGCCTTGGAACACTCATACAGTCGATTGCCGCTTTGTTTCCGGCTCATATGCATAGATCCGAGATTCGTCACTTGTTACGATATCATAGACGTGCTTTGATCCACCGCGGCTAAATTTCTTCAACATTTTTTTACACCAATCGACACGAGTCCTTTTTTGGGCAATTGTCAAATTATGCGGTATCCAACGAGAACAAATCTTCTTTACGACCAAATGTTCATGCAATATTGAATGTATGCTGGTCCCACTAATGGCCAAAAATGCCTCTATCTCGCGATATGTCACATGACGATCTTGTATTATCAATTGACGCACAGCATCGACTGTTTCTGGCACAACCACCGTTTTTGGACGACCTTCACGAAACTCGTCCTGCAAAGATTGACGGCCACGTAGGAACTCGTTGTACCATCGTTTCACAGTGGCTAAGTGTGGTGATTCAACCCCAAATGTAGAAGTAAGTTGATTGATGCCTTCATGTCTCGATAATCCACGTCGAAAATCGTAGTAAATCATCGCACGAAAATGTTCACGGGCTAATTCCATTTTTAGGCAATATGAATGTTAAACTCAATAAAACTCGTAAGTGAAAACGTTATATGCAAGTTTATGTCAAAAAAAAAACCAAACTTTACGATAAAAATATCTAATTACAGCTAATCACATGTAGTGTTGCGAAGGCACAAAAAAAAGGCAACCCTCGTATTTAGAATATAAATTTCATAACAATAAATGTCGTTAGTTAAAAAAATGTTTCGTACTCATAATTATTAACCAAAGACTTGTATAATTCTTATAATAATTATGATGACTTTTTTAAAACTTAACGGTCAAATAGTTATTTTTATGGATCTCAGGTTTTAAAAAAGTAGGTATGTGAATAAGGGCTTTGAATTCCATTAGGATTTTCAACTATCCGTATAATCCGATTATTCGAATATAGGACGATAGGACGGACATTCAAGGGCATTCTATCAAAATCGCACATCTGACTATAAGGCACCTACTATTTTTTTCTTCAGCGATCTAATTTCATCCCCTGATTATTCTGTTTCGCTTTGCTGTTTGTTTTCGTCTCAAAGCAATAAAACCAAAAATGCTAGTTTATACAAAAATTGTAGGGCAGAAATTCTGTGTTTTTTTTTTTTGGAAGTTGACGATTCAATGGAGAGTTTTGGGAAAGGAAATGAACCCGTCCATCACGAGTATTTTAAAATGAATCCAGGATCCAGCATCTACCTCTATTTTTTAGGTATGGCATAATAGAAAAAGTAAGTTATGTGGAGCAGAAAATACCTTTGCAATGATACTTTAAACGTCTCAATCGTCAGGTTTTATCTAAATTATTCAACTAAGTCAAACATTCAAGAAAAGATCAGGAACAGCATTAAAAATTTCATTATTATGAGTGCGTAGGAACAATTTTTTAATATTTTTATGTGATTATAATTTTTTTTTTCATGATCTGAGGTGATTTTTTTTTTATTTTAAATATCTAGATTGAAAACTGTTTTTATTAAAAAAAAAACTCAATTTTTGAGGTATTTTTCCGAAATATTTTGTTTAACGTCTAAAGACATAATGAGTTTTAAAATTCCGATGGAAAAGCAATACCGATTTTCTTTTATACCGGAAGTGATACATCCTAATGTATAAATGTATGAACATATGTATATTTCCGCACGAAGATACTTGTATAAATAGTTGTAGTATATGTTTGTATATGTATTGAAGTTATTCCACTTAAGAAGTCCATTCAGCTGTCGCATTTTAACTAAATTATAATATTAATAAGCATTTTATAGTGTCTAAAGTATCTGTACGTGAATGGCATTTAAATTTCTGGCAAATGAAAAATACCAAGCTGCATTCATTCATGTGCTGCTTTATTTGTGGTATAATTTAGCCAACTGGCGATTTGCCCTACAAAAATGGCAACTAAAAGCTGAAAAAGCACAACAATTTGTAATATCATGCAAGGCATACTAGGCGTAATGACTATCGCGTGTCTCATAAAAAAAAATCATCAACACAAACATTAACAATGACACCCATTGGCCGTCATGCCGGCTACCACAGTCCTCATACATATATGTATAGTGTATAATATGTGTACTTTATATAATCATGGCTCGTCAACTGTGGTAATTAGTAGGCAGTTTATGGCTATTACTGGGAGTAATTTATGTTGCATCACTTATTTTAGTGTTAAATTGGGCGAAAGTAATGCACAAAAAAAAAAAAATTAATAACGCGTGCTATATTTGATTTAATTATAATCGTACATACATTTAGTATCAGTATGTAAGTGATGGGTTGCCAATATATCACGTCAAATACAAATTTTTTGTGAATTTGCCGGAAATCAGAAAGTCTTTAGTAGTTTTATTCATTGCAATTTATAAAAGTAATTGATTACTGGGATTTTCGTAGACTTGTCAAGGTAATTTATTTGCGAAATCGTAACTCTTACACATAAAGGAATTAACGATTTTTACACAAAAACTCATATGTATGAACTGATTTCGAAGATACATATGTACGCACAAACTTTAGGTGTGGCAAAAATACAACCTTGAACAAATGCTTCTCCTCAAAAAACCCTTTTCTATAAAGAGATGTAGAGTTACATATGGGAGAGAGTTTACTACGACATGCTTTTTAGTTTTCTTTAGTTCCAGCATGAGTGAAAATAGTAGTAGAAATTAATAAAAAATAGTAGCAGTAGTTAGTGGTAGCATTAGTAAAAATAGTAGTAGAATATGTAAATATTGTAGTGGATATAAGTAAAAATAGTAGTATTAATTGGTAGTAGCATTAGTAAATAATAGTAGTAAAATTAGCAGTAGAATAAAAATGGAGAAAAAATCTTAAAAAAATTAAAAAAAAATAGCAGTGGCGATAGTAAAAAGATTAGTAGAAATTAGTAAAAATAGTAGTAGAAATTAGTAAAAATAGTTGCATTAATTAGGAGTAGCTTTAAACAGTAGTAAAAATAAAAAAAATGTAGTAAAAATTCAAAAAATCAGTCGTAGAAATTACTAAATATAGTAGTGGTAATTATTAGTAGCTTTAGTAAAAAGTTGTAGTACAATTTAGTAAAAATAGTAGTAGAAATTAGTAAAAATAGTTGCATTAATTAGGAGTAGCATTAAACAGTAGTAAAAATAAAAAAAATTTAGTAACAATTCAAAAAATCAGTCGTAGAAATTACTAAATATAGTAGTTTTAATTACACTACTCGACAAAAAAAATCTCCAAGAATAAAATAGGCCTTTCCTAAAGTGAAATTTTCTCCTGATTCCGAATATGACTTTCATTTTCTTGTGGCAGATCTAGTTTCCGAGATATCGGCGAAAATATGAAAATTCCCATTTTTGCAGAACACTACTTCATATAGGTACGGCAAAAATTTGTATTTTTCATTTTTTCGTTTTAAACTGTTGAATTATGCATTATACTAATTCCCATAAAAATGTCTTGCCTTCACCTCCCTCAAGTATCTTCAGTAGTTTGGCCACTATGCCAAAAAACGTTCAAAAAATGTTGAAAAAAAAACGAAATTTTTTACACAATTTCAGATTTAACCACTTTAAAATCGGAAAAATTCTATTGACGAAAAAAAGTTAGCCCTCCTATGTTGTAGGTAATTTAACTACGAAAATTTTAAGCATACCAGCACAACAATCGGACGTGCCATTGAAACTATAGCCCCGTTAACTTGCAAGCGTCTATCCTACAATTTTTTTATAGAGAAAATTTTTATTCAAACTAGGTTTTTATTTTTTTATAACGTTTTATTATAGACATATGTTTGCACGTTAAACTGTATTCAATTGAGTAATATGAGTATAAATCAGCAATTCAGTAAAAAACAACAACGACAACAACATTAAATACATACATATCTACATCTAAAAAAGTCAAATTGAGCGATTTTACCGTGGTGGTCAATAGCGAGGGACGTGGGTACTTCTAACTACCCTTTTATAATTTTCTGGGTTTGTCTCCCGTATTATTGTCCAGCAATAATCTCCCATCATTTCTTCATTCCAAAAACCTTGGTAACGCTTTTCAAAAATCATGAGGTCTTGGTGAAACCTTTCACCCTGTTCATCACTTTCAGCACCTAGGTTTGCGGGAAAATTATCCAAATGTGAATGCAAAAAATGCATTTTGAGGGACATGTTGCATTTCATAGCACTGTAGTTTTTCAACAAGGCTTTGACCATCTCTCTATAGTTGGGATCTTTGTTGTTGCCAAGAAACCCACTAACGACTTGCTTAAAGCTGTCCCAAGCCGCTGCTTCTACTGATGATATATGATTCGCAAATTTTTCGTCTTTCAGCAACTTTCTAATTTGCGGACCAACAAATATACCTTCTTTTAATTTGGCTTGAGTTATTTTAGGGAAAAATTTCGTTAGGTACTGGAAGGATGGCGCGTCCTTATTTAAAGCCTTTACAAAATTTTTCATTAATCCTAATTTGATGTGAAGTGCTGGCAAAATAACTCGTTCGGGATTTACTAAAGGCGGGTTTGCGATATTGAAGGCACCTGGTTCGTACTCAGCTCTTGGTAGCCAGTTTTCCTGAATATAATGGGTTTCTCTAGCACGGCTGTCCCAAAGACAGAGAAAACAGCAATATTTAGTGAAACCTCCTTGAAGTCCGAGAACTATAGCTACAACCTAGGATGTATTTCATATACTATTTATTTTAAACTGTACCACCGAAACTGCTTACCTTTAAGTCCGCACAAATTTTCCAATTAAATTGTTTATATTGAATGAGCTCAAGTAAATTTGATATGCTTAAATAAGTTTCTTTAGTATTCTCAGAATGTGCCACTGGTATTGACGGTAACGAATTTCCTTTATGGAGTAATGCTGCTTTTAAACTATGCTTTGAACTGTCTATAAACAAGCGCCAATCATCCACTTTATTTTCTAATTTTAGTGCTTCAAATAAACCTTGAACATCATTGCAGTAGCAAATATTTTCACTTTTAGTAAAAAAAGAAGAGAAAGTCTTGTGTCTATTTCGAAATTTGGAAGTACTTGTCGAAGGGCCCAGGCTGCCCCATTGCTGCAAACGAGATCCTAGAACTTCGCTATCAAATTTCGATAATTTCAAATCTCTGACCAAGTCATTAAGTTCGGCTTGTGAGACTCGATGTGGGATCTCTCCTTCTTGTCCACTTTCTGAATTATCTGCTTCGGAGTCACTTTCGCTTGAGGCTTCAAAACTTATAGGCGGTCTAGGTAAAGGTATGGTCATGTAGTTTTGGTTTTTTAGCTGATGCCACATTTGGATAACTTATTAATTTCCTCTTTTTTCTCGTTTTACCTTTAAGGTCTATCACGCAAAAATAGCACTGGTCGTGGTTAAAGGGTTCAGTCCACATCATTGGAACACCAAACTTCATGTTATGACCTTTACCCGATACCCATCTCATTAAAGTTAATCTACAGGAGGCGCAAATAAAATTAGGTGTCCAAGATTTATCGAGATTTTTTACACGGAAACCGAAATAATGAAAGTATGCATCTCTGACAGAATTAGTTATTTTCCGAGCTGAGTTTCCGAAAATATAATGTCCGCAAATAAAGCAAAAATCATCCGGATTATTTTTACATTTAAAATCTCTTTTGCAACAAGCCATTTCGTAAACACATCTACCGATATAGTATGTATAAATTTGCACTACAATTTGCAAAACAAAATTTACAACAAACAGTAGTGACAATTAAATACTTGATGTCTTTTTAAATTTATTAGACCCTAAGGTAGAGTGACCAAATGAAATGTCTCGCCAATTTTATCAGAGTAATACTAAAATTGTAGGATAGACGCTTGCAAGTTAACGGGGCTATAGTTTCAATGGCACGTCCGATTGTTGTACTGGTATGCTTCAAATTTTCGTAGTTAAATTACCTACAACATAGGAGGGCTAACTTTTTTTCGTCAATAGAATTTTTCCGATTTTAAAGTGGTTAAATCTGAAATTGTGTAAAAAATTTCGTTTTTTTTTCAACATTTTTTTAACGTTTTTTGGCATAGTGGCCAAACTACTGAAGATACTTGAGGGCGAAGAAGGCAAGAAATTTTTATGGGAATTAGTATAATGCATAATTCAACAGTTAAAAACGAAAAAATGAAAAATGCAAATTTTTGCCGTACCTATATGAAGTAGTGTTCTGCAAAAATGGGAATTTTCATATTTTCGCCGATATCTCGGAAACTAGATCTGCCACAAGAAAACGGAAGTCATATTCGGAATCAGGAGAAAATTTCACTTTAGGAAAGGACTATTTTATTCTTGGAGACTAAAGTTGATCAAAATTTGTCGAGTAGTGTTATTAGTAGCATTAGTAAAAGTAGTAGTAAAATTTAGTAAAAATAGTAGTAGTAAATAGTAGTAGCATTTGTGAGACTAGTAGTAGTTCTTTATAGTAGTAGTAATTAGTATCAGTAGCAGTAGTAGTCGTAGTAATGGTAGTAATAATCAGTAGTTGTGTTAGAAGTAGTTAGTAGTAGTAGTAGTAGTAGCAATCAATATTAGTAGCGTTAGTCAGCAATAGTAATTGAAATTGTAGGATGGGTGGTAGTACTGATAATTTGTAGTAGTAGTAGTAGTAGTTGTAGTGGTGCACCAGTCCTGAACTACTGAAAGGTCCTGAACGGTCCAGAAATTGCCCCCATACGGTTTTTTCGATTTACCCGCATCTAGCGCAACCTATAAATACAAAGATAAAAGAGTATATCTTCTCATTTAGGGATTTAACTGAATCCATCGGATTCCGTATTTCCGTGAAACTTTCGAAAAAAGTATCACTGAAATCCTCGTAGTATGAACGATGTTCGAAAAACGGACTACGATGGATTCAGCGATGAACCTGAATGTCTTATTACGTCTTATTATTACTCTGCCCAAAGAACGTACATAGATTACAGGGAAGTTGAGTTGCCGCTTCGTTCCTTAAATCGATTAAATTTGATTCGAATATCAATCATAGAGCGTTAAATTAGTTTTTGCATGGCGAAATAAACTAAAATATTTTATTAGTGGAACGATGCAAGTATGTAGCTTGTATGTTTTCCAAATGCTTTGCATAGAAGCTGCATGACAATTCGTTTCCTGTGGCAAGTATTGTCGTCAAACTTCATAACACCATAAACCAATTGGATCTGATCAGATTCTAATATCAATCAGCAAAAGTCAAATTCGCTCTGATGCGGCGAAATCGGACGAGATCTTCTGTTAGAGAAACAGTGGATGTGATCTACGTTCTTTGCTAATACATATTTAAAAGGACATAGCAGAATAACAAAAGGGACAGTTTTTTATTATATTATGTTTATCTTCCTGATGATAGACTTCCCAATTATAAATCTTTCAAAACAAAAATCTCATAAGCGATTTAAGAACTCCAAAATTAGAAAAATGTGTTTAAACGGTAAGTAGATTTTAATGAAGTAGGTACTTACAAAAATATTCTGCCATTATTTAAATAATAGCTGTATAAATTTCAGAATGTAAATATCTAAGGCGAATTCATATAAGGTGTTGTTATTAAAGTAGCTGTTGTCTTCTTCTACGATTATATTTGTGTTTTCCCTTTGGCGATAACATTTAAAAAACTAAGACTAAGCGAAATTTTCTTTCAATGGGATCTGCCTTACATATGAATAGTCAGAATATATTGAGAAATAGTTATATTCTTTAAATAAATGCGAACAATATATAATTTTCCATATGAGAGACCGGCTTTCAAAATTGTTGCAAAATAAAACCACGGAATATTGTATATTTGATTTAATTTTATCTCTGAGCTTTCGAAATCGGAGGAGTTTTGTTATTTGTGATGATGATTATCATTATTCTTGCGATGTTCAAAAAAAATTGGCAGGATTCTTGCAACCGTCATTTGAATGTATTTTTCACGCAAAAGAAATAATGGAAAATATTTCGTATGATATTCCTTAATACCACGATAATTAACATGAGGAATATTCTAATCGTGGTCGGCAATAATTACAGTGTTAAAAGAGTTCACTCTGATGCTACTAAGAATTTAAAAAAAATCTGTTTAATCTTATTTATTTGTTATAAAGTAAAAATACTTATTTTTTTACAGTAAATTATTAACCCTTAAATGTTTGGCGGCTCCTGCAGAAACCAGCGCATATATTTCGTGTATAAGGATGCGAATATAAAATTTACATTAAATTCTTTTGTAATTCGAAAAAAGGAAGAGATGGGAATGTATAACACTTTTTTTTTATTATGCTGGATTTTTGAGTGAAATTTTAATTGAAAATCCTATTAATATTAAATTTGTTTGTAGTTAAAAAGCAAAATAAAAGCAACAAATTAAGAACAGAATTTTGCAAAACATAGTTCACTTAAGGGTTAAGGGCACAAACATCGGAAATACAACTATTGCCAAACATTCCAGACTACCAACGTATTGGAATCCAAAGTTCTGATTCAGGAATGAAAGCTAATTCAAACGAAAGTTTATAACCTCTTTACTAGCATTCTAAAATATATCACCACCAATTTTTCTGACTGTCTTCTGTGTTGTTACGAGTAGTTCCTTAACCAAGAATGAGAGAGCTACAGATGAAGCGATAGAACGATTGCAGTTTTGTTAGCATTGTTTGTGTAAAATAGAAACAAATTACTTTTATTTCATGAAGTCGACAGGTGGCGCAGTGGTTGACGTGTTTCGAGTATTTGTATTATGCGGGATTCATATTTAAAATATATTGCGTAGGTAAAAAAGAAATATGCTAGCAAAGATGTTGGAAAATTCATTTTCATAATCTAATTTTTATTTTTAATTGCGGCGCGTGAAGGGCCATCTGGTGGACTCAAAAAATTTTTGAATTAAACCGGTCCATATATTTTTGGTATGAAGTTATTTTTTTTAAGGATTTCAAGGGCAAAAAAATGTGAAACTAATCAAACAATTAAGATATATTTACTTAACCTCGAAACAACTACCTTTTGTCTTGACTTAAACTCAAAGCACGTTGAGTTCATTTGTTCAGGGCGTACATAGTGACATATTTTTTGATCTTACCTTATTTTTAGCTATCCTTAGAAAAAAATTTGTTAATTGCCAAGATTATTTAAAATAATATAACCGCTGTAAGGTTGATTACACTTCAATTACCGCAGCCTGTACGAAAATAAGCATTGATCTCATAAACGAAAATTTGGATTGATAAAAGATCAACACAAACTAAGACAATTTTAATGTTTATATTTCCATAACCTCGAAACTTCCATGCTTTGTAGCGACCCACAAAATCTCTTTAAACAGTCTGTAAAAAGTACTGTATATTCTTAAGTTAAAAGATATTTATTTTACTCACTATAGAACTTGGAGTTCTAGTCCTATAATTTGTTGCCATTTCCGAATACAGAGACTATCTCAATATCAACCGCAAAGAACCAAAGCCATCGCGTTTGCAAATATTTGTTTTTTTTTTTACCTTACTTTCTCTTAGCTTAAATTAATTGAGTACATATTTCTGTTATTTGTCCTTTGGCTATCCTCGAGTTTTTACATTACTTCTTAGTTTACATTCAACACAGATGCCATGCTTGTTGCCACCTTTCTCATTTTGTCTATTAATTAATTTAGGACCATTCCAATTCATTCTTCTAATTTGCTACGAGTGTAATACAAAATTTAACAAGCCAACATGTTGAATACGACGACGAGCCATTTATGTAACTTGGCCATCCGGCGGGTCGTATGTGTGACATATTTAGACAGGTAAACAAGCGTTGAGCTGTTCAATTTCAATTAAACTGAAGAAGACCTTTTATTGTCTCACTAATTTCCCACAAGTGTATTTGTGTGGTAATGTTAAGATTTCACTCAGCATGTCAAAAGTTATGGAAGACGAAGAACTCGTAAGCTTACTAGTAATCACAAATGTAAGATTTATCTACTTACACTGACTTATTGTACTCAATAAACGCCATACTAAGATAATGGCATAAACATTTACAAATGCACCTACGAGTAAATTAATTTAAATCATAGTTATTGACAAATGCATCCTAAATAATGATATTAAGTTATGTAAGTTTTCAGTGATGATAACCGTTAACGAAATTACAACAAGTTGACTGCTGTACTAGATTCATTAATTTCAATCAATCATCACATCCAACAAGCACCAATTTGAGTACTTACTTAACTTACAAGTTCAAGGCATCTGAAGACAAGTGATTTGATTGGAATTTTCTAATGCTCTTGACTGCATCCAATCGCCTGATTTCAATGCAAATGCAAATTCATAATCATCTTTTCTGTCATCAGTAAATGTCATATTTGTCATTGTTCGACATTACAATGCCAGTTGAGAATTGAGGAGGAAGTGTATAAGTAAATACCGAGACGAGTATGCAATCACTACACACTGTATAAATGTATGGCACAGTGGGCTTGAAGCAAAGTTAGGTATGACTAAAAACACTACACACTTTCGTAATTTATGGCTTCTGCTTAATTTATGAGCAAATTATAATGAAACTAAGTAGTTTCGTCTTTCAATAAAATAAGATGAAATGAGTTATTTTATCATAAATCAAGAACGACGAAATCACGAACAAATATTGTCGCCTCTAATCTGTTATCGATAATAATCGAATATCAGTTCTTCCATAACTAAATCGGACGACGCTTTTGGATGACGCATAAAAAATTTGAGACCCGCGTTGAGTTGAGTTTCTCACAGAGATCCTCAATCTGTCCAAGGCCACCCACATCATTTATGACATTTAGAAGGTTGGGAGGGTGTCCCACGGCTGAAACCAGCGAAACCGGCTGACAAGGGTGACTCCTATCGGCCAATTTCCCTGCTTTCGTCAGCGATAAAGACACTTGAGACCACAACAGCACTCAATGCCATAAACACACAGGTGAGTCGCGGTCTTAACCAGAACCGCCTTGCGAGTGAACCGTCCTAGTAGCGTTGGACCTGTCAAAGGCTTTTGATACGGTAAGCCATTCCACGCTGCTAGCCGACGTGGCATCGACTCTCCCGCAGGGACTGAAAAGATGGACCGCGAATTACGTGTGTGGTCGTCAATAATCGGTATTATTTAGAGTCTCAACATTGAAGTTAAGGAGATTTAAACAAGGCTTACCGCAGGGTGGCATCCTGTCTCCATTCTTGTTTAATCACTACATTTCCAAGCTCCCACAACCGCCAGAGGGAGAGTCACCATAGTCTCATATGCCGATGATTGCTCGATAATGGCCACCGGCAATGTAGTTGAATCTCTCCGACATTTTTGCACAGGCAGAAACCTGACGTTGTCCCCTACAAAGTTCTCGGCGACCCTCTTTACCACCTGGACGAAGGAGGTCATGCTGGATCTTAACATCCGTATCGATGACACCCCATTCCGATGATTAGTCACCCAAGGATTTTAGGGGTTACATTTGACAGCCTGCTCTCCTTCTCTGCGCGCACTACCGCAATCGCTAACAAAGTACAGAGCCGCAACAATATCCTCAAATCGCTCACCGGCAGCACTTGGGGCAAAGACAAAGAAACGTTGTTGTCAACAAACAAGGCGATTGACCGGCCGGTAATAAACTATGCTGCGCCATTATGGTCGCCGGGAACCAATAGGACATAGTGAATGAAGCTGCAGACTTGCCAGAATGCCGCACTCCGCACGGTGACGGGATGCCTGCTGATGTCGCCTGAGGAGCATCTGTGAATATGCTCCGAGTTAAGGGGCACAACCTCATGCTCAGCAAGCAGTTACTTGCTGGGTGTCGCCGTTTGGTACACTCAAATATACATCTGCTTACAGACGAGCCACCTCCCAGGCATATCAAAAGACATCTCCTCGAACAGAAAGACGAGATTCAGTCAAATGTAACACAACCACTGGATCCGGAGGCGTACCGGTGGGTCCTAAGAAACATCCACAAAGAGGCGGTTACTACCACCATCGACTCTCGCCTTGTCAATGCCGTAATAGGAGCACAACCACCACCAATTACAGAAGAAGAGTCGCTGCTGCCTCGCGAGTCCCGAGAAACTCTGGCACAATTGAGGTATGAATATTATAGTAAACTTAACTCCTACCTATCCAGAATCAACCCTGACATACCAAACACATATCCGGCATGTGGAGATTCTCCGCACGATACCAAACACTTATTCACATGCCCTCTCAAAACAACTCATCTAAACTCCCTCTCCATCTGGGCCTCCCCCTTGATGAGTTTGACGACATTGACCATGGGTGAATCTCTTTCTCAAAATCTAGAGTGATGGGAAAATTCTTTGGAGAAATAAATGAAGCGCATTTTCGTGTTCAGTAACCAAAAGTTAGTTAAAAAATACATACGTACTTTTTTAGTGAACTGTTTTTTCATTAAATAAACTATCAAACTATAAAAACAGCATCTTTAATTTTTGGATTGCTAACAATAAGTTATTGATCGCAATGCCCTTCATTACAGATTCTTTGAACGACAGCAACCAATATTACTTGCGGACCTTATTTAATAAACATGTTCTGTCGATTTTTTTTATTAGTTCCATGGTACTGATGCCTCATATCTGTGCCTATTTTTTTAAAGCGTTTTACGCAAATCTTAAAGGAGCTTGACTTTTCGATATATTATATTCGACGACCTAATCAAACCTTTGGTGGGGTCTTTTTTCATTCGATAAATCCGAGATTGGTTAAATTCTAAAAGTTTTTGCGATCCAAATTTAATATTTTTCCACTAGGCTTAAGTGCGCGAACATTTTCGTGATTACACTTATGGCATTTTCTTTTCTCGAAAAAATGTTGCTGATATTATAATACCGAAAAAGTAATACTTTATTCCGGTAAACAACAAATACTAAGATTGCATTTGAATTTACTCAAAATTTGATCGTGATATCGAGCACAAAGTATCGATACGGCACTCATTAAAAGAATCGGGATCCAAATATATCAAATTTCGAAGATTCGATATCCTAACTATCGATGCTAAATTAAAAATGCAATTTAGTGCCACTAACCGCGAAAAAAGCTAGCGATATATTTTTAAAATTTTTCTGTTCAAAAATAAAAAAATAATTACTGTTACCGCTCGTATTGTGAGGTGAATAATTTTCTTCGTAAATTCTAAACGATACCGAGGTTCAAGGAATCGATTCCAAAAAATATCGATTAAATATATCAGTGTCGAATGACAGAAGTAGCGATATGCCATCGTATCGTATAGAAAATCGAGTCTCTAGGCATAGAGACAGATATGATTTTACTTGCAACGACATTTTGCCGGTACAACAAAAACACATACATATTGTTTTTGTTGTTCTAACAGAATAAAACATTCCCCACAAAATTTTGGGAATCGTAGAACCAACTGTCGTGGGAACGCATACATATTGTAAGCCGTTTTGGTTGGCATTTTAGTCATTCCTATCGTTGCCTCAAGCCCACTCTGCCACATCTATACACCACATGCTCCTAAGCGTCATATTTACAATCTTTATATAAATATGTCCGATTGTATGTCCATAGAACCTATCTCATATGTATGTACTATGTATGATCGAAGCTCAAACGAATAACAGCCTTAACAAATTTGTTAGCATACGCTGATTTGAAAGCAACAAATTTGAAGGTTGTATAAAAGGATTGAGAGGATTTACTAATGCTCGGATAACGACTGAACTTCGGCTGAGGCTGAGGCCATGTGCGGGCACCAAAGTTCGGTTCGATTTCTGTTCACCTTCGGCAAAAAAAAAGCCGAACTTTGGCCGAATATTTGTTGGTTTTTGTTATAAATTAATATTTTTAAAATTTAATTTAATAACCACGTCCACATAACGTCGTATTATGTAGTTTCAGTAACCGGTAAAGTTAATTTGCCCAAATTTGATACATAAGACTGTGATGAAAAAAGGAATAGGTTGGTAATTTAAAAAAAAAAAATGGTAGTGGCACCGCCCAGTTAAGGGTTAATAGTACCTCAGAAACTACCTGCCCAAACTTTACCAAATAACTCCGAAACTACCCGACCAAACCGCACCGCCCACTTTAGGGTTAATAGTAGTTCCAAAACTACCCGATCAAACTTTACCAAACTTCCTATATACACTACATTTTTACAAAAACTGCGGCCACCTATTTAATAACCATACTGAATTGGGTTTGATCTCCTAAACTATATAAAATTTGATCAAATCTTTACATTTCGATCCAGTAAGCACAATTTTGAAAGTTACAGACTTTCAGAAAAACCCTATATCACAAAAAATCAATGGTTTCCAGATTTTATAAAATAATACAAAAAATGCGCTAAAATTTGGTACAAAGAATTTATTAAGGGACGGAAACGCAAAAAAATTTTAAATTTTCAAAAATGAGCGCATTCCTTTATATGTATGTATTTTAATATATAAAAGTCGTTTAATTTTTTTTAAATAATGGATAACTTTTTAAGTGGTTTTATTTAGTAAATACAAATCGCTTATGTTTTCAAAATGTAGTGCTTATATTTAATGGATTTATTGCATACAATGAGTACAATATTTTTGAAATAAAAACATGCCCTGGGTATTTAAAGACCGAAGTTAAAGATTAATTTATAATCTTTATAATTCGGCACAAAATTGACATAAATTGCTATAAATTTTATGCTTCTAGTTCGGGATCCGTTACTCGAACAATTTTCATCAAGGATCTGCTTTATTTGATCGTATTTTTATGAATAATTTTCCATTAATGCACATATGTATTTTCGAATTCTGGAATGAAACAAAATTATAAAAAATATAAGTTTTGAATATCAGGCTTTAGCAGATCGATGACGGTTCCGGTTCTCATAAAAGTGGGAACGAAAATAGGCCCCATCGACACAGCTAGACAAGACATTATAGAAACTTTTTACAAAATGCAATTTCTTTTTATATTTTTTTATAAAATAAAGAAATTAAATAAATATATTTTAAGATGATATTTACGGCATCGAAGGCAATGAGGAAGTAGATAGATTAGCTAGAGACGTGGCGTCAAGAACTTATTTACGATCCGAGCATTTCCAAACGATATGGCATTACTATATAAAGGAAAAACTTAGGCATGAAGATACTAATTTATGGGAGAAACACTGGTACCTCGAATCAGGAGGGATACAAACGTTAACAATTTAAGCCGATTATGAATCTCTCAACGAAGGTCACTGCAGGCTGCGAAATCGGCTGCACAAGATCGGAATATGTTCGAATGAGGCCTGTCGTTTCTGAGACTTTGATCTTTCCGTCCTGGAGACCCTGATGCAGCTGTTTTTTTAGTGTGATGCTATCGCGAGAAGATGGCCCACAAAGCACAGGCAAGGAACCGCCATCTTACTTAGATTTCCAAACATAGTTGGGGCTAGACGGGAGCAGTGTCCTCTGGATGGATCTTAAAGGTCAAAATGGAAGACTCTATATTCATAGCTATCTATCTATCTAGTTGATATTTGTTTGACCAAAATTTTACAAAAAATACATGCAATTAAATTGGCGTTTTTCAGGATCAGTTTTCATTTAAAACAAAATAACTTTTCCATTTACAAGGACGACTTGTTCGAAGTTGTCTGTTCTTTTCAAATCACCTTTTTCATTGTATTAGATATTTTCACTAATTATCGGAGATTTTATTAAGTTTCGATTTTTGTTATTTCGCGATTATAATTTTTTTTTTTAATTTATATTAACACATTACTCGACATATCTTATTGCCTCATCATTGCTAAGAACCTTCATGCCGAAGAGCCATTTTGGGATTTTTTTTTTTTTTTTACATAAATAATTGAATTGTTCACAATTGTACATACATAAGTAATAAAAAAAATAACACTTGAGGTATAGTTACATTTTGCGGCAAAACAAGTGTATTATTTTTGTGAAATTAAGTACAATTTGAAATTTTGATTTACATTCCCTTTTAGTGTGAGTACCTAACATGCGATTGCAATCATTTAACAAAAATTTCCCTATTGTTTCCCCAAAACAAATAATCCTTTCCTTTGCTGGCAGTTTTCAATGCAATTTCAATTCCATCTGCACGCACCGCATTAAAAGCACGGAATGTACTCGCAATCGCACAGCAATCCTGAAGCCCCGAGTAAATACACTTAACGTACACAAAAGGTTCGCTTCAATCGAGCTAACAATGAAAACAATTACGAGCTCTCTTCCATACATTTTCAATGCAACTACTTATCGGTTTATGTACATACATATGTGTGGTATTTATTTATGTTTAGTACTTGCTCGTAAATTCATATTGAGTTAGTCAAAAGCTTACCTACATATATGTTGACAAAAGTTACGTATGTACTTAACTAGAACTTCAATGACAGAAAACAGCAGCAGCAGCAGCAGCAACAGCATATAGGCAATTTGTCAGCAAATCGTTTGTCGACAATATGACACAGGCAATATATGTCTGTATGTAGGTACATACAGTTACGAACAATAAAATAGGATCAAGTCGGTTGCTGCGAAACAATCAGCGGTTATTCGGTTTCCGATAACTTTGGTCTGGAATCGAATCTATACATTATTTGTTGTTTAAAACGTCATAATCATTTTACTGGGCCCGTTTAAATATAACCGACTGCAAAAGAACGTCTCAGATCGTATAAAATTTCCTTTAGTTGCAAAAGCAACCCTGTATGCAACTTTCATATATAACGGAACGGAAAATAGTTGTGCCGGTAATTTTTAGGCTTATGTAGTAATATATTTACAAATGCTATGCAAATAAAAACCAATTAGGTCTTAAACTAAAATTCCTCATATGTTTTCTTCGGGCACATTCACAATAGCGCAGTTTTTTCACTTCTCAACACTACAACTCTGGCCGGATGCCAGTTCACCGAGTTGAGTCATATCTTTCCGAGCTAGTGTTATTGCTTTACATGCATTTTGTTGTCCTACCTAGTGTTATTGGGCCTACTGTCACTTTTGCGCTTAAAACTTGCAATGGTGGGTTTTTACTATAGTGAAATTATAATAAAATCAAAGAATGAAAAAGCAATAAAAGTGATTTTTGTTGTGGAAATTGTATTTTAAGTGTACATTGTGTTATAAATTGTCGTATTTAGTGAAATTTGCTTTAATTTACTATCAACTACATACAAATAAAGTTGAGAAGGTCCAAAGGGTATTTACAAAAATGGCCTTGCGTAGTATACCATGGCCTAATGGTCTTCCAAACTATATTGGCAGACGCAAATTACTTGGCTTACAGAGCTTGGAAGACAGAAGAACATATTTTTCTATTGTATTTGTATATAATCTTATAAACTCTAATATAAATTGTGAGCTCATCGCTGACCTAGTTAAGTTTCAGGCCCCATGTCGTAATTTAAGAAGAAACCGTTTGTTCGTAGAAAACATACATACAACTAATTATGGATTTAATGAACCAATCACAAGATTCGTTCGGTTATGTAATAATCATGTTGAAGATCTTAACTTCAACTTAAACATAAGTAGCTTTAAGTTAAATTTGTTTAAATACTTTAACTAATGTTTAGTCTGTTAGAATAAATCGGTAGACGAATAAATAAATAAATAATAAATAAAAAAAAAAATAATAAATGAGTCGCGGAAAGCACTGCACGAGAGAAGAACGTAAACACATACAAAATTTGCAAGAACAATAAAATGGATTTACGGAAGGGGAAATGTCAAAAATTATTAACAGATCACAAAAAATTTTGTGCGACCCTTTTAAATCTGCTGCAGTCGTCTTATAGAAATGAACCTCTTCGGCAGATTGTCACAAAAAGTGCCAATGTTGACAAAAAGACAGCGACGAAATAGAGAACTCTCATTATTTGGTCCGGTACAGAAAGTTCAAAAAAAGTGGCGAAATAATTTATGGTCCGACGAATCTAAAGTATAAATGGTGGGCAATGATGGAAAGGTCTTGGTCCGACGACCGAAAAATGCAGAAATGAATACCAGGTACACAACAAAAACATTCAGGCATTGGAGAGGAAATATAATGATATGGGGATGTTTCTCGTGGTATGGAGTTGGAGAGCTATTTTGGATTCGGGAAAACATAAGCCGGTACGGATACCTAAAATGTTAGCCGACGTTATGCTATCCTACGTCGAATAGAGCATACCAATGATGTGGCTATTTCGACAGGATAATAACCCGAAACAAACTTCGGGTCTTGTAAAAACGTGGTTATAGAGTCGTGGAATCGATGTGATGACGTCGCCTTCGCAATCTCTGGATTTAAATTCGATAGAGAACTTGTGGAAGATTGTAAAGGAAAAGCTTGAACCAGCTAAATCAAATAATAAGGAAGAACTTTAACAAATAATCCAGGAAGCTTGGTATTCCATACCAAAGTCGGTTTGTGAGACCCAAGTAGAATCCATGCCGAAAAGATGCAGATGAAGTACTTGCAAATAAAAATTTTGCTACAAAGTTTTAAAACTGTCACACTTTTTAACAGAGTTTAATTATTATTTTCGAGTTTTAGTTCTCTGATCGTATTTTTTTGTCAATTTGAATTTCACGACTGTCTACTATAAAAGAGTTTTGTTTTCTTTAATGAAATAACTATTGACTCTTGTTTGAGTTACTAATATGGTTGAGAAATGTTTTTAATAACTGTTTTTGCCAAATATGTGTGGAAGAATTGCTTGATTCTATTATATTGTCAGTAACTGTATATCGGCAAACTCTGAAATATGTTGAAAAATTTCATAATGGAAATCCGATATCAAACGAAACTTGAGGTATTTAGCTGAGCAATTAATTGGCAAATTTATTGTAATGGCCAATAAAAAAAACGACAGCGGGTTTATACGCACATAGAAATTTTTAAATATTAAAAAGAAAAAAAATTGTCAAATGAAATAAAAAAGGCAACTAAAGTAAGCATTATGAGCGTTGGTAAATAATAGAAAACAAACATCGCAAACTACAATAACGAGAAAATACTTTTGTATTGTATCTATGTACATATGTACATACTTACATATCTACGTACGTAGTAAGGTCGAAAAGATTGTGGTCTAAAGTATAGAATGGAAAGCTAATTTCAAACCGTTACTAACTCCTTAAAGAATGAGACCATAAATTCTTTCTGAGCTCGATCGATTTAACTTTTGACAGAGTATCATGAGAGGGAACCATAGTTTCATCGCCAGTTATAATTGAATACAAAACTTCTTTCTGTTGTCCTACATAAATAGATAAAAAACGTTGTTGTTTTTTGAAATTCCAGTTATAACAGTTAATTCTTAAGGTTTTTTGCTTTCGGTCATCTAGAAATGTTTCTTCTACAAATTCCCCTTCTGAAAGTTAATTACATCCAAAGAATAAATAAATATTTTTATTTTTATTTTTATTTTTGATCTCCACTAAAGTCTTTGCCTTTTCAAAAAAAAATTTAATCACAGCTTGATATTAAATCATCATTATCTTTTTGACAAAATTAAATAATTTAATATGGTTTTTGTTGTTAGTTAACAATTTTTTATTTACGACCAATCAAAAATATAAACTTTTAGACATTACTACATACAAATATACGTACGTATGTATTTTGTATGTATGTATTATAAGTCGATTGTATACTCGTACTATTTATTTACCAGGCACAACAAATAAAGCCACTGACTTTGCCGCCACTGCCTCCGAGGTTTGGGGCTGTCCCACATTTTCACCTATTCGTACTGCCAACAATTTTGTTTGTTTATTTGGGAGTTTCTTTTGCTCTGTTTACTCACTGCTGTTTTCCTACTTAATTTAGATTGACTTATTAGGGACTTAAAGTAGGTGCTTTTTTCTTCGCAAAAGCCTATTGTAAATTGAGTTATGTAACTTTAGAAGAAAATAAATTTTTTTTTATTCAAACACAAATTCAAGTGACCGAGGAACCATTTGTTATTATTCTGAAGTGATGGTGAAAATGTAGGCTATAAATTATGTAACTTTTATTTATAAGACCGTTTAACGTTTATAATATGTATTAAATTCTCTTAGGTAACCATTGGAAAGTGAGCAAATGTATTGCTGTATTTTGGAGCGGTTTCCCGGCACCCCATATCAAACTTAATTTGCAGACAAAATGGTTTCTGTTCTCGCTCGTTCAAGCCTGAAGTTACAATGAAGTTCCGAAACTGGTTTAATCAAAAATCGTTTCAATATTACGGGTTAAAATATGTCGAAAAAATGTTTGCAATAAAATTAGAATCTAAGTCTCTAAATACACTGAAGCTCAAATCAGCTGGATGGGCAGAAATAAGACAAATCTGAATTTTTTTTCATTTATTCAGGATTGGGTCAATATTTTTTTTTTAATTTTGCCTCTTATGAACACTTTTTCATAAGTCGGTGCTGACAATTTTATAACAATTTTTTTTATTTTTTGGATATTTTATGCAAATGTTATTTTATGACCGTGATTTTGTTAAGCATCTATTTTAACTTGGTTGTTTTTTATCTGAAAAAGCTTAAGAAACTTCAAATAAAAACTTTAGATAGCATTTGCTTTTTATGGCTAGATCTAACAGTTTCAGCTCGAATGAACACATCATCAAAGGGATTCGATACAATTATTAAAAGTTGAACTTGAAAGAGCTATGTTTTTTCGGATGTTGCATGGAATTACAAGTTTCTTTTCATTTTATTATTATTATTTTACTTCCATAGCACATAAAATGGAACATCAGAATTTGTAACCAGCACAAAAACTAAATTTTTTTTTGAAATTGCCGTAGTATATAGCTTTGAGGAGTTGAATTGCAATGAATTCCCATCATTTGTTCTATTTGCACTTTTTTGGTGTTCTGTGCATCCCTGCCAATTGCTAATCTTAAAGATGAAAATATTAATTTATTCTTAAACACAAAATTTTAGTCAGTTCGTTTTCATTTAATAATCTTGCCTTAAAAACGTTTATTTGCTATTTTTTATAGCCACATAATTGCTGCTGTAAGCCTAAAACAAAAACTAGATTTAAAATTTATTGTACGCAATAAATTGATTTGACTCCAAAATGACACCAACAAAGATAAAAATTTCATGAATTTAGAAATATCAGTAAGTAATCTTATAAAATTAAGATAGCGCTTGCTTATTTGAGAAAAAAAGCTGAAGACTCAAACGAAATTCGACAGCTAGCAATTTGGTTTGATGAAGCATCTTATGTAATGCCTTTCTTCTGCCATCATTAAACAAGGACAACAGTCACTTTCACATCGTTTTATCCTCCTTAATAGTACGTTAAAAATTGGTTTTATTTATTCATATTCCGTTCGCTTTCTTTTCTACGAACAAACAACTAATTTCGGACTGCCTGAAGTCTCTTTCAATTTGCAATTCTATTCAATATTTAGTTTACAAAACATTCATTAATCTTTTACTCTGTGTCTCGATTTGTTGACTTTTGACATGGCATACACATTAGGGTGGCCTTTGAAAAAGTCAAATGAATGATTTTTGTTTTTCATTTCGATAATAGTGCGCCAAAGATATTACTTATAAACTTCATTCCCGACTGCAGACGATTAAGACGTGTCGCGGATGGGTCGAAGTTTAAAATACCCCAAAATGGCTTCAAACAATTTTTAGTTAATTTTTTTCCATCTAATACTTGAAATCGGTGCAATTTTGGTTGAACATATCACCTGAATATTATGGCTTCGATTGGGGACAATTAAATCAGGTCACAAAGAAGTCAAATTTTAGACTACCCTTTGAAGACTCAAAATCATAAAATAATTTATTTTTCTATCTAATACCCAAAATCGAGACTGCTTTAGTCGAAGATCTCACATGTAAATTTTTAACCCTTCCGGTATATATTTTCATTGCGTTATGCAAACAATTTGGAATTTCAAAGAATATCTTAAATTGACACCTATACCAACAACTAGTTTACATTTTGGTTAAAATTTTGCAGAATTATGTTCTTTCGGAAAAGCTATAAATAATCAGTTGTTAAAAATTATTAAATAATAGTCAACCTTTGCATTTGAATATTATCCTTCGTAAAAATGAGTTCGGAAAATTTATGAATAGAAAGCATTTGACTCTATTACTTCTAAACCATAATTTATGAACTAGAACGTGCAGAATAAAATCTTCGGAAAAATATTCCAAGAAATATTCTACAGGCAATTTCACGTTTTCATCTGGATAGATCTGTGGTCCGTTTTGCATCTGGAGTGGTTTATGGTGCCTTTTTACAAATAAACTCGCATTTTTTTTTCGGAACATCATGTGAAGCTAGATTTTCTAAAGAGAAACTTTGTTCAGTTTATTTAGCTTCCCCTAATATTCTGGTTTCTTCAACGTCAATATTTAAAATATCGGTTAGATCCGCAATGATTTTGATTTAAAGCAAAATTGTTTCAATGGTTTTATTAGTATTATTAGATCCAAAAAAGGCATACGCTCGCTGTGAAATTTGAGTGCAAATTAGCGTTGTAGAAACTTAGCAACACTGCTCATTTACAAAGCTTTAGCACCTTAATGTCAAATTAAAAGCATATTTCAAAATCGTTGCATCCGATGCAGAGGATTATATGGGACACTTTCATGACATCCAAAGATAAATTCATAAAGAAAGAGATAAATAACTCAGAGTTAGATTTATATTTTTGTAATCAAGACATTACATTACAGCCAAGAGCATACACAGAACTTGGATCGGAGGGCAATCTGCTTCCAATAGAGTTATATATACTATGCACATCTTCACCGATAGCACTAAGGCTCAGGGTATCTAGGTCCTGGAAGGATTCAAAGCAAGGGCACAGTAGTATCCTTAATCAACTACCTCCAGCATTGTTAACACCAGGACGGATTTCAGCACTCGCAAACTAGAGTTTGTGCTTAGAATAAAAGCTGTGTTTCCTTGCAGAAATGCATGGAAGAGGGATGAGATCCTCGCCTATGGCGGCATAAAAATATTCACCCACGGTTTCAAGATGGACTCTGGAGCCGGCATCTGCACCGAATCCTTGGAACTATACATGCCAATCAAAGTCCGCACTTCAGTGTGTTCCATGCAGAAGTTCTCGCGATCTGGTAGGCCTATAAATATTTGAAAAGAGTAACGTATCAAGTAAGGTAACCATTTTCTCCAACTAACAAATATTGGCTCAAAGGTCGTTGCTTGTAAACAACAACTCTCTAACCATCAATCTGGATAATCTCTGTCATCTGGGTTCCCGGGAATAAAGGAATCGAAGGCGACGAGAATGTCGATGAGCTAGCTCGTTGCGACCCAGGAGGGAATAAAATAACAACCAGTATCGAGGTTGGTGTACGCCTAACCGTAGCGAAGAGAAGAAGAGAGGTCTGCTTTGTAGGTCTAAAGCATAAACTCCATAAACTCATTGCAGATAGTATTCCCGGGCTACTGAACTTTGAGCACGCATGCGGAAAAAATGGGCAACATGAATGCTGCAGAAGTTGAAAAGACGTAGCCGCGAAGGAAACGGTCGAGCATTTCCTATGCAAATGCCCAGGTCTAGCCCGATTTCCTCAAACATCCTTAGAAATCCCATTTCTGGATAATCTAGGGCAGGTATCTAAGATCAAGACCTCCAACAGAGTAGACATTATTCCATTACTTAGTAAGTTTTGTTGAGTTTATGGCGTCAAAACGAAAGTATTTTTTTCATACTTGGGCGACATGGGTCATAGCCATTTTGCCTACCTACCTTATACCTACTATATTTACTTAATAACAACACATAACTTAAGTCATTCCAACTCAAAATGAAACGATGAGCATCGTCAAAAAATCTGTCTAAGATTTGTTTCGTAATTTCTTATTTGTCGTTTTCGGATGTGATTTTTCTATGACCACTTGACAAGGGTGTTGTTATCAATATTTTTTTTAATCTCGGTTATAATTCTTTACCATTTCAACGTTTATTTGTCAAAGTTGAAAGAAGCCCACCAAGTCTTTATTTTTCTGATTTTTATTATCTTATATATAGAGCTTTAACCATTCTATAAAAGAAACCATTCTATAAAAGAAACCATCTGAAAAAAACCCTGTCCAAACTTCACAACAATTCAACAAATTTCAAAAAAATTACATAAAATTTAAACAAATTAACTAGAATTTTTGGAAAAATTTTAGAAATGCAATTTGATGGTTAATTCAGTTTCAATATAATAAGTCGCATGTTTCAACTCACTAAAAATTCGCACTGATTTTTGAAAGTTTTTGGGTATTTTCCGCCATAAAACAAATGCTCAAAATTTTCTTGTATAGAAGAAAATGCGAAACATCGTCAGTAAAAAAAAAAAATATAATAAAAATCAACGAGAATTTTTAGCCAGTTGAAATTTACTCTTAATACTTTGGAATTGAATGTGCTAAAAACCAGAGATCGAGTACAATAATTATTTGATCGTTGAGTTTTAAAAAAGTCATCCTATTTTTTATAAGAATTGCACAAGTCTTTTGATAATAATTATAAGTCCGAAAAATTTATTAAGTAATTGATATTTATTATTTTGAAACTTATGTTATAAAGAGCTTTTCATAATAATTATGAGTGAGGAAACTTTTTAAGTCAACAAGAACTGTTATACTGAGGCTTTTATTATGAAAGTCTTTCCGTAATAGTAATCAGCGAGAAAAATTTTATTGCGTCTTGCAAAGCCTTTTATTTTGACACTTATATTATAAAATTTTTCGCATAATAATTATTCGTGGGAACACTTTTTTAAGTCTTGAAAGACGGAACTATGTATTTCGGAGCTCCAATTAGTATCGAACAAGTCGAGAGGTGACCCTGAACTGTTCCCGAAATTATTTCGAAGTAGTCCCGCTCCAGTACCGTAGTAATCCCGACATGGTTCTAAAAAAGTCCCTTCCTAAAAGACTTAAAAAATGTTTTCTCACTCATAATTATTATGAGAGAAAAATAAAAGTCTTTGAAGACTTAAAAATATTTATCTCGCTGATAATTATTATGCAAAGGCTTTTATAATATAAGTTTTTGAATAATAGCTACAGACTACTCGAAAAATGTGTAACTTACTATAATAATTATTTTTTAACTTTTACTCTCTGCTCTTTTAATAGTTGTGTCTCTGCTAAAAAATGCATTTCTAAAATTTTTGTAAAAATTCTAATTTAAAGTTGTATAAATTTGATGTACATTTCATAATTCAGAATTTTTAACATAATTTAAATTGAAGCTGCAGGCGTGAACGTTTGAATAATTTTGTTCTATTTTCGAGAAGCACAGTGCTACAAATTTTAATGTTGAGTTTGAGGAAAATTGTAGAAATTTTCTTCCTGCATTTACAGACCACCCTAATGTAAGTACATACATATATGATTTGTAACGCGATTTTCCTGAATATCTACATAGTTACATAAATGCTTTTGCAGACTTACATACCGTCAAAATGGTAAATCAAATTTATAGCATCTTCTGCTCAAATGACAAAAAAAAAATGTATGCGACTACTTTACGCTCCAATTCGATTTCAATTGCATTGCTGATTTCTATCGCTGACACATTTCAGGCACTTCTATCCTAGCTGGTAGTTATGTAGATTGTGCGTTTGCCAACGCTAGCGGATCTAATGCAAAATTGCGTACTTGTATTTTGATTGCCTTGCATAGCAGATAAATGATTATTTTAAGGATGTTCGTTGAGAATTCGATATTGATTGGTGCAGTTTTTCCTTTCTATACTTCTGCTTAATAGAAAAAAAAAATACGGGCTTGTTGGTTTCTCTTCAACTTCTTCGGTGCATTTCATATCTTGTTCTTTCGAATATTCAATCAATTGACTTTTTGCTATGGTTGAAGAATCATTCGCTTTCTCTGCATTGATTTTGTGTTGTAAAATGTGTGCCGGGTTCTTTTTTTCGTTTTAGAAACTATGTACATTTTATATTTCAAAGTTTGAAAAAGTCCAAAGTATACGAAAAATTTTATATTTAATTTATACTCATAGACGAAAAGTGCATGATCCGTTTATTCATAATTTATTGGCGGTTTTTCAACAAATTTTCTAGCAATTAATAATTTTCTTCGCATTTTCTTTCAACTTGCAGTTTCTCTATGCACACTTTGTTGTGGCGCCAAAGTATTCATTGTGCGGTTTTTGGCAGTAATCACTAATTAAAAATTCATCGCTAAAATTTTATGGTAAGTACAAAATTGTTGATGTGCATCGATTATGAGCTAAAAGAGCTCACTACTTGTTGCAATAAAGTAAAAGTATTCATAAGAGTACAAGCATTGTTTAATTGAAAGCAAATTGCCGGGATTATTTCAATAACAAATATTTATTTTTGATTTACTAATCTATGCATTATTTAGATTTAAGGCGAAAGAAATTTTTTGAATCAACAAAATTTAGCTACATACTTACTTATAACAGAATTTAGCAAATAAAATCATAAAAACAGCACGGGCAATAATAAAAATTGTGCTGAGTAGTCAGATCGAACTGTTGGCTAGTTGGCAATGCGGCCGAGATGGTGCAGTCCATTTGGCGAACATTTTTGATGGCACTGAATTCTTTTTTGACTCAGCCTAATCCTGCGTTGACACGAGACAAGACGATTGTGTAAAATATTTAATAGTTTATGTAATGTAGGCGTCCAGACGATTTTAAAGACAATGCATTTTACGGTCACCACCATCAGTGGCGTTTCGTGGGATTTTAGTGATTTGCGATTGATTGACACTAATTACACAATTAATTCTAATAAAATCAAATTAAATTTTTGTATTGCGATTATATTTTGCTCATTTTTCGTAAAACCAATAATAGTGCCAAATACAATATGACAATAAGAGATGTGTAGGAGTATTTGTTAAAAAGTCTAAATATATTTGCACTCAAAATGTTTTACTTCTTCAAAGATTGTTTACAGTAAATATTCTTTTGTAGTGGGAAACAAATTATTGTTGTTATGTTGCACTTTATATTCTTTAGAATATTTCTACATTTGGATGGAAATTTTATTATCACTACTGCTTAAATCACTTATAGTCCACTAAGTCTGAATTTTTACTATAAGATCTTTATCGCACATAAAAAACTTGAAGAGTTTTGATACTTTACAAATTTTTTACCTACTTTCCAAGAAACGAAAACTTTCATATCTTCATTTTGATTCAACCGAACTTTAAATACCCGGCGCATGTTTTTATTTCAAAGTTAATCTTATAAATAAAAGTGAATGTGAGTCCTTTTTTATATATCCATGAAACTCGAATATTTTGTCTCTTGGTCCGTTACTTTTCGGTTGTGAAAATCGCCTTTAAAACATAACTTCTCTATAAACTGACCGATTTTGATAATTCGACCTGCAAAATGTTTAAAACTTTTTTTCGGAAAAATTAAAGAAGGGATTGTTTTTTTCTTAATTTTTTTCCTCAAAATGTTATTATTTCACTTTTACTCACATCAGAAAGAAGACAATTCAAAATATATTTCAGCCAAGCGGCTATTAACCAAAACTTTTTGTGGTGACTCACGCCCCCATTTAAGATCAATATTCAATATTTAAAAAAAAAAAAGTTAAATAATGATAAAAGGTGAGCGTGGTTGAAGTCTAATTTCATTTCGAAGTTGTGGTTTCTAACAAGAAATGCAAAGTGCACGTGATCTGGTGGAATTTAACAAAGAATTTTCATCGATGTACCTGTTCGCTCTAAGGTAGGCGATGCCATGGACATTTCCAGCATTTACAAATCCACGACTTTTATTGTCAAACTCAATATTGTCCATCAAATTACATTTTATAATTTTTAAATATCGGATTTTCTTTATTTCAGTATTTTGCCGTTATATGAGAGGTGGGCATGGATTTTATACGATTTTTCCAATTATCCAAATTTTACTTATTGCCTTGAAATACAACTTCTTTCTCAATGGTGGGCGTAGCCAAACTCTTAACGTTTTTTTTCGTGTAACCTCATTCTGCATACATATTCAGTTTGAGCAAATTCCCTTTAATAGTAACTTAAATATCGTTTATTTTTTTTTTAAATTTTGAAAATTACCGTTATATGATAGGAATTGCTGGAATTTTGCTTACTGCCTTCAAATGTGTTATGTGTACCAAATTTGGTAGGTTTTGGAGGCGTGGTTTTGAAGTTATGTTTGTTTGCTCTAAGGTGGGCGGTGCCACGCCCATTTTTAGTGCAACCCCATATATTATTGTAAATTTGAGCGACTTCCTTTTAACGCTGACTAAATTGAGAACACCGTTATATAAGAGGTGGGTGTGGTTTTTTTATACCGATTTTAAAAATTTCCAAAATTTGCTTACTGACTTCAAATTCAATATGTGTACCAAATTTGGTAGAGTTTGGTCAAGTAGTTTCGGTCAGATAACTTTTTCTTATAAAGAAGGCGGGCCATTTTCAAAAGAAAAATTATTATATACCAAAAAAAAACAAATTACTCACGTATTCTTTTCGCCAACTTAACCCTATGTATTGAATTTTAGAAAGTTATTCTTTTGATTATCACAAAATACCGTTTTATGTACCTTGGGTCCAGGGCAATGTGTATACCTACTATCTAAGAATTTTGATATATATGTCTATATCTATCTCGGTTATTTTATGCTCTTACAAACAACCAGCGCGCTCGGCTATAAAAAATCGCTAGTAGATTTTGATAAAAATAAAATTGACGATACTCTTTCAAACCTATTTGCCCATTTTCAAACTCGTATGTGCCAAATAGACAGTAGTAAAGTTTAAGCACATAAAAATAAAACTGTGCACAATTTGTTTTTGCTTCTAAAGGTTCAATATTGGAGCTGCAGAAGTCAACAAAAATCTGGGAATATCTGGGTTATAACTTTTATTAAAAAAAAAAATACTTTTTAATAGTCTTATTTATTGAGTTTTTTTTTTGCTTAAGAAATAGTCATTACTTCCGGAGTTTTTTTTTTTTTTTGAAAAACTATCGTTTTTTCTCGAGTTTTATATATGAAAGAATTTCTACTAATATTTTTACTAACTACTGTTACTACTCTTACTAATTTTTAATACTATTTACTACTAATTATTACCACTACAACTACAACTACTACTACCAGCTACCGACTATAACTATTAATTTTCTCTGTATATAGCGCATATGTTTTTTTTTTTTAGAAAATTTCTCTAAATCTCAAAAAATTACGTACATCGTTATAATTGCATTCCACTGTAGTTATTTAATTATTCAAATTCATTTCGCAAATTTTACATCTGTCGCAGATTGCAATGGACATCACTCCCCGTTTGCGATTAACCGCAGCAACGATGAACGGGCACCACGTCGCCGCCGCTGGGCGTTGTTTTTTTTTTTGCGCGTGTAAAATTCTCAAATTAGAATAAACAAATCCCAACAACGTCAGCTACAATTAAACAATGAAGCGAGTACAACGTTGATTAAGACCACCACACAAATGGGGCGCTGACAGGGAAAGCCAATAGTTTTGTGCTTGCATTGTGGTAACTTTTAGCTATTTTTGCACGGGCTTTAGAACAGCAGCCACCCACATTACATTGGCTTGCCAAAACTGATATTTTATTTAATAATTTTGTGCTTGCAACACTTTGGTCGATGTTGTTGCTGTTTCTGTTGTATGTAATATATTTATTTAGTTGTGCTATTCCTCCAATTCGGTACTCAGTGTTTGGTTTGTACCTAGCTTAATATTTAATTGCTGTTGTCGCCACCTTCCTGGTCGGCGTTATATGCACATACTATCCATACATACAAATGTAAATACTGATGATGTTTGCAGTTCCACTACATGTTTAAAATTTTCATATTTGTATGCGTTTGCTTTGTATAAAAATCAATTCGAGTCCGTCCAAAAAGTCATCCTTCCCGCAACACAACAAATTTTTGTATGGCAGCTGTCAAAAATAATTTTAGAAACCATAATTGATGGTGATGGCGATGTTTAGAAATTTTAAAAATATATTATTTGCAAAATTTAAAATTTTAAATGCTCATTTCTTGTTTTAAAATGCACTCGCTAGTGCTTTGTGCGGTCATTTGCAATATGTTTTAAATTTGTGCATGTGGCTATCCATTTTTATTGTATATAAGTTCATATCTGTGTTCGTATAGAAAATTAGCTTATGTCAAATATGTATGTAGCTAAGTTTTGTAAGGGTCCAAAGGGAAGCGCATTGAGTGTTCGAAAAATTCGTAGCGTCGCAGTCGCCGATTTAATTTATTAGGCAACATTGTTGTAGTTGTTCACTCTGGTTGTTTTGCTTTGACTCTGTGCGTTTCGCTTTATATTTTCGGTGCACAGTTTTAACACTATTTCCGAAGGAATGGAAAATGATTTTAGTTTAAATTTTATTTTTAATTCGATATAAATTTATTACGCTGCACACTAATGATAAATACAATAAAATAGTTTGAACAAATATTTTAGCAAAAATGTATCGTTTTCTTGCAATGCGTCATGAAAGTTTTCCTTTTTTTCGTTTTGCGCGCGCTAGATAGAAATAAATAAACATAGTAAATAAGTACTAGCTTTCGAGAAAATAGTAGTAGAAATAAGTAAAAATAGTAGCAGCAATTAGTAAAAGCATTGATAAAAATTGTGTTGAAACTAGTGAAAAAGTAGTATAAATTAGTAAAAAAAAAGTAGTATCAAATTGCAGTAGCATAAGTAAAATTAGTAGTAAAATTTGTGGTAGGAATTAGTAGTAGCATTAGTAAAAATAAAAGTAAAAATTAGTAAAAAATAGTAGCAGTTCTTAGTAGCACTAGTTAAAATACTATTAGATATAAGTAAAAGAGTAGTAGAAATTAGTAAAAAAAAGTAGCAAATAGTAGTAGCAGAAGTAAAATTAGTAGTGAAAATTAGTAAAAGTCGTAGTAGTAATAAGTGGTAGCACTAGTAAAAATGGCAGTAAAAAATAGTAGTAGGAATATTACTTGTAATTAGTAGAATCATTAGTAAAAATAGTGGTAGAAATCAGTAAGAAGTAGTTGTGTAGAAAGTAGAATGTGGTTTTTGCAGACAGTGACGTTTTCGAGGCATACAAAATTTACAGCAACTTTTACTAGCGTCAAAGCATAATTCAATAATTAATGATTGACTCAGTAAACGGTTTTCTCGCTCCCTATTGACAAATCGGCTCCCTTAGCAAGGCGTAGTGTTGTTTCATATTGAAATTCACTTGCAAGTGTTAATCAAACTAAAATTTTAGAAAAAAATTTGCTTTGTTCTCTTTGAATCAAAGATTAAAAATGCATTCAAGATGGCGTTCATGACATTTTTTGCTTAGGTAAAATGAAAACAATTTTTTTTTGCTTTATCATAATAATTGATATTAATTCGACATTTATGATTTATAATATAAAATTTGTTTAAGATAGCCATACAGGATGAACTTTTGGCGAGTACGTTCGGCTATTGTTTAACCTTCATCCGGACCTTATTTCCGTGAATGAATTCCTTAAAGTTGGTTCAACAACTTATATAGTTTTGTCTAATTTTTAAGAGGTATGTATATCGTTGCAATAAGTAAAAATTAAACATTTGTCCTTGTTTTCGTTTAAATGGTTTAATAATAAAAAGAAGGTTTGTTAAAAAATGTACTTGAAAGACAGAAAATGGAAAAAATAATGAATCATCGCTTTACTTACTTACTTGATCGGCGCTATAATCGCTTAAGAGATTTTGGCCGAACTTCTCCTACAATATGTGGTGTGCGTCTCGATGTTGTAACACAAATTGAGGGAACTACAGTTTTACGTCGACCCCGAATGGCGAATAGTTTTTTGGAAAAAGTTTTTTTACGGCAGAAATACACTCAGAGCATTGCCATTGTTTGCCGAGAGGCAACCGCTGTTAGAAAAAAATGTTCTATAATTTTTGATGTTACTTGCCCCGGCCTGGATTTGTACACGGGACCCTCCAAATGAGGTGTAGCACTCGGTTAGGGCGGCCGCCAAAAGTCGCTTTGTTATTGAATATTTTCATTGCAATTTCCATTCCATTTATATAACTCAAACATTTATCAAAGCGAACATTGGGGCTTTTTGCTCTGCGACTTCGTTGCTTTATATCTGGTGCTTGTGGCAAACGAAACGAAACTGATTGTTAAGCTGATGGTTCTAGTTCGTCTGGTAAATTTCGGACACTTTACAAAATATAATTACAATATCAAAATTATCCCATTCATTCTTATACAGACGTACTCCTTGTAAATTTGTCATACTGACTACAGTTTCGAATAACTCGATGAACAACAAAAATTATGACAAGTAATCTGTGACATGGAAAATGCTGTTGGCCTCAATTTTGGGGGGAAGGAGAAATATAAAAAAAATCAATAAACTGTAAGAAATCTACTTGAATGCGAAACCAGAGTACGAAAAAAACTGGAGCAATGGATCCTTCGATTACTCAATTCTTTTGCCTTTCGATAGGCGCCCCCGAAAGCACTTCTTCTCTCAAGTTTTGAGGCAAATATTCGATGTCGCAATCATCAGCATCATCATAATCACTTTCAACTTGACTTTCATCTGGCAAATAATGTTCTGCATCGTCTATATCAAATGAATTTGAATCATCATCAGTTGGATATTGGTCGAGAAGCAAGAAATCTATTATTTTCCAAAATATTTGTATAACAGCCCGAACTGCATGTGTTAATAAAGAAGCCTCTACTGAATGTAATAAACCAAAACCACATGACTGCTAACGGTAAAAACCCTACGAACGTATTAACCGCGAATGAAGATACACTGGGTCAGTATGACCCTCACGTAGAAGTACCGTTTTAATACAGCGTTAGGGACAAAAATTTCGGGGATGATTTCAAAAGATTTGAAAGATCCGTATACGATTTGTGCATTGAGTCTAATTCCTGGGTAATGTGCAACCAATTTTAACCGATAAGCAATTAAATTTGAAAATTGGGGTCAAATTGACCCAAAGACTAAATTGAGGTTAAAGTAGCCCCACAAGATGAACACTTTGGCGAGTACGTTCGTGGCGTGCGACTTGTAGTCCGCGTGCTTCACCAGAAGTTCCCAGGGTTCAAGTTTCGGTCGGGGTAAGTAACATAAAAAAATTCAAAGATAATCTTTTCTCTCAAGTTTACCCTCAAGACAGGCAATGGCAAACCTCCGATTGCACTCATATACCAGGTAGGAAACAACTTCTCAAAAAACTGCCATTCGGAGTTGATATAAAACTGTAGACCGCTTTAATCTATAGCACAACATCAAAACGCACACATCACGCTATATGATGTATGCGCAAAATTATAATTATTTTTATTATAGTTTGCAAAATCTGTGAATCTCGACTGCATAACTATCTAACTACTATTCGAAGTGGCTGACATATTTAAATAAATTTTAATTCACTTGCAGCAACCTCTCAGGTGACATGTTAATTAGTTACGAAAATAATTATAGTTTAGCATTTCAAGTGTAAAATGTAATGCAGTCACTTGAATTTTAATACCCACATAAGTCAGGCAAAGATGGGATTTTCGACAATCACGCTAAAGATGTTGTGCAAAGATGCACTCCGGCGTAGTACTCTTCATCATTTAAGTTGCACGCACAACGTACATTCATAATAAATTTAAGATTTATGCGACATCATAATTAAAATGTACTACCTTGCAACGCTGCACGCCAGCGCAGTGCGGAAATGAGGGATACTCGCGTGTTGTGGCGCAAGCATACGGGGTAAAGGAAATGCGTAAGTGTATAGTGTAAGTGTGTGTATGTGGATTGGAGTGCTGAGCAAGCGAAAATTACGTGATATGTGCAACCGTGCGCACTTAATGTCATTATATATTCAATTTAATATATCAATTTACGCAGAATATAAGAAAGGCTATGTGCGAATGCGCTGTATGTGTGCGCTGAAAGTGTGTGTATGTAGTAGAGTACGTTGACGTGGGACTTACAGCATTTTCCATTAGCAGCGTTGCAGGTGTTGCAAGTGAGTGGATTGGGATGCTAAGTAGAGTCGCCCAGGTGGCAATTCGCATCCACTTGCCTGTATTAATTGGTGTTTTTTGCTTTTCGTTTCTTTTTTAATTTTTTTTGTATCACCTACTGATGTTGCATGTAATTAGAGAACGACCGAACTTCGAATTCGACCATATTCGGCCACTAAAGTTCAGTTCGGTTTGAATGTGGGCTCGGCAAAAAAAACTAGCTTTTGTCGAATATTTGTCAATTTTTATTTTAAATTACTGTTTTTAACAATATTAAGTTTTGAGCTCAAGGACAGTATAAGAAAAGTATTTGGAAAAAATACAAAAATAGTAAGGAGTGGTACAAATTATAGCTGTTTTGGAGATCACCACATCTCCTTATCAGATATCTTTCATGACACCGCCGACATTTGAACCCACAACCTACGACTTGCTGGGCAAATCGTAGCCAATGGGCCACAATCGGCTTGTGAACTGCTGTTGTTTTTACCACTTTTCCTTCTAACTTACCAACACAATTCAAATACGTCAGTCTGCCGCTATTACAGTCCCTACTTTTTTTACTTTTTTGAAATGTATCGGAAGCGGTAGAAAAAATTACAATAATGAAATTGTAGAATGTTTTAAAATTAATTTACTACACACGGTAACAAATTAAAAAAGTGTATATCTACAACATTTGCTACATTTGCTAGACAATTTAAAATTTCTATTTTTCGAGTTAAAAAAAGAATTTTTTATTATCTTCGAATGACCTTAATTCACAAGTCTTAGGTTGTACTTTCAGTATAGCGAATAAAAAGCCTTAGAAAAAAACTATTTGTATTATAACAAGTAAAAACAGCGCTGTCTTCGGCTATGCCGAAGGCTTCATACCTTTCATGAATGGAAGAATAGTAAAAAACGTGTTATTGTATTACAATTTCGTATTACCTATAGTTAAAAGCGAAAATTTCCTTCAAATCAATAAAAATAATTCTAGTAAAGGCACTGTTATAAATTATTTAATGCTTTTCCTTATGTAATTAAAAAGAACTATGTTTTAAGAAGGGAATGGTTTTTGAATATTTTTAATATCGTATCGACGCTTGATATTCAACATTTAAAAAATACAAATAATTAAGTATTAATATGTAAGACCTACATATGTCGGTCTTTGAAAACAGTTATCAGATCCGTAAATAGTTCCCAAACGTTTAACGCTATGATTCATGTGATATTGCGCTGAGCTTATTACTTTTCGCAATAAATATTTGTCCTGAATTTATCTTGCCGATTTACACTGTGAACTCCGATCTTGATGAATACTAATATATAGCTAATAATGGTTGATGTTTGTGCAAAATTTCAAGCCTTTAGCTGTTTAAATGGAGGAGTTATGGTGCAAAATGCAATATCTGAACAATCGGTTGTATGGGAGCTATATGTTATATTTCTCCGATCTTCATGATTTTCAATACTGATACGTAGCTAATAATGGCTGATATTTCTGCAAAATTTCAAGCCTTTAGCTGCTTAAATGGAGGAGTTATGGTGCAAAATGCAATATCTGAACAATCGGTTGTATGGGAGCTATATGTTATATTTCTCCGATCTTCATGATTTTCAATACTGATACGTAGCTAATAATGGCTGATATTTCTGCAAAATTTCAAGCCTTTAGCTGCTTAAATGGAGGAGTTATGTTGCAAAATTCAATATCTGAATAATCGGTTGTATTATATGTTATAGTCACCCGATCTGGCCGATTCCGACAAATGTTTAATCATTTGTACAACGACACCTGCTCACCAAATTTCATCAAAATAGCTCTAAAATTGAGGGACTAGTTTGCGTTCAAACAGACGGACAGACGGACAGACGGACAGACGGACAGACGGACAGACGGACAGACAGACGGACATGGCTAAATCGACTCAGCTCATCGTCCTGATCATTTAGGTATACTTTTTGATGGGTATATCTCTTCTCCTTCTGGCACTTACAAACATCGGACCAAACTTAATATACCATTTCATTCTCATGAAAGGTATAAAAATCGACACAGTGTCACAGAGTTATGGCGGATCAAATTTTGACTTTTATACAACTTTTTTTAATATATACAGGCCCACTTGCTAGAAATCTGGAGTTAAATTTATTAGTAAAGGGATAAATAACTTAAACTTAAATTTGTAATTAAATTTGTAACCCAGGATTTATTGAAATTTAAAATCAAATTGTACAGGTTCTAGTACAACAACGAAATGCTTGGTATACTTGGCCTCTAAACTCGTGGAAATGGTCGCTTCGCTTTGCAAAAACTCTGTTAAAGGAGTTGGAACCAACGTATTCCATGGCATCCGTATTATTGTCGTAAAAGCGATTTATTAAAATTTTTTTCGTTTATTAAAAAAAAAATCTTTAAGAAATTTAGTTTTTTTGTATTTATGACAGAATGTCTCAAATTTAAAAATTTAACCCTGTATAGTTGCTAGGTTAAATTTGTATATTTTTAATTCTGAGTTGATACCTAACATTCTGCTGTGCAAGCAAATTTATCAATTTAACTAGTAAACTCTGAGTTAAATATATTACCCGCTTTCTTGCAAGTGGACCTTCAAAATTAAAAGCTTTATGACCTTACATTTCTTTAAAACTCAATTTTAAAATATCTCGAAACCCATTATATGCAGTTCCATAATAAGCGCTTATTATATTGGCTTTAGCGGAAAATGTTACATTAGATCGATGCCTTACACGCCGTGGTTATTTTTTGTATGCCCAGCCGCAGGTGGTGCCCAACCCAATTAAACCATGTCAGTCCGCCAGTCGGATAACTCGAGTAAATATTGTGCTATCTCAACGACACTTGGTATACACATTGCCCTGGATCCAAGGTACTTTGACTTTACAAATGGGGAAATCGGATAATAACCACGCCTACATAATGGTATTTTGTGAAATTTAAAAGAATGCGATATTTCGGTAACCACTAAAGGTAATTTGAACAAATGAGATTCAATTGCCGAAGGAATACGCGTCTAAAAGGTTTTTTTTTTTTAAATGGGCATGGCCCTGCCCATTTTATAAGAGCAACTAATAGCACCGACAGTACTTGACCAAACATTTTGGAAGTTTTTAAAATCGGACAAAAATCACGCCCAGCTCTTATATAGCGGTATTCTACAAACACCAAGATTAAGTCAGCAGTAAAGGATATTCGCTCACATTTAATGTAAAATATGGGGTTGCACTACAAAAACACACCGAATCGAAATTATTTCGAAATGGGCATAGCACCGCCCTCCTTAGAGCAAACAAGTATATCTCCGAAACCATAATACCATATTCAAACAAATTTGGTACACTCATCACATTTGAAAGCAGTTAGCACAATTTCAACAATTTTAAAAAATAAGGGTAATTTTCAAAATTAAAAAAATATAAAACATATTTATGTTACTATTAAAGAGAATTTGCTCAAACTGAATATGCAGAATGAGGTTACACGAAAAAAAAAATATAAAGGGTTCGGCTACGCCCACCTTTGAAAAAGAAGTTGGATACGAATTTGCATTTCAAGGCAATAAACAAAATTTGGAAAATTGTAAAAATCTTGCAAAATCCATGCCCAACTCTCATATAACGGTGAAATACTGAAATAAAGAAAATCCGATATTTAAAAATTATAAAATGTAATTTGATGGACAATATTGAGTTTGACAATAAAATACGTGGATTTGTAAATGCTGGAAATGTCCATGGCATCGCCTACCTTTGAGCGAACAGGTACATCGATGAAAATTCTTTGTTAAATTCCACCACATCACGTGCACTTTGCATTTCTTGTTAGAAACCACAACTTCGAAATCAAATTGGACTTAAACCACGCTCACCTTTTATTATTATTTACCTTTTTTTTTTTAAATATTGAATATTGATCTTGAGGGCGTGAGTCACCACAAAAAGTTTTGGTTAATAGCCGCTTGGCTGAAATATATTTTGAAATGTCTTCTTTCTGATGTGAAAAAAGTGAAATAATAACATTTTGAGAAAAAAATTAAGAAAAAAAACAATCCCTTCTTTAATTTTTCCGAAAAAAAGTTTTGAACATTTTGCAGGTCGAATTATCAAAATCGGTCAGTCTATAGAGAAGTTATGTTTTAAAGGCTATTTTCACAACCGAAAAGGAGCGGGCCAAGAGAAAACATATTTGAATTTCATGGAAATATAAAAATAGGGCGCAATTGGACCGGCTGTCTTGAAATGGAAGGATTTTATACATATATTTACTTATGTCGCATGCACCTACTGCAAAAAATTCATAAAGATCAGTTGAGTACTTTGGACGCCTATGAGGTACTCACATTAATATTTATATATATGGGATTAGTTTTTTGATTGCATCCAACAAATCAGGAGTATTTCATATAAAAACTTGCACCCAAACTCAGACTTTTCCTATTCACTTGTTTCAAGCAGTGTTTTCGTTATTTTAGATTTTGAAAATGTTCGGTCCGATAAATCGATGTTCGGTGGTTATCTAGAAATTATATTAAATGCACAACGCCCTACCAGCCGACAGACAGCATGTGCGAGTGCAGCAGTCCTTAGGTAGTGTGGCTGCTTGAGAATAGCAAGAGAAATCCAAGGCGTGTGGAGATGCACAGCAGAGGCATAAAAAGAACACCGGCTGCCAGTAGTAACAAAAACTAAGTAAAGTGTTGGCAACTAGCAGCAGCAGCAGCAGCACGAGCAGCATCTAAGCAACGCATCACTACATCAGCAATTAACGCCAAGGAAAGCAGATAATAAAAATAAAACGACTTAGATATATAAACAGTAGAATTTTCATTTTTGACGTTCATTGTGTTGGCAATAATCAGTAAAGTTATGAACAGTAGTAATATTTAGCAGCAACAGCCAGGAGTGGCATTATTATGATTGGCAACAACAACACTTTTGTGCATCTCTCTCTCTCTCTCTGTTCGTGCAACTTGAGTGCCAACGCTTTGTGTTGTTTGCTCGATTGCCATTAAAATGTTGTCTACACTCAACTACTATTACTATTATATTTTACTTTGTTAGTTGTTGTTGTTAAGATTATTGCTGCTGTTGTTTCCCGGCATACATCTTCCCATATCTACAAGCACAACCAACTAACCAACTAGCTTAGAGTTTTCACCGTTCGTATTAGCTTCAAAAAAAAAACAAAAGAAACAACTTTTACTAGGTAGATACGTTGTTGTTTTCGTAGCGGTTGCATGAAGTATTTGAAGAGTTTCAACTTTTCGTATGTTGCACTTTCGCAGCATAACCGGAGGCATGTTGTTGCACATGTGCTATCTATAGTTGTTTGTTGTAACAGCTGCATAAACTTTGCTCGTATGCAAATGTCTTATGTTGAAATTAACTAAGTTTCACTTCATGGAACTTTTGTTTGACTGCACTGGCATTCAAGTTTGAGAATTAGCAGCTATACTCGTAGCGCATTTCCGAATTATAATATCACCAAATGTTGTCTATTTAATTTAAAGAATTTTAGTGATACTAAAATTCAATGTTTTTTTTTTACAGAATTAAACAATAGCTGTATATGGGGCAATGACCAAAACAGTTGCAATTTTTATTATAAAAATCGCTCTCTAACGATTGTTTATAATTAAAATAACAGTTATTTTTAATTTTTATCTTATTAATCCAAGATATCAATTATATTTAAATTTGTATTTAAAAAATTTTAGAGAACACTTATTTTTTATTTTTATTTTATAACTAAAAATAACAGTTACTTATGAATTTTATTTTATAAATCCAAAAACAGTTGTCTACGTCTTTTTGTTATAAATTCATAATATAATTCACTCCCCGACTTTTATTTCTTAAGTCGTACTTATACAAATCCTTTAAATTTTTTGCGGAAAATAACATAATAATAAATAATTTTTAGATTACCTACCAACCCATTTTCGGCGAAAAATTGAAATGATTTTTATGAGTATGACTTAAAAAATTAAAGTCAGTGACTGATTTATAATGATGACTTTTGTAAATAATAGTCGTCAATAACTGTTATTTTTAATTTATAAAATAAATATCAAAAATATCATAAATAATTGTTATTTTTTCTTTGTAAAATAGACATCAAAAATAACTGTTGTATACGATTTTCAAAATTTTCTTATTGGTGAAATAAAAATCGATTGGTATACTATACTTGGTTTTGGGCCCCTCTTTCACAGTGAATTTTTCATTGACAGTTGTCAGATATGCACAACCAAATCTGTCGAGCCTCATATTTCAGTCATATATTTGAAGTTTGTAGCAAAGTGAAGATACTTGGAACTCTTATTTTAAATATAGTAAAAAGACGTAAAGTTGTCGGTACTATTTTACCTAATGTCATAATACTGAATAAATTAGTTATTAGTTACAGTGGCAAGCAAAAGCGGTCGATTGTTCATTGTTTTACAATATTACCCAGGTTTTTTATATATTTTTTTTTTTATATTGGGAATTTATTAAAATATAGTTTATTACATATCAAAACTCGTATAAACTATTGTTTAAAGCTTAATACAAAGTTTGTCAAAACTGGATACATTTTCACCACAATTTTTCAACTTTTTAAAAGGATATTTAAACATTTTCGGGAATGCAGCTATACAACTCTTAAAAACTAAACAATGTATCGAAAAAAAATCAAAAATTATTATAAATGTAAAAATGTAGTAATACAACAGAAAAATTAAATTTAAAATTGGGTGAATAAGCCAAATGAAGGCTTTTATGAAATTATGTGCAGGTATTAAATTTTTAGCGATTATCTGTTATATCAAAATCATGATTGGAGTTTCATAAATTATGGGTATTATCATCGGATTATTTTCTTGCCCATATTTATATAATTTTTGATATGATAATGATATAATTTTTAAAATCAAAAAATCATCAACGGTGAAGGTCGAGCTCATTTATTTTCGGACAGAAAATGCATATATCTTATGTATGAAAACCTCGTGTCATGGTGTTTGTGGTCGGACACCTCCAAACCGGCTGTGGTTGGTATGAGAAAAAGTTCTAAGATATATGTTCCGCTTAGGAGAGGGTTACCTCCTGTTTGAATAGTGGGATTATGAAATACTTAAAGATAGGAGTTAAGCGGTTCGTCTCGGAAAGGATGTTCATAGTTTTTATGAGGGTTGAAAAGACGCGTTTAATTAAATTATATAAAACTTACATGAAACAATGGATTCCAAACGGTTTCGGCGTGTAATTGTATTAATCTATACACAAGTATATAATATATTAAAATCTAAGTATCACACTGTTCGTTTCACTGAGATTTATACCAATATTTGAGAGAAGATGACCATCTGCTTGAAAAGTTGAATTTAATTAAATTATACAAAAGTTATATGAAGTAGTAATATAGGAATATTTAAAAACTTAAATTTAATTCTAAAAATTTCGTCGTTTCTTTGGTTTTAACTTGGCTTAAAGCCCGATTAACGGATTTGAATCAAATTTAAACATATATTCTTTAAACTCGTGCCACGAATAGAGGCTATTTTTTATTCCGCTAGGTGGCGCATGAATCGGGATATGAGGAAACCTGTGTACATAGTCCGATCCCGATGATGCTGGAAAGGTATGGTGCGGGTGCCATAAAAAATAGTTTTGTGAAAAATAAATACGATAGGTGCCGCAAGAGGCGAGTCATTCCGAAAATCTGTATTTGATAAAATTTGAAATTTATAATAGGAGTGCCATGGAAAATACTTTTATACAAAAAAATCTACCATATTTATGAACCGATATTCATGATATTAAAAAGTTATGGGGCTGGTGCAATAGGAAATACTTTTATAAAAACAAGTAAAAACAGCGCTGTCTTCGGCTATGCCGAAGGCTTCATACCTTTCATGAATGGAAGAATAGTAAAAAACGTGTTATTGTATTACAATTTCGTATTACCTATAGTTAAAAGCGAAAATTTCCTTCAAATCAATAAAAATAATTCTAGTAAAGGCACTGTTATAAATTATTTAATGCTTTTCCTTATGTAATTAAAAAGAACTATGTTTTAAGAAGGGAATGGTTTTTGAATATTTTTAATATCGTATCGACGCTTGATATTCAACATTTAAAAAATACAAATAATTAAGTATTAATATGTAAGACCTACATATGTCGGTCTTTGAAAACAGTTATCAGATCCGTAAATAGTTCCCAAACGTTTAACGCTATGATTCATGTGATATTGCGCTGAGCTTATTACTTTTCGCAATAAATATTTGTCCTGAATTTATCTTGCCGATTTACACTGTGAACTCCGATCTTGATGAATACTAATATATAGCTAATAATGGTTGATGTTTGTGCAAAATTTCAAGCCTTTAGCTGTTTAAATGGAGGAGTTATGGTGCAAAATGCAATATCTGAACAATCGGTTGTATGGGAGCTATATGTTATATTTCTCCGATCTTCATGATTTTCAATACTGATACGTAGCTAATAATGGCTGATATTTCTGCAAAATTTCAAGCCTTTAGCTGCTTAAATGGAGGAGTTATGGTGCAAAATGCAATATCTGAACAATCGGTTGTATGGGAGCTATATGTTATATTTCTCCGATCTTCATGATTTTCAATACTGATACGTAGCTAATAATGGCTGATATTTCTGCAAAATTTCAAGCCTTTAGCTGCTTAAATGGAGGAGTTATGTTGCAAAATTCAATATCTGAATAATCGGTTGTATTATATGTTATAGTCACCCGATCTGGCCGATTCCGACAAATGTTTAATCATTTGTACAACGACACCTGCTCACCAAATTTCATCAAAATAGCTCTAAAATTGAGGGACTAGTTTGCGTTCAAACAGACGGACAGACGGACAGACGGACAGACGGACAGACGGACAGACGGACAGACGGACAGACGGACAGACAGACGGACATGGCTAAATCGACTCAGCTCATCGTCCTGATCATTTAGGTATACTTTTTGATGGGTATATCTCTTCTCCTTCTGGCACTTACAAACATCGGACCAAACTTAATATACCATTTCATTCTCATGAAAGGTATAAAAATGGATGTGCTGAGCGGGGCTAGAGGGGAGTTACTCACAAAAACTCTATTTTATATTCGATTTTCAAGAAATTAGAAACGTTTTTGAAAATCTTCTGTGAGTATAAGGAAACATAGTAAGCTACCCGGACGAAGTTGTGGGTAATCAATTGGCTTTTTATAAAAATGTGAGTCTACACTTCGTGCTGTGTGAATATTCGAAGAAGGATTTCAAAACTATTGCTTTCTTACCTGGCATATCTTTGTGCGTTAACAGTATTTTTTTTTCTCAAAATTTTTATTCGAATATAGTACTAAATTTCATTGAAAAAAACGAACAAAAATTAGGAACAAGTCACGTATTCCTTTGGAATTCTGCAGTTCATTTTCTTTTCTCTCAACACAATTCCCAATCGTAACGATACACGGCGGTGGCGGTGAAATTTACTTTTGGCCGCCATCTGTTTGGTTGTATAGAACAACTTGCAACATATCTAACACACAAAATTTATGATGCTACATGTCCCCAGATTCATAGGTGACAAACGTTACAAGCTGACCAACTTCCTCCGGTGCAGTGAAGAAAGAACGATGAAAAATGCAAGCGGTAAATGGGCGTCGCACGTGGTGTGCCGTTTACGGTAAATGCGTGATAAATACCTCGGGGCCCAAAAACAACAACAACACTACTGCAATTGCATATATACTATGGACATACAAACATATGTACATAGATAATGATGCAGTGACACTCACACAATCACATTTGTAGATAAACGACAATATTGGTGTTGCTGTTGTTGTTATTGCTAATGCTGCTGCTGCTTCGGTCGCACATGCATGTTGGTGACAATGATGGAAAATTGCAAAAGCTCATTAAATGTCAAAGGTTTCACATCACACATTGCACGCGCTTATCCCGCACAGTGGTGTAGCTTCATCAATTACTTGGAAAAAAATAAAATAAATGCTAAACGGATTTTAAAATTTCGTTCAGTTATTTAAAGAAAAAAAAAATTACAAAAATTGTCGTAATCGGCCACTCCCTAGAGGTACCTAGCATTGACCTAAGAAAACATTGACCACAAGAAAAGAATGCGAAACTCAGCACAGTAGCTACTCTTATGAGAGGCGCCGACGGTTTTAAAAATGAACTTAGACAACAACCACGCCTTCATCTCATATCAAAAATGTTTGAAATTTGAGTCACTTTAAAAGACGATGCGCTCAAATTTGATACACAGGATCGATTCTAAGATTTACAAAAAATTTAAAAACCCTAATCTGGTTCCGATATCTTTTTATCTTTATCTCCAAAAGTGCGATTTAATGCACATTTTGCAATTCAACTCAGTTATCATAATTTTCCAAATTGCAGAAATTGGAAAAAATTACGCTCACCTCTTATGTGACTGTGTTTTCCTAAAAAAACAAAACATAAGGCATTTCACTGATATTAAAAAAAAAAAAATGTCCAAACTCGATATTTCCATTGACTTGTGAGGTCTCTATTTGGCAGTGGCCATGTTTTCAAACGGGGTGTGGCACCGCAAAACGGTATGGCTTCGTAACTGTTGAAATTTTGAATGCTTACTTAGTTCAAGGTAGCCAATAAAAATTGCAAATATGATTGATAAATGATTGGTCTCTATAAGTACCTTGTTTGCCCCTTTAGCGAAGATTTCTAGATGTTCAAAATATCGAATTTAATTCATGAACTATAACTTTTTCCACAGAAACATCCCGTTCTAAAATTAATTTGTGAGGTTGACATCTTGTAAAACTAATGAAAGCATCAGATAATTCAAACAGATGATTGAAAAAACTGTATTTGCTGAATTTCTTTCGAGTCCATAATTTCTGTAGTATTTATCATGCGCTCCTTCAACTTCCTTGTGTAAAAAAACATTGAAGCCTGAAAGTATGCAACATTTCAAATTAATTTCAAAAACATTTTCTTGAGCCTTGTCAGAAATATTTAAGCTTGTTCGGTGATTGGTGATAGACGTGAGTCATTTGTACATAGTAAAACGCCTGTCCAACTTTTTTTCAAAGTCAAATTGTTAATGCTTTTTTAAATGCCAATTTGATTCGCGCATGTCTTTGTACTTATTCGGCAAAAAAAATATTTTTTTTCAAATTCTTAAGAAAGTACTGTAGTTAAAAAAAACAAGTAAAGAAAGTGACTTGCATAAATATAAAAGATTACAAGGCAGTGTTAGTGTAAACATATTCAACTTTAAAATAATATTTATTTTGCACGTATAAAAATAAAATAAAATAAAATAATAAAATAATAAAATGATAAAAAATAAATCAAAATTATATAAAAAAATTCGTTTTTTTGGATAAATTGAAATATTAAACAGGAACTCAAAACAATCGTTATTATGATTTTTTTGGATAAAAAATCCTTGGGAAGAATTCGTTCAAAACAAAACTCGAATATATCGATCTAGTCATTATGTCATATGCTATGCAAATCTGACCTGATTTTTTATTCAGAATATTTTTTATCTCAAATCCTTCCAAAATCGTTAGCTTATGATTTTACAATCATAAAACATAAATCGTATTACTGACGTTGTGGCCATATCGAAAAATGCCGATTTTTTTTTATCGAGAAAGTCGAACTCGCAAAATACCGATTAAATATGATCGGAAAAATATCAAATTTGAACACAAATATTAAAATTAAAAAGTAACAACCTAACTTAAACGAAAAAAGTGAAGTCACAAAATAACAAATAAACCCTGCTTTTCTTTTATAAAAAAATATATTGTTTTGACGGCCCCTGATTGGATAAAACTAAAAATAAAACTAAAAATATCGTCATTACCATTGGAGTTTCGCAATTGTATTGTCTGCAAAAATCTTTCCAACAACTAATGAATCACAGTTTGTTTTTGGTACGCTCGCATTCCAAGTAATGCCATAAATGATAAAGTCTTCAAGCAAAACCTCTTGTTGTGGGCTTTCTTAGAATGCCCTGTATAATTGATAAGTAAATTGTCTATACAACTCCACGGTTTTAATTACCTAAATATAGGAGACTTAGAGTAAAACCATATATGCGATCAATCAGTTGTGTGATATATAGTTATGTTGAATTGATCTCGATTATTTTCAGTAAACCCTTTACATTCATAATAAGTGAAAGGATTGCCACATTTCATGTTCTTAGCTATTTTAGTGGTACAGTTATAACTCAAAACCTCATATCTCATGATAAGTGAAAGAAACACCAAACTTCATATTCTTAGCTGATATTGTGAACTTCACTTAGTAAGACAGACATTTCTCTTTTAAACCGAATCAGCGTCTGAGAATTTAATTTCTTCCCCCAACCAAAATACCACTGTGCGGCGTGGACGTAGATGGTTGATGGGATATTTATGGGCATTAGTAGATAGATAGATAGATATATGCAGTTTAAATGTTTGTGCAGTTGTCGGTTTGTTGTCAAAGTTGGTAATTTGTGGCTTTAAATTTTACGCTTAGCTGGGGCGTGATGAGCTGCTAGCGCTAATAGCGCCATTAGACAAAGGCACAATAAAACTAACATAAAACCAATGAAATTAAAGTTGTGTACAAATAATTATGAAATGTTTTTTTTTTTTTTTTTGTTGAAACAAGGAGAACAATAGCAGTAGCAGCAAAGTCATAGGATAGCTGAAAGGCTGCCAACAATTTAAATGCAATTAAACAGCATGCCAATTTCACTTAAGATTTGTGATGTAAATCATCATGAACCCTCGCCAAGAACAACTAAAGGAGGTTAGTGACCTACAGAGCTTATTAAGAAAGGAGTAAGGAAAATAATTATATGTTAGCCGACAGGAAGCTGGAAAACAAGATACGGTTTTAGTTTATTTCGGCTCAATTAAAAAGGAATTTGAGTTTTGCGGCTGAAGTGTTGAACATAGACTTATATTAGCTTTACCCGCGGTCCTGCTCGCATGCCATTCGGTTTAAAATTGCGAATCCAAGAAGTGTAACAGAAAAGTGAATAACTTTTAATTCATTTGTAGTTTTTAAGTTTTTATTATCTGATCAAAAATTCTAACCCCACTTCATAATTGGCGAGTATTATTGGCTACTGAAACTTTTTTGTTATTACCAAGTCCACAGTCTGTTAGAAATGCACAACATAGTCAAATGATAGTGGCATTTCGAAATTTCTGATAAAAGTATCTACAGAATGGTACAGGTATTTGCTGATCACCAAAATGAAACAATTCAGGCGGTTATACAAACCAAGCAATTCTTTCAGTGTTAAGGAAATCTCAAAAATAACAGTCCAGGATATTGATAATGCATTTGCATTGTATGCAAATAATTATATTCAAAATTGTGTCTTGATGAATGCACGTATTAAAACCTGATTTTACCTTCATTAAAAATAAATTCCTTAGCATTTTTCCGAGACTAAGTTTTCCCCAACCTCTATTAGTTCAAAACGATATAGGAATGCTTCATTTATCTTATAAATTTAGTTGAATTTTAATAATAACAATCATAAACAGGTGGCAACCCTCTTCAAATATATAGTAGAAAATAAACTAACCTAGCAATTAAATTGAATCAACGTTCTTTAGCAGGTGGCAACCCTTTTCATAAAAGTTGGCGAATAATCGCATTCGTGTCACAATAAACTGATATATTTTTGTAAGCCTAGAAATCTAGTTAAACTAATATTTTCAAACAGGTGGCAACACTCATTTAACACATTTTCATGATTAAATTTGTTTATGTCTACTTTCTTTAAAACCCATGGTGGCGCGACATTTCCTTTATATAATTATCTGCATGAAGTTAATTTTTGTAGGTAAGTGGCAACCCCATCCAAAGGTATTTTTATAATAAAGTTTTTTAAAACCTCCTTCGTTCGAGACCCATATGTCAATATTCAATTTGATTGATTATTTTCAACATTTTTTAAACAGGTGGCAACCCTCTCCAAGAATAGTTTTGAAATTAAGCTTTCCTATAACTTTTGGTTTGCCACTCATATTTTAAAATTACATTCATTTTTTAACTTAAATTAATTTACGTTTAAACAGGTGGCAACCCTCTCCAAGAATAGTTTTGAAATTAAACTTTCCTGTAACTTTTGGTTTGCCACTCATATTTTAAAATTACATTCATTTTTTAACTTAAATTAATTTACGTTTAACATTTGGAGACTGTTTGTACGATTTGGCTTTCCAAGTTTTTTTTACCGATTTGAATATTTATATTTAAATGAAATATATGCGAAACAAAAAAAAAGGCACAGTAGTTTTCGTAATTTTTTTGTCGGGCTTTTAGGTAGAAACCAATCTCTACTTTTTTAATCTGAATAATAAAACGCTATTTACTCAAAGGCATCAAATAAAACATTTCGCAATAATATTGAGATTTAGGCGGACTGCACCGGTTTGAAATTACGCTCATTTTTTTGGGTTTTTTTTATAAATAAAAATGGTATTTTAGAATATTTTTTCAAAGAAATCATTTCAGATCATGAGAGAACAGAGAAGGGAACATGAGAACAATTTAAGCCTTAAAGTTCTGCATAAATGTATTTAAAAATATGTTCAACGAAAACATAATAATGCAATTTTTGATGCTGCCCTTGAAAAACTTCTGCGAGATTGATTTAAGAAAAACTTGATTTTTACGTTTGATACTCGGATACATCTACTTCTTCGAAGGTCTCAAATATTTATTTACTTCATTTATTTTTTAACAAAATTCGTTTAGTTTTCGGTTTCCAGGGCGTATGAGTAACCTGTTGGTATGTAATGAAAAATTGCATATTTGCTTCGTACTTCAAAAAATTGCAATATAAAATTTTACTACTTTGGGGTATTCGTATTAACTTTAGGTGATAGAGACCCTAATTGTTCAAAATAAAATAACCAGTTCCATGCAGAGTTTAATTTGCTTATTTTAAAAGCAGAGCATATGTGTCCTGTTTATTAACTAAGTTCCATTATCCTTCTTGGCAGCACAGTAACCTTTGATGACATTGGCACTGAAAACAAATTTGCAGGGCGAAACTTTTGACATCATGAATTTTAAGTTTGCCATAGGTTCCCCCATTTGTCAACCATTTATGTTTAAAATAAGTGGCACATTTAAACAGCAGAGTTGACGATTAGCTCTTGACAGGGAACGCGCTAAACATATCGTTATAAGAGAAGTGGCGAGAGGATGAAGTTATCTACTGCTTTGCTAATTACACATGCCATTATTTTTTTTTTTTTTTTGGAAACGTCTAAACCAACTAAGCTAAAAAAAAAACAAACAAAAAAATCCTACCAATACCTTGAAACAAACAATTTAACGGCTAGCAGTGGCACACATCAGAATTATTTTATTTTCAAAATAAGCTTCTCAAATATTTAGTTGCTTAAAATGTATTTGAAATTGCACTAAAAAAATATCAGTCTGAATAGTGCAGCCATCCTTCGGAATTTTTCGTTTGTCTACGACAGGTTTTAAATATTTTTATTTTTATAAACATACCATTATAAAAATAGAAAGGTCTTATAATCAGGCTCCATAAAAAAACCACATCCTATTTTTTTCTATTGTTACTGTTTGGGTTTATTAAAGTTTAAATTTTTATTTTTTCTTTAACATCTCTAAGTTAAGATAATGAACTAAATGTGTATTTTTGAGAAGTCACTATAAAGCTATTTTAAATATAACATCATCACTTGTTGAAATTTTAAAACATCGTTTAGCAGATTCTTATAGCTAACAATGTTTTATCATTCAAAGTGTTTTTTTTTTTAATATATAAATTTTACTTTTATTTATAAAAAATTACATTTTTGAAGAATTTTCCTTATCGATTCAGCTTACGTAAACTTTAATATTTTTTGAAAGGTTTTTTTTTAAAGTGTTAGAACATAACAAATGCTATAAATCCGGTAGAAAAAATTCAACTTTTTTTTTAAATAAATAAACAAAATAAGTTGAATATCTATAAAACAAAATTCTACAAAAAATTAGTTCCACATATTCTAAAAATATGTTAATTCATCATTCAGTAAATACAGTTATATTCGAGTGCATTTTCAGCATACAAATTTATAAATTTAAACGCCATGGCTATACGGCTTTACTCTCGTGCAGCTACAACAGATATTGCACTTGCACGGAGTGAAAATACCATATTAAATGCACTATAAATTAAACGATAAATTTAACGGATTTCTGTATGACTTTTTCTCGAATAAGAAGCTCTTCTTATTATCAATGGATATCTCTATTAAATAAAATCAAAAAAGGTAATCTGAAAAACTAGGGCGAAAACTTTGCAATGTAATTAAGAAGGTGACCCGTAGAAGTATGATGAAAACGTTTTCAATAAAATGAAGTAGATAGTCTATAAAACTAGGAATCTTGGCTTTCATTAAAAACTACTCTTAATTTTAATCACTCTAAATTCGAAATTATTGCCAACTCAATTTTTATAAGTAAAAAAAAAAATAAAATATCACACTGTTTTTGTAAACTGTTCTTTATTTAGTTATAGTACAAGTTGTATCTATAATTTTAATTAGCTTAAGTTATTATCTATTCTTATAAAAGGTTTTACATATTTGCTTATAAGTTAAATAATTCATATTCCTGTAAACTTCTACTTATAATGCTTATTTTTACAATTTTTATAATTCTAAAGCTAAAAGTTTCAGGTATATTGTGACTGTGGCCGAATAAAATTTTTCATTAAATCTGGTTCAAAATATATTATTTATACTGTATGTATAAATGTACATATGTATAATTTGAATTAAAAAACAGCTCTTTTAAAATTAGAAGTTCCCTTTATAAATAAATTCAATAAGATCTTATTAAAACCAAAAAGACAAAGATATGTCTTCTTATGATTTTATATTTTTAGATAAAATTTCATGAAAACTAACTGAAAGAAATTCAAAACAAAATAAAGAAGATTTTATAGCGAAAGTATCCTCAATCTTCCCCCCTCTTGCTCGACTTAGCCGCCAAGGTTTTTAGACGTCGAGCTCTTTAATTGTAGGTGAATTTTTAGCTCCGTGTGATATATCAGATAGTATGAGTCCTCAAATGGCAATGCCTCACTGGTCAATCTCTGGGCTGATTAGGTTAGAAGGGTTCAGCTTAAAAATTTTCAAATACAATAACAAAAATACTAGTAAGTCAAATAAACCCTGTGCGTTGTCCAGCTGCCATGAAAGAATGAAATGATCAGAAACTTTAGAGAAAAGCTACACCTAGTAAGGCAAAGTTATTATATTCAATGCCAGCAATACATACAGAATGGAACAATACTAACCACCAATATCGACAAACAATCTATAAAAAAGCGCAAATCAAAGACTTCATACCACCAGTTACTGACCAAATATCCCGACTCGACATAATAAAACTAGTAAGATTGCGACTAGGTCACACCAAAATTACCCATGGACACCACATGAACAACTCCAATCTTCCAACCTGCTCCTGCGACCCCGAAGTAATAATTACCATACCTCACTTATTGCAACACTGCCCTAATTATTCTACCCGTAGAAATCAGGTCTTTGGCGAATTAGATCCCCTTTCAATCCTTTCTTCTCCTTCTTAAGTAAATAGCCTTCTATTAATGAAGTTCCTTAAAACCACCAATCTCTAACACCGCATTTAAACACTAAGCACATACATACTAAAACGCACAATAATTAAAACACACAAATACCTAATAATAAAAAATATGCATACTCACACACATATATACAATATATTCAATTGTGTATGAAATTAAGCTTAAGGCCTAGTTGCTATAGCTTCATCTCAATTAGCTTATAACATTTATTGAGTAAGCTAATTTGTTATAAATAAATAAATAAATATTCAATGCCAGCGATATGTCTAGATTTTCCCAAATCCAATTTTTACTCAATAAATATTTACGCCAAATCACATTTGAAAATAATTAAACACCAAATTCAGCAACTGTTTATAGATTCGTTGAATTTATTATCACTTCAAGTGCCTGCATTTTAATTTCTTACCATAAATTCGAAGCGTTAATGTAAAAATTATTTTAATACATACACATTAACATTTTTCATCGGAAGCTTCCGTTCTTTTGATTTTTTTTTTATTTTTTTTTTATTATCGTCTTAAGTGCGCATACAATTTCCACTTCCACCTGCCAATACTTCTTTGCTGATTGAATTGCTGCCCCTTTAACGTTAGCTCACTTCCACATTTTTATTATACCGATTGACTGCTGTACTTTTTCTCACTTTTACAGCAAACATGTGGCAAGCCGTTGGCAATGCGCAGTAAATGGAGTTTTTTATGGCTGTCTTGTTGTGGACGACATTTAATTTATGACGTTTCACGTTGTGCCTGTGAACATTTTTGCTTAATGTCGAGAGTGGCTATTTAAGTCTTGCTTTTCGGCCGGCGAAATGCCTTTCATTTGTGTCCCATCATTTTCACTACATTTGTCGTTGGCACTTCGATTACGCGCTTGGTTGGCTAGTTAAGCAGATTTTGCGGTCATTTATTACCCGGCAAATTGTGAAACTTTTGATGCTTTGATTATGGATTTTTTTAAATTAATTGCGAAGTGGAAAAATTTTTCTTTTTGTCAATTTCAAAATTACAAAAATATATAGATCAAAACATAAATAGCTTTACTAGTTGATGGAAGTACTAGGAAATAGAAAAAAAAGTTCAATTGATTAAGTTTACCAAAGGGAAACTAAAAAATAAATTCATTGAATTAAATAGTCGATTCAAATGATGAAAACAAGTTACCTTCAGTATGTGGCGAAAAACTTGTACGCGCACGCTAAGGTACATAAATTGTTAAGCATTTATTTAATTGGCAAAATAAAGTAAAGGTTCGTTTATTAAGCATTTTCGTAACTTCATATTTTGCTACAATATTCGAAGTTCTGTAAAGCTAACTACAGGTCGTTCTCGCGAAAACGCAAGACAAATGCGTAATATTCGAATAGAGTACAAATTTTTAAACTATAATGAAATGGAAGAGATGTTGGATGATGATGTGAAAACTTAACTTAATGGGCTCGTTTTATGAAGAGAAAACATTTATCGAAAAAAACAAGTAAGTACAGCCTTCGTCTGTTTCATTCATCTAAGAAAATTTTATTTTAATCTGTTACTGTGTGTTTGCGTTCAACTATTAAATTTTAAAATGGTGCATAGTTTTTCATATAGAAAGTATCTATCTACTATAAAATTAGGTAGTTCTACGGCAAAAACCTCATAACTAAACAACAAATTTTATACGAATAGCTCGCGAGAAATTGCAAATATCTCGAAAACTTCTCCATTTAAAAAAAACAATTAACTCGATTTTCGGAATCAGCGATTGGTTTTATATAGGAATTAGGTAGTGCCATCCGGTGCACAGAAAAGCAAATAGTTTACAGTCCAGTATAATTGATACATTATTTAAATATACAGATTAAGTTTCAGTCAAATATCTCTAAAATTGTAAACGGGATTAGTTTGCGGTCAAAAGGACGAACCGACATACAGAAGGAGAACCGTAAATGCCCAAATTGAGTCAACTCGCCGTCCCAATCATTTTACTATACCAGGGTACGTATCGAACTCTTCTTCTTCTTATATCTACCATTTCATTTCCATTAAAAGTTTAAAAGTACCCAGTGATCACAAAGTTGACAGTTTTAAGCTATACAGATGTGCTTTTTATGTTAACCTCGACATCTCTGACGTTTTGTCAAGCCAAATTTTGATCAAGCGTTAACCATAAAAATTGCCGATTTTTCTAAGCTTCGTTATTTATATTTTGTATATCATTATCTTCACTTATAGATTTAAAAAAAAATTTGGCATTAATATACCCAAACAGTAACGATAAAAAAAGAAGAGGTGGGTTTTATATGGAGCTCGTTTATAAAACAGTTACATTTTTAAAAGGGTATATTTATAAAAATAAAAATATTTGAAACCTATAGTAGCATGACGAATATCTCCGTAAGATTGCTCCATTATTGCTGGTCAATTATTTTAAATAATTTAGGATTTCCTAGTAGTGTAATTAAAAATTTTTTTTAAAGCAATTAAATATTTGGGAAACTTATTTTAAAAAATGACATACTGGTGTCGCCTATTGCATGATGTCAAAAGTTTTGAACTGCAAATTTTTTTTGTGCCAAAGTGATCAAAGTTTACTGTGCTGCTATGAAAGATGATGCAACTTTGTATGAAACTGGACAAATTATCTCTGCTTTTAAGTTTAGTTAAATAAATTGTGCCCGAATCTGACTATTTTTCTTTGAAAACAACTACAGTTTCTATCATGTAAAGTAAATTCGAGTATGTTAAATTCATTAGAGCTAATCATTTTTTTAGGTTAGTTCATTTAGGCGAGCTTTTTCAATTTAAAATTTTATTTTCTAGTAGTAATTTTGTATTGCCACTTTTTGGAACTCTAAATTAATTAATTTCAGTAAAAGCGAACAATTCCATTTAGTCGATTGGGTATCCATTTTTTCATTACATGTCATCAGGTTACTCATACGCCCTGACAAACGGCTGCCTTATAAAACTAATGGTCACCCATACGAGCTAAGCAGAGTCATTTAAGGCTAAACAAACAATACTATGAAATCTAAAGCGACAAAACTTGTTTGCCATTACCGCACACCGAAAACCAATCGAATTTTATTAAAGAATATCTGAGATACATTTTGCGAAACTAACCGTTTGCCTTCCATATTTTAATATTTTAAATAACTTGCTTATAATTAACTGACTTCGAAGTTTTATTTTTTTCCAAAAATAAATAAATCTTATAAAAAAAAAACACCTCTAATACAATTATTACACGGTTTTTACTTCGTGATGTTTATTTCCCATGGGTCGAGCTTTTTCACCAATTTGGTTAACTTAAAATGTAGATTAATAAAATATAGATAGATAAGTTGAAGAAATGGGCAAAGAAAGTGGGAAATTTTAAACAAATTTTAGGTTGGTTTTTTTTTAACCGAAAAGGTAACTACTTTTAAATTTGTAATACATGTTTAATATAAAATCATTTGCCCATCCTAATCATATCAATAAAAAACATGCAAAGAAAAATGCAGTATTTCTTGTTGGTTGGAATGAATTATATTAAAAATCCAAGCAGTGTTATCTTTATAACAAGCATGTTTAAATAAAAACGAAACGATTGTTTAATTTATAATCCCGCCATTATTATAAAGGCTATGCTATATAACATTTTTGTTTGCTATACAAATAAATTTTGAAAAAAGTAATTTTTACTTAGAACTTATTCAAAAAGGACAATTTATAAACTTTAACTCCTTCAACTTTTATAGCATATCTTTCTCATTATTTCGTAATAGTTTAAAGTGCCACTAAAGAGTTATAAAACCGAATATAAAATTGCGTTGCCAAGGATTTGACGCACTCACTCGCAAAATACGGTACAGTGACATATCATTAAAGAGTGTTAATTAAAAACAAAAACAAATCTTTCCCCCCAAAAACCACTTTTGAGCGAGCGTTCCGACATGACATAAAAGTCAACTCCGCCCCTCATAAAAGTCAACTGCTGACTAATTAACGCAGGAACGCGAGCGTTTTTGACTATTTGATTTTCCTTTTTTTTTTTTTTTTGTGAGCTTAGTAAAACAAAATTTACGTGAAATTTTAATGGAGACCATGGTACGCTAATACCCGCGAAATTGCACAAATGTTGGGGTGGAAGAGAATGAAATTCTGTTTTTTTGTTTGCATACTGACGTTTTTTGTGTTTATCTTTTAAGCATAAACAGCTTTTTGTGGTAGGTACCTTTAGAAGCTGCTATAAATATTTAATATTGTATTTTAAGCAGTGAACAAGCTGTTGCAAAATTTTACAAGGAAACCTGTTGGATATGTTCCGTAAATATAGACTATAAAAAAAGAAAAAATTTACAAGAAACTTTTACTTTGAAATTAATTAAATAGAAGCGAATATAAAAGCGTATGCACATTAGGGTGCTCCAAGTAGAAAAGGAAAAGAAAGGTGGAATTTTAATACTCTCTTAATTCTCCTACGATTGCTTTATATCAAAAAAATACTTCTGTTTCTTTTTATACCCAAAATATTTAGAGATCGCTAAGAGCGCTCATACTTTCCTATATATTTTATAATATACTAAGAACAACCGGAGAACTAGAAGCGAGATTCAGTTTTTTTCACTTATAACAGGTGGCAACCCTGAAAAAAATATAAAAGTATACCTTTTCCTCGCCGTGATGAACAGTACGGGACTAATAATTAAATAAGTAATGTTCTTGTGTATGTTATAATTAAATATCAATTTTAAAAAAGGTGGCTACGCCCTTCAAAATATATTTTTAAACTTTGGCGTTATATTTTCATATTTTATATAACTTGTGTATAATTTAATTCAGTTCGACTTTTCAACCACGCGGCAAACCTCTAAAAGTCAGCTATGAAGCTTCTTGCCGAGGCGAGCCATTTGGCATCCCTACTTTAATATTTTATATAATTCGAGAATAATTTAAATAAGTTAACTTTTTGAACAGGTGGTAACCATTTTTAAAATATAGCTAGCTTTAGATCTTTTGCTCCGCGAAGCAAAACATTTTAAATACTTGTGTATCATTTAATAAAAATTTGACGTTTCCAGCAGATGCATCCCGCTCCATAATATATGTATGAGCATTCTGCTCGCTGAAACGAACCATTTTTTGATATTTCATATAACTTACATTTAATTTAAAAATACATAAAAGTTAGTTATTAACCTTTCGGTTCCGATACGAACCGCTTAAAACATATAATTTAAGTTTCATATCAGTTGTATATAATTTAAAAAAATTTGACTTTTCAAATAGGTGGCAACCCTTTCCCAATCACACAATATACTTTACGACATATTCGCGTACCTACCAAATATACTTACATACAAAATTTAATAAAAATCGGTCGGGGAGTTTCGGGGGAGCTCGCTTACAAACACCGTGACGCGAGATTTTTGTATATAAGATTGTAAAAGAATTTTCCTAGAAATGGTATGTAAGCGGTGTTTCCCTTCAAGGGATTCCATTGTTTATTTTATTAGTTTAATTTATTTACTAACTTTTTTTTATGTGTCCTCTAACGTCAATGGTAAAATTGACAAGTAAAAAATGTTTAATATAATTTTTGAGCGACATCTAAGTATTTTTGATTAATCAAAAACCACTAACAATTTTTTATGGACCATAAGCTCTAGCGCGTGAAAGCATTACAATTTCAACTTATTTTTTTTCGCATGCAATATTTGACCACCCTAATGTGCTAAGACAAATTTTCGAAAACACGAAATGCACAATATAACAGTTTTTTTTTTAACAAAACGTGTCTGAGTTTTTTTTTATTTGCACTTTAAGAATATAACAATGGGACTTTTCATCATAAGTTCAAAAACATGAAGCCTAACACCTTCGACGCCTAACGAAATTTTTTTTGGCGGGCCCCAGTGTAGATACGAAATATTTAAGTTTTCGCGCTTAGTATCCATCTCTCTAGAAAATCAAAAAAAAAAAAATCATAAAAGATGCGTTCCAGGAATGAAAATGAAGCTTTTTATATTGAAACTTCTAAAATTTGTTTGGCACTTTAATAAACAAATGCTCGTTTATTTATTTGGCCGTGAAAAAACTTCTCACAAAAAAAGAAATCATTTGCCGCTCGGAAACGACGTTCAACTGCAGGTGCTTCAATTTTTATTACAACATCAAAACGCACACCACAAATTGTAGCAGCAGTTCAGCCAAGTATCTAGCTATACGGCGCAAGCGGCAAATTATTGTTAGTGCTAGAAAAATCTGGCAGACTTTTTCCAAAATTTATTTAATTATTATTTTATTTGCCAATCGATCAGAATGACACCGATATTTTCACCATTTGACCTCCACATTTTAGTATTTCATTTAACGCGATGTATAAACTAATTAAATTCCAGTCTTCTAGCAAGTGGCAACTTTCTTAAAAATGTAGCTAACGGTAAAACTTCTCCTCAGCGAAACGAACCGTTTGACACCGAAAGTTAAACGTTTCGTATCATTTGTGTATGCAATGAATTAAACTTGAGTTTTCAAATAGGTGGTAACCCTCTCCCAAGCAAAAAATATACTTTGTGACCTATTCTTGTACGCTCGAGCCGTTGTGGAAGAATTCGACCGCAAACATCTTTACTCGAGATTTTTAATTATTAAAATCTTAATTAAAAATTACATCAACGGCATAGTACTTTATTAATTAACAAAGAAAAAAAATAAACCAAGATTTATAAGGAACAATTTTTCCTTCGAGTACTTAGTACTTTATTAATTAACAAAGAAAAAATAAACCAAGATTTATAAGCAATAATTTTTCCTTCGAGTACTTAGTACTTTATTAATTAACAAAGAAAAAAATAAACCAAGATTTATAAGGAACAATTTTTCCTTCGAGTACTTAGTACTTTATTAATTAACAAAGAAAAAAATAAACCAAGATTTATAAGCAACAATTTTTCCTTCGAGTACTTAGTACTTTATTAATTAACAATTTTCCTTTCGAGTACTTAGTACTTTATTAATTAACAAAGAAAAAAATAAACCAAGATGTATAAGGAATAATTTTTCCTTCGAGTACTTAGTACTTTATTAATTAACAAAGAAAAAAATAAACCAAGATTTATAAGCAACAATTTTTCCTTCGAGTACTTAGTACTTTATTAATTAACAAAGAAAAAAATAAACCAAGATTTATAAGCAACAATTTTTCCTTCGAGTACTTAGTACTTTATTAATTAACAAAGAAAAAAATAAACCAAGATTTATAAGGAATAATTTTTCCTTCGAGTACTTAGTACTTTATTAATTAACAAAGAAAAAATAAACCAAGATTTATAAGGAACAATTTTTCCTTCGAGTACTTAATACTTTATTAATTAACAAAGAAAAAAATAAACCAAAATTTATAAGGAATAATTTTTCCTTCGAGTACTTAGTACTTTATTAATTAACAAAGAAAAAAATAAACCAAGATTTATAAGGAATAATTTTCCCTTCGAGTACTTAGTACTTTATTAATTAACAAAGAAAAAAATAAACCAAGATTTATAAGGAATAATTTTCCCTTCGAGTACTTAGTACTTTATTAATTAACAAAGAAAAAAATAAACCAAGATTTATAAGGAATATTTTTCCTTCGAGTACTTAGTACTTTATTAATTAACAAAGAAAAAAGTAAACCAAAATTTATAAGGAATAATTTTTCCTTCGAGTACTTAGTACTTTATTAATTAACAAAGAAAAAAATAAACCAAGATTTATAAGGAACAATTTTTCCTTCGAGTACTTAGTACTTTATTAATTAACAAAGAAAAAAATAAACCAAGATTTATAAGGAATAATTTTCCCTTCGAGTACTTAGTACTTTATTAATTAACAAAGAAAAAAATAAACCAAGATTTATAAGGAATAATTTTCCCTTCGAGTACTTAGTACTTTATTAATTAACAAAGAAAAAAGTAAACCAAAATTTATAAGAAATAATTTTTCCTTCGAGTACTTAGTACTTTATTAATTAACAAAGAAAAAAATAAACCAAGATTTATAAGGAACAATTTTTCCTTCGAGTACTTAGTACTTTATTAATTAACAAAGAAAAAAATGAACCAAGATTTATAAGGAATAATTTTCCCTTCGAGTACTTAGTACTTTATTAATTAACAAAGAAAAAAATAAACCAAGATTTATAAGGAATAATTTACCCTTCGAGTACTTAGTACTTTATTAATTAACAAAGAAAAAAATAAACCAAGATTTATAAGGAATAATTTTTCCTTCGAGTACTTAGTACTTTATTAATTAACAAAGAAAAAAATAAACCAAGATTTATAAGGAATAATTTTTCCTTCGAGTACTTAGTACTTTATTAATTAACAAAGAAAAAAATAAACCACGATTTATAAGGAGTAATTTTTCCTTCGAGTACTTAGTACTTTATTAATTAACAAAGAAAAAAATAAACCAAGATTTATAAGGAACAATTTTTCCTTCGAGTACTTAGTACTTTATTAATTAACAAAGAAAAAAATAAACCAAGATTTATAAGGAATAATTTTTCCTTCGAGTACTTAGTACTTTATTAATTAACAAAGAAAAAAATAAACCAAGATTTATAAGGAATAATTTTTCCTTCGAGTACTTAGTACTTTATTAATTAACAAAGAAAAAAATAAACCACGATTTATAAGGAGTAATTTTTCCTTCGAGTACTTAGTACTTTATTAATTAACAAAGAAAAAAATAAACCAAGATTTATAAGGAACAATTTTTCCTTCGAGTTTTTATACTTCGGAAAAATACCTCGGTTACCCCATTAAAAACTTTTTGTTGTACAGCGATATTATATGGTAGCCGTGTGTGGTAATGGTATGCTATCAAAATATAGCGCGCAAAATTTGCTGAATAAAGAAAATGCAGAACAGCGTGAAATTATGCTAGAAAAAAATGAGAGGAATAAATTTAATAAAATAATAAAAAGAAATCTAACATTAGAAAATGATAATGATATGTAGACGCACACACAAAAACAAAGCAGCACACATTCAAAATGAAAAACAGGGCAATGTGGAGATAAAATAAGAAGCAAATGTGAAAATTAGTGCGCTCGCACTGAGATGAAAAGCACATTATAAAAACAGAAATGTGTGGACTTGTTATTTTGTATATTTTTTGTTTATCGTTTGACAAGCGCAGAGTAAGCGACATTGAATAGAAATGTAACCGAGCAAGCAAATGTGGAAAACAAACCCACACAAAAAAAAAAGAACTTGAACTACAGTGAGTAGCTTTATATGAGCACACAAACAAATATTCGTGCAAAAAACAAAAACCAAAAAACAAAATTGGCAGTGTTGAAAAAAATCACAGAAAAATGTGGAAAAGTTTCTGCCTTGAAGTGCTTTGACGTGAAAACGCTCGGCTGTCACTCTCATAGCGAGCTTATGCGAGTAGGTGCACAAAAATTTGCGTATTTCAAGTAGACGCTAGTCCTGAGTCCCGACAGCATATCGTCATAATAAGTGTGTGTTTAAAAATTTACTTGCATAGCGTTATACCTCCGCACAACATACAAACTGTTTCAATTTAAATTTGCTTGTAATGGTTAAAAAATATCAACTTAATAAATATGCACTTGTGTGTGTGCATGTGTGTGTGGGGGTGCCTGTCGGAAATAGAGCTACTTTAAAAGCAATTTAAAAAGCACTTCTTTACCAACTAACTACAAGGGATTGAAATTCTTTTTTTTTTCTTGTATGCAAATAACTTCATTAACATGGTGCAGTTCTAGGAGAAGAAGTCAATTATGAGAATTTGCTGCAATTGATTTCGACTAATTTTTACTATGCTTACAAAAGGAACAACAAAAATTCTTTATTTTCTAGCTGCTATGAAATGTTTTTATTTTCAATTACTTGAAGTTCCATTTGCTTAAACTGTTCTCAAACTAGTTCAATCTCAAACTACTTTCAAAGCTGTACGTTTCCTATTATTTAATAAATATGTACAATCTTCTTTATAGTGACTTTAAATTTATTTATTATTCATTTAAACCAAAATACTTTTCAATTTCAATTCAGTATACTTGTATTAAAAATAATTACCTTACAATTTTGAGCATAAATACCCGAAAGTATTGTGTGTGCCGATTTTGTGCTCAGCTTTATGGCAAGAAATTAAACAAAAATCAGATGTAGTGCTTACCTCCCATTCTTAGCCTAAACACATATTTATTTAATTTTTTGTGTGTGTAGGGTTTTGAGATGACTGTAATTTTGAGTGTTTTTTTTTTTTTTGAGTATCACTTAATTAACAATTTAGTATTGTTTAAATGTTAAGTGCGATCTTTGCGTATCTTGCTCGAAAGAAAATCATGCGCTTGGTTGTTGGTTAAAAACATGCTGAGTAGCTCCAAATTAGGTTTTTTTTTTTTTAATTTTTGGTTAACAAAATTTTTTTCTACAATTTTTTTTTTATTTTTTAACGTTATGTTAAAATAAATAAATAGGATAAACTACTTAAAATAGGCAAAAATTCTAAATAAAAAAAAATACTGTTAGAATTAAAATTCAAAATTACATTTTTTAAATTTTTGGTTAAACAATTTATTTTCTAAGTTAAATTTTTTTTTTTATTTCTCAGCGTTATGATAAAAAATAAATAAATATGATAAACAACTAAAAAAAGCCAAAAATTCTAAATAATCAATAAATGCTGTTAGAAATAAAATTCAATTTACATTTTTTTTAATTTTTGGTAGACACTATTTTTTCCAATTTTTTATTTTTTATTTTTTGGTTTTTTATTTCTTAACGAAATGTTAAAAAAATTGATATGATAAACAACTTAATAAAAGGTAAAAATTTAAATAATTAAAAAATACTGTTAGAATTAAAATTCAAAACTACATTTTTTTTTTAATTTTCCGGTAAGCAAACTTTGTTCCAATTTTTTTTTTGGGATTTTATTTCTTAACGTTATGTTAAAAAAAATTATTAGTATAAACAACTTAAAAAAGGCAAAAATTCTAAATTAAAACAAATACTGCTGGAATTAAAATTTAAAGAAAAAAATAATTTCGATCAGCTATAAATCTGCATGTTTTAAACCAGAGAACGACAACAAACCAAATCGAACCATTCACACAACAAGCACGAAATCTTTGTGTCTATTTTGTCATACTGCTCCCGAACGCTAACAGTAAACGAAATGTTTCAAAAGTAGTTGAATAGAATACAAACCTAACAAATTGTTTGTAAATTCGATTTTTTTAAACTATAATCATAATGAGCAAACCCGCAACCAGGAATCATTCCTCAATCTAGTTTTCATTATTTTTTTCCCACACTTTATTTACACTGTCAAAAATTTCCAATATCTTAATATTTTGATTACTAAACAAAAGGCTTCGTTTTGTGTTGTGAGCACTAACTTTGTGTTTCGTTCGATTCCCTACTGCTCTGTGCTCAATTATTATTATTATTTTTAATTATTATTTTTTTACTTGCAAAGTAAAGTAACTATTTTCAAAATTTTTCTGCGTGTTTTGAATCGGTAGAGTTTCGTTATCTTACATAGGCGAAATTAAATGATTGGGAAATGTTTTTTATTGTTTGTTTTGCGTTTTCTGATTTGAACCTAATACGTATAGTTAGTATTAATTTACAAAATGATAATTAATAAAACAAATTACATTTTTATAAATATATAGGTACATATAATTTATTGATAATATATATTTTACCACACACAAATTATAATATTTCACATAGCTACATAAAAGCATACAAACTTGGTGAAGTTTAGATCCACATAATTAACTTAACCTGCATTTTGTTTCAAAGCAACTGACTTCCAATTGCATTTCAAATTAATAAATATTTCAGATTCTGTGCTTTTTTCCGGCAGTGTGCAATCATTTCCATCTCGGCCACGTGCTGCACATCTCCATATAAGAGACAACCAATGTTGATATATCCTAGAAAATCCAAAGGATCATTACGGTCTAATTAGAATTTTACATTCGTTTCTTTTCTCATTGCGCCATTTACTCTTCACTTCCTCTTCACTTTGCCACAAGCTTGGTGGCCTGCTGATTCTCATGCTGTGCTGATTTTTTTTTTATACCGCCAACAGCCGCAAACTTATTCAATCCCATTTCGAAACCGCAAACAAGGAATTGCTGGCAATGTATTTAAACCGCATTTAAATTATATATTTATGTACATATGTACTATATAGTATATTTACATGGTATATTTTAAATAGATAAATAGAGGTGTATAATAATTCATATTTGTGGTGTCAGCTCATATTTCATATGGTTGCGTTTTGCTCACTTATTTAATTTACTAAAAATGTATTCTGATTTAACTATAAATGCCCACTTCTGCGATAGCGTTTGCCATTAATCCAAATTACATTTTGTGTAATACCATAGTTTTGAATATATTTTTGTAAGTTTAAAGTGCTTGTGAAAACTGAAAAGAATTATTAATTCTCGTATGCGTGGTACTTATATTTAAAGCTTTACTCGTTTTCATTCCGTAAAATCATTTGGCATACAAATTTTGGTAAAATGGGTGTTGCTAATATCAGCAAAAAAAAATTGCTTTTAATTTATAAATAAATATAAAGTTTTAGATTTCCTTCATGACTTCCGTTTTCGACGCCATATTAACTATTTGACAATTAAACAGATTATCCATCATTATGCTATCATCCAGAGTCGAAAAAAAATCTTTTTTATACATTTTTTCTTTTGCCTGGCAATAAAAAAATAAAAAGAAATAATTAAAAACGCGCTACTTGCTTTATCAAATACAAAGCTTCCTTCAATTCCTAGTTAGTTCGTATAATCGGGAGCAGTATATATTCCCAAAGTATTAATGCTCAGCTCATTTTACGCGCACGATTCAACCGAAGTGTCATAATTACCAAATTGCTTTTAAGAGATAAGCGGTATTTGTTAAGCAGCACATTTGCTGGAGATAATTCAAATTTTACGTCGTCAATTTACTTTCGGCGCGGGAGCTACATGCATTAACCCAAGTCTGAGTTTTCAACTTTTATAGAGCAGACAATAAAATGTCGGAATTTATTAACCGCGGATCCTAAACACCTTCCAAAAACTCTACAAAATACGGCTCAGTTTAAACTATTACTTCTTAATTGGATGTGAGTTTTTTTTGCAGCAAGACATTTTATTTTTATTTTTGGATAATACAGAATTATAGCATAATAGAAAAACCTTAGGTCAATTACTGAGCCACTGCCTTGTCATGGTGGGAGAAGATTTTATCTTTTTTTATTGTTCATTAGCTATCGGTTACCCCTGCTTCAAATGCTGCATAAAAAAATCATATGCAAATCTGAACTGACTTTTATTTAGAAGATTTCTTATTTGAACTCGTTCATTACTTTGTGATTTTTATTTTTCCGATCACATTTGATCGACATATGGCGAATTTTATTTTTTCGATCAAAAAGAATAGTTATTCACGGATTAAATTTTTTTCTAATATAATTAATATTTATTTTCGACAAAATCGTTATTTTTGGACTTAAATTTATCCGATCATATCTTATCGATATTTTGTGATTTTTATTTTTTCGAACAAAAATAATTGTTTTTCTCGGATTTAAATTTATCCGATCATATTTTATCGATATTTTTTGATTTTTATTTTCGATAAAAAAAAAATTGTTAACCTTGGATTTAAGGTTTTCCACCGTATTTGATCGATGCTTTGTGATTTTAATTTTTTCAATCAAAAATGATCATCATTCTTGGATTTGAAATTTGTCGAACATAATAAACGCAAAAAAATGCGTTGCCGATGAGAATAATAGCAACAACATTAACCAAAAAATAACAAAACTTCGAAAAAATAAAAATTTAAAATTAATGATAAAACTTGATCGAAAAATAAAAATATCAAAACAACGATTATGCACTGATTTAAATTAAAATATCTGCTCAGTTTAAGAAATTCATCACAGTCTAATTAAAAGTTGGCCCTTACGCTATTTTCGTCGCCAGCGCATTACAATCGTTTTATTAACTTTAGTAATTTTTTTAATCAATTTAACTCAAAACATTAAAAGCCAAATCTAAATACTATGTAGCTAAGATTTAGTGAAATCTTCTGAACTGGAAATTCGATTCAGTAATTCAAGTTCACAGTGCCACACTATATTTTTGGTGGTTTCTTGCTCAGTTTTTGGTTAGCGCGCAAAACTTTATATATCCCGATTACTCTATCTCCTGTAGTTGCGTGCAAAATTTGCATAATTTTCCTTAGCAATTCGGAAGCCATTCGCTCACATGCACACTCACTCAATTGGCATTTATTCGATTAGAGTGCGCTCATAAAACAATTTTTCTACATCAGCTGTACTTTACTTTGCTTTTGATAAAATGAACAGCCAAGACTGCAAACTTACAAATTTTCTGCTTAGTTGCTTAAATGCAGTTTTTTTTTCTTTGTTGCAATTTTCTCTTTACGGACTTTCAGTTACATGTAAGAAAAGTTATAGACATATTCATATACATATTTTTATTTTATGCTAACGTAGAAACTATTATATTTCCATTTAATTTCTTCTTTTTTTTTTTGTATGTTTGGTTGTTAAGGAAGAATTTTGCGATTGTACTTAGCTCTCGCCGTGACAGCTGAGTGGCACTTGCCGGAAGATTTCATTGTACTACTAAAACTTTGCTCAGCCAGTAGCTGCTTGTTGGTGCAGGGTAGGTAACTCCTATGCCTGCCATTCATTCGTCTGCCTCGATTTAGACTAAACGTATTCAACTTTCGTTATATACATCGTTCCAATTTTCCATGCAGCGCTATTACCTTCGAAAAAAATAAGCAAAAATTAGAAAAATTTTATATTCTCTTCACATAAATGTCTTCGTCTCACTTTTTAGCTTACATCCTTTTTAACTCAGCATTACTTTATAATGAAATTTATTCTGTTTTCATTGGCTTCGTTCGCCGAAGCATCAAAGTTACGTGCTAGAATGCCACACACACAGCATAAACAATTTCACCTCATTTCTGTGGTGATAATGAAACGAAAGGTAGAAAAATGCTGAGAGAGAATAAATTACATTTCTGCGGTTGTCGCCGTGATATAAATAGATACATACATACATAATATTGGTAATCCATATAAAAACCCCACTAAAATAAAAATATCAAAAGTTTTTTGGCTTCACTTGCATATTGAATTAAAAATTACGCAAATTATTCTATGTGCATATTTCTAATAGCTGTTTGCTTTTTATAAGGATCTTCCAAATCATATACTTAACCAGAACCGTTTATTTATAACGAATTTCAGAATCATATATTAAATATCATTGACAATGGCAAACTCCGAATGTATTTTTGACACACAAAAACTTTTCAGAAAATTTTCTAAAGTTCAAAGTCAGCATAAAATTATAGCTCTCTCAATTTGTGGCACAAAAACGTACCTCGGCGAAGCACGGCCAAATATCTAATAACCTTTTTGACTGTTGAGAATCGAATAGCAAGCAATCGACTAATCGTTCACTTTCGACTAATCGCTCACCATTGAGTAGTATAATAATCGACTAACCGAAACTATTCGAATAGTGACAGCTACTATAAGTAAATTCACAAAAACTTCATTATAGTCTTTTGCCAATATGCACAAACATTCTTATCGAAAAAATGAAAATGAGCGGTTAGTCGATTAGTTATTTATGGTCAATTAGTCGAATAACTCGAAAAGAAACGGTAAGGCGATTATGTGAAGTCGACTACTTTTTAAATAACTTTTGTTAATCGATTAGCCGATTAGTCGATTGAAGAGAGTTGTACAAAAATGTAAAAAACAATATTAATACTGATTTTTTATGTAATTTAGAAATTTTACCCTCTGGAAGCTGTTGCTGAGTAAACTTAGGCCTCTGATACGTTTTTAGCACACCGAAAAACTTACCCAAAGGCACTTCACCTTTCAAAAAAAAAACCTTTTTTTTTGGTGTGCCTATGTTATCTAATAATTGTTACAAAACAACTTTCTTTTAAATTTTATACTAGGGACAACGTTTTCACTTTGTATAGTCCTGTAGGCCGATTCACTAATTTATTTTAACGATATTCGCATGGTCAAGTCATCTCAACGAAAATTTTAACGATGCTGCTATTCAGCAACCATTTTTTAACGATTTTCGCTATAGCCGAATCAGCAGTTGTCGTTAGCTAGTCGATTATCGAAAACTAAACAACAACAAATTTGATGTTGTTAACTCAATCGAGAAAGAAAGGTGCCGTGATTTCGATTTCAACTTACATGAAAGATAGATTTAAAACTCGGTGATTTGTTTTCTTGGAATCCAAAAAGGAACATTAAATAATGTCGTTTGAATATTTGGCATATGATTTATTACGAGGTGACGAGAAGTAAGCGCTCCAACAGTGGATCGAAGTTTACTCCGGGATGTGGACAATCTCTTTCATTTGAGTGCAATAGAATTTCAGAGGCTGTATCGGTTAACTCCAAACTTGGCTGAATATCTAATTTCTCAGCTTGACAGGTTTCCTATGACCCAAGTGGAGCGTCAAGATGTTAAAGAAGTGTTTGCTTCAGCGTCGTCACTTTTTTTTTTTGGAGGCTTATGCCAATCACCATATCTACCATTTAGTTAATATGCAAACCGTAAAAGCAAACTTTTGCTCTAGGATTCTAGTATTAAAACAGAAATATAGTTTATTTTTAATATACAGATAAATGATCCTAATTAAAATATAGCAAGTCTGGATACCAATGGAGTCGAGTTGATGACTCTTCTACCAAATCACTCAGAGGAAAGTCGAAAATTCCGCAACAATGGAACATTGCAATGTATAAAAACAATTTTAGATATTTAGAGCTTGAAATAAAATAGTATCTTGTTTCACTTTAATTGAGTATAATAAATCCGCTCTTAAATTTAAATTCACGCATTCATTTATTTTTTTTCCATTCCTTTTTGTTCTTTTCGCCCATTTTGGCATTTAGCTTGACCAAGATGCCACTTTTTAGTACTTTAATAAATAAATAAATACAACGGGACACCCGTTAAGTACCGTTAAGAATAAGTTAGTGAATCGCACAAACGTTACTGAAAACGATAAATATTGTCGACAAAAATTGCGATTATCGGATCGTTTAAAGTTAGTGGACCCTAGTACACTATAGATAAAAGTTATTTTTGGTTTACCAGTTAATTTAGGTATCTAATAAAAAAAATCTAGCTTCAAACTCGTATCAAATTATTCAGATATGGTAAATAATAGAATTTTACTTATTGAAATACTATCTAAAAAATTATTTGCATTATTAGTCAAGAGCTTTTGTATAACTAATTGTAAAATGATTAAATTTGTAAAGCTGTAATAACTTTTACTATAAACAAAGCTATGGCACAACGATATATGTATATATATGTATTTTCGAAAATACCTCTTATCTTCTCCGGTTACTATTGTTTCCTTTATTGGCACATAAGATACATGCATCGATTATCTACATACATATAAATTTTTTCACTCACATATTTGAATGTCATGTTGACAGTTGGTAGACGCCTTGTATCGCCCTTGAGGTGGATGCTTGTCGTCGCGCTCAGTGTGATTACTACACTTTTATCCTTGACGCTCCCCACGGCGTTTTATTTGACATATTTTGCATTTGCTTTACGAGCACGTAGTAGATATGTATGTAGCTTTGGTTGTACGAAAATCCTGCCATCACATCACCATATTCCAAACGCGCTCCATCCGGCCTTTCCATTATTTCCTTTACAACAACTTAAGCTACCCAAATTGTCGCTTGAAGCATTTCTGTATTCACCAAAAGCTACCAGCTCATTACATTTGTAAGTATCTACATACAGACATACAGACTCTTCATTCCCAGCTACTGTTTAGTATAGTATAGTTGAAATTTTATTTCGATTTCCGATGCTGTAGCTGCTGTAGAGTTAGTTGGGTTTGCTCCAGCAATGCCTGGCACATCGAATAAAATGCCAACCACACACACACACACAGCTATCAACTGAAAGCATCACCAACATTTATTTATTCGGTTTATCTTGTTAACAATATCTTTGGCATTGCTAACGAGAGCTCTGAGGGTTGTCGCCTTTCCACGCTTGCCTCTCTGTTTCTCTTGATCCTCTTGTGGTTCTTATTTTACTCGATTTGAAATGAAATGTAAGCAGCACCTTGAAATCCCTCGCAGCATCGAGCTGTTAAATTTTCAGAATGAATAAGAAAAGCAAAATTAAAAAACACTAAAAGTGAAATGGTTGTTGAAAAGAAAGCGATAGATTAAATTTCTATGGTTTTTTGTTTTTTTTTTTGCTTTGAATTCGATGAAGTTTATAGTGAAATTATATGCATACCTACGTATTTACTTTGCTTTTGTGTGAAATCGATTTCGATAAGCTTCCAAATCTCCACAAAATTTCACTCTTGAAAGAAAGTGGAATGCAAATTTCGAACAAAATATTCCTCAGCTGACCTCATTGGGCAAAGTTCGTTATAAGGTTGTACCTTTGTGGGCATCGTCGACAAGACTTTACAATTTAATAATGATTTTATACATATTATATAAATGCAGATGTGTTCGAAGCACACGCTAAGTTAAATAAAAACAAGTATATTAATTAAATTGTATTACAGTTTTAGGAATTTAATTTTGGGAAGATATACTTAAAAAATCTAAATTTGGTGAAATTACTTACATGGAAATCATACTAATTTTTTGTTTGTTTTTATTTAAACCAATGAGGGCCGTTAAAGTTTTTAAAACATTGTTATTTTTAAGAGACCAGATTTCCATAAAAACCGGGTAATTTTAGGACACTGAATCCCTGCAAACAAAACTGCTTTAGTATAATAAATTTTCTATTAGAAAAAAAAAAGAAATTGAGAAATGATCATAAAAGTATGCACAACTTTTATAATATTTTTCATATTCAATAATTTTGTATGAAAATTAATATTAATTTTTATAATTTCACAAAGTTATGTTGGTATAATTGCACGTATATAAAACTAATAACCCCAACAAATAATTATAAAAACCTTAAATAAAAAAATAAAATTAAATTAGAGCTCAGATTTTTCATTCACATGGATGTTGTTGAAGATAATGGTTATCATTTTTAATAATTTTACTAAATTTAGTGCATGTTTTATCAAAGCTAATTTTTTAAATTAACTTTGATTTTAGATTATCAAATATCAGTGGAGTTTTTGCTGTTGTTCAAATCTTATTTATTAGCAAGTTATAGTTTTAAAATATTTTCCAAATTCAATATGGCTATCAACGAAATGTTTTAACTATGACAACCCATCTTTCAGCTGCATCATCACCAGAATTGTTCCACTTCTCAATTTGTTATCCGTCATATAAAATTTTAAGACGTATGTACAAATTCATCAAATAATACTTTCATCAATTATAAACTTTCTCCTATGCCCAATATAAATTCAAGGGATGTTTTCTTAAAACATCCAGTTCAAAAAATGAGCTTCGATAGTTCGTATATTGCTTCAAGAAATCGATGGAAATTGTGTAACATATTTTAGCATTAAGGGTATTCACAGTTTCTTGTAAAATGTATTGCAAAGATATAACCTGGTAAACTAGAAACTTTCATTATGGAAAAATTTTTTAATTTACAATACTAATAGTGTATTGAATATATTCCGTATGATATATTCTAACTAATAATTATAATTTTAAATTATACCCTTTATAACGTGAGAATTATATAAAATATTGTAAACTTAAATTACTAAATTAATATGTAATATCTTCACAACACATTTTACAAAGAGACTGTGAGTATCCTGACTGTCTTTGAAATCAATTGACTCTTAGTAAGCTAATAAAGCAAATACTAAAAAAGGAGACAAAATGGGTACAAATATGACATATCGGTACTGGTGTACGCCCCGACTTTTAAAAACTTTTCCGCGGAACATTTTTGTTAAAATCGCTACTGTCATGCAAAAATCAGTACGAATGGTCGCCGTAGCTATACGATCGTACGCGGCTTGCCCTAAGACATTTTGTTTAGATATAGAACAGGTATTTTATTAGTGCTTTTCGGTTTACAATATTTTGTATATATCAAATGTAATATTACTATGACAAGTAGCTACAAAGATATTGCGGTTTCCTCTTTTCTAGCGTCAAATAGTTGTGAATGTGAAAGAAATTCGGATTTATTCTCGTTTAGGGACATATGTACCCAAATGTCTATCATCTGTACCGACACTTTTCCAAAATTATATATGTATGTATGTGTATATCCTATTTTAGACTCAGTGGCCACATTAACCTACTGTAAAAAATTCACCATGAATGGTTTACTACTGTTTTAAACATATTTTCAAAATTTTTTTTAAATTAATAAACCGGACTGTGAATACGGATTTTGTTTTGCACAACAAAAAAACTTTGCGAAAACACCATATAAATTTGAGCTAAATCTGTTCAGTAGTTTTCGAGTCTTTACACTATATACCAACATACAGACAAATCTTTTTATATATGTATAAGATAAAGCAAAATCCGGCAGACATTACCCTGCTTTTATTTTTATTTTTTTTATTACTATTTGCTTATGGACCCAAAACTCGGATTTCTGGTTCTTTCACATATAACTTATGTGCAGTTTAATTAAAATTGGCGTTTTTAACAGTTGACAACCCTCTCCAAAATACACCTATAGACTTTCTTCAAACGAAAACAAATGGTTCGACTTTTTATTTAATAATAATTTAATTAAACTAGAACCTTTAAGCAGGTGGCAACCCTCTCAAAAATATAGGTATAAACTTTCTTTCCGAGACGAACCTCTTTGTAATCATTTAACATGTATGGAACCTGTTCTATCCGTTTGCCAATTGGGACGAGGGTTTCTATGAGAGTGGCATTATGAAATTAATTGAAATTTCAAAATTTCAACACGTTATCGAACAAAACGATGAATATTTTTCAGAAATCGGTTCATTCTAACTCTGCAAATTAGAAGCTTCAATTTAACGCAAAAGTTATGGCTTCCTTTTTACTTGTCCTAATATATAAGATATAAAATCGCGTAGACGTGTGAATGTTTTCAATGTCATCGTAACTGTATTTCATCAAAATCGGACCATAAGTATAGATGCTCTGAATAACTCGTCTCTCGCTAGGTGGTGCACGCATTTTTCATAAAATATCTCGACCCATGTGCCAACTAACGGATTCAAATGAATATATCCTTGCCCCGGAACTGAGGAATACATTGTTCAAGTTTGGTGGATATACGTTAATCAGTTTTAGGGTAAAGTGGTTGAAATCCGTTAATCGTTTTTTGAGCCAAGTTATCAAAAAGAAAACGGCTACATACCTATATGCAAATGTAGCATGGATGAAGAAATTTAGGAATTTCCAAATTGATCCACTTTCAGCTTAACGAAATTGTTTTATCGCAATACATTGAAGATACAAAATGAAGTGTTTATCCCTTTTAAAGCATCAGCATTGCTCTAACATAAGTAAAATAAAAAAGCATAGCAAAATCGTTAATGTCATTTGCAATCAACGCATAGCCATAAGCAATTGAATGCAATTGAAAGCGTTAATGAGAGACAGTGAAGAAAACTCACAAAACAAAAAAAGCAATAAATGAAAAAAATGCCAGTTTGTGTATTTAAAAGTTTTATTACAAATCACATCATTCGCAATGACAAAACGTTTGCAATTCAATTAGCGGCGAAGCGTGACGGTGATTGGCGTTGATTGAGCGAGTGGGTGGGTGGTGTGTTAAAGTTATTGCAAACCAAGTTTGAACTCAGTCGCGGCGGCGTACTCGTATGAATGAATATTTGTTTCATTCACCACCAACTGTCAGGCAGACGTTAGACTTGTGCCGTGCCGTGCCGTGCCGTTCGTTGCCTGAATTGATTTGTTGTCTGTTTTTGCATATTGATCGTTGTATATTAGGCTGTGTATATGTGTGTGTGTGTGTGTGTGTGTGTGTGTGTGTGTGTATGTGGGTGTGGCTCCACTAATTTTGCGTTTATTTAATTCCAAATTGTTGATTTAGGAATTCGAATGCGAAACAATTTGCGTCGAATGACAATGCCACAATTGAATTTATTTCTGACATTTCCATTCATTATTTAATTTATTTGCACCTGCAACAAAAAAGTCAATAACAACTACAAAAGCTGACAGTATAAAGAACAAAATCTCTATTTTGTTGGCTGAGTTGTAGAGAAAGAAAGCGAGGCTAACAAATACAACAAAAATAATACCAAAAATTATCACTCAAATAGCAACATTTAGTCACAGACACCGGCGGCATAAATTTGCTACTTAATTTCGTTTCACAAACAACAAATGCAAATACATTTAAATACATACATACAAATGCAAGTAGATTTTTCCGTATATGTGACAAAATCGAAATCGAAAATACATTTAAGAAATGCGCAAATTGATACATGCGGGAGAGTGTGGAAGTAGATGGCGCGATTAGGTGGAAAAAGGTGGAGAACGTCTGCGCATGTTGCATGTAAATTTAATTGAATCCAAACAGACATCAACGAAGTTTTGTATGTGCATAAATTTGCACACGCATGTGTAAATTAGAATAGATAATTGTGAAAACACAAAAATGGCGATTGTATTGCCAGACACTCAGAGGACTTTGTGCAAGGACTCACAAAACCAGTGTCTGTTGTATCAGGCAAACCCTGCAGAAAACAAAATTATCAATTGCCAAAATATTGTTAGCATTTTTTCTGGAGAACTACATAAAAGCAAATTAAAAATTAATTTTTACTAGCTATGAGTGGTTGAAATTCCTTCTTTTTTCTTGTAAGCAACTAACTTTATTAGCAAAGCGATGTCCTAGGGCCAAGTCAATTACCTCTGCATTTCCTTTCAACTACTTTTAAATATTTTTGCAAAAAAGAACGTCAAAGTTAGCTTCTTTCCAGCTACAATGATTTTTTTATAAATATCTGAAATTTCGTTTTTTTTTTAAACTGTTTTAAAGCTACTCCAATTACCAGCAACTTTCAAACCTGAACTTTTCCGATTATTTAAAAAATACGTACAATCTTCTTTATAATAACTTTAAATTTGTTTTTTTTTCGTTCAAACAAAAATCTTTTTAAATTTCAATTCAGTATACTTGTATTAAAAATAATTACACTACTATTTTGAGCATCAATTCTGAAAATTTTTGTAGGTGCCGATTTCTTGTTCAATTTCAGTGCTTTACAACAAAATTTTTTTTAATTCTTTGTATGGGTAGGGTTTTGAGATGGTGGTAATTTTATGTTTTATTATTTTGTATTGCTTAAAAACACGCTGAGCTATAGTGGCAACTCGTTTTTTTAATTTTGGTTTAAAAGTTTTTTTTTCAGAATTTTTGCGATTTTTTAGTTTTTTTTAATTTTAGGTAGAAAAACTAACTAGTATTAGAAACTTAAAAAAAAATCCAAAAGCTTAAAAAAAAAAATTTTTTAATAAAAGTTAAAAAAAAAACAGTTTCATTTCGACCAGCTGTAACTCTACATGTTTTAAACTAAATATATATAGCTCGTGTTTATCTACAATTCCGAAAAATAACTTACTCTGAATTAAATACAAAAGGCTAGGTTAAAAATAGCTGTAAAGTAGTACAGGCGAATTTTCATCGAGTGTTTATGACTCATTATTCGTGTGTAACAGCTGTTATATAAGAATAATGCTCTTATTTTGTGTTGCTTCATATTATGGTACTGTTATCAGACATAGCGCTCAAAAAGTAAATAATTTCTTTACACAAAAACTTTAATAAATATATGAGTATTGAAAAACGTTTAATTTTAACTAAGACTCTTCATCAAATAATATCTATTGCTTATTTATAAATAACAAAGCTAATTAGTTTAAGCTTTTACACAATATTTTTATCCATTCACTTCTGCAGTGAAACATTTTCGAAAATTTGATCCAATTGACTTTACTCTTTTGTGCCAATTTCTTTATTTCATGGCGGAGAAATTGGTAAAAAAGAAACTTGTTCAAAAAATCGCTAACGATCGATATTTTCCACAAAAAACATTGAAGATTATAATTTGCACGTTAGTTCTTGAAATCGCCGTTTTTCCATCGCATTAATTAAGGGATATACTTTCATAAATTTATCGCTACAATTATTTGGTACACTTGAATTTTGAACAAAATCTAAGACAAAACGCAGTTAAAAATTTAAAGCCCCAATCTTGGGTCCCAAAATAATGACAGCTGGCATGCTTTCGATAATAATTTGAAGACCAATGAGTATTTTAATTTCTTCTTTAGTGGCCTGACCATTACTTGTGATGTTGTTCGTGTAGCATATAGGTTAGTATAAAATATGACTTTTTCCTAAATGTCATCTAACATAAATTGATAGAACGACGATTGATTAGCAATTTTTTCATTGACTAGAGTTTTCAAAGAGAAAAGGTAGGTACAGCTTCATATACACAACGGTGTTATCTAATAGCTGATTTCTAAATAGATAATATTGAATTCTGCATGACTAGATATTTCAATTGGAACTTTATCGACTGCGCTTCCCTTTTCGTTATCCTGTCGTTTGTGCAATATATTGTAAATTACTTTCAAGTTGGTCAAATAATTTTTTTACACGGAATTTCACTTTATTTTTAATTTTTATTGATTGGTGAAAACATAACTTACATAAGGCAATATTCACGCTCCGCTTAATTTTGCAAAAAACGCAAAAAAATATACGCATTTTTTAACTACAATATATTGTAAAAATACATGGAAATGGTTAATGAACTAATTTGATCAAGTTTAGGATAATTAGGTTATCATAGCGAAGCCCCACCCATTTTCCGCAAGTCAATAGCAACCTTATTTCTTCTTAAGAGATTATTGTAAGCACTTACTTGTAGTAAATTCGAGTTCTACGAGGGTTGCCTGTTATATTTTGCGCCTTCGCAACACTACATGTGATTAGCTGTAATTAGATATTTTTATCGTAAAGTTTGGTTTTTTTTGGCATAAACGTTTGCATATAACGTTTTCACTTACGAGTTTTATTTGTGTTTATTTATAGTGAGCTTAAAAATTCATATTGCCTAAAAATGGAATTAACCCGTGAACATTTTCGTGCGATGATTTACTACGATTTTCGACGTGGATTATCGAGACATGAAGGCATCAATCAACTTACTTCTACATTTGGTGTTGAATCACTACACTTAGCCACTGTGAAACGATGGTACAACGAATTCCTACGTGGCCGCCAATCTTTGCAGGACGAATTTCGTGAAGGTCGTCCAAAAACGGTGGTTGTGCCAGAAACAGTCGATCAATTGATAATACAAGATCGTCATGAGACATATCGCGAGATAGAGGCATCCTTGGCCATTAGTGGGATCAGCATACATTCAATATTGCATGAACATTTGATCGTAAAGAAGATTTGTTCTTGTTGGATACCGCATAATTTGACAATTGCCAAAAAAGGACTAGTGTCGTTTGGTGTAAAGAAATGTTGAAGAAATTTAGCCACGGTGGATCAAAGCACGTCTATGACATTGTAACAGGTGACGAATCTCGGATCTATGCATATGAGCCGGAAACAAAGCAGCAATCGACTGTATGGGTACTCTAAGGCGAGCCTAATCCAACAAAAGTTGTTCGCGCAAGAAGCACCTCAAAGCAAATGGTCACCTGTTTTTTCGGAAAATCTGGTCATGTCGCAACTGTTCCACTAGATAAACTTAAAACGGTCAATTCTGAATGGTCTACAATCATTTGTTTGCCAAAAGCTTTTGGAGAATTAAGGAAAACCAACCGCCGAAGACAAATAATTCTTCACCAAGACAATGCGAGCTCTCACGTATCGATTCACACAAGAGAGTTTTTGAGGACTCAAAAGGTCGAATTGATGGGTCATCCACCTTACAGCCCTGATTTGGCACCTAATGATTTCTTTTTATTCCCGAACATCAAAAAAAAAGCGAGGTCAAAGTTTTTCAACGCCTAAAGGAGCTGTACAAACAGCTCGTTTTAGAGGTATCCTCTTCTGAGTGGCAAGAGTGCTTTGAAAATTGGTTCAAGCGAATGCAGAAGTGTATTGACTTGGATGGAGAATATTTTGAAAAACAACAAAACTATTTTCCTTAATATTTGACTGTGTTTTCGTTATTAGGCGCAAAAAAGGTAACCCTCGTAAGCTATTGAAATATTTCATTTTTAAAATTTACCGCTTTATGGGAAGTGGGCGAAAATTTAATAAAATTTCGAAAACTTTTAAAATACAGCTTCTTTATATTGTTGACAATAATATGACCGATTTTTTCGAAATTGTTAAATCGGTTCTCAAGTAGTGCAGAAATAACCATCGGAACTTTTTTTTTTACCACAAAAAGTTTATTATTATATATTATGTGTCAAGTAATGCAAAAGTTCGCACAAGTCAGAGAAAAGTAGTTAGTTTCCTCAAAAAAATATGCAGCTAAAGTTCAAACCAAATCAGTTTTATTTTTGTTTTCAAGCCACCAGCATTTCCTGCAGGCAAGCGTGAGTGGCATTCATTCGAATATTTTTGTCAAGCATTTGCAAATGTTCGAAAATTCGCCCTCGATTAATTTTAAATATGTCTAACTGCAAAAATTTGGAAAAACAAGCCAAGCAAAAAGCGTGCACAACAACCACAGGAATTACAAAATAATACACAATACTCATACCATTCAATATTAGCCTTGTTTACACAAAAACATCGAACAATAAAAGCCACTCAGCCAACCTCGAAAAGCAAAGGCACAACCTTGGCGCCACCACCTCAAATGGTATGGGTGAGGACGTGTGCGTGTGTGTGTGTGTGTGAGAACTTGTGTTTGTATGCACAGTGTTGGGCATATCATGCGTAACAAAATTCAATACAGTTTGGCACTTATGTTTATTAATTTTTTTTTTTTCTAAAACATAAAGCGTATGAATCAAACTTTCGAAATTTTTACGCAATTCACAAAAAAATTAATAAAGTTCACGAAACTGGGATTAAATCATGCAAAAATCAAGCCAGAACTTTTGGTTACTTTAAATTTAAGTGCATTGAAATTGAGTTGGTTACAAAGCTGATAAATTTTTGTTTGCAAATTTGTGGAAGTTTCGTGAATTTTATTAAAAGTTTTTAACTTTTACTTATGTATATGTTTAATGCTATAGAATGAACTACACTTTTATAAAAAAATAATACGAAAAATAAATTAGTATTAGATTTTGACCAACATGTCCATCACTGTATAAATAGTTTGTTTGTTAGCAGTCAAAAATACCAAATGTATCTACATACCCAGCAGGAAGTTTAGGTGGCTTAAACCTAACCTAACTTCTTATTATTTTTTTGTTCTTTCTGTTTACGAAAATACTAGTGCTAACTATTAATTGTATTATTTTCTTTGATAAAATTAAACTAATTTCGAATGGCGATGGTTGAAAAAAAGTTAGCCTTGATTGCCTCTGCATTAGTTGACAGCTAACTACTAAGTAACTATTCTTAGGCGCAAAATAGTCTTTGGTAACTACCTTTTTAATAATAATATTTAACAACCTAATTATTTATTAACTTTTTATGCGAAATAAGGCTAGTTACCTTTTACCACATATACCTCGTTATGTATTGCCTGTTTTAAAGTAAAATAAAGATCGAAACAATGCATTTAATAAAATCAAGTTAAGTGACAGTATTGATTAATTAAAATATTTCGTAAAAATTCATGTACATTAAATTTTTATAGTTATTACTATTAATTAACAAAAATTGTCCATAGAAAAACCCACGACTCCGGCACGCTGAAATGTTTTCTTTTTGAACGCAGGTCAAACTTTTGACAGCTGACGTTTTTGGATTCTTGTCAATGACTTTTCAATTAACTAAAAATGTGTTGCTGGGAGTTTGATAAAAATGGGGTGTTATTTTGTAAAACGCCACAAAGTAGTTAGTAAAAAGTCATCTAGTTTTAGCAATTGATAATTTTTTACTGCAGGGTAGTTACATAAACTCATGTGCTGTGAGTGTGTCCGTAATATATATATATCTACTATGTACTTATGTATGTATATAAGTAAATGAAAAACTACCTCTCTTGGTCAGCAGCGTTAACACAAATAAATAATCAACACAACCGACCAAGGTACGAGCAAAGGCGGCTAAAAACGCCAAATGCCAAGTGGTAAATGGTAAATGGCAAATAACCAGCGACAGAACGACAAAGCGCCAAATGTCAGCAATAACAACAGCGACAACGAAAATCCTGTCAATAATAAATTAAAAACCACGCCATTGCGCCCATTACATTTACATTTCTAATTATGTTACTGCGGTGATGTAAGCTAAATCGCCTTAAAGTATGCCGCACTAGCGCTATACAAATTAATATTAAATTTAGTTTTTAAATTGAGAGAAAATGTTTTGCTAAAGGAATTGTGCGAATAATTAGAGCAGTATTTTGTGAACTTATTGGACAAATTTCAGAGTTACAGCTAGTTTTGTTATTATTAATATTATTAAATGAAAACTATGGATATACTAAATTTGAAAAGAGCAATAAATAAATAGCTCCTGACCGGGGCAGGTAACATCAAAAATTGTCGAAAGGACAAACCTCTTAGTCGGTTCCACAATTTGTGGTGAAATACCAAAGTGTAGAGCACAAATTGTAAGAGAAGTTTTGCCAAATATTGAGCTACATACATACATATATGGTATAAGTTTTGAATTATTGTTATTAAATTATTTGTAATGTATTAAAAAGCATTAGTATTGCCGAAATCAAATATAATTTGTAAGCATACAACTTTCGACATTTGCGGTATACTTCGATTATTGTGAGATTAGCTTCCACCTCATTTTCAAATAGGATATAAATTATTTTAAGTTTTTTCATATTTAAACCAAACACATTAGAGAAAATCGAACTATACATTATACTGAATCCCAAAAAATATTCTAAACTATCGCTCATAATTTTAAAGCCTACTTTGAGCAGATTTGAGGGACATCAAACTGTTCGTCCTTGCAGTGTTCTAAAAGCAGCCAAAACCGAATTTTATTCAAAGATCATTTATTTATTTTTACTATTTCCAAACTTTTAAACGTTAATTTTAATTGCTCTATAGTTTCTAAGGGGACTAAGGAGGCACTCTAGAATAAAAACGTCCTACAGTGTTTTATTAAACTCAAATGATTTATAGTTTCTCTCAATTCGGAATCGAGTAACAAACAAATTATTTTTGCAAAAAAAAAAATAGATTTTGGCTGTTTTTAGGATTTGTCAGATTTCAAACTAGGAATGATAATTGCGAAACTTTCTTATCGTATAGGGATCGACCTAGCCTAGTACTAAGCATTAAATATGGTCAAAAAAATATCGATCTCGCAAATATGGTCAAATATTTTCTAATCAAAATATAAGTATGAAATCTGAAATCAAATCAATTTTGATTAAATAAATAAAGTCAGAAAATAACGGCTTAAGTCACAAAATTACCAAAATACTTCATTGCGAGCAATTCACATTGAACAGGCAGATTACCCAATTGGATTTTATACACTTTAAGAAGATGTTGAACTGTCAAATTTTCAATTAAAATTTTGTTTGGTGTAATTGATATTTTTTAATGAAATTTGATTGGTTGCGTTTTTGATTGACTTGCTTTTTTTCACCGTTCACTACTTTTTTGTTTTTCCATAAATTTTTTGCATTAGTTGCATAAGCCTACGTGGAAAGACAGTCTTTAATATTAAGTAACACATTCATAAAAAATCCGTTAATTTTTGAATTCGACATGAAAAGGCTTTTCACAAAATTCTCTACCATGAAAAAAACTAACCTAATAATCATTTGTTGTTTGGAGTCGACGTAAAAACATCAAGACGCACACCACAAATTGCAGGAGAAGTTCGGTCAAATATCAAGAGTAAGCACCAAATTATTATTATTATTATTATTATTATCAAATATATGCTCATTTAAATCCATGAATTTGGCTTAAAAAAATAAAACAAATTTTTCAGCCATTTGACATACCTCTTTTAATCACAAATACAGATTTTATCACATATGCAAATTTAATTTTCATTTATTTGCATAACCATGTCTCCTATAGTTTTAACGTGAGGAAGTGATCTACTGAAATGTAATAACCAAATATTTTTTTACTAAATACTTCTTTGTAAAAATTTTTTTTCGTTTTTGGAACAACTCGTTTTATTTTCGCATGAGAAGTCAATGTTTTCTATTCTTTCCTGCCAAACCAAAAATGTAAGATTTATATTTCACAATGTGTAACAAAATAAGACACATTAATTCAGAGATAAAATTCATCTTGATAGAACTTCGTTATGTTTATTAATAGCAATTTGTTAGTGGTTATTATCCTTAAAATTAATAAAATATTATTAATAAATAATAAAAGTGAATTGGTACCCCTGATACAAGTTGGTGCACAGACGTAAGAAATATCAAATTATATAAATAAGATATATTTTCGGCGAGAGTATTTTTGCCATGAAAAAATGCTCACAAAAAGCATCTGCCGTTTAAATAGTTTACACAACTACATAACCGCATTAATAAATCTTACATGAAATCTTACATTCCAAAACGGAAAGAGATTTCTCAAACAACTACTCGTAGCACATTTTTTTTTTAATTCTCAAATTTGTTGGTATTCAAAATTAGGTCAGAAAAATATTTAATAATAACTTATTTTAATATAAATATTGATATCAACTCATATTATTCATTTGGCCGTCCGTCAGCGAGTGGCGAATCGATGAAACATCTGGTATAAGTTAGCATGAACACAGTTTTTGTTTTTATGCCAATGTTATGTATGTTCGCGCATCACAAGCACGTCCGCGCCTGATCGTCGTTTATGCGCAGTTTAAAATTGGTCTAATAGCTGCGCCATTAAATGTAACGAGTTCGATCAGTTTAATGAGGTATCAGCGTACGCGCAATCGTCGAATCTAGCTAGCTATCATTTTTTTTGCTTTTAGGCACAAACTTGTTCGAATGCGAGCAAAGCTCAGATATCGCAAGCAGAGAAATGCCGAATCGAATGGACCTATTGGTATATTGAAGTGACAAAACTATTTTAAAATATTTCGGAATCAAAGCTACCAAAACACTTTTCATACGGTCTTCAGATTATCAGCTTATCTAAATTTAAACCCATAGAAAATGCCGAGAAACCTTTGAATACTACAGATATTTACATATTTGTGTGAGAATGTAAAAAAATAGTTCGGTGATTTGTGTGAGAATGTAAAAAATAGTTCGGTGAAATTAATATACGAATTAAAAAAAATAAAAGAACCTGATTTCCGGATCCAATTTCTGGGGTTTGTGCACCGCCTTGACTGGATGCATTTCAATTACAAGGCTTCCGTAAGATTTATCTTTAACCTTGGGAAGTTTTTTGTAAAAAAAGGATGATATTTTGAATTATTATTTAAAATCGATTTGAAAATTTGAATAAAAACTGTAGCTAATGCTTTCGTCTTTCGAAAATTTTTACTTAAAAAATGGTTACCAAATTACACCTATAACTGTCCTATGTCTCTGCCATAATCTATGTATATAAATATACTTATATATTGAAATGGATCTTGGTACGTTCGAACGCCTAAAACTTGAAAACGACCAGAACAAATTGAATACTTTCTTCTGCGGGTTTTTTTTCCTACTACACAAAGGTTCGGAGAAACAGAAAAATCCTCTACAGGTGGCGCTGTATTGATGAATGGCGTATGGAGGGATTCGAATAAGTTTTGGCACTGTATTGTTCTAAAAGATTAAATTCAATGAATGTAATCAGTAAAATCAAATATGTTTAGCAATAAAGGTATCAGACGAAAGATAAATTAAAAAAAAAAATAAAAATGAAAGAAGATTTGAACGTAAATTAATCTGTATCAAACAAAAAGATTTAAGAGAGGTTCATTCCAAAAATAAAAAATCCATAAGCATAATTTTTACGTATAAGCTAAGTTTAAGTTTTTAAGGAAATCCTCAAAAGGACCAATGTATCCACTTTTGCACGAAATTTTAATATTTTAATTTTAATATTTTATTTTAATTTTAGTATTTTGTACAGAGGCCTTTAGCTTTTATTACGCTGTTCATACGATTAGGCATGCTCTCCACTAATTTTTAATCAGCTCGTGCGGAATATTGGCCCATTCGGCCTGGACTCGACTCCAAAGCTCGTGCAATGTCTTCGGTGTGGTTTCGTTGCATGCCAGTCGTTTTTTCAGCAAAGCCCATTAATTGTCGATCGGGTTAAGATCTGGGATTTGCGCAGGTCACTGCAGTTTTCGAAAATTTTGGCTATTGAGCCAGTCCTTGACGATTTTTGCCGTGTGCTTTGGGTCTCCGTCCTGTTGGAAAACGACCTCACTTTCTGGATAGGCACATTCATCTACAAAGTCCGGTAGATTAGACTGCAGAATGTAAAGGTACTGCACCTTTTTCATTATTCCATCGATTTTTACCAATGGACCGACGTTCCACCAAGTGAAACAACCCCACACCATTAAGCCACCTCCTCCGTGCTTCGTTGTTTCTTTCACCTGGTGCTTTTGCAACTTTTCGCCTGTGCGGTGCCAGTAATATTCTTTTCCATCCGACTGGAATCTATTTATTTTGGTCTCGTCTGACCAAATAACCATTTTCCAGTCGTCTTCGCTCCAATTTCGATGCTCCTTACAGAATCTGAGACGTGCTGCCACATTTTTATACGACAGGGCTGGTTTCTTCTGTATAACTGCCGCTATTAGGCCGACTCTGCGAAGCGCTCGGCGTGCTGTCCACTCACTAACGGGCTTGTTAATGGCCATTGCAGCTTCCTTTGGTGTTGTCTTCGGTCTGGTGATCATCAGGCGCTCCATAGCGTAAGCATTCGTGGACGCGATTTTACCGCTTCGGATGCACTCATATTCCGTCGTTTTCTTACTTGAAGCACGGTTCGGTGGCAAATTCCTAATTTTTTTTGCAATTTCACGTGCAGAATAATTATTTTTTGTCATTTGAACAACTTGATTCTCTATATTTTCCGATATTTTCTCCATTTTTGCATTAAAATTGATTAACTTGTAGAAAAGGACATGAGAGCTCCTGAATCAATCAAACTTTTATGCTTTGTGAAGTAAAACAGTATTCAAAACATCGACAACATTTCAACCGGTGGGAATCCCCTAATTACGTTTGCTTTCGAAAAATAAATCAATGTTGCAATTAAAAGCCAATAAACGGGCAGAAGTGGATACATTGTTCCTTTTGAGTATTTCCTTAAAAACTTAAACTTAGCTTATACGTAAAAATTATGCTTATGGATTTTTCAACATAAACATTAAAACAAATTTCTGAACGATTCATGATTTTTTACGGATTTTACAGGCATTTAAATGTAAATTTGACTAACATGTATCCACATGTGCTCGCCACTGTATATGCTTAATGAAATATAGCATTTGTACGAAACAATTTTTAAAGAGGGTTGCCACCTTTTTTGAACAATGAATTAATTTAATTAGTAAGTTAACATAAATTCTTCAAACGAAAAAGTTTTAATGCAGCATTGTTTGAGAAAAATTTTTTTAGAGTGTTGCCATATATTTACATCAGAAAGAGGGTTAGGAAGGCTTATCCGCGAACAATATTTTGATGTGAAATTAAATACAAATTAAAATATATTCTAAGTAAAGTTACTCACATATGTGAAAACAAATTTACAAAAAACCTTTTTTGAAAGCAGTTTATGAAATAGCTGCCACTAAAGTGGCGAGCTCAACTCAACTTCCAATTGGCAATGTAAAACCAAACTTAAAGAAAACGCGCATAAAAGACGACTCAGAAACAATACAGACTAACCAAAAAAAAAAAAAAAATACGCTAATATTTAAAGTCACCGAAGCGTAGTCTACGTCGCGTTGGCCATAGAACCCTCTTCAAATGCAGAAGGACATTGAACACCAGCAAAAGCAGCGACAGAGTACGAATTGGTATAGGCTTTACAAAACCTGCCTGCGCAACAAATTAAAAGCACAACTAGACCACAATCAAATTCAAGTATACTTTTTTAAGTGTGCAGTGGTGTGTGTGTGTGTGTGTGTGTGTGTGTGTGTGTGTGTGAGCTTCTTTACCCCTAAAGTTTGTACGGATTAGTAGCGTTGTGTTAAGCGTTTGGCGAGCCAGCGGATATTACCAGACAGCATGGAATACGCGCGCGAACGGAAGCGCCAATGGCAATACAGCTTGAAAAAAAAAACAAAGCGAAATGTGATTCAAAAATCGACTGCAATGTGATAGCGATATATTCTGAAAAAGTCAACTTCACTTACTGCCGCTATTTTGGTGCGTTTGGAATTTTGTTTTATTCGCATTCGCTACTTTTAAAAATGACTGGCAAATGTAACTGAGTGCCGGCTGCTTGCCAACAAAAATCGAACCATCAGTTTTTCTCAGTTTTAGTTGGCATTCGTAGAAAATTGCCCACAACAAATGGGCAGACAGAGCGGATATAGTTCAAAGCGGATATGCTATGGTAATAGCAACAGCCTACACATCCGTTGAACTTGATGTAGAAGTTTTTTGCTTTTCTGCCCCTCACTATCTACTTAAACTTGTGTCTATTATTGTTTGAGTTGAGGCGGCAAAACTTGTGCCATATAAAACTAACTATGCCACTTGGAGAAACCTCGACTGGCCAATGCGAATGCAAAATGAAGAAAAACTAATACAAACTAAAATCCATTGCAGCACTGACAGAGAAGAATGACTTTGCGGCTTCCGCGCCGAGTATGGTATCATTCATATAGCGTACAACGAACGCACACCCACTGACATTTATATGGTCATAAAAGTTGTACAGTTGTTTTGCGACTTGGTCTTTTTTACGGTTTTCATTTTTGGTTCTCTTTTGGTTCGCTTTTTTTTTAACTTTTTTCTACCGAATGGATGGAAGGCTGACGTTCTAAACAGGTATTGAAAAATGAGCAGAAGATTTAAGAAAATTCAAGTAAATGTAAATATTTTTCGCCGAATACCCTGGACGTTAAAATAATACCAATAACAATTACGTAATAATGTCTAAAATTATAACATACATATTGCAATGATTGGTAGCAATCGATGAAAAATCTTTGAGCTTTTCCTACATACCTGCCAGTTTTTAAACCGTCACATTTAGCACGTTTTAATAAAATCTTATTTCTTGTGAGCAGTCGTATAGCCTATTTGAAAGAGTGGATTATAAAAAGTCTGCAAAGAGAGAGAGAGAGAGAGAGAGACAGGGTTCCGCTCCCCTAAAATGAGGAAAAAATCTATTTTTTCTTTTCTTTAATCCATAGGTTGAATATCTGTACGAAATTCCAGATCGGCTGAAACTTTAAGCCGCGATTTCTCGAATCCACTTTTTTCTAAATTGCGTGTGGGATTGAGCAAAAACTATTTAACCTTGCAACAAAATTTACAAATTTTATTGGAGAGTTTTAATAACTCTTCGATATGAACTTATAAATTTAAAAAAAAAAACTTATTTTTTTATTTTGTTTTTACATAAATTGAAAAACTTTTCGGCTAAAATTATGGGTTTTTAAGCCTTTGCAAAAATGATATATGTATATAAATATATATATTTCGTGAATAAAGTGATTCACATAAAAGTTTACCTAACATATCAATATCTGTGTTCCAGATGATCGTATCGAGCGTTATCATGCACACAGATTGGAGACGTTCGAGGGAAGGCCTTTTGGTACACCTTGGATAACTTCGCCATTTTTTTTTTGTATTTTTAGCCAATAATTTTTTTAAATTTCTTTATATGTTTTCAAAAATATACCCTAAAGAAAAGCATCCTTTGTTGTTTTTATAATTCTCCAAAAAAAAGTCAAAATCCACCTTTTTTTTTTGGGCTCTAGGGGAGCGGACCCCCTTAAGGAGTCGCAGAAATAAACGTCTTAAAACTATTTAAAAATTGTTAGCGCAGTCGTACATTTTATACGGACTAATAGATGTTCTTATTACGTGCGAACCCGAACTTATTAGTGCTACTAAATTTTTCAAAAATTTCATTTTAAGCGTTACGCTTATGATTCGAAATCAATGCTTAAATCGCATAACTCAAAACTTGGTATTGAAAACGGGCGAAATCGGATAATAACCATACTCACATCACAGTGTTTTTCGAAAATCAGAAAATGAAAAAAACTATATTTCAGTAACTATACAAAGGATTGGGTTGGGGAAAGGAAAATATAGGTAGACAAATTTTGGTAATTTGTCAATTGAAGATAATTTTAAATAAATATGTAGGTGATATTTCGCTAGAATTCCTTTATATAACTCTACCAAATTTGGTGCATACTTTCACTCCAATTCAATAAATATAATTTAATAAACTAATTAATAATATAAAAGATAGTTTGCTTAAATATTTTATGCATGATTTGGAGCCACATACACGGAGCGAAACATAGTGAAAAGGGTGTGGCACTGCCCACTTAATCAAACTCTAACAAATTTGGAGCACACTTTGCATCTCAACTATGTAAGAGTATTTTTCTCTCACATAACGGTAATTTACAATACCTAAAAACATCCGCTATTACAAAAAATATCGAAGAATTTAATTAGCGGGGTAAATACTTCAAATTCGATATTATAAAAAAGGGCGGCTGTAGAGTAATAAAATATGTCTCCGTAACTACTTAATTTACATTCCAACGCTGTAGGCAAAATTTTGAAATTCGATAGAAATCACAAATAATTTCCAAAAAATAAAAAAAAAAATCCAAAAACCCAATATTGTAATATTACACTCAACCACTTTTATACATGAGGGCATGAACTGCTTAAAAAAGTTGCTCTCAATATTTGAGACATTATAAAGCATCTAATCAATACAAGCATTTTCACTGGAATTTTTTCAGATAATTTGAAATTTGCAATTATTGTTCGTTTATTCCAAAATGGTTGTAAGAAAGTTTAAAATAATTATTTCATTACTGCCATCGATTTCAAAAGTTTTTGAGAAAGCACTTAAGTGAAGCATTTTGTTATTCCTTGAAAATATGAATTTCTTTAACTCAACACAATTCGGTTTTATGAATTTGGTTCTACATATCTATTAGGAATTGGACAATTAGAAGAGCTGTGCTAGTATTTTCGTTGATATTACGAAGGCATTCGAAACGATGGATAATGGCATTTTGCTGAATAAACTATATTCTACCGACTATCGAGGATCTATGCATAGGTGGTTTGAGTCCTATTTAACTGGGGCAGTGCAAAAAGTAAGGGTGTGTGGCAACATCTGCAATTCTAAGCGAATAGAAGTCGCCGTTCCACTAGGATCCGTATTCAATTTCAATTTTCGATCTGCCTTTCATAGGAGGGAACCCACTTGCTAATGACCAGCAGCATACTGTACAACGAATGATTTTGATTTGGTTACTAGCATAAATCATGACGTTTATTTTTTAAAAGCTTGGCTTGCTAAACATAAACTTGTTGCCAATGGCACAACTTTACTTAAATCTGAATGGAGGGAAATCTGCAGTTGTCAACATTGCCTTTCATTCTTCGGACTACGATCGATTTACCCTTCACATGCACTTTTGTTCTCATGTAAAGTCCGGAATCTTCAATTCTCTTACAGACTGCAGTAATGGTTGTTTCGAAATTGGCGTGATTGAGAACTTTCAATGCAAAATTAAAGCCTTACTGTTTTTACAAAAATGCGTTATTAGGAAAATATATAATGTTCGTCGACTGCTTTCCTCCAGAGAACTTTGTAGAAGTCTGAAAATTCTGCCAGTAAGAGACCATTACTATTTCAAGGTATAAAAAATTTTTTTCATTAGATACGAGTACCTGCATAATATCAAATCGGAACACTATTGCTTGAAGAAAAACTCACAATCTCTTATTGCTGTCCCACCTTCTGGACTTTTCGTACTATGAAGTCGAAGTTTGATTACAGACCATTAACTCATTTTTAACTTATTGTTTCTCTTAAAATTGTTAAATCAAAATTTTATCGATCGCACTAAAATTACACCTTTAAATTTAAATTTTTATTTTTTATTTTATATTATTTCTACATAAAGGATTTTTTATGCATTTTTCAATAGCCCACCCCACGGTTTTAATAACCTTATGCTAGAAATGGCATTTGACATGTTAATCTTAATTTATAAAATGCCCTTATCTTTTTCTTATATCCAATTAATTTCCTTATATATGTGCGTAGAAATAATTTTTGTTTAAGTACTTGAATTGTACCTTTCATAGATATAAGTAAAAATGTTCCATATATGAATAAATTAATGAATAATTCGCTCTAATTTGTTACAAATTTAATTACGCAGAAAAATACCTGAATAAGAAAGTTTTGGAAAATGTTTGTATTACTTTAAAATTATTTTAATTTTTATTTGCTTTTATTTGAATAAATGAAAGTCGTTTAAGATTACAAAATGGAAAGTATCATATTGGTTGGCTTATTTTTTGCGAAAAGTACTAAATATTTGTTTGAAATATAACATGTGCCGGGTTTTAATGTTCGCTATATATGGCTTATTCTTAATTTAAAAGAAATAAAGATGAAACTAAATAATTTCCCCTCGTAAAATAAGTCAATAACTTAACATCAACTGAATTGTTTTATTATAAATCAAGAACCATATCACCAAATCAAATCAGTGTCGGCTCTATACCTATAACAATTGAAAATTTGTTCTCTCAAGTGGACGATGGATTTTGAGTTATTGTATTATATTTCATTTTCATTTCAGTCAATTTTTCGTGAGCTTTTCCACTTCAAGCGGCTGTCTTGCCATTCAAGTCATATTTTTCTTTTTCAATGAAACTTGAATATGTTGTTTCTTGGTCAAAATGTTCATAAATAGTTAAAAATTAACACTAAAAAAAGAAAAATATTGCCAATTTTCAAAAATTCAAACTCGTAAACTAAAAGTACATAAAATATACTTTTCGAGAAATTAAATTTTGAAAAAAGTGGCTTTTTTCATTTTTCCGAAAACAAATTTTTGGGCATGAGTTTGAAATTTTTTTCTTGGTATCTTAATGTTAAACTAGCTATACTAATTTTGCAAGTTGAGCTATCAAAATCAGTCAAGTGACTTTATGTGCATTAAAAAAATTTTAAGACGGAAAAATGCGATTTTCACAGCGAAATTAAAACGGCCGAAAAATAGCGATACAAATTGTTTCTGGTTAAAAGAAAAGAATACGTGTCTGTTCATTTTGATCAAGAAACCATTTATTCGAATTTCATGAAAAATGAGAAACATGACCAAAATGGACCGGTTGTCCTGGAGTGGAAAGATTTTCCTTGATTTTAACTGCCACTAGAAGCTTTTTTATGGTGATAAATTTAGAAAAAGATATTAACGCAATAAAATTTGAATGTATTAAAAATGTACACAATGTCTCCCTTTTTTCCATTGATCAAAAAGCTAAGCAACCCTGTGGCTACCGAGCTGTCAAGATAAATTATTGTAGAAATGACAAGTTTGGACGCACTTGATTTATGCGAAGTAATTTGGATGAAAATAAGTAATTCCCGTAATTGAAGATTGTTGGGGCTTTCAGATTTTTTTTTTTGTTTTGCATAAGATTTTCATAACGTTATAAAAGTCTTACACAATGGAAAAATGGTTACCGGTTAATTAAATGTAATGAATGTAATCGCTTTTCGAGTAGTTGACAATTACGTAGCGTGATGGATTTTTTTCAGTGATGCTACCAGGTATTACCAACTACCATTTTTCAAGCTTCGCGTATACCAACAGTTTCAGCACATAGTTTACTCAGATTTGATATCCTGTCGTGCTGTTTAGCTGACTTGAGGGCGTTTTCCATTCTCCTTAGTTTCCATTCACCCCATCGTCTTACTTACAGTGCATGGCTAACGCGATTTTTTTTTATATATTTTTAATGGAATTTAAAAAAAAAAGACGACTGACTCATCTTCGCAAGCAAACTATGTGCTTATTTTTCAATAGCAGTATATTCAGCTGTCACTCGGTGGAAGTGAAATCGACCGTCTGCCGGCGATCTGGAAAAACGCAACAGGATGAGCTTTACTTTTATTACGGAAATTAAAATCCATGTAAACTTTTATTTTGTGTTGCATTTTTCCTCCAAAGTACCTATACTTTATTATCTCCTCACTTCTCAATATACTTGCGTTTGTATGTTTGTATGTATGTATGTGTGTATATTCGTAGATAAACCTTGTTTACTTTGCTGTTCGTTAATGAAGAAAACCCAAATTAAAGACGAGTATATATTTCCTTTGAAAGCGTTGCGCTCGCATTTTTTAACATTTTTTTTTTATTTGCGCTTTCGGAAAAACTCCGCCAGCTGAAATTGTGACAGCGTTGTGTCTTCACTCCTATTCTCGTTGTTTCAGCTCTTCAGATTTCGCCCACTCTCCGGTTTCATCTCATGTCATTATGTGTTGCTCAAATTTGTTGCAGACTTTCCACGCCATCGATTCAGTCACGCTTAAGATACGCTTGTGTTTCTATTTACTTTACTTAGTTTTGAACGTTGCAAAATATTTTATTTACTTGCTTGTTTGTCATTCTAACAGAATATGTAGACGTTCTTTGAAAGTAGCTACCAACCGTCCGCTTTTGAGAGTGCCTTGCGTGGTTTTACATTAAATTGTCCTTCAATTAGGTTTAATTTAAAGTTTGGTTAATTCGTTTTAAAAGGTCGCGCTACTGTGGCCAAACGGTAAAATTGTATGTACGCTGTTAGCGCGTCACGGTAAGCAACACAAAGTTTGTCACGAACAACTTACTGTTTGGCTAGTCGATAAGTACAAGAAGACAGTCTTCTCCAGCCACTTGGTTTTCGGAAATTTTTAATGCTTTTTTTTTTGGCTTTTTGGCAGATGCCAAACTGTGGTTGTGGCGTTCAAACTCAAAGCATAAATTTAATTCAACGGTAATAAGCGAAATTTTGGAGCGGAATTTTAATTTAGAAGTTAAATTCTAATAAGTTTTTCATCATATTTCCATCCTCCTAATCATTTAAATATGGAGTTAGTGCGTTACCAAAATTAAAATTGCAAATATGTAGATAAATATTTTCTTTTTTCATTTAAATTGGTTATGGATCATGTGATGGTTATTTTGAGCGACATTTCAGTTTACATTTCTTAATTTAGTTCTCAAAATATAATTAGAATTCATTAAAGTTTATAATTACCGTCATTTTAGCCTACGCTACTAATTATTATGATATAAATAAAAATTCCAATAAAGGAGTTTCAGTTGCGATTACTTAAAATGATTACTTACAATGTTGATGACGGAGATGGGTATTTTTGAATGAATTTTTATTCATATGCAAATAAAATTGTATTCGCAAATTTTCTCTTTTTAAAAGAGTTATAAATTTTAATTCATCCTACTAGTAACTTTGAAAAAGGAGTAAATTTTCATTCCTCATTCATTTGATTTTGAATAACAAATATATTTTCATTCATGATTAAAAAATGTTTAAATAACGAATAGGATTTTGTTCATCAATCAAATAATTTTGAAAAACAAATAAATATAAAGTTAACGTAAATTAAACAAATAAGTTAAATTTCATTTTGCTGTATGTCCTCGATAAAATTTGGCAAATACATTTATAGCCATACATATATTTTTTACCATAGCAATTTTTGTAAAGAGTTGCCACCTTTTTTAAAAGTTAAATTCAAATAAAACAAATGATTGTAATCAAATATTGCCATACTAAACGAAGGGAGTTTAAAACCACTTAATTTTAAAAATGTTATGAAAGAAGATTGTCATCTCTATTAAGTTAAATTGAATTAAATTTAACAGTAAGAGGGTCAAACTAAAAAAAATTGAGAAACGTCATTTTCAAAAACGATTTTTAAGGGTATTGCCAGCTGTTTTAAAACGTTATATTAATTGAAATAAGTCAATATGTATATCAACCAAAGAGGGCTTAAGGCAGGTTTATTTGAAAAATATACATATTTGCAGTGGGTTGCCACCTGCTTAAAACGTAAATTAAATTATATTATTCCGTTGAATTCAATATAACATCGTGGGCTTCAAAGGAAGCATACTACAGAAAACTTAAACATAAAAATGTGTTCAAATAGTGTTGCCACCTATTTAAAAATATGAATTTAAATACATTTTTATTCATAAGTTAATTGAAATTCTACTATACCGGTGTCTAATGAAAAGGTTTATGGAAAATTTATTCGAGAAACGTGTTTGTAGGTGGTTGCCAGCTGTCAAAAATTTCAAATTCATTCATTAAATTTATGAGATGAATGAAGCAATAAAATAATGGTTTGCACTGAGCGAGGTTTAGAAAAACTTAGTTCCAAAAAAAAATTGTGAGGGGTTGCCAAATGTTTGAAAATTAAATACAAATTTAATAATAACGAATATAAGTGAATTCAAAATATCTCTCGCAGTTCATAATAGAGTTGCCACTTTTTTCGAAATTAAAGAAATTTGGGTTTTGCTTAAACAAAGTGTAATAATATGAAGTTATTTTGACTACAAAAATTTTAAAAATCTATTCACTCAAGTTTGTTTAAGAAGACTTGTACGCAAGTCAAATTTTTCTTCATACTGATACATATAAGTATGTTTTCAATATCATAGACTATAATTTTTGAGTATTTCTTAACACCGAAAGACGTAATTGATTTGTATATTACCATTTAAGCGCATTAAGGTAATTTGAAAATACCTGCGAAAATCTCTTTATGAAATTGTGGTTTCGCTTTTCAACACTAGAAGGTGGTAATGTTTATTATATTGTGCATCTCTAACAATAAATTTGGATACACTGAATGTGAATGGCATATTGCGCTATTGCCAATAACAAAAAATTCTCAGCAACCAAGCGTAATCAGCAATTATAAAGTAAACGTGGATTTTTTTTAGATAATAGAAAATTAAAAACCAGAACTAAAAAATATTTAAAACAATTATCTTTGGTGGAATTATTGTATTTATTTCGTTTTTTGTTACATTCGAATGCATAACGTTAAACCGAATGCCATGCGAGAAAAGCCGCGGGTAGAAGCTAGTAATTCATAAATGCTGCTATTGGCGCTCCATTCCTCTTCGATAGCATTATTTTTATGCTTCGAAATCTAAATTTGCTTTCCTAGAAAATATTATTATTATTATATATGGATATACTAGCGCTGTGACCTAAAGAGATCATTTGTGCTGACCCTTAAACATAACAGCACCCTCAACCTTACGCTTCCTATGAGATAACCGGTAAGAGTTGTTAAACTTTCTCGGCTGAAATGCAGAACTCGTTTAGAGATCTTCCGAGAGGGAGATATGAACCTCATAGATTGCCTTTTATTCTTGCATTACGCCAATGAGTTGAACACCGAGACTCCTCCCATTTTCTTATTAGTTCTACAGTGTTACACCTGGATGTTCCACAGAAAGGCTCTGGACCAAGCCTTCGAACCCCTCGTGGAACGGGACGCACCACAACGTTACTTTTTTGCGTATGGATAATTAATTCAAGCTTCGATGTCATTAAGTATGCGACCAAGGCCTTTTGAGCAGCCTGACTGTCCGACATAATATAATACGTTATGTTTTTCTGCCAAGGCGTTTTAGGCACAGAGTACAATTACGTAAACCTACGCTTGGAAGTTGTTTGGATAAGTGCGCATTGACAAACGTTCCTAAAACTTTATTCCGAATATTCCAGCCACAATACTCCCATCCTCTAGCTGGGATCCACCAGCGCACCCCACTGGGGATCCTACGGAGATTCATTGTATTATCGTTCCGCAACAGGCCTTTTCAGGAATTATTACCTTGTAGTGCTGATAGAACGATAGATTTGGTAGCAAGATATCCGAGCATTTGATAATGAGATAACCCTGAAACAGTATAAGCATTCCCATATGATATGTATAGGGTAAGCGTAAAGCTCCCAAACGAGCCTCTTTTCGATGAAAATTGAGAGGGGGAATTCATGCAATCGCGCCAAGAGGGCCTCGTAGATCAGCGTTGCATAAGTTAAAATCGGCTTTATTGCCGTCTTGACTGACCAATAAGTCAATCTAGTTGATATTCCCCATGTTTTACCAAAAAGTCTTTGACGGGCATAGAAAGCCCTGTTCGGATCTTTCATGAAACATGAGATTTATTTGGTGTTATATAAGAACGTAAAACAGTTGTGCAAAAAAAAAAGAAAACGAATAAGGTCTTAAACTAAAATTGCCCACGTATTTTCTTCCAGCTCATTCACAAGAGCGCTGTTTTCTCGCTTCCCAACGCTACATCTCAGGTCGGATATCATTTAATCGAGTTGGCTCTTGTCGCATATTTTTCCGAGTTAGTGTTGTTGCTTTACATGCAATTCGTTATCCTACTTAGTGTTCTTTTGCAAATCGGTTACAAAGAAATCGACCTAATATACGGCGTGCTATTTATTTGCCATTTCTACTAAATTAACATGAGGAATTCAAATCAAAATTTGTACACGTAAAAAAAGTTTTTGGAGTGATTCTGAATGAATAATTATAAATAGTATTTACTTATTTCTACCAAAAACACAACTAGCTCAGATGCATATACGTACAAATAACGGGTTTTTACTATATCGCATAAACAATGCTAGGCTAATGTTAGAAGAATTTCCTTATCTTATTTGAATCGGCTACCACTGGAATTCAGAATGACCGCATTGTTCGAATGATGGATCATAAAATTTCCTACTCACGCTTACTGGTTTTTAGCATACATGTTGTTTTAGTTAATACGAGTATACTAACAAAAATGAATAAAAAATTAATATCTACATATGTATGTAAATATGTCAACATCCACTATATGTGCACATAAATATATCGCCACTGCATCGTAACAAATTTTATCATGTTTGACACTTAATTTTCGCACAATTTGCTATGCATTCAACCGCATTCGCAGTTAACTTGCGACCACAACTAAAATTGCAATACTAAATTTTTACGAGTCCATCAAACTTTGTCTGACCGTAGATGTAAGTAGATATTTGGTCACCAGACTAGACGAAGTAGTAAACATTCTTTTGATTGCATATTGATAGATGTAGCTAACGGTTAAAAACAGCGAAATGTTTAGTTTGTTGTTTATTTTTGTTTATTTTTGGGCAAGAGCATTGCAACAAGGCAATCTGATATCTATTTATGCTTGTCGCTCGGTCGTTATCATCGCTGTCATCGCGTTTGTTGTTAAAGCTGATTTTATGCTCGTAAATCTGATGCTTTATTGTTTTACAATTTGTCATTATTCCAGTGGCAAGCGTGGTAATCACCGAACACCGCGAACGCTAGCACTTAAATATCAGAGTCTGCGCTAACTGTGCATAGTGAAAATGCAATAAAAAGCCAATATAGACACCAAATCGCACCACCCCGCTACCCCGCCAAATTTAAAATTTACAAATATCACTTTTATTTAAGAAAAATTTGTTCGGCTATCGGTTGACTCAATCTTGGAACAGCTCTTGATTGGCTCAATGGGCTGTTGCCATCTCGACAGCGGCGATATCAGGGTCATGACTACTTTGTCCTTAAGACCCTGATACACTATCGTTATTTATGGCTCATTTTTAATTGATCGCCTTGTAAAATCTATCAATAACTCGAAATGAAAGGAGAACTTTTACTAAAATCAAGGCGTATGCATATAAGGTGGTGTTATAAGTACAACCACAACATTTCTATGTATTTTGTTTTTTCTTCTGCGTAAGAGCTGTCAAAATTTACATATATTTTGTTTTTGCTTTTACGGCTTTTGAAAGCTCATATGCAAAAGCAAAGACAAAATAGATGTGGGCAAGGCGAATTCATATAAGTTGAAGTTGATCAAGCAGATTGAATTCGCTTGGTGAACGCTAAGTAAAATGGTGTTTTTTTTTTGTAAATCATGCTGTCATTGTGCGTATATTTTGTTAGTGTAAATTTTTGTTTTTGTACTTGTAACACCACCTGATATGAATTCGCCTTGGATGTGGTTGAAAAAAAAATCAAGTCGGCTGCTATGGTAACTATGTGCATCTTATATGAATTCGCCTTGACTAAAATCCAGCAACAATCACAAACAAATCAGTGTCAGATCTGAAGTTTTTTGACCTCCAGCACAGCCCAACACCGCTTCATTGGTAACAACTCTGGCACATTAGGAGGATTCAAGCGACATTAGCTAGCTAAAATATAGATGGACCGTTATGATGACGTAGGAAGGGCGGACGCTTTTGAAGCACACTCTTTCAACTAAATTTCAGTGTTGATGGTTCCTATAATGAAGAACGGAAATGCCTTCTACAGATTGCAAGCAGTAAAATTGCTAACCCGGCAATGTCTTTAAGTCTATTTTGAAATCGGTTTCGTGGTCCATAGGCACAAACATTTTTTTATTTGTCTTTAACTTAAGCGCAAGGGAAATTAATTTTTTTAATTTGTTTTTCGCTTCGCTTTGGAACTTTTTTTCTTTTTATAAGTTTTTATGTCATGTCTCATCTTAATGAGAGTGATTTTCACACGAAAGGTTTTAGATTTTTCGGTGACATTGAGGTGTTCTTCTTAATTCCGGCTACTATTTTCTTCTCCAACTGAGCGCCTCCTTATCCATTCGGGCGGCCACATCTTGGCCTATCCTTTACTGACCAACCTTCAATAACGCGCAAAACCGTCAGTCGCGCAGTGTCATAAGATGATCCACTGAGTTTCGCCAACTTTTTGTAACTAATATTGGGGTTATTTGTTCAAATGCACAACAGTTTATTGCAAAGCTTTTCAAAATTTTTGAACCATAGAATAGCAGAAGAATAAATCGAGGACCAATTAGCCAATTGCAAAATTAAAATGGACTACATATAGATGTGAATTAGTCTGTCACAAAACTATTTTCTCATCCATTATTATTTTCCGTATTTGTCGATTTTTCTTCTCTTTTCGTTTTATGCACTGGGTTATTACCAGTACCGCAATGGCAGCTCTCACAAATTTCGACGTTGCTACTACTTCGCGATACGCACCTTTTATTACAGTTTACCTTTTTACTCAATCGTCTTCAAACAGATTTGTCAAACAAGTTCGTCGTGAGTTGTGCGCTTAACAGGAACCCCAATTTCTGATTTTCTTTGTATTTAAGTTGAAAAATTCTAAGGGCAACCAATATACACCGATACGCTGCCTTAAGTTTTTTTTTTTGCTTTTTTTAAGCTTACTACTGAACTATGATTTTATTCTACAAAGTTTGAAATCCTCTTATTTTATTTTCATACAACAAAATGCTCGATTTTTCATCTTGTGCTAATATTTATTTAGGTATGTAAATCTAAAAATACTTCGAAGTAGTTGAGAAGCTTTCATTTCTATCGCTTCTATTGTACATTGCTATAAGTTAAAATATTTACAATAAAATTTTTCTACGCTCTCTCAATTGGCTTTCTTTTCCTTTTCATATTTCTCATAATCGCAGAATTTTATGTAATCGAAAAACAGAAATTCTAACTCAAACTGCCAAAATAGTTTACCTAAGCGTTGGCAGGTGAATTTATTTTATCTAACAATAAACGAAATAAAAATCATTAGAAGGGAAATATCTCAGGCGCTTGTGTTTACTTGGTATTGTACTTTTACAGTGGTGGGTAAAATGTTCGAATGGGGATTTTTTTTTACTAAATTCTCATTCATTTTAGTGGTAAATTTTTTGTACTTTTTCATTAAAATGCAGTTGATATCGTAAAATTATACAAATAAAGTTTAAAAGTCAATTGAAAAGTTGCATGCATTCAACAAATTTTCATCGATATTTCGGATTAAGAATTTGTAGAAAATTTTAGGCAGTCAAGAGCCCGTCTAATTTTGATCTGAAAAGGGCTATTTTGAAAGAGCTTGGATTTTTTTCTGATGTTTTTAATTTCCTGACGGAGTTTCATATTTTGTACAGATTTGTACAGATCCAGAATAATATTTATTTGACCGTTCAGTTTTAAAAAAGCTCATCCTATATTTGATAAGAATTATAAAAGCTTTTTATTAATAATTATGGGTGAGACAAATTTTTTAAGTTATTGATATTTATTATTTTGAGACTGTTATTATAAAAGCCTTTTCGTAATAATTTTGAGTGAGAACAGTATTTTAAATCAGGAATAACTGTTATTTTGAGACTGAAGTTTTTAATAATAATCAGCCAAATATATTTTTTACGTCTTTCAAAGAATTTTATTTTGAGTTTTACATTATAAAAGCCTTTGAATAGTAAAAAAATTTTTTTTTTTTAAGTCTTAAGCGATTAAAACTTTTTCGGACCACTTTGGGATTGGGACGGGACAAGTACGGGACTACTTCTGGACAAGTTCAGGATTCCGCGAACTTAGTTTTTTATTGTTTTTGCGAAAAAGCGTGACTGAACCAAATTCAAAATTCGAAATATTGGAAAGAATGACTTATAATGGAACGATTTTCCAGTATCCCTTGTTAATTTTGGTTTGAAAGCAAACCGGTTTCGGTGTTGTGCCATCTTCAGTGTAATTTTTCGTTCCCGTTCTCTCTACAGAATCACTTCTGCATTGTCTTCAAGCAAAACTTGAGAAGGGATGACGGAAAATCCTTCCCTATCGGAGAAACAGTAACGGGGTTTTCAATAGGAACGCTACAAAAGTGTTTTAAAATAAAACCAAAACTGTTTGGGATATGAGTTAAATTCTTTATTCCTGTGAAAGTAAATTCGATGCCATTATGTATGGAACTCGATTTCTCTTGCATGGGCACCACGGGCACGCTTGCAGAGATCCAGACGCTGCACCCAATTTTCGACGGTTTTCAAGCATAAATCGGCCGATACTGCTGCAATTTCACGTTCGATATTCGTACGAAGTTCATCAATCGTCGCTGGCTTGTTGGCATAGACCATAGACTTGACGTAGCCCCACAGGAAATAGTCTAACGGCGTCCAATTGACTGGACCATTTCGTGAGATAGCAGGTTCACCAAACTTGGTTTTCAATAAATCGATTGTGACATTCGCTGTGTGGCTTGTGGCACCGTCCTGTTGGAACCACATATTGTCCAAGTCCACATCATCCAATTCAGGCCAAAAATATTCGGTTATCATTGAGCGGAAGAGATTCCCATTCACAGTAACGTCCCGGTCTTGATCATCATGGAAGAAGTACGGCCCAATGACGCCGCCGCTCCAAACCGTAATTTTTTCGGGATGCAATGTTGACTCATGGAGTACGTGCGGATTGCTGCCTGTCCAATAACGCATATTTTGCTTATTGACGAAGCCATTCAGCCAGAAATGACGACGACGACCATAAATTGGACGTAGCGCTCTGAAAGTTGAGGCCATTGACTCCGAATTTCGGTAGTAAATTTTAAAAATTTCCACTCGTTTTTGGTTCGTATATCTTTCAATGATGAAATGGCAAACCTTACTGAAGAGAAATGTCAAAAGAGCGGGAAAAAATATGGCGTCGTTTGCTGGCACTATCGGTCTACTTTTGTGCGTCCCTATTGCAAGACCCAATATATCAATAACTAATTATTAGACGAACTTGAAACATTACCAGAGTTGGAGATTATTCCATAACAGATCTGAGCTGATCTGAAAATAGTACCGAACTAGCTCAGAAGTGATGCCGAAATGACTTCGAACTAGTCCCGAATCAGTCGCGAGTTAATCTCGAAAATGTCAAAACAATAGGTCCATCCGTGAAGAATGACAAATGTTGTTTCCCATTCATAATGAGAAGACTTAAAGCCTTAAAATAAAAGTCTTTGAAGACTTAAAAAAATTTATCTCACTCATAATTATTAGGAGAAGACTTTTGTAATATATCTCTCAATATTAAAGTCTTTTAGTCTTAAAACTTATTACCTACCTGATAATTATTACGAAACTACTAAATTTAAGTCTTTGAATAATAGTTACATAATACACGAAAAATGTCTTTTACTTCTTTCTCTTATAACAGTTTTATCTCTTTTTCATTTACAAACTATATATATTTCATTAAAGTTAACTGAGAAGATTTATCATGAAAAACGTTTTGAAAACTTTAAAACTATTGTTATTTCAATTATTTTGCTCTCCACTGTTGATATTTTAATTAATAATACATTTTACCAGTTTTAACTAGCCGATTAAGCCGCTTCATAACGATTTTAATTTAAGGTTATTTACATATTTTGTGTTACTCTATTCAATAATTTCTCTCTTCAATAACTACCATCACATTTTCAAAATATCTGCAAACAATGCACTTTATGTTAGTGCATAATCCCATTTTGTTGCATATTTACAATAAATAGTAATGAAAATTTTCAAAATATATTTAATAAATTACATTAGTACACATTGTATTTTGTATACCGCAGACTATTTGCTTTTTTGTACGTACATATCTACTCTTGAACACATTTCATAAATATTTATAAAATTTATCAGTTTCGCAAATATAAATAACGATTATTGAATAATCACATAGTATGTTTGAATTCGATTTAAATTTAAGCCCTTTGATGTCACTGTTGCGTGCATGCCGAACTAAAATTTGAGTAGCAGCTGAAATATTTGAAATTAAGATAAATTTTATACTAACCGCTTATTTTATTCACATGCAAGAATATTTAAAATATTAATTGGAATTATGAGCATATAATATTGGATATTAATTAGCCGCACCAAATGCATATTTGCACATTGTTTATAAATATTTATATTATAGGAATAAACTAAACTTCAGTTGAATTCATGCGAAGTTCTCATCAAATACCAATAATGCTTTAAGTTTATGAATTTTCAAAGAATTCAAGAAACAAAAATTTGAAGTATTCAGTTTTAACAAGAAAACTATTTTTGCCAAGAAAAAAAGCTTGAAGTTTCGATTTCCAGAAACTGTACTTTTTCCTTAGCACTATTCACTTATTCTCTTCACACTGTTGTTTGACAATATTAAAAATATTTATTGCATTTTTTCATTTTATTTAAATTAAATAATTTCAGCTATAAAACTGCAGACTCAAAATTTTTCTGAAAATTCTGATTAAATAGTTTGAAGTTATAATGAAGGACACTTTTGAAGCCTTGCGGAATGTTATATACAATTTCAAATTTAGATATATGTGTTTGGTGTTATAGACTGTACTATATTTTTATAAAAAATAAAATACTGAACACTTAATCAAAAAAATAAAACTATTCAGAGAGAAAATAAATAAAATTTACACATGAACCAACTTTATTTTATTTTTGCTTTCATTTGTATATGTATTCTTTGTTTACAATCATTTTTTCCAAAAAAAAAAAACAAATCTACCTCTGATTTCTAATCGCCAAATTGCTGCCCTCTTTTTATCATTAGATAGTGGGCGGGATGTAAATTTTTATTATTGGAGATATATGCTGATTTTCCTGAGTTTGATTGTAATAATTTGTACTTAATTTTTCAACACAGTTGCCTACCGTTCAATAATTTTTCGCTACTGAGCGCACAAAGTTGCTAAGTGAATCCCTTCGTCGCCATTCTAGCCTTCTAAATAAAACCTCCTCATAATTAATTTAAATCATTATTTTTGAAAAAATTGCAACCCTCTTCGAAAACATTTGGTATAGAAATTTGACATTTTACAACAGTAAGTACGGTTGCATTTTAGTTAGCTCATAAATTGAACTAAATTTAACATGTTAATTAAGTGGTAACCCTCCTTGAAACAAAAATTAATGACTAGGTTTTCTTGGGCCTATTTCGTTTGAATCCCTTGTCTATTTTTTTGTTTTTTCACTTAGTAATTCAAATAAATTTACTTTTTTTTACCAGACGCAAAAGAAGATTTTATACTTTTTTTTAGCTACTACGTATAACTGTATTTAATTTTTAAATAGGTGGCAATGCACTCCGAAATATATTTTTCTTATAAAGTTTCCTTAAGCGTTTTCGTTTGATACCCATATTGTAAAATTTTATTTACCTTATTAATTTTCTTCCAAAAGGTGGCAACCTCTTCAAAAAAAAATTGGATAAATAACTTTACCAAACCGCTTTTGGTAGACACCCGTGCTGCAATATTTGATCACACTTATTAATTTAATTTAACGTTTTAAACAGGTGGCAACTTCCCTTCGAAAAGTTCTTATAAGGTAATCCAGTTTATTTAGCCGTCATATTGCAGTGTGTGATTTATTTAAGTTATTTAATTAAATTTAACTTTTTAAACAGGTTACAACTCTTTTCTAGAAATACTCTATGTTTTAATTGAGGTTTTAAGCTAACAAAAATATTCGAACTCGCTCACTCACAAATTTTGACATTTATATCTAATATTGAATGTTCCGGCTAACCAAAATTATCGTAAAAGATTATTATAAGTTATAAAACCTCATATATGTATCGGAAGTTGTCCTTCATAAATTAGCACTTTTTGGAGCTCTAAATAGGCGGGCAAGCTGTGAGGAATTCGAGAAATTAATTCAAAACCCGATGAATTTGGAGAGTTTTAAAACATTTTTCCAGTGAACTTCGAAGAATATTTGGGCTCATTTTTGAGAGTGTTTTCCATTTTTGACTATTTTTGATTATTTTTTAATGGTTTAAAGGATGTCTCTTTTTAATGACATTAAAAAGCTTTTCTTTTATAGTGTATAAATAATTGTTGGCAAGTTTAAAATAAAATGAACATCCGTGGTAAAATAATGGGCTGGTCGATTGCTTGACAGATATTCAACTATTCGCTAATCTCGAAGAATTATTTTCAAGTCCCGTTAAGTAACGGGTGTTTTTTTAGACTGATGGGAATAGCATTTACTTGACAGCTGGTAAATGACATTTCGTTTTGACATTTCTGTTCAGTAAGCATTGACAAATCATCATGCAAAGAATGACGCCGCAACAAGGTTTAAAAATTTTGGAAATTTACTTTAAAAATCAGTGTTCTGTTCACCAAAATGTGATCTATTGTTTTATCGAAAAATTTTGTTTAATGATGAAGCTCATTTTTGGCTAAACGAATTGCCGCATTTAGAGTGAGAATAATCCTCATGAAACTGTCGAGACACCATTGCATCCTGAAAAATGCATACGTTGTATTTTACATGCTGGAGGCATCATCGGTCCTTATTTCCTTCGAAATGAGACCGGAGGGAATGTTACTGTCAATGGTGATCGTTACAGATCAATGATTACCGCTTAATTGTTCCCAAATTTGCATAACATCAAGCTGAAAGAATTTTAGTTCCAACGAGACGGTGCCACTCGTCATACTACCACTCGAACTATCGATTTGTTGAAAGAGCAATTTGGCGATAACATTATGTCAAAAAATGGTACAGTGAATTGACCTCCAAGATCATGCGACTTAACCCCATTGGATTATTTGCTTTGGGATTATGTAAAGTCTCTGGTTTACGCTGATAAACCAGCAACAATTGAAACTTCGGAAGCCAACATAACTCGTGTTATTAACGAAATACGCCCACAGTTGCTCCAAAAAGTGGTTCAAAATTGGACTGATTGCATCCGATTCACCAAAGCTAGTCGTGGCGAACATATGCCAGAAATCGTTTCTAAATATTAAATGTCATGAAAATATCTTTCAAATAAAAAAAAACCTGGCATCATACTTCATTTTTTATGTGTTTTATTTCAATTTTAATTTCGATCAGTCTAAAAAAAACACCCAATATTATATGAAAAAAGGTTCTGAAAATGGTTTAAAATATCCTGACGTTCACTTACTCGCAAAAGGCTTAAAAAATCTTTAAAATAATGTACCTCACTTGAAGTTTAGCTAGTAATACTCGAACAAAATCTCAAAGAGCCCAGTTTTCGATTAAATTTCGGAAGGCTCTTAGCCGGGTTATATGAAGAAATGTATATGAAAATATATTTATTTAGATATCTGAACACATTTTTGGCACATAGTTGTATTGCTTTTGGTCTAGTGCTTATCACTTAGTAGCAAAGTCACTTCACTCGACTTCTAAAAATTGACTTTTAATAAGCTCTCCCGTATGGTAGTTCTCTTCAAGTAGCCTTTGCATTAGGGGGGGAGGGGGCTAGTGCAATTTTTACAATAATCGAGAAAAATAAAACGTGCCCTAGTAAAATTTTGTGTTTGGTGTCAATTTTAATTCTTGTTGGTTCGCTCATTTTAAAAGCCCATCTATCGGCTGATAAATGATGCTGAACTAAAATACCTTAATGTAAAAGTAAGGGATTAGCCAATATTGAGAAATATATAAATATATATAATATATATAAAAGTAATATGCAATTTTATTCTTTATTTTGTGAACTAAATATTTAACCAAAGAAAAAGAACAGCAACCAGACAGGCCAAGGCATATGATGACACAAACACTTTCGAATATTCATCTGGTAAGCAAGATATGGTTTCAACTCGAATATGAGCATACAATTAGTTATATTAATTTCATTTTCTTAGTTTACTCCTTTTGTCTTTATTGCTAAAGTATAGAAAGATAATTGATGACAGTATGAGCAATTAAACCGCAAGAAATATAAAACAAACAAAAAAATAAGCCCTAATTGACATTCATACACATTTTATTCAGCTTGAAGGAACTTGAAATAAAATCCTACTTTAATACTATAACAAGTAAAAAGAATGTGAAAATACATAGAAAACTTTGAATTACTTTTTCTTTGCTAATAGTACAGTTCTACCCTAACTCACATTCTTTATTAGTCACATTAGTTAATGTGTAATTCTTTTTTTTTTTTTTTTGTTGTTCAGATACAACAAAAATTGTGTTCACTCAGAACTGCAAGAAATGAAAGTTTCTCTGGAAATCTTAGTATAGCTATGATGGTGGCATTTTTGGCGGAGTCAAAGATTTGACCGATTTTGCTTTTATTGCATCTAAATAAGGAAATAAACAGTTAATGTACAAATGGGGAAAATGAGCTAGTAAATAATATAATAGGTATATAAATAGATAACATACTTGATGGGATAAAATATGAATGAAATGGTAGATATTATGGAAATATTCGGTGTTATATTTAATATTTTCTGTTTTTTGTCACAAGATGTTAAGGGGCATACACTAAGTTGCACGAATCGGATTGTGTTAAGGAATGCGTGTTTGGAAGGTGGCATTTTTATTTGGAAGTTTAAAAGGTTAAAATTTTGACTCAAGCGATATATCAGTTTTTTGTACTAAAACTTCTTTAGCGTCAGTGCTTTTTTTAATCGGGTTACGAAAGCCGTGTCAGTTTGGTATAAAGAAGTCGCGACTTTCGTTAGCGTCAGAATCGCGTTACTAATTTCTACGACTATATTTACTAATTTCAATCACAATTGTTACTAATGCGACTACTCATTTCTACCACAACCTTACAAATTTATGCCACTATTTTTTACTAATTTCTACTACTATTTTTTTTACTAATTTCTACCACTATTTTTGCCTATTTTAATCCACTATATTTATTAATGCTACTAATAGTTTCTATAACTATTTTTAATAATTTCGAGCACTACTTTTTACTAACTTCTACCACTTTTTTTTCTTATTTCTTCCACTATTTTACTAATATCTACTACTATTTTTACTAATTTCCAACACTTTTTTTTACTTATTTATTCCACTATTTTGCTATTATTTTTGCTAATTTCTACCACAATTTTTTAATATTTTTTCCACTATTTTTATTAATGCTACTAATAATTTCTATCCCTATTTGTATCAATTTCTACCACTACTTTTTACAAACTTCTACCACTATTAATAACTCATTTCTTCCACTATTTTTATTAATGCTACTAATAACTTCTATGACTATTTTTACTAATTTCTACCACTGCTTTTTACTAATTTCTACCACTATTTTTTACAAACTTCTTCCAAAGTTTTTTACTAATTTCTACCGCATTTTTTTTAATTATTTCTTCCAATCTACCGCATTTTTTTTCTTCCACTATCTTACTAATATCTACTACTATTTTTACTAATTTATACCACCTTTTACTTTCTACAACTATTTTTACTTATGCTAATACTAATTACTGTGACTACTTAAATTAATTTCTTCTACTTCTTTAAGCCTCTAACGACTTTACAAATTTATTTTTTAAAGCGTTCTTTGAAGTTTTGAGTTAAAACGGCTCCTTTAGATGGGAGCTAATGAAATTTAGCGTACGAAACTATTTCGTGCGCAATTTTAGTTAACCTTTAATTTCGTTCAGAGATTTATTTGAAACAATTTTTTACTTTTTTAAAAGCTACTTATAAGAAACGGGATGTAGAAACTATAACAGGCCAATTCGTGCTAACTTTTGCATATCTATCGAGTTTTTTTTAACAAGAGCGATATACTTTCAGAAAATATTAATTACCCGGCTTGAATATCTATAAAAAAAATTGAAAAATCAGTAGCGCATGCTAAACTGGCAGAGGCCATCTTTAGAGATTACATAGAGATTTTTAAAAAACTAACTAAAACATGTGGAATTTGTAAGTATTTTGTGCCAATAAAATCATTCTTGTCAGAAGCAATTCATAGTTTTATGTATATAGTTTTTATTTTCTGATTTTTGACTGTAACATCTGGCAGTTAGCATTTTCTTGAATAGTCTGTGGAGTGATTTTGAATCGAACCATGGTGCTGACCTCTTGCTCTGGGGACTCGCAAGGTTGTCTTGGAATTAGGATCTGTGCTAACGAACTGCTGGAACATCTCATTGAGTTATTCTGTGAATCTTCCCTAATACTGAAAAGTAAACCTCCGCACAAAAACTAGCCTTATCGTTTTTCTATTTGTTTGTCAATTTGAATCCATATCGAATTCGAAACTGAAGTATCGATCATGTTTGAGAATACAGCCAGTGGTTATCGATTTGGAACAAATGGACTTTTGTGCATTGCAGAAGTTTCAGCGGAATGCTGTTTTTTGCATCGTTCTTACCTTGTTAACTTTGAGGCAATCAATTTCGACTCTGGTTGTAATACGAGCAAAAATTATCCATCATAATGTAATGACCGGCCCTCCAGCTTACGAACCAAATCAACAGCCACACGTTCCCCATGTTTTTTTTCTGTTGGACCACGCTTGGGCTTCCGAAATGCTGTTGGACACTCCACGCATAGCAGTATTGGCGAAAATTGGGTTTTCTGCGAAAATCAAATAATTTCATATATATTGTATCACAGTCGGAGCCATTGAAATAACAAGCCCACCAGCCCAGACCATTTATCAAATATTTCCCGCATTGGTGCAAACTTCTCTGTAGAACTATCCACAAATCGAATAACATGGCTCAGCTATTCAAATGTTTTTCTCAACATGATCGCTCTGACATACATAGATAATATCACGCAATTAATATAACAAGGCATGGTGGAAGAAGATTGTGGTATCGTTAATACATTCGAGTTTCCTCTCAGTTCTCTCCGCCGTTAAATCTGGAGTGACGTCACAGAAAAATATATGAGACTGCCTTATGTGTGAAAAGTCAGACTTGAGGGTAAGAACGTAAGTTTTAAAATATTTCGCAAACGAATAATATTTTTGCATTTCGAATATCAAATTTTTATATAGTATTGTCAAGAACCTTTATTAGTATATATTGACAAACTTTGTTTAGTATAATTTTTTATACAAGGAAGGGATGAAGGTTAATATGATTACAAATTACTATAAAATATACATAGTAGGTCATAGAAAAGTAGAATATCTTCATTTCCATTCCTTCAAATTTTATTGCGATTGAAATGGTACATGAGCTTTTTTCCCCCTACATCCGCCAAGGTCCGTCTACGCACTCCTAGTAATGGTCATTGCCCAGTGTGGCTACTAAAATCGATAGCCCTACACTGCTCGTACTTGGGGGGTATATTATCTTTCTAAAGCAAGATAACTTGAATATATATAGGACTCGAAAAAGGTTACTCAGAAAAAATTTCACCTTCCAAATCAACCAAACTTTCTGTGTTTTTATCTTGCAGACATTTATATTTCTTTTTTTTCTGGTGTCGAAGTGACTTTTTTGTAAGCAGCGTCGTAACTTAAATAACAAAGAAAGCAAAATGTATAATATTAAGATATTTAAAATAGCGGAAGGGATACTTTTCGCTTTCATTGTCGCTTTTATCCCTCATTAAATTGTGATGTGCATAATAATATGCCAAAAAGGATATCTTATAGTCTCTCTCTCTCTCTCTCTTAACCTTGACATTTGTATCCTTATCACAAATTTAGCTTTTAATAAATTTAAAAAAAAAAATGTTTAAAATTAAAATAAAGTGAAAGTAAAATGGAGAGGAAATTGAAAGGAAACTATAGAGCATCAAATGTAATGGAACGAGTTAGTTAGAAAATTAAAATTTTTGCTTTGCACAAATATCCGAATATAATTTTGTTTGATACTTTTGAATTACATTTTTAGGAAAAATAAATTTGTATATACATATGTATGTATGGGATTATAAATATTAAAGTACGTATCAATCCAGCAAGAAAACGTACATTATGTTTCACGAAAAATTATCGTACCGCAAAAAGTTAAATTATCGTTTCACTCGATAATGCAGATTGCTTGCCATATTTCATGGCATTTCAAATTGTTGGCCGTAATTGCGGCTTTGAATTTAGATCTAGCTTTTGGAGAAAAATATACTGTAACGGTTATAATTTTTATCAAACAAATATTTAAAAAAAATCATGATTTTATCGGAAGTTTGTAATCTCTATTTTTTCGATTAAAAATAATTGTTATTCTTGGATTTTTATCAAAATCAAAACTAATCGTCATCATTGGAAATTGTTATTCTTTCGATAAAGTTTGTTCGTTATTTTGGGATTTTTCTTTCTTCAATCAAAAATTATCGTAATTATTGGAAATCTTTATTTTTTCGATAAAGTCTGATCGTTGTTTTACGCGCTTTCTTTCTTATAAATAATGACCCAACTAGATAATTAAAGAAAAATAACAAATTAAAGAATAATGATTATTTTTGATCGAAAATATAAAAATCTCAAGACAACGATTATGCATTGATTTAAAACAAAAAATCGTCAAAATAAAAATAAGGTCAGAACGATGAAATCGAGTTTTGGTTTGAATGAATTCTTCTCAATGATCGTTTGATTCGAAGAAAACAAGAAAAGTGATTACTTTCGTTCCCTGAATATAACAAAAAGAGGTATTTTCGAAACAAAAGCAAATATTTTCATTTTTCGTTTAGAATCGCAAAATAAATTTTATATGTGTGTATTACACGTAAGTAGCAGGATTGAGTACTAAAATTATTCACTAAATATTTTGGGTTTAAATTTATTGACAGATAAATTAATTTCCTTTAAGTAGCCAATTTAAATATACAAATTTATTTTCCAAAATTTTATCATTGCTTTCACAAGCAGTGCGGATCAGTACTGCAAAAGGATTTCAAAGTTTGCCTTCCCTATCGCGAAAACTTTCTGACAGAGTAAATAGGATCCATTAATTAGTTTTCATATTCACGAAGAGTTCATAAAATAGGGTTCGAATATGGTTTTATTTTTACGTAAATCAAACATTTGCGAGACTCGTTTACAATAGAATTAAAAAAACGGGCCTTTTGTGCGGTTCTTCTTTGAGAAAATATTCAATTAAGGGCTCAATACAATGGGAAAAATTAAAACTAATGCACGAATTTTTCCCAAAGAATTTTTAAATTTGAAATATCTCCGAATTGACCGGACACAAATGCACCCACTTTATTCGTTAAAACTCATTTCGGCATTTGCTCCATGTAAAATAATTTTGAAACTTCACAATACAACAGCGTCCTTACGGCTTTCGGAAGATTGCTTTGTTGCAAAATCTCACTTTATTATATTTTTAAAAGTTCATAGTAGGCGGCAGCGTTTGAAAAAATCGTCAGATAATGTTTTATCTTTCTACCTTTTCTTTGCTACTTAGTTCATAGAATTTTACTTAATTTTACTCCTTTTGTTATATGGCTACCCTATTCTAGAATACAACTAAATTATAAGGTTTCCATTTTTTGTTCGAAAGTGTACATTTTAGATCCTTCGGTACCACATTTTATATGCCAAAAGGGAGCCGATCCCGATTCTAAAACTGTACCATAAACAAAATTCTCTTAAAACTTGAAAACGATCGACCAATCATTTTTGCAGTCTATAGATAAAGGAAAACCCAATATTTATCTTTATATAAGTATGCATGCAGTATGTTGTTGAAATTAAAACTCTCGATTTAATTCGGATATATTCGAACAGCCATGGCGTATGAGCAACGTGAACCCGCACATCTGTTCGATGCTCTTTACACGAAAATTTCTTAGCATGAGCTCGAGCATATAGAGATTTTCCGAGTTTTTTGAATGATACTTGTTTCGATTTTTTTGAGGAGTTCAAATATTCGAGCCCGTACAGTATTCAAACCAGTAATCCTCAGTAATCGGTAGAAAGCCAAGATCCACATTTCAGATGTTTTGTAACTGGACTCAAAATAATTTGAGCGTGCTACAAATTTTCCATATGAATAGAATTTATTTATATATTTTCCTTCTCTTATTAGTAGAATTTCAGTTACCTTACTAATGAAATTGACTCAATATTATTTAAAAGGTGGCAACCTTCTTCAACAATTTTTAAATATAAACGGTGGCAACCTTCTTCAAAAATTTTTCAATATAAATGCTTTCTCGCTTCACACTAAAACTGCCATATTTCAGTAAGTTTAAAAATTGAATTAAATTAATATTTAAATTAACTTACAAGTAGTTAGATTAGGTTGAAGCGGCTTCAACCGTGCAATACCACGGGGACACTTCTAGAGCGTCTTGGATATTTCGCTTACATTCTAGCTTCTTCTTTCTAGAATAACTCCAAGTTACTTGACCTCAGTTGGGAGAGAGTGGTTTATACCCTGTTTAATGAAGGTGATTCGAATTTGAGAATTTTATATTTCCTCGTGAAGAGCACCATCTCCGTCTTGGAGGGGTTATCGCTAAGTGCACTTTTTTTCGACCAGATATTTACTAGGCTGGGCGCATATTATAGTAGCTCACTCAGAACCTACAGATGTTTACAGGTTGTCACGATTGCTATTAGTAGTTATTAGTTAGATTTCAAAGTAGGGGATCAAGGGTAAGATTCCACAATGGAGGGAAGAGAACACATTTTGAGAAGTCACACGTTTAGTTATGATCCCATCCCCTAGCTGGGAAAGAATAGTGCTCTTGTTGAGAAGGAATCCAACAATATCCACCACTCCCTGCCGCACCCCCTCTCTAATGAGGGACTTGGCCGCCGATTCAGGCAGAACCCTTTTGAAGAATCCATCTATATCGAGGAACTCGCAGTATGTACTACTTCTTCAATCATTCAAACGATTTCACCAAGGGCGGTATTGCCGAATATATCCATCTAAATTTTTAAGCATAAGCAAGGTGAGGCTTATGGGTCTAAAATGCTATGGTTTCACGTGAGCAGCATTGTCGCCTTATGGTAGTAAGACCACTCTCGCCCTTCTCCACTCATGTGGAACATAGGGGTTAGAGTAAGCAAGGCTGTAAAAATCAGTGAGAGCAGCGGGCATAGTGCCATCAGTTGGGCATAAAAGATTCCGCCCAGTCCTGTGGATTTGTACAGTTGTAACGGCATTAGAGCTCTTTCCACCCTTAGTGTAACTTACGATATCCATTACGGAGTAGCCTAGGGAAAAGTAGGCGTGAGGGTCTGTCAAAGTGTTGTTAGAAATGTCATCAGAGATATAGGGGCTCATAAGTATCTCCTGCATTTCATTGCACGATGATGTCCAGTCACGATTAGGCTTCTCGATAGAATTCATATTTGAGGCACTTTTTGAAAGCATTTTTCGCAGCCCATTGGCCTCAGAGTATTCTTCAATATTCTCACAGAAGTTTTGAATTGCGTCTTCATTATAGCCCTCGTGAAAATTTTGGGTGCATCTTTGTAAGTTCGCCAAAAACCTTTCCCTTGGAATCGTTAAAGAGGATTCTGCTATTTTTTCTCAGTGCTGAAACCCTCGGATTCCACCTATGAGGCTTCTTTTCTTCTTTAAAAGCAGTATAACAGAAACTTGTCCGAAACTTCGCTGATGACACCGAGAGAAATAATCTTCGTATTCAGGAGAGTCCCTTCATCAAGTATTAGCGATTAGCATGACTTATCGTGAGAGTCGTTCGTATTTATAGAGACGGACAGCCCATCTTTATATTTTTCCCAATCGATTTGTGCCTTTTTCCTGTATGCGGGTAAAAGAGGAGGATTCGGAGAAAGTTTAAAACTAATGTGGCGGTCATCAGAAAAGGAAGGCTCTTTGGATTTCTGTGGCCAAATAGTTCAAAGGCTCAAAAATATAAAACAAACATTTGAGCAGTTGAGCAATAAAAGGAATTTTAGCGATATCTGGGTATTTAAAGCTTTACTGACAATTCAAAGCTTTTTGTACAGGAGAAGCAAAAAAAAACGTCAATGCTAACGCTTGAATTTCTATGTTTAGTAATTTTTATTATTACGGCTATAAAACTTTTGGAAATATGCGCCTTCCAAAATTTCAACAACGATATACAGATTTCATAAACACAGCAAAATCAGTTTGCCTTTCTCAACAAAACTTTACTACGAGCAAAAGTTATGAGTTTTCGTTAATATTTATGTTCAGTCCAGTTGCAATAAACTTCGAACGCTCAATCAAACTCAGCTGGCAGTGCAATACATCACATGAACTTATTGTAGCGGAAATTGTGGAAAAGAGTACAACAACGTTGGGTTTAAGTTAATATGTACATATGTATGTGTGTATTTGAGTTTAATTTAATGTGCAGGTCTGTCTGTTGGTTAGCAAATATTTAGTTGTCGAAAGTATAGTTTCTTAATAACTTACATAATTTAATTTAACTTATTGCCAGTGCTCAACGTTGCATACTAAGAGTATTTATTTATTTATGTGTATGTGTAAATTCAATTTATACTGAACCACGGAACGGTAGTACAAAGTACGTACAGTGCAATTTTGGGTTTGCTGGTGGGTGAATGCAGACTGGTAGGGGCTTATAGCTACGAATAACTTGCAATATAACTGTTATTACACAATAGTGCCAACCCCATACACAAAATTTCAAAAATTTCTGTACTGCCTTCATATTGGAAATGCTAGTAAAACTTTTGTGGCAATGCTATAAAGAGATATAGAGCTAAATATGCGAGAGTTTAATAAGACATCTTGTTGGTTTTTTTAGTCTTAGCATGAGTGAAAATAATAGTAGAAATTAGTAAAAATAGTAGTAAATATCGTAGTAGAAATAGTAGTAGGAATTAGTAAAATTAACTGGATTAATTAGTAGTAGCACCAGTAAACTTAGTAGTAGAAAGTAGTAAAATTACTAGCAGAAATTGTTAAAAAATAGTAGCAAAAATCGTAGTAGAAAGAGTAGTGGGAATTAGTAAAAAAGCTGGAGTAACTAGAAGTAGCATGAGTAAAATTTGTAGTAGAAAGTAGTAAAACCAGTAGTATAATAGTATGTAGTAGTGTTTAGTAGTAGTTTACTGATTGGTAGTACAAAGTAGTAAAAATAGTAGTAGAAAGTAGTAAAAATAGTAGTAGTCATCAGTAGTAACATTATCAAAAATAGTAATAGTAACTAGCAGTGGCATTAGTGCAAATAAAAGTAGTAGAAATTAGTAGTTGTAGTAGTAATACTTAGTAAAAATGATTAGTTGTGGTAATTAGCAGTAGTAGTACTGGAAGTAGTAGTAGTAATAACTGTAGAGGTGAACCAGCCCCGAACTATTCAAAGGTCCTGAACTAGTCCCGAAATATCCAGTCTGAAAGTAGTTTTTTTCTCATATAAGCGTCCTGTTGTGACTTCATGACGCGAATTTGATGCGACTTGTGTGACGCTAAAGCAGTTCAACTTAAAAAAAAATTAACATAAAGATGGACACTCTGGAAACAGGAATTTTCTATGATTTTTTCAAAGAAAATATTGAGAATGATTACTTTTCAGTAAAACGCAAGGATATTAATGTCTTGGTACTTTCGCGAAGGCAATTTTAAAGCAATCAAATTTGCACTTTAACTTTTAACAAATATGGATCGTTGAGAACTAGGTCATGATTATATTTCCCTCAATTTTACTGTTGAAATACACTTGTTTCTTTCTTCTATATTTTCATTAAATATCATATTAAATTAAACTTTAAATAACTAGTCTACGATTACAGCTATAATCTTATTTGAGTTAGTGGGCTCGTACCCGAAAAGAGGCAGCCGAAAGAGCGGTCCTGCGGACTTTACATCGCTTTTAGGTAGTAAGAATTTCTTTGTAGTACAGCCGGAAGAAACACTTTCACTGTTAGTTGATGTTAAATAAAACAATTTCTCGAGGCCATACAAGAAAAACTACGCGACAAGCGGCAAACGAAAATTTAATCCGCAGGCTTCTTCTTCAGTCTCCCAAAGAAACTTCGCTGATAACCCAAGATATGACTGATATATTACTGTCAAATTACCAACCGGACTCTTTTGTTACTGCATTTCAGAGAAATCGTTCCGTTAGCGGTTGGCGTTGCGTACAATATATTATACATATATATAGTGAGATACTAATATGCAAAATTTGGTCTCAATAGGTTCATCCGTTTCTGAGATATTGATTTTCTTCTCTGCCTACAAAAGAGACCACTATGCGCTGTTGGTTGGTTGGTTGGATTGGAGAGTAAAGAACTTCAATTATACTAAAAGCGTCGTTTTAATAGTTAGCCTTGTTCATTCAGTCCTGAAAGATCCATCCCCTGATGAGACTCAGAGGCAGAAGAACCTGTACGGCTTCTAAAATATCGTTCCGGGCCAGATGGTCGGTTTTTTTGTTGCAGTGGATATTTTGGTGCTACGGCACCCATATCAGGTTGACTGTGTGCCGGCGAGCTATGTTCCCAACATACTTCCGGCACCGCTTTACCAGGCTAGATGAAAAAAGCGATATCAAACCCGCGAATGCACGAAGAGTTGTGCATGCCTATCAAATAGCAAAAACCTCTGACTGAAAAACAGAGTCGACTAAAGATATTCCCGTCACCTACTCCACTAACCGTATTTGACCCATCTGCGAAAAGAGATAAAGCGAAGCACTCTGTGATTAATAAATTCTTCCATTCTCTTTTAGAGAGGAAAAGAGTGCTGAAGTTTCTAGATACTCGAATTTTTGGGCATATATACTTAGTCTGATTTTTTGTAAATTTCCGAATCGCTTATGGACTACGGTAAGCGTCCATGTCCAAATGCATACTCCGTCCACAGCCCAAGCTCCCATAGCTTTAGGCCACTCTGAGGAGAAGATTTCTTAATGTAAACATCTATCGGAGATATGTGACAAATCACGTTCAATGCCTTCGTTGAATACGATCTGATTGATCCAGTGATTGCAAAGCAGGCCGACCGCTGTACCCTACACAGCATCGCTGTGATATAGTTAACTTCAACGGCTTTCCAACGGGTTAGCGGACCGAAAGATATAACTGAACGGTTTATCGCCCAGACCATAAATTCCGGACGCAAACTCTATTTCTTACTTAGCATTTTTTAAATAAATAGAGAGCACTGTAGGACTTTTTAACACGGTGTTCGGTATTCAGTCTCCAGTTTAACTTAGGATTCAGTATAACTTCACAGTAGTACTTCCACTAGATGAATGAGTAAAGTTTTGCCTATTTAGAGAATATAGGTTTAAATTAGGAATTTTCTTCCTAGTGGTGAATAGAAGCAATTCAGTTCTTGAGGGATTAATGTTGAACCCACAGCTACCTAATCATAAATTCAATTCCCTAAGTGCTCTTTGCAGAATGTCGCTAGTCACGTTAGTGTAGAACCCTGAAACAATAACTATGACATAAATAGTCCGCATATGCGACAAATTTAACTCTATTCCTGTCGAGTCTAATTAGAATGCTATTAATGATGCAGAACCAAACCAGAGGTTGCACAGCTCCCCCTTGAGGCATCGCTCGACTGGGGTGGCTGATTACCTCGCTACTGTTACTGGCTTTGCACTCAAAATCCGTGTACGCAAAACTGACGAAATCCATTTTACTAAAAAGTAAGAAAAAGTAAGTAGAAATTAATCAGCATAAATTGCTTACTCTCCAACGATACCTCCATTGCATGCACAATTTCGTAGAGTGCAGATTCAGTTCAACGAGATATGCATTCTGGGATTAAGATAACTGCGACCTACCAAACCGATTGCGGATGTGAGGTACACTTGCCTTTCGTGTGGATTTAAGATAAATGGCGAAAGGCCGGAAGTCCTTGGGCAACTCGTGACCTCTATTGCCGACCTTAACAATAAAAACTACTATCGGACTCCTCCAATAATGAGAGGTATGATTAAGCGCTGCACCTGTTCTACATTATTATACCAGCGATACTATTTCTGAAGGTTACAAAATTATGCAAATATCATAGCTAATATTTAAGGACATACTGAGAAAATATCTACTCTATAAATGTAGAAAAAATATAAAAAACTTAAAAAAGCATAAATACAATTTGTTTGCTGGGATGTTTCCTCATACATATCTTTATATACATACATATGTACACATTATAATCATATAATCAGGCATGCGTGTCGGCCAGAGATATATGTATGTGGCCATGTGATCCACCAGTATTGCCGCAGTGAGTTCCTTTCAAAGGAAGCGTTCAACTTGGCAAGTCGCCGGTAGAGACAAGCAACCAAACTTACGGTATACTTTTCACATTCACACATACATAAATGTAGTAGTATTTACAGAGACAATCAAACGTATTTGTGTGTGTCTACATCTTCACCAGTGTAACGGCGCCAAAGTTGACATTAGTGCTGATGGGGCATGGCTATGATGTTTCCTTCAAGTTCCATTTATTTATTTGCCATTGCTAAGGCAGTGTATGCCGTCTAGTTGGTATTCTAAACGCGCAAGAATGTTAAGCCGAAGAATTCTATTTGTGCCAACACTCAGTGCTGCCTGAACAATTCCATCTAAAAACTCTACATATATTTGCATACACACATAGATCTCCTAAGAGCCGCTCCTCCGTTAGCAGTAAACAGTCAACAGTCAATGACATTTGAAGGGTGTCACGAAAATATTACATATTCATATGGTAACTGACCTTTAGGAGCAGCGAGCATTTCGTCATGCAAGTCGTAAGCATTTCGAGGAATAATGACATCTTTCGCATTCATTGGCTTAAGACGCTTCAGAAAGTTTATGGAAATATCCCACAAAGCTACTCATAGAATGTATGCGGAACTCAACCGATGCGAGTTAAAAACGTTTCCATTTCATTTTGAAAAGGAAGTTTTCTTTATTATTTCCTTAGTCCTGTTTTGACGGCATTTAATGAGTTTTGAAAAGTTCTTGGAAGCTAACACTATACGAAAAAGTCATTTTGTTTTTCTGGTTATTTACTAGACAAAACGATTTTCACAAGTATGAAAGTGATTTCTGTGTTTTTTTGAAGTTAGCCTCCAAAATCGAGATATATGCTTTCGAAGTTCGAATATGAACTTTAGTTAAAAAATTATTTTTAGTTATTATATGCAGCCAGCTAAAAAAAATTAAAAATACGGGTGTGGACCGCCTTTTACTGTTTTTTAAATGGTATAAAACTCCTTTTGTTAAAACTTTTCCTACAGGGTAAATAGTCAGAATTTCGAAAAATTAAAAGCCTATAATTTAGTTCTACGAAAATCTCATCCCTTGACCCCTTGTAAAACCTAGAATGCAAGTTTCAACAAAACAAATCATATACCATTTAAATAAGAGAAAAGGGCAGACCATACCCGCATTTCTATTTTTTTTCTTTAGTTACTTACATAAAATAGTTAAAAATAATTATTCACGAAAGGGTAAATTTCGAACTTCAAAGCTCAATATCTAGATCCTGTTGGCTTACTTCGATAAGCAGAGAACTGAGTTTTTTTTTTTACTTATGACTCATTCTCTCCAAAAAAATATTGATATGATCAATCCAGTGTTAAATTTCGTTTCCTCGCACAGCGCAATTTTTAGAATCAATAAAAAACGCCAAGTCGAGACTACATGGAGTATGGTCGAGCTCTTCAAAACTGCATTCGCTATAGACACTTTGGAAATACTCGGGGTTAGAACTGGTGCACGGCGAGAGCAAATAAGTCAATTTTTTAGAAGTATTCAGATTTTCTATTTTAATTATTATATGTACCTAATATACCTATTTGAATAGAATGTATATATTTTAATTATTTCGAAAATTACAATACAATAAATGTATGACACATAATTCTACACTTTTATTTTAGATTTATTGAATTTTTTTCTATAAAAACAAAAAAAAAATGAATAAAAAATAATGCTAATAATGTCTATATTTTAAACGTTTTGTGACACTTTGGAGATTAGAGCTTTTTTTCAACCCTGGCTAGTGTTTTAAATAAACTTTAATCGGCAACTTGATGTCTTAGAATCGATAATATAACATTTTCAGCTGCAGTTTATTCCTATCATCAAGCTAATTATAATGCTTTCTATATTAAAAACAAAAATGTCGGGCAATTATTATACGAAGAAAATGTGCAATTCCGTCTGCAAAAGAAATTATCAAAAATCATTTAGATTTTCGAGGTACTTGAAACTTACACTTTATTATACTATAATTTAATGCGCTATAAAACTGCAAACCAAAACATGTTCTTCTTTTAAAAATTGGAAAATTGTAATGACATTTTTTTTTAATTTTATTAAAATTTGAACAAAGTTCTAGTTTGCTTTTCTTAGCTTTACTGCACACATTCGAAGAGTATAGCTCTAATTTCTGCCAGAAAACTATTAAAAATTCAATCGAATTTAGTGCCTGGAATATCTTCCATCTGTTTTTACGAGTTTACCGTTGTATGGATTGTGGCGACGTAATTTTTCGTAATTTTAAAGAAAAAGTGACCTATGTACAAAGACATAAAAAATGATTCACTTTTTCTTGTTTTCGAACATCGTGAGAGAAGTTTTTATCCTTGGATGATCGTCAGGGGCGCGATTTCAATGAGCTGATTTTCTAGGACGATAAGCCAATGATATTAATTTTAGATGTATATTAAAAGGAAAATAGGAAAAATTGTAGTTTTACAAACAGCATTTTCGCAACACTTGCTGATTAATTTTTCGAATGGACGAGTTTTGCATATTTTCTTAGGCTTAAAGTTAATGATTGCCCGCCAATTTTTTGGTTTGTTTTTTTATAGATAAAACCAAATAATTTTGTATCACCGAGTTCATCATTTTTAATAACAGTAAAATAGTGCGATGATTTTTTATGCGGCGTTATTAAATTTGTAAGTATTGTACGTGGCTACTGGTTGGAACATTTTAGGCCTGTTTTAAATATCAAATGCGAGTTTTGGGGTCCAGCGAATATATTGCGTGCTGACTGCATCGAAAGGTTTAAGGCAATTTCAGAAAAAAATTATTTTTTCTTTTTCGTTTTGGTTATCAATAGAATAAAATAATCCGTTAGTGATTTGCAAAAAAGGTCACACAGCCACAGAATATTAACAGAGGAGTTTTTTTTATATGTATATATTATATATAAGTATATATATATTTTTTTAACAAATTAAAAAAGCCAGAATCATAGATCCGTTTAAGCTTAAAAAACAGCTTAAGCTTAAAAGAGCTGCATAAGAGTGTCAATAATAAACTTTCAAATGAATCATAATAATTTGACTTACGATGCTGTTTTTGGAACTTCTTTTGAATAACTGGTTTAAATAGAGTTGACTTTTCTCGTAACGTATGCCTGGAAATATATTTTCTCCCCTATTTATTAAATTAATTTTAAATTAACCCATAGACGTCCTATTTTTGTAGGCAGCCCTTTTAAGCTTTAACCGTTTCATCAGAAAGATTTTTATTTACAAAAGCGTCCATTTATGGAAGTATTTTCAAGCCGGTGCAGCTCCAATTCATCTTGGAAGGCTTTAAATATTATAATTTCTGTCTTGTGTAAGAGGCCCAATATATTATGTACATATTGTAGTATACACATACGATATCAATATATCTTAACATTTACCCCATAGTCAGAACGTAGTGTAAGCTTAGCATGGAAGAAAACACCCAGCGATGTAATCGTGTGATCACTAGGACACGAGAAAAGGGGACGATCTCTAGCGAAGAAATAAAGAGTGTCATTGAATTTTTGGTCACCGAAGCGAACGTTTGTGCTTTTTATTAAATCGGCAAGTCATCACCTGACTATAATATGTAAATAAATTATTCCTGATATTTTGACAGGTTTCAAAAATGTTTTCTCTTTTTGAATTTTTTTATTGTCCACTCCAGAGTGTGTTAAATAAAAACACCAAAAGTCAGCAATTTTTATTGAAAAAATTTGTATGAACTAAAAAAAGAATTGTAGGCAAATGGTTTTATATATATATATCTGCACAAAAAATTAACAACAAAACTAATAATCTACTGCACAACACTTAGAGAATGAGGATTTTATTTATGGAAAATTAAGCAAAACCCAAATTCCACCTTAACCAAAATTCTAATTTGAACACTACTGATGAGATAGATTTATGTCAAAAACATCTGTCATCATAAACAAATTAAATCCCGAAGGGAAAACTTCGAAAGAAGCTACATGAATTTGAGTCAAGCAACTGTGCGGTTCCCCATTAACAAAATCAAAAAAATTGTCCTTAAATATTTTAATTGACTCTGACTTTTAAAAAAGGTTACAAACCTTTTCAAAGTATATCTATAAGGTTTCTTTTAGCGAAATAATTGGTTTAACTTACATATTTTATGATTTCATATATCTTATAACTTAATTAGATCCAAGTTTATAAACAGATGGCAACTTTTCTTTCAAATAAAAAAAAACGAACAATCTGAAATCGATATTTTACTATTTCATATATATAATTTGTGTTTAATTTTATTAAATTCGATTTTTCTAGCAGGTGGCAACTTTCTATAATCTTAATTAGTCCTTCTCTTGAGCAAATCGACAAGTTTTACAGAAATATTTGCATATTTCATATAGCTGGCGTGTAATTTAATTAATGTCGACTTTTCAATCGGGTGGCAACCCTGTTAAAAGTATAGCTAGTTATAAACTCCCAAGCGAAAGGAACCGTTTCACACTGAAATTTTGATATTTCATATAACTTGTGTATAATTTATTTATTTTTGATTTTTTCAATTAGGTGACAACCCTAATAAAAGATAGTTAAAAAACATTTTTTCGCTTGACAGCCAAATAATATTAATATTTCATATAAATTGTGTATATCTTAAACTTAAACCTACCGAATTTACATGCAAAATTTCATAAAAATGTCGACCACAAACACCGTGACGCGAGATTTCTAAAAAAATTCCATTGGATTTCATTGTTGCTGTGATCATTTATGGGTTAAGGCAAAGTGAACAACCGTTTGATATGTCTGCTTTGACTCAGTCTCAGTAAGTCAAAGCTCTATAAAATAATGTTCCAGTCCTTATATTCAATTTGGAAAAACACGTCCAATCTCCCCTGAGCAAAATTTTTTTTCGAATTTTCGAATTTTCGAATTTTGTTGGTAAGCAGCTAAAAAAGGCATAATAGATTTTTTTATAAACTTCTTGCTGATCGTTTCTCGCACTTCTTATGTGATTTTAAATCCATTAGTCGCGATTTTACTGGCCAGCAAATTGGCTACTTAACTCTTTCATTCACACATACACAAATTTGTCTTCTTAATGATTTCTACTTTACTTTATCGATAATAAAAAATTTTATTATATTTTTATGCCAGTTAACGACCACTAAAATAAAAATCAGACAGGCGATGGTAACACTGCCCCACAGCCAACTTAAATAGCTGCAGTATTTCGGGTAACTTTTAAAAGTCCCCGGCACTCATTCTAAGTGTGTGGGTTTCGCAAATATTGGCCAAATAAAAATTAATAACAACCGATCAATGTCATATAACATACACATTTTAACGTCGCGTTGCTTCATTGCCACAATTCGTGTGAAGGATTTCTTTCATTAAGCTTTGGCATCCAACTCAAATATTTTCGTATCTCAAGTATTTGACTTTGAAGAAACCCAGCTGCATTTTTGTATGCGGGCATCCCAAAAGAGAGAAACAAAATATGCTACTTCAATTTCAAGAGCCCTCAAAAGGGAAACTAAAAAACCAAAACAAAAGTGATGCTCTGCCAAAAACAACTAGCAGCCAACCAACAGTGAGAGAAGCGCCATTTGCCTTTTTGCGTTGGCATTTCTCTTCTTCACCTTCGACCCACTCGACTGGGCTGGCTGGTTGGCTGACAAAAACAAGTGAACAGTATTGACATTAAATGCGCAACCATAGCCTCAACAGGACCGGGACAGCTGTGCTCTACCCAGTGTGGCACGTCTGGCAGCTGCGGCTCCGGCAACAGCGACGGCGACGGCGATGGCGGCGTTCACGTGGTAACCACTTGAGCTGCTTCATTTTCGGCACTTTTTCTTTTTGATTTTTTGTTTTTTTTTTTCGTTTTATTGCATATTTTATTTCTCGTTGCTTCTCCACTTTCGGTAGATTCTGCTTTTGGCATGTTTTTTTTTTTATTTTATTTTCGCTTCGTTAGCATATTCCAATATATATACATACAGACACACATACTTACATATGTATGCATTTAAGTTTGCGTGGAAGCATGTGGGGTTGTATGTGTGTGCACAAAAATTTATCTACAAAGATTCATAGCACTTTGGAATTGGCAATATCGCCTTGAAGTATTCACGTGCTATGCTATCATATTGCCAATTCATTTTGCAACTTTTGCTTTTCTCTGATGGTCTGGCAATGCGTTCTCATTTTACAAGTATTTGATGGTTTCCTGCAAAACAAAAAAAAAACTTGTGTAGTCAGATCACTGCGAATACATACACATATCTATGTACATATGTATGTGTTTATATTATACATTTATTTTGTAAATCGACTCTTCTCAATTTTCAAATTTAATGTAGCTTATCTTAGAAATATTGATACTATCGTAAAAGGATTTTTATAAATTAATTAATTTGTAGTGTAAATGAAATTACAAGAAAATATGAACTGTTAATATTTATATTCTAAATGTGTATTTAGTTATTTGTATGTATGAAATATCAAATAGTGTATGCATATTTTCTTTTCTTTCAGATTGCATTGCAAGCAAGATGGAGCTACATTTCAAAAAGTAAGTAGAAAACTGCAATGTAACTCTAAATTAATGACAGTGAAAAACTTCGAGCTATGACATTTCCATGGACATTTGTATGAAACTCTAGAAAATATTCTTAATTTTTTAAATGATGAAAACAGTATAACTAATTATTTACTTGTTGGTTAACTTGAACAAATAGTCTGTACCTAATGTGTCCAATTTGAGTATGTGGACCGAGTGAGTGCCATACCAAAGCTACCAAATCGCATATTACGCTTCGAAACAAAAATAAAAAATGGTTATATGTATATACACATTTTTGTGATATTATCATCCCATTGATGTAAGGTGTAAAAGTGACATCACAATACGTTTTAAATTTTGATACACAACAAATGATATTGTATTCATTTTACTGCTTACACGATGTAATTTCGTTTCTCATATTTTTATGGTTTTGTAACAAGTTACACTGTCCGACAGTGATTTAATACTTTTGAAGCGACCTGGTAGAAATTGATTATCTGGTCGAATAGTACACGAAACAACGCTCAAATTATTTCTTACACCCCCAAAATATTTTTTTTAAGTCAAAAAACCGTTTTTTTTTAGTTTTTTCGACTTAAAAAATTCATTAGAAAAAAATTTTCAATCGTGATGTTGAATAAAATTTTTATTACTAGTTCGTCAAAGGATACGGCTGTCGGAACTTAAAAAAATAAGATCTGCAATAACGCAAAAAAATCGAAAATGACACCCACTTTCGAAGTTCGAAAATGAATTTTAGTTAAAAAATTATTTTTTGTTATTATATGTAGCCAGCTAAAAAAAAAATAAAAATACGTGTGTGGGCCGCCTTTTACTGTTTTTTAAATGGTATAAAACTCTTTTTGTTAAAACTTATCCTACAGGGTCAATAGTCAGAATTTCGAAAAATTAAAAGCCTACAATTTAGTTCAACGAATATCTCATCCCTTGACCCCTTGTAAAACCTAGAATGCAAGTTTGAACAAAACAAATCATATAACATTTAAATAAGAGGAAAAAGCAGACCATACCCGCATTTCTATTTTTTTTCTTTAGTTACTTACATAAAATAGTTAAAAATAGTTATTCACGAATGGGTCAATTTCGAACTTCAAAGCTCAATATCTAGATTCTGTCGGCTTACTTCGATAAGCAGAGAACTGAGTTTTTTTTTTTACTTATGACTCATTCTCTCCAAAAAAATATTGATATGATCAATCCAGTGTTAAATTTCGTTTCCTCGCACAGCGCAATTTTTAGAATCAATAAAAAACGCCAAGTCGAGACTACATGGAGTATGGTCGAGCTCTTCAAAACTGCATTCGCTATAGACACTTTGGAAATACTCGGGGTTAGAACTGGTGCACGGCGAGAGCAAATAAGTCAATTTTTTAGAAGTATTCAGATTTTCTATTTTAATTATTATATGTACCTAATATACCTATTTGAATAGAATGTATATATTTTAATTATTTCGAAAATTACAATACAATAAATGTATGACACATAATTCTACACTTTTATTTTAGATTTATTGAATTTTTTTCTATAAAAACAAAAAAAAAATGAATAAAAAATAATGCTAATAATGTCTATATTTTAAACGTTTTGTGACACTTTGGAGATTAGAGCTTTTTTTCAACCCTGGCTAGTGTTTTAAATAAACTTTAATCGGCAACTTGATGTCTTAGAATCGATAATATAACATTTTCAGCTGCAGTTTATTCCTATCATCAAGCTAATTATAATGCTTTCTATATTAAAAACAAAAATGTCGGGCAATTATTATACGAAGAAAATGTGCAATTCCGTCTGCAAAAGAAATTATCAAAAATCATTTAGATTTTCGAGGTACTTGAAACTTACACTTTATTATACTATAATTTAATGCGCTATAAAACTGCAAACCAAAACATGTTCTTCTTTTAAAAATTGGAAAATTGTAATGACATTTTTTTTTAATTTTATTAAAATTTGAACAAAGTTCTAGTTTGCTTTTCTTAGCTTTACTGCACACATTCGAAGAGTATAGCTCTAATTTCTGCCAGAAAACTATTAAAAATTCAATCGAATTTAGTGCCTGGAATATCTTCCATCTGTTTTTACGAGTTTACCGTTGTATGGATTGTGGCGACGTAATTTTTCGTAATTTTAAAGAAAAAGTGACCTATGTACAAAGACATAAAAAATGATTCACTTTTTCTTGTTTTCGAACATCGTGAGAGAAGTTTTTATCCTTGGATGATCGTCAGGGGCGCGATTTCAATGAGCTGATTTTCTAGGACGATAAGCCAATGATATTAATTTTAGATGTATATTAAAAGGAAAATAGGAAAAATTGTAGTTTTACAAACAGCATTTTCGCAACACTTGCTGATTAATTTTTCGAATGGACGAGTTTTGCATATTTTCTTAGGCTTAAAGTTAATGATTGCCCGCCAATTTTTTGGTTTGTTTTTTTATAGATAAAACCAAATAATTTTGTATCACCGAGTTCATCATTTTTAATAACAGTAAAATAGTGCGATGATTTTTTATGCGGCGTTATTAAATTTGTAAGTATTGTACGTGGCTACTGGTTGGAACATTTTAGGCCTGTTTTAAATATCAAATGCGAGTTTTGGGGTCCAGCGAATATATTGCGTGCTGACTGCATCGAAAGGTTTAAGGCAATTTCAGAAAAAAATTATTTTTTCTTTTTCGTTTTGGTTATCAATAGAATAAAATAATCCGTTAGTGATTTGCAAAAAAGGTCACACAGCCACAGAATATTAACAGAGGAGTTTTTTTTATATGTATATATTATATATAAGTATATATATATTTTTTTAACAAATTAAAAAAGCCAGAATCATAGATCCGTTTAAGCTTAAAAAACAGCTTAAGCTTAAAAGAGCTGCATAAGAGTGTCAATAATAAACTTTCAAATGAATCATAATAATTTGACTTACGATGCCGTTTTTGGAACTTCTTTTGAATAACTGGTTTAAATAGAGTTGACTTTTCTCGTAACGTATGCCTGGAAATATATTTTCTCCCCTATTTATTAAATTAATTTTAAATTAACCCATAGACGTCCTATTTTTGTAGGCAGCCCTTTTAAGCTTTAACCGTTTCATCAGAAAGATTTTTATTTACAAAAGCGTCCATTTATGGAAGTATTTTCAAGCCGGTGCAGCTCCAATTCATCTTGGAAGGCTTTAAATATTATAATTTCTGTCTTGTGTAAGAGGCCCAATATATTATGTACATATTGTAGTATACACATACGATATCAATATATCTTAACATTTACCCCATAGTCAGAACGTAGTGTAAGCTTAGCATGGAAGAAAACACCCAGCGATGTAATCGTGTGATCACTAGGACACGAGAAAAGGGGACGATCTCTAGCGAAGAAATAAAGAGTGTCATTGAATTTTTGGTCACCGAAGCGAACGTTTGTGCTTTTTATTAAATCGGCAAGTCATCACCTGACTATAATATGTAAATAAATTATTCCTGATATTTTGACAGGTTTCAAAAATGTTTTCTCTTTTTGAATTTTTTTATTGTCCACTCCAGAGTGTGTTAAATAAAAACACCAAAAGTCAGCAATTTTTATTGAAAAAATTTGTATGAACTAAAAAAAGAATTGTAGGCAAATGGTTTTATATTTATATATCTGCACAAAAAATTAACAACAAAACTAATAATCTATTGCACAACACTTAGAGAATGAGGATTTTATTTATGTCAAAAACATCTGTCATCATAAACAAATTAAATCCCGAAGGGAAAATTTCGAAAGAAGCTACATGAATTTGAGTCAAGCAACTGTGCGGTTCCCCATTAACAAAATCAAAAAAATTGTCCTTAAATATTTTAGTTGACTCTGACTTTTAAAAAAGGTTACAAACCTTTTCAAAATACCTCTATAAAGTTTCTTTTAGCGAAATAATTGGTTTAACTTACATATTTTATGATTTCATATATCTTATAACTTAATTAGATCCGAGTTTATAAACAGATGGCAACTTTTCTTTCAAATAAAAAAAAAACGAACAATCTGAAATCGATATTTTACTATTTCATATATATATATAATTTGTGTTTAATTTTATTAAATTCGATTTTTCTAGCACGTGGCAACTTTCTATAATCTTAATTAGTCCTTCTCTTGAGCAAATCGACAAGTTTTACAGAAATATTTGCATATTTCATATAGTTGGCGTGTAATTCAATTAATGTCGACTTTTTAATCGGGTGGCAACCCTGTTCACAGTATAGCTAGGTATAAACTATCTCCCAAGCGAAAAAAACCGTTTCACACTGAAATTTTGATATTTCATATAACTTGTGTATAATTTATTTATTTTTGATTTTTCAATTAGGTGGCAACCCTAATAAAAGATAGCTATAAACATTTTTTCGCTTGACAGCCAAATAATATTAATATTTCATATAAATTGTGTATATCTTAAACTTAAACCTACCGAATTTACATGCAAAATTTCATAAAAATGTCGACCACAAACACCGTGACGCGAGATTTCTAAAAAAAATCCATTGAGTTTCATTGTTGCTGTGATCATTTATGGGTTAAGGCAAAGTGAACAACCGTATGATATGTCTGCTTTGACTCAGTCTCAGTAAGTCAAATCTCTATAAAATAATGTTCCAGTCCTTATATTCAATTGGGAAAAACCCGACCAATCTCCCCTGAGCAAAAATGTTTCTCGAATTTTCGAATTTTGTTGGTAAGCAGCTAAAAAAGGCATAATAGATTTTTTTATAAACTTCTTGCTGATCGTTTCTCGCACTTCTTATGTGACTTTGAATCCATTAGTCGCGATTTTACTGGCCAGCAAATTGGCTACTTAACTCTTTCATTCACACATACACAAATTCGTCTTCTTAATGATTTCTACTTTACTTTATCGATAATAAAAATTTTTACTATATTTTTATGTTAGTTAACGACCACTAATATAAAAATCAGACAGGCGATGGTAACACTGCCCCACAGCCAACTTAAATAGCTGCAGTATTTCGGGTAACTTTTAAAAGTCCTCGGCACTCATTCTAAGTTTGTGGGTTTCGCAAATATTGGCCAAATAAAAATTAATAACAACCGATCAATGTCATATTACATACACATTTTAACGTCGCGTTGCTTCATTGCCACAATTCGTGTGAAGGATTTCTTTCATTAAGCTTTGGCATCCAACTCAAATATTTTCGTATCTCAAGTATTTGACTTTGAAGAAACCCAGCTGCATTTTTGTATGCGGGCATCCCAAAAGAGAGAAACAAAATATGCTACTTCAATTTCAAGAGCCCTCAAAAGGGAAACTAAAAAACCAAAACAAAAGTGATGCTCTACCAAAAACAACTAGCAGCCAACCAGCAGTGAGAGAAGCGCCATTTGCCTTTTTGCGTTGGCATTTCTCTTCTTCACCTTCGACCCACTCGACTGGGCTGGCTGGTTGGCTGACAAAAACAAGTGAACAGTATTGACATTAAAAGCGCAACCATAGCCTCAACAGGACCGGGACAGCTGTGCTCTACCAAGTGTGGCACGTCTGGCAGCTGCGGCCCCGGCAACAGCGACGGCGACGGCGATGGCGGCGTTCACGTGGTAACCACTTGAGCTGCTTCATTTTCGGCACTTTTTCTTTTTGATTTTTTGTTTTTTTTTTCGTTTTATTGCATATTTTATTTCTCGTTGCTTCTCCACTTTCGGTAGATTCTGCTTTTGGCATGTTTTTTTTTTACTTTATTTTCGCTTCGTTAGCATATTCCAATATACATATACATATACAGACACACACATACTTACATATGTATGCATTTAAGTTTGCGTGGAAGCATGTGGGGTTGTATGTGTGTGCACAAAAATTTATCTACAAAGATTCATAGCACTTTGGAATTGGCAATATCGCCTTGAAGTATTCACGTGCTATGCTATCATATTGCCAATTCATTTTGCAACTTTTGCTTTTCTCTGATGGTCTGGCAATGCGTTCTCATTTTACAAGTATTTGATGGTTTCCTGCAAAACAAAAAAAAAACTTGTGTAGTCAGATCACTGCGAATACATACACATATCTATGTACATATGTATGTGTTTATATTATACATTTATTTTGTAAATCGACTCTTCTCAAATTTCAAATTTAATGTAGCTTATCTTAAAAATATTGATACTATCGTAAAAGGATTTTTATAAATTAATCAATTTGTAGTGTCAATGAAATTACAAGAAAATATGAACTGTTAATATTTATATTCTAAGTGTGTATTTAGTTACTTGTATCTATGAAATATCAAATAGTATATGCATATTTTCTTTTCTTTCAGATTGCATTGCAAGCAAGATGGAGCTACATTTCAAAAAGTAAGTAGAAAACTGCAATGTAACTCTAAATTAATGACAGTGAAAAACTTCGAGCTATGACATTTCCATGGACATTTGTATGAAACTCTAGAAAACATTCTTAATTTTTTAAATGATGAAAACAGTATAACTAATTATTTACTTGCTGGTTAACTTGAACAAATAGTCTGTACCTAATGTGTCCAATTTGAGTATGTGGACCGAGTGAGTGCCATACCAAAGCTACCAAATCGCATATTACGCTTCGAAACAAAAATAAAAAATGGTTATATATACACATTTTTGTGATATTATCATCCCATTGACGTAAGGTGTAAAAGTGGCATTACAATACGTTTTAATTTTTGATACACAACAAATGATATTATGATAATTTTACTGCTTACACGATGTAATTTCGTTTCTCATATTTTTATGTTTTTGTAACAAGTTACACTGTCCGACAGTGATTTAATACTTTTTAAGCGACCTAGTAGACATTTTTTATCTGATCGAATAGTACACGAAACCACGCTCAAATTATTTCTAACGCCCCCAAAATCTTTTTTGAAGCCAAAAAACCGTTTTTTTTGAGTTTTTTCGACTTAAAAAATTCATTAAAAAAAAATTTTCAATCGAATTGAAAGTGCTCAACGGTTTTGGATAGGTGAATGTTTACACTTTTGAAATATTTATAGTATTTTGTTAATTTGCAAAGAGTATGACGTGTTTTTTATGCTAGAAGTTGAATTTCCCGCCCAATTTGCCTGTTTTTTCGATTTTGATCTAATTTTTTCGGCACTAATTGGAAATTAATGTTCATTTTTGGTTATGTATCATCGACAGGCTATCATTACTTAAAGATACCAATTGATTTCTTTCAAAAGGGACTTCAAGTTTTCCAGTTATGCAGCATAATCAAAAATCTAACATTTTGGTCTCAAGCGCCCGCCAGGGGCACTGGGTGTAAATGAAGAAATTTGCTGAATGTAAGAAGAATTACAAGGTAAAACATTAATCATTACATCGTTGGCCATTAATGCAGTCATTATAGCTCCATATTCTGAAATGACTTTACATAATACTTTCACCAATCTGTGAACACGAGATCACAAAAGGCCAAATGTGCGATAGACGCAACCTGTTTTGCTACGTGGTGTGGCTTATTTGTGGACAAGTCAGATCGCTTGGAGTTAAAAAAGAATCAAGCAGTGGTTGAAGGGTTCAACCACTTGTTTAAATGCTCATACGTTGAAAGTGCTTGGTATGAACCCGAATATGTTTGTTCGATGTGCTCTACAATGCTGAAGCAATGTAAATCCGGTAAATGTGATAACCAGCCTTTGTCATTTGAGACTCCCATGGCTTGGCATTATCAAGCATATCACAAGTCGGAAGACAAAGTAGAAAAGAGAGCGCGGTTGAATTTCATCTCTTTGTGTAAAAACTATCTGGGAAATGAAAGAAGTCCGAAATACGAAGTAGTGGTTCATAAATTTTTGGAAGCTTATGGAGAAATGGGATGCAACATGGCCATCAAGATTCATTTCTTGCATTCTCATTTGGATTTTTTCCGGATAATCTTGGTCAATTTAGCGACGAACAAGGTGAACGATTTCACCAGGAAATGTCTGCGAAAAGCGCTTTGCAGGGAAAAACCAGATTAGTAAGATGCTAGCTTATTACTGCTGGTCGCTCAAACGTGAAACCGATGATTCATTTTATAAACGCAGAAGATCTAGCAAACATATTTGAATCAAATCGTTTTCATACTCGTATCGGTATCGTTCTTTCTAATAAGAGTTTTGTCTATGTCAAAATCCATTGTTATTATACACTATTCTTTTCAACATAGATGAGCACAATAAATTGCCAACAGATGTTGAATAAAATTTTTATTACTAGTTCGTCAAAGGATACAGCTGTCGGAACTTAAAAAAATAAGATCTGCAATAACGCAAAAAAATCGAAAATGACACCCACATTTTTGAAAAGGACTCAATTTCCAACAAATGAGTTACAAATTTGGCTCGATAGCTTAAACGACATCAATGCAATAGACATAGATATATACATTTCTAAAAGAAATTCAATTTAGTTCAGTTTAGGTAAGAAACAGTACTAAGATTAATTGATTTGATATTTTTAGTTATTGTTACATTTTTTGATTAAATGATGCAAGCGTCGGCAGTTTGCATACAAAGCAAAGCTTCCTCGTCATCCGCCGTTAGGTGAAGTAAGGCATGCAACAAAATTCCCAGTAAGCGAACTTTCGCATCCCTAGTTGACTCTGTATGGTAAAAATTGGGCGGCCTAAATTTAATCTATTCTAATTTTTGTTGTAAATTTTGTGGTATATATCGGTTCTTGCGTTACAAAAGTTTTTTTTAAATAAAACAAAAATGGTTTGGGATATGAATTAAATTGTTTAATCCTGTGAAAGTTCATTCGATGTCATTATGTATGGAGCTCGATTTCTTTTGCATGGGCACCACGGACACGCTTGCAGAAGTCCAGACGCTGAACCCCATTTTCGACGGTTTTCAAGCGTAAATCGGCCGATACTGCCGCAATTTAACGTTCGATATTCGTACGAAGTTCATCAATCGTCGCTGGCTTGTTGGCATAGACCATAGACTTGACGTATGTGGCCCCACAGGAAAAAGTCTAACGGCGTCAAATCGCACGACCGAGGCGGTCAATTGACTGGGCCATTTCGTGAGATAACAGGTTCACCAAACTTGGTTTTCAATAAATCGATTGTGACATTCGCTGTGTGGCTTGTGGCGCCGTCCTGTTGGAACCACATATTGTCCAAGTTCATATCATCCAATTCGGACCGAAAATATTTGGTTATCATTGAGCGGTAGCGATTCCCATTCACAGTAACGTGCCGGTCTTGATCATCACGGAAGAAGTACGGCCCAATGACGCCACCGGCCCATAAACCGCATCAAACCGTAATTTTTTCGGGATGCAATGTTGACTCATGGAGTACGTGTGGATTGCTGCCTGTCCAATAACGCATACTTTGCTTATTGACGAAGCCATTCAACCAGAAATGACGACGACCATAAATTGGACGTAGCGTTCTTAAAGTTGAGGTCATTGACTCCGAATTTCGGTAGTAAATTTTAATAATTTCGACTCGTTTTTGGATCGTATATCTCTCCATGATGAAATGGCAAACGTTACTGAAGAGAAATGTTAAAAGAGCGGGAAAAATGGCGACATTTGCTGTCACTATCGGTCTTCTTTTGTAGCGTCCCTATTGCAAGACCCTTTATTTGCTACTATTGATCTTTTTTTCTTTTTTCAATTCGTACTCCTTGGTTGATTTCACGAGTGGCACCTGTCTGACTACCTTTGTGAATTTACCCGTAAAGTGGAGTCAAATTGTGCCCACCAAACCTTTTATTTGGCAAACTTTGAAGGGATATATTGGGCGAAACAAATTCAACCCCTATACCCGAATAGTTGCTCATCAATGGTTATACAATCAGTGGGACTACAATAGGTGCTCAGATTTGCATTTACGAACATTTATATTTGCGCATAAGGTGTCGCTTTATAATTCTTAGATCGATCTATCCTAGTGTTGGAATCGATTTCTATTCATTGCAGCGGGGTAAAGTGGATACGAGTCTGATTTTCATAGGTCTTGAATATGTTATTTATTAGACTCAAGAAATCCATCAGTTATTAGAATTCCGATTTCTTATCACAACTTGGATTTTTTTTAAGTATACCCTTTGACCTTTACGTTCATTTTCCGTATAATTGTAATGCAGATGTTGTCACAAGAAAGGCGTTAAAAGTGTCCTTTATTGAAAGAGTTTCTGCGGCACGAGATGGACCTACTTTTTGATGAAGAATATTATGTCTCTATATAACTGCAGGTACATAACTGTAAATTAAGACATGTGGTGGACTCAAAGATTTAAAATATATTGGAAAATATTTGAGGAAAATGCATGACTACCCCTGAATTTGGTCTTCATTATTTTGACAGCCGCTAGTGTGTGGTGACCGGGTACCATGGGTGTACGTTAGTGTAGATTTTTTGCCGTAAACTCATGAGGGCTAAGAGATGAATATCTTTAAAATTTTGTTGAGTCCATTTATATATAGAAAAGCTCCTTGATATCACTAACAAATCTATTATATTGGTGCATTTTATTGATATATAATAATATATGTTAACCCTCGGAGGTATAAGGGTTTTTTGTCGCTAAACGGTATAACCAGGTCTGTGCAGACCTACATGGGATTTGTATGGAAATGCATAGTCAGGTGCCTTAAAAGTGTGTAGAAATGCATTTTATGCTATCAAACCACAAAATGAACAATAAAAACGCATTTTTGTATATCTTAGTTATCTATTAACGCTATTTTATTTATAATATGTAAACAAATAAATTTTATATACGGCATTCAAGGCAGGAGTACCTGGCATGTGAATGTTGTTGGCATACCGGCTTTTTGCAATGCATGCAATGAAAGCGCGTTTTTCGCTGTTTTTTGTCCAACTTAAAACACAGCGAGCACGATGGTCTGCTGGCAGAGGACGCGGCATGGGCTGGTTGGTCATCTATAAGCGGTCCTGCAACTACCTGCAAAAAAAAAAGTTGAAAAATTGATTTAGAATTTGTATTCAATGAATGAATGATTAAATGAAATGCTTACCTCTACACCGAATAACGCCATGCTCTGTTTCACATGTTGCATGCCTCTTACAATTGGGTTTGTTGCTCTTTGTTCCATGTAAGGGATCACCAGCTGTTCGGCCAATTCCATAAGGAACATACGTCTTCTATCAGTTCTCTTTACATGCCCCAATTTGTCATGTATGACAAATGCAGCCAATCCCGCAACGTCCAGCATATTGAAAAATATGGCTAACGGCCACCGGTTTGTGGCCCGTTTGCAGGTGTAACCACCAACCATCTGGTCCATGGTATCCACTCCTGCTTTATATATATTGTAGTCCAATATTTGGAACGGCTTCTGCGCTGGTTTTGATGAGTCGACGGTGGAATTATAGTGTTGCGTGGAGATGAGAACCACTGCTTTCTTCTTTTTTGGCACATATGAGCATAGTGCAACATTATTGTTGTGGTAACCGAATAATGTGCTCAACACCTCTCTTTTAGGGTCCAACATCTCCTTCGGTATGCAGGCCTTGTTTTTTCTTATGGTTCCTACATAAGCCAACCGTTTTGTCATCAAAACCGTTGCCAAATTATATGATGAAAAAAAGTTGTCTGCATATATTGTTCGACCCGAACCACTATACTTTTCCACCAATTTGAGAACAACGTTTTCGCCAAGGTTTGCCGCACGTGCTTCGTTTGGTTGTTTTCCAACATAAATAATTCCTTTTAGTGGATAATTTGAGTTAGAATCGCACACCCACCAGATTTTTATGCCGTATCTGGCTGGCTTCGATGGTATATATTGGGTGAAGCGCGTGCGGCCTCGGTAAGGAAACAATTGCTCGTCCACAGTTATTTGGGCCCCCGGAACATATCGACGGTGTAAGTTGTTCATGAGCATGTTCCAAACGTCGTCGATGGCGGCCGATTTGCTTTCTACAAGTCGAGCGGATCTCGTGCTACCGTTATCAAATCGAATATACCTTAGAATAAGTTTGTATCGGATAGCAGACATCGTCGCCCTATAGATAGGGTTTCCATTGTGCCCCCACAACTCAGGACTAGGCTGATCGTTTGACCCAAATATGCCGGCAAACAAGGTAAGGCCAAAAAAAGCGTACATTTCTATTTCGGTTACAGGTTTCGTCCACGCTCGCGGTGTCTGGTCAGGATTCAGCTCAGACCATTTACGGCACATCTCCTGGGCCTTACGGTTTGTTTCACGAACAATTATGCTGACGATCTCTGGTGTTAGAAGAGATTTAAATATGGATATCGGGTTTTTCATAGTGCCTGTAACCGGGCCTTCCCGACCCACAGTGACGCAGTTATGTGCACGAGGTCTACTAGTGGCCGGCGGAGCACTTGACCAAATCTTACCATCCTTTGACATGTACGATGTACTCCAGCTCGACGAACGTGGCTCCTCGTTTATACTGACGGCTTCAAGCCCTTCGGGGATAGCTGCAGCGCCTTCATACAAATCTTCCAGTTCCTCATCATCGTCATATAGACTCTCCGTTTCAATAGACATGTCTACTTCAGCATCGGAAGCCGCATCATCTAACAACGGCACATAATCTGCGTCCATTTCGTCGTCGCCTTCGAAAGGAGTACTTTCCTCGTGCTGCTCATTATCACCGGCCAACCACAACGCCAACTTTTCTTCCATTTCTCTTCTCTCTTCTTCTGGTAAACTTAAAAATCTTGCGGTGCGGTTCACCACGTCCATCATATCATCAATTGTAAATGCTGATGCCATTTTTTGTATGCTTACACTTCAAAAGATGTTTATATACTAACGCGTTGCCTGTATTTATCGAGCCTGCACTCTATTCCATAGACTCAAAACTGAATTCTGTATTACGTGCGCGCTATTCAATATGTCCATTTTATATATATTTTCTTCAAAAAATCCCACTCAAAAACAGTTTCTATAACCTGCCCCACTCATTCCATACAAATTACATGTAGGTCTGCACAGACCTGGTTATACCGTTTGAACCAAAATATTTGTAAACCCGGATTAACCGAACCTTGGATCCACAATCGCTCTGATTTTTTTCTCATTGTGTTCGGAGATTCTTGCTCCAGGAAGTCATGGAAGGATTTGTCTCTAACATGAAAAACAAAAAAGTTAAACACACTTTTATATGCAAAAAGTCTGCACAGACCTGGTTATACCTCCGAGGGTTAAGAAATTCGAGAAATTTTAAATCGACTCGATTTCTTTCAAATACACCTGATCTTTCCAACGTAGACGAACGTAGAGGAAGCCTACCTCATCCGCAGCTACTACGAGTGGTACCCGTTGAATATTTTTAGATCTGTATCATTTCCTTTGATATGTACAACATAACCTAGCCAGGGTAGCCGGTGAATCTGAATTCGCTGTAGTATATCAATGTTGTTATAAAGTTCAAGCCGTCGCGAAGACATAAAGGTCCAACAGTCTTTCAATCCTATCGATTCAGAAAATCATTTTCAAGTATTAATGTGATTTTATTAAGCTCCATATCGGTTTTTATTAGGGAATATTATGAAAATGCAAATAATGCTTGGGGATAAGGATAATGAGAAAGCAAGAATTTTTCACACGGTCAGCGTGACCTAGCCGTTCAATGCTGGTCTAGCAATCCAATGAAGTCTACAAAGAAAGTAGTCTGATGAGCGGATGTAGTTATTTCCGAAATAGCAGCTACCACTTCTACCACTTTGAAATACTTTTGCCTTTTCACAATATTCCCCAATAAAACTGCCTCAACCTCAAAAAAATTATGCAAATTTCCCATCAGCTTTTAACCAATATACTTAAGGTCATGCTCATAAAAAGTAAAAAAAGATTTAAGGATTTATGAAAAGTAATATTTTCATACTAAGTTCGATTTATGAAAGAGTTCTTAATTTTTTTATGAATTTGGGTGTGAAAGTTTGGCATTAAAACTTTTTATATTGCATGACAGATGCTTAATCTATAAATTTCATATTAAATTATTTAGTAATTTCACAAGCTATAAAATCGTTCAATGTTCTTTCATTTCTCTTTATATATACAAAAAAAAATCCATTTCATTTCTCCAAATCCACTTAGTGTAACGCCAAATACTTTACCCAAAAAATTTACTGAAAATTCATATGAAGCTTTTCACATTTAGCAAATACAATAGTTCTAAAATGTGCAGTTAAATATTTAATGCCCCTAAGTATGTTATACTTCAACAGCGCAGTCATTTTCAATTTTTCTAAATGTTTCCACAAACCCCTTAGTAGTTTCTGTAATGTTTTTATTGCCATTTTTAGCGATTTGGCGTTTAAATGAAAAAGTCACAATCATCATAGTATGTGGTAGTGTAAGTAAAAGTGGTTGTGTGTACGTGTGTGTGTGAACGCTGAAAAGTATGCTATAGCAAATTTACACTTGGGGAGTGTTGTTACTGCGAGTACGGATGGACGGGAGGAGCACCGTCCTGGTATTTACTCACCTACGACATATGCTTTTATATAACTGAGGATAGAAACACAAACACTAAAAAAATTTTTGAAGAAAACTACTATGAAAAGTAAGAAAAAAGCGGAATAAAATATTATGCACATTTAGTTACAAGATATATCCCCATATTAAAGTTTTAAGGAAACCTTTATGCAATCAAGAGAAAATATTTCAATTTGAGTAAAAAATTACATCAACATTTTTCTTACGAAATTTCCCTCTTTTTTTCCCAGTGTATACACATGTGCTTGAATCTGTGGATGTCAGTACATAAAAGCATTTGAAGTTAAATTGCTCGGGATCAAATGATTGTAAGCGCTGATCGCTCCCAAATGGAACATTCAATTTTAAATTGTATTGCTGTTTCCCATTTGCGGTTGATGATAGAAGCCAACTTGAGGACGATTTTCATAACTACATTCATAGGTACATTGTATGTATGTGTGTATCTATTCATGTATCTAAATATAATAAGAAGATTGAACGAATAACTGCGTGCGCGAGGTCGAGGTACTCAGAAACTACTACATTGCTATAAAGCCAATTTTGAAGTTTAATTTACTATACTTAAATATTTTTGAAGTATGATTGCAAGAGCTCATAATAAATTAATGGAATACTGAAATTTTTCTTAACTAGGGTATTGCTTTTAGAATAACTCTATTTCAGTGAAATGCTAATAAAGTTTTGTAACAAATTTGAGCAAAGTTAATAAAGTTCTTAATTCAATTAGTCAAAACATATCCAAAGTTCTAGAGTGAGTGAAAGGCTTAAGAAGAATTAGTTATGTCTGCCTAGGTCCATGGGTCATATTTTGGTCAGGAAGCTCTTTTGGAAAGAATGAAGAAAGCATCGGTTGCTGTGTGATGTTACCGGGGTGCTATTGGGAAGAGATGTAACTTCTCGCCCAAATTAAATAAATACCTTTATAAAACCATAATCAGGTTAATAATATGTTTTATGTAGTGATTCTTTGGTGGAACTCACTGGAAAAGTTGTACAAAGTTAAGCAGCTATTGCGGGTGCAATAGACCGCGCTAATTGGCATCAGTGGGGCGCTTCGAATCACACCCACTCTTCGACTCTACGTTATGCTAAACGTCGGGCCTGTGGACATTGTCAACAAAGCTGCTACCTACAGGCACTCTAAAACTTGTGCCAGCTTCAAGAAACAGATTGCTGCCTGACTGTTTTGGCTCCAAAAGGAACCTTCTTCACTCACTTCTCGCTAAAGGAGCAACAAAAGGGGGGATAAATAAAGGAGGTTGAGGGGCCGCTGAACTACTTCGTGAACGGTTCGAAGCTGCACGGAAAGGTTGGAGGAGATGTATCCTAAAAGGAGCTCTCCCTCAGCCAAAAATATTAGGCTTCCAAACAATTGTAGTCTGTCCCAGGCGGAGGTTGCTGTAATCAAACAGGCAACCGATTTACTACTCTCTCAATCGAGGCCTTAGGGTCTTCAATGATCAAGTCCAAACTGGTCGGGGAGTGCCAGCCGCATCTGAATAATTTAATATCATCGGACTGATTTGGGTGTCCGTCCATAATGATATTGGAGAAAATTACGTGGCTGTTGAGCTCCGTCGATTATGACTTCGGGCAGGGAGAGCATGGATGCTCCTCTAGCCACCGACGAACTTCTATTGGGTGATGGGATCTATGTCGGCTAAGCGAGCGCTGGGCAAAAAATACGACATGCAGATAAAGACCGTCTGGCAGGTGACGGACCGGGGCATCCGAAAGAGTTTCTTTCACTAACAAAACGACAACTCTTGATCTTTGTAGGAATTCTGATTAGGTACTGCCCGATTGGTATTCATGCGGTTAGGCGGAATATAGTCTCTGGCTCTCTCTGTCGCAGCTGTTTGGAGGATGAGGAGGTGGAATCATCTTTTCATTCTCTACTCAGCTACCTTGTCTTTACAAGTTTAAGGTTTAGGTACCTAGGCTCTCACTCCATTAACACCCCAGAAAAGTCCTCAGCGGTGCAAATCTCTAGCTTACAAAATTTTACCCCTGGATCAACCTAAAATGGCTATTTTATACAATACTGGTTGAAACCTGCCTCTCCGCCGGTAAAGCTAAATTCTCTGCATACACTTGCTGCAAAAAGGCTTATTAGATTTAAAATAACTCGAACCATAAATATGGATTTTCAGGAAATTTCGACTACAGAGTCATATATTTGATTTGTATGTATAAATTTAATATTGAGTTTTTTTCAAATATGGTATACACGTATGTATGTATAATGGATATATGTATATATGTATGCATGTAAACATATTTCTTATCGAATCCGCAGCAAACATTTTAAAATAAGACACAATAGAATCCTAAATACAGATTTTCTCAATATCGCGACTCATGCTCCATCTAACGGATTAAAATATGGTTAATGCTCGTGTTACAGATCTGAGAACGTTCATTAGTTTTTAAGTTATGAATACCGCGTCACTAGACGGGGCGTTTACATTCTGGATGCTAGGATAGAAAGGAGTGCACTAGCAATATTTTTTGTCCAATTGGCTAACATAACCTAATTACTTGTATTGTAAAAATTCGATATACAATAATATTCTCGAACTTCTATTTCATTAGTAGGATACAATTGTTAGTAAAAATATTCAAGTATTGACTTCAAAGAAGAGATCTTTTAACCTGTAATCGTCGCAATGAATATTTCTTGAAAGCCTTTAATTTAAAACCGATATTATCTTAACACTGCTGTTAGGTTAAAAAAACTTACGAATCTTAGGTTAGAGGACCATTTGGTCCATACTGCAGTTTTCATACAAAATAACAATTTAATCTTAGTCTTTATATTTAGTTTGGTTCAATACTTGCTAAATATTATTATTTTATTATTTACTCAACTCTGGTAAAACCCAGCACCAGTGGCCTGCTCTAAAAATGCTTCTAGTTCAGGAGCTCGAAAGCGAGGAATTTGTAGTTGCTGCAAGTCTAAGTCTGATGTAAAGTGCTCCATTTGCAGTGCGTTTATTTGCAAAACCAACCGAAAAACATTTTTTTGCTCATCATGTAGTGCCAAAAAATATCGAACAAACTAATAAATACTTATTTTTGGAAAATTAATGTAAAGAAAATCAAAGAAAATATACTATGGACCAAATGGTCCCTTAACCTAAGATTCGTAATTTTCAATTTATCTTAGTCCAGTTTTAAGTCAGAGAATTAAATTTTCGCACATAATATTGTTTTATAAAAAGACCACCTGAGCTGAAAAATTTAGACAGTATATATCACCGTTCCAAAGTTACAAAGAAAACAAAAAAAAAATTGGACCAAATGGTCTTAACCTAACAGCAGGGTTAAATAATTTAATGTATGAGCTTTGAATTTTAATAGCTCAAACTTTCAAACAGCTGTAACTCTTTTTTTGAAAATAAATTTTTTTTTACGCTATTTTAATTACCTTATTTGTTCAATTAACTTTTCAACTTTGTAAGTTATAGATCGGTATCGGGCTCGAATACAGACCGGGGTAAAAAAAAGACATCAAAAATGATAGAAAAGTTTTTCTAATAATAAACACCGAGAGTATTTCTGCCATAAAAAAACTTCTCACACAAATCATTTTCCCTTCAGACTCGGTCCTTCAATTTGTGTTACAAAAAATGTAAGAGAAGTTCAGCCAAACATCGAGCAATATGATGTAAACGCCTTATTATTATTATTCCCTAGGGTAGGCAATGCAAGAGCTATTGCTTTCGTGTTAAAGAACCATGGGGGTAGTTATAATTAATATTACTCCAGGTTTACAGCATTCCGAAATACTTGTTTTGGTATCCGGGTTTTAATGTTTTTTTAAAGTTGTAAACTATATGTATATCCGCTGCTTTTGTCACTGGCAACATTTTAAATGTTATATCTGGAATCAGTTTTGATAGCTGACCCGACAGACTTTCCCCTGCACAAAATTTTGCAAATTGTTTCTGTATTTATTTTGCAAGTTAGAGAAAGCTTTTGTAAACTTGTGGAAAATGTTCCCCAACTACATCGGCATCGGCAATTGTTGTGTTCATCCACAGTTGTCTTATCAGCTCTGATTATATTTTATGATTATCAGAAGACATCTGTAGTGCGATTCACTAACTTTAAACGGTACGACAATCGCAATTTTTAGCGGCAATATCCGCCGTTTGCACTAACGATTGTGCGATTCACTAACTTATTCTTAACGACACTTAACAGCTGTTTCGTTGTATTTATTCAAAGTGATAAAGAGTGGCATCTCAGTCAAACTAAATGCCAAAATAAGCGAAAAGCACAAAGAGGAATAGAAAAAAAACAAACGAATGCCTGCTGCCAAATAAAAATTTGAGCGATGTTGTTATATTTCATTAAAGTGAAATAGATATTAGTTTGTTTCAAACTACAAACACTTAAAATTCTTTATATATTTATATTGCAATGATCCATTGTAGCGGAATTTCGGACTCTTCTATGAGTGTTTTGTTAGAATAGTCATCAACTCGACTCCAAGGAATATGCAGAATAACCTGCAAATATGCCATGGTTATCGTTTTCAAACTTCGCGTTGCGCTCCAGCGTATTTAGGATTTATGTACATACATATATTTAATTTTTTTTAATTATAATCATTTATCTATATATTAAAACTGAACTATATTTCTGTTTTTATACATGGATCCTTGTAAAAGTTTGCTTTTACCATTTGCATATTAATTGAATAGTAGATGTGGTGGTTGGCATAAGCCTCCTCATGATTCCTTGGTGGCAAAATTGATATATGCGTGGAATCGACGGCTCCAATTCAGCCTCCCACAAAGGAAGACGACGCCGAGCAAACATTTCTTTAGCAGAATGGCGTTCCACTTGGGTCATAGGAAACCTCACTTTCTGGTGAAACAACGAATCATTGATTGCATCCGTTACCCGATGAATTCCGGCTTACGGGAAACTGGCTCAGGGATATTCCCCATTGTTCACCTACGGGTCGTTGATAGCAACCAGTTGCGAAGAACCTTAACGCCGCTAGAACCTACCAATATAAAAGTAAAATTTAAAATTGCATACAGGCTTAAAGATTACACGAGCTACCTGTTTCTCAGTTGATATTGCTGTTATTCTGGATCCTCTTATTTGGTTATCAAGCTGATAAATTAGGTATTCAGCCAAGTCTGGAGTTAACCGATACAGTTTTTGAAAGTCTGTTGCATTTAAATGAAAGGGATTGTCCACATCTCGGAGTAAACGTCGATCCACTGTTGGAGCGCGTACTTCTTCATCACCTCGTGATAAATCATATGCCAGATATTTAAACGACATTATTTAATGTTCCTTTTTTAATTACAAGAAAACAAATCACTGAATTTAAAATTTTTCTTTTATTTAAATTGAAATCACGAATTTCACTTTTCTCGATTGAGTTAACAACATAAAATTTGTTGTCGTTTAGTTGTCGGTCATCGACTAGCTAACATCAACAGCTGATTCGGCGAATGCGAAAATCGTTAAAAAATGGCTACTGAATAGCAGGGTCGCTAAAATTTTGGTTAAGTTGAGTTAACCAAACGAATATCTCTAAAATAAGTTAGTGAATCGCACTACTGGTCTACTTCGGTTTTAAACAATGAAATCAAGCAATGAAAAAAGATACTGTGTGCACTATGCCTTTTGCAAAGTGCAAAGTAAACTTCTTGTTGCGAAATTTATGGTCAGTTTTCGGCATTGGCAATAGAAAACCTGCTCTTTCACCTTCGATATGTAGCGTGTAATAATAACAGAGATGGTGTGAGCAATAATTTTGTTCTAATTACCTTAAAAGTAGCCATGAAGTTATAATAAATTATATTTATTGTCCTAAAAGACGTCATTTGAAAGCAATTATTGTATTTCTGTATTAGTGCCATGGAATGTTTGGAGTCTATTCCTACTCCTGAAGCTATTTCTCTAGTGGTGGGACCAAGGCTGAGAGTTTTAATTTTCCACTTGCACAACATAATCCTGGAGCTTCATTTTTGAATTCCATTGCTATACAAAGCGAGTACATAATGTTCATGGATCCAATAACTGTACTGCAATCGACCGATTAGATCTCATTCAGCACATATCATGCTCTTGTGAAATCTTTCTTTCGTCTTGTATGTGTGCTGAAAATGGTTGTGATATGCGATTCCGTTGACTTGCATTATCTCAAGATTTGTGCTCTGAAATTTATCAAAAAGGAAATTATAGTAAATACAACTTATCTCCAGCAGCCGAGGCTTCACTTTAAAGCGATTGGTGCCGAGATGCAAACGTCAATTCGCCTTCATTGATTAAATATCAATAAGATTACTATACATCTTTTCAAAATCGGCCTAGCTCGAAGGACATGTACAAGGCACATGTCTTTGTCTGCACCAGCGCAGGTGCCATAAAATTCATTGTTATAATCTATCTCGGTTTTTCAATAAAATCTACACAACTTTTGCTACGAATATCAAACATTACCCGCGGGAAAGTAAAGATTTAATCAGCAACACAGTGACAATATTTTGAACAAAAAACAAAACAGACAAAGAAAGTTAAATAGATTCGTTTACGAAACAAATAGGCCAACAAATATTAGTTTTGGAAATATTTCGTCTCCAGTACCGTCTCTCGAGTATGTTTTTAATTCAAAATACTTCTTATGCATTAATTAATTATTTAAAAAAAAAAATATGTTGACTTCAGCCCTACTAACCGAGTCTACTTTTCCCAAAAATGTACATTCTGAATATGAACTTCGTCATTGCAGAAATACGATTTTTCGGAACACGGCGAACCTACCGCGTGTATTTTTAGCAAAACCATTTCTCATTGTACAGTCAGTCTACATACCTAATATAAACTGAATCGGTCCCTAAATACGATTTTTCGCAATATCTCGACTCCCGCGCCATCTATTGAGTTTTTGTTTTTTTTTTGCTAGTACTTTTTTGTTTCCATAACCAACCTACAAACTGAATATGACCAAATCGACACATAAATACGACGTTTAAATATATCTCGACTCCAGAGGCATCTACCGGCAATTTTTTTCATACAAACTCTACTCGGGTCACAGCTTTAGATAAATCAAAAATTTTTCTAAATTTTTAAAAAATAAATTTTTATTTTATAAACATAAATTTATTTGCAAAAATATAGTGCACGAAATTATTTAATAGCTAGAATATAAATATTTCGAACCAAACATTAAAATTCCTATTTTGTACGTTGCCTGCATTTGCGCCAAAAATATTTTCGAATGACAAGGTCAATTAGATGATGTGATTGTAGTCAATAGATTTGCTCATAACACGTTTGGTTTGCGCTACATTTTTTTACATGCGGATTAACACACATGTGTATTTAAATACATGAAGTTATTTATATCGTCTATGTTCGAATTCACAAAATCAAATATTTTATTTACTGTCGTGCAGCCTTGTCTGAACATAAGCCAATTGTGCGTGCTTGCCAATACAATGAGAAGTATAAATAGCAAAAAAAAAAAAAGAAAGAATTTAATTCACAGCTGTCCATCTGTTCAAATATCCATTTGTCTGGAAAACTTACAACGCTAATGGACTGACTAACTAAATTAGGCGGCTGGGCAACAGCTGTGTTTAACCGAATGCATCAGTGTGTGTAGTGCCGGTCGAGCGAGGTGGTCAATAACGCACAGATAATGAAATTACTTAAATACTTACTGAAGAAAATATCAATTTATTACGTTTGTTCTTTGTTTTTTTTTGTTTTACATTTAACTTTTGCTGCCTAGCCATTGAACTGACGAAATGAAGTGAAACAAATTGAGTGGGATCCCATTTTCTGGTGCGCTTATTAAAATGTTCACTTGAAAGTTAAATGTTCGGCTAGGCCTGCGTAAGGTATTTTTTATATAACAAAGTCACATTTGTGAAAATAAACGAAGGCAGCGTCATGACAAATACAAGAACTCCATGTATTTTGTTTGACCTTTTAGTGAAGTGAATGGCAGAGAAACTAAGAAAGACAATCATTAATAAATGGATGGAATATACAAGAACCAAAAAAACAAAAACGAAAGCATTGATCCTTATGAATTCACAATGGCGTGAATTTTCTAATTCGTACGTTAATATAAAGCGAAAATAACAATAAAATTTTTTTTTTGTTTTTAGCGTTTTTTGACAAGGCGAAGACGGAACAAGCATTCGGCTCATGAGACGCTATCACCTTATATGAGTTCGGCTTGGCTAATCGTTTACCAGATGAGCTCAGCATAAGATCGCAGCTTTCATGGAATTTGTGAATAAGCTCGGATATAATTATATACTTACATGGGAAGCAAGATTCTCTGAAAATTTTGATTAAAACATTGTGTATATTTTCACCGGAGGAAAACATTTTGTTTTTCATATGTCTTATGTGAATTTGCGCTCAGCCGAAGCTAGATAATCCAAAGATTTAACTTTAATTTATTACTGCAGTTTAAAGTAGTATAAAAATATTCAATTGCAAAACCTTATACATAAAAATCTCATGTCACGGTGTCGAACTACTCCGAATGAAATTTTGTACTTGTACGAGGTAGTTACAAGGATAGGTCGTAGAGTATATTTCATGGTTGGGGGAGGCTTGACACTTGGTTGAAACCCCGAATTTAGTTAAATTATACACAAGTTATATGAAATATTAAAATATGGGTGGCAATCGTTTCGTTCCGTCAAAATGGGTCATAGCTCACTATAAGATGGTGGTCATCTGCTTGAGCGGCATCTGCCGGTTTTTTTCTAGTCTATATATATGTTTTTTTTTATCTACTTATATAGTATTGTAAAACTGTAGAAAAGTCGTATCTGTACATTCAAAATTTCCGATGGTGATGCAGGGAATATCATAGCATCACGTGGATTCTTTTTAGAATATTTGCCTGTTTGAACGCAGTAAACTCGAAAACTACTGAATCGATGTTCAAGTGGCTAGCCAATAACCATAAACATAACAATAAAGAAATATTTTATTTGAAATATTAAATGCAAAAAATAAAAAAGCAATTTAATAGAAATGGCCTAGAATCGATTTTTTGTAATAAACTATAATTTTTTAAATGACATTATGGTCTTTATTATTGTTATTGACTTCTTTTTATGTAATTTTCAATCCAAATAAAAATTATTGGAAGTTATCTGAATAAAAACGTTGAATCCTATGCAATTTGAAGGATAACTCTAAAAATTAACGCGATAAAAAAAAAACAAAAAATGAAGTGTAGCGGCGCACGCTAAGTATAGCTAGCATCAAAAAAATACCGTAAACTTCAACAGTTTTGAAGTAAAATTTCATTTGGCAACAGTACCTGATTAAGGACCAATCTTGGTGTTTTTCTTTGCAAACAAGAAGTAAATAGCTCATCAATTATCACTTCTTCAGTTGCCTAAATCAAGGAGTTTAAAAAAACAACCTTATATCTTAGCCTCAGAGCTATAACTCATAGTGAACTAATCCCGATAAATTTCTTTATATTCTTTTTATTTAGGTACGATTAGTATAGGGAGTGCCGAATTTTATGATGTCAGTAAAATTTATAATTTTACAACTGTTACCTAACATCAGGATGATTTAGTAATATTGGAAAATCGAAATAGCACCTTTAAGTTATACACTTTTTTACCGAACCATTCCTCTCTATTGATTTACGATTTCAATAAAAACTAAAATATTAACTCCAACTTTTTAATAGATGTTTTCTTTAAAGAAGCAATGCTTATTAGTGCAGCTGACCCCACAATCCTTAGGGATCCTCTTCGAATGCAGCTTAGTCTTGATGAGAGTGTCGTCGATAACTGAACCCACATGAAAATAGGTTGAATACACTTTACAAGTGACCTAGTACAGGTCATAGATCTGGTCGAGTGGTTCATAAAAATGTGTTTGAAAATTTCCAAACATCCTCATATTTTCAACTTATTCCTAACAAAACCAATTTGACATGACCTCGTCTACAAAACAAACTTTGTGTATTTTAATTTTTTTAACTATTTTAGGTTTTAATATATCTTTCGAAAGAAAAATATTGATACTTGTTAGCAAGGCGAATTCATATCAGGTGTTATTACTATAGCAGGCAATTTGATTTTTTTTATTCACCTACATGTATGTATTTTGTTTTTCCTTTTGCGTATGAGCTTTCAAAAGTCGTAAAAGCAAAAACAGAATTTTGTAGTTGTACTTATACCTGAATTCGCCTTTTTTGTTAGATTAATAATAATATTTGCGAAAATAGTTTGAATGTGCGAAAAAAAAATTTGCAATGAACCTGAAATTTACACTTTTTTTAAATTTTCAATTTTGGTAGCTCCCTTTTCTACAAAATATACGTATTTACATTTAAGTCATTTTCTCCAAAGAAGGTTCTATTCTGAGAAAAATAAGGTATCATTGCTGAGAACATTTGATAATAAAATACGGACGCTACTTCCTGCGAGCACACACAAAGTTCTTGAACGCTTTGTTAGCAACCGAGTTTTTGTCGTACTCGTACTACAAAATTAATTCCTAATGCAAGAGTTCCATATTGCAGCCGGAGTTCCAAAAGAAAGAGTTGTTCTTGGGTAATTTCTGTATATCCTCTACACAGCAGATATTCCTACAGATCCCCGTCTCACATTATCAACCATTGTGGCTGACACTGCATTCCTTAGCAGATCTCGATGCACAAACATTGCATCCAGACTTCTAGCTCAGTATTTACTGCTCGTGGAGGAGTGTTTGGTTAAATGGCGCATCAAGGTCAATCAATGAACAAAAGTGTAAACTCGTTATTACCTTCATATTAAATAGGAACTTCTCTCCGCCGCTGCCCCTTAAATAGCATTACGATTCCGCAGGTCAATGAAGGGTGGTGTATTTTGATGTGCATCTCGATAGGCGTCTTACTTGGTGCCAGCAAATTGATTCTTAGAAAACTCAAATGAATATGAAAGCCAATGACCTTCATTGGGTCATCAACTCGCGTTTCCCATTAAAACTGGCGTACAGAATAATGCTCTACACTAGTAGTATAAAACTATCCTGTACGTGCGGATCACTGTTTTGGGGAAAAGTGTTCGTGAGTAATGAGGACATCATACGAAGAGCTCAATCGAAAATCCTTAGAAAAATCACAGAAGCTGTGTGGTACATTTCGGAATAAGAACATCCCCTCCGTACAAAATGAACGAGCGAATATTAACGAAGATAACTTACCGATCAAGCAACACATTGAAATGATTTTCCATTCCGACAATCAATATTAGGGGGTCCGTATAGCAGACACATTCCTTAGATAGAGGGTAGTTTATTTAGAATTAGATTAATATATGAAACAGAGAAGATTCAATAAATAAATAAAGTTATAAGCAAAAAAAAAAACAAATACATTTAATTTTTTTTTAATCTCTCTGGTAATACATTTTCATCGCTATGCATAGTTTTTGTAAATTTTTAGAACATTGTCCTTATATATTTTTTTTTTCGCTGAGCACGCGATTTGTAATACAAAATTGCAGCACTGCCCATATTACCGGCATCATTCTCAAACGTGATAGTGCATTTCTCTGAATAATGTTTGAAATTCATTCACTCAATTTGCATTAACTATTTTTTTATTTTTCGTCTAAAAAATTATACCTGCAATTTGTTCTAAAATATGCGCGCACGATGCTACATTTATGTTAGATTTGTATAGCAACACAACATTTCTGTAGATATTCAAATAAAAATATGCCGCTGCAATATCCAGTACCTACCTCCATCCAAATCCAAATAGCCAGCTATACATACCCTGCCGGAAAAAAAGGAGACAGTCTAGAAAATTTACCAATTTAAAAAGTGGGTGGGAAGTCAACTGTTTCGAAACAAATGTATTTTAAATTAATTATGTTGATCGAACTTGCACCAAGTAACTAAAATATACATATATAATTATTTTTTTGTAGATAACTACTAGCTTTATAAATATATATATATATTTGGTTTAAAACATACAAAGCTATACCTGATCGAAGTGAAACTGTTAGTTCGAATTTTGTGATTAAAATGATTTATTTTATAGAATTTTTGCTATTTTTTTTAAGATTTGTATATTAGTTTTTTTTTTTTGGTAACAAAACTTTAACAAATTAGAAAATCAAATCCCATCTGTTCTGAAAAAAACCTGAAAAAACCTAAAAACCGAACTAATAAAAGTTTAATGTTTTTTCCAATCCCTACATGTTTTGTGTCATCTTAAAACCCTACCCATATAAAAAATTTAAAAATGTGTGTTTGACATCAGAAGGTACCTACTAACCGCCCCTATACCTAAATTTTTTGCCGGAAAGCAGTGTATTTCAGTTTATACTCGAAATGTTGGTATACATATTCTTAATTTTTATACTGAACTAGATTTTACCGGCGGCTTAGCTCGTACGGCATGCGGCTAAATGGTATGGATTTGAATGTAACTTAAAATAAAATAAATATTTGCACCAAAGGTAATAACTTTTAATTCATTATTTTAGGTTTTTATTTTTTTACTACCTAAAACAAAATATACGCCTACTTCATAATTGGCGATTATGGTTGGTTGCTGAAACTTTTTTGTCATTGGCAACTGCGCAGTATGCCATGCCGTTCGGTTTTATTGAAACCTAATTTATTGTTAGAAATAGCCAACGTAATCAAACGATGGTGACAGTGAGAAGTCTTATTTTCATCATTAAGTTTCTTAAGCCTACTTCCCTTAAATACCATGCCGTACATCTCCTTTAACTTAATTATATAATTTTATTAACTTTCCGCATAAGGTGGTAATTCTCTCCAAAAGTTTTGTCCAAATAAAGCTTTGTTAAAACTTTTTTTTTTTGGTACCCACATTTCAATGTTTGATTTAACTCATTATAATTTTAAGTAATTTTTAAATAGGTGGCAACCATCTTAAAAATTAGTTTTGAAACAATGCATCTTTAAAGCTTGTAGTTTAGCACGCATATTGTAAAATTTCGTTTATTTTTTTATTTAACTTAATTTGCAAATAAACAGGTGGCAACCTTCTTTAAAAGTATTTGGGAAATGAAACATTATTGAGGCTTGCATATAATTTTAAATAGATTTGATATAAATAACTATAGTTTTTATTAATTTTTTAAACAAGTGGCAACCCTCTACAAAATTATTTTTGAAACTAAGTTTTCTTAAAATTTTTTTTCGGTACTCATATTATAAAATGCAATTTGTTTTGTAAGTTAACCTAATTTGCATGTAAACAGGTGGCAACCTTCGTTCCAAACTTTTGAAAAATGATGCTTTATCAAGCATCTTTTGTTTGATAGCCAATATTTGTAATATTTTCTTTCATTCATTGATCAATGTTACCTATTAAACAGGTGGCAACTCCCTACAAAAAATTAATTTTATGGTAACCTATATAACGGACTACATATGTGTCAAATCTTATCCAGATCGTCGTTATATTGCAATATGCAATTTAACTTATTTGTTTAATGGACTATAACTTTTTTAACAGGTGGCGGCTATCCATATAAAAAAGCCTATATTTTAGCGTAGGTCTAGGCTAGTTGTGTGCTAAATGTTATACAATTAAGTTCAACCGTTAGGATCCGAAAATGTAATAACACACTCACTCTCACACTCATCCGCCAATACACAAACTTTCACAACTTTTCAACATTCATCGAAGGTTATTTCAAAGGCGACGGTAATTTTGCAAAAAAGGAACGGAAAATAGCTGCGCCAACTAATTTTAGGTTGATGTATTTATATAGTTAAATATACTATGCAAATTAAGAAGAATTAGGTCTTAAATCTAAATGTATCTTCTATTTTCTTAGGGCTAATTCACAATAGCGCAGTTCTTTCACTTGCGAACACTGCATCTCAGGTCGGATATCATTTTACTGAGTATGCTCATCTCGCATATTTTTCCGAGTTAGTGTTGTTGCTTTACATGCATTTTTTTATCCTACCTGGTGTTCTTTTGCAACTCGGTTACAAAGAAACGGGCCCAATATTAAAATTAAAATGTGTTTTTGTTTAAACGGAAAATTAAAAATTTGATAGTTGCTATAATAAATAATTGCAAATGGACAGATTTGCAAGTAGTATACAAGCTTTAAAACGGTTTGAAAAAAAATTCAATTTCCAGCAGTCGGAAATAAAAACATTTTAATGCAGCTGCAAATAAAAAATTAAGTTTGATGCTCTATCTGACCCGGAAAAATAGTTGAAATCAAATGCAGAGTTAGTTGCTTACGAGAGAAAACAAAGAATTTCATACACTTGTAGTTAGTAAAAATTACTTTTTAAATTGCATTCAAAGTAATTCTATTTCCGACAGGGTATATATGATCGAACAAATACATGTAAGTGCGGACGCATGTATGGATGTAGGCATTTCAAGGTTGCTTACTAGCAACGATTCACACACACACTCACAAAAACCCACACACAGTTATGAGCACAATCAAACCGACATGCATTCATCATGACTTACATACTACATACAAACATACATACTTACATATTTATTATGCACTCATCTACGCACTTACATCATTCAATACTTTGATAGCAAACAGCCATGGTCATGACCATGCGACGACGCTTCATTTTGTATGCACATACATACATATCTTTATGTGGATGTGGCTGTGTATGTGTGCAACTGGTCCTGACGCTGCATAATGCCATCTTTCATAATTTTGAATTTTCCACTTTTTTTGTGTGCATTTTTCTTGTCGCTTCCTTTTCTCTTTAATTTTATATAAAATATTATTAAACTGATTTATGTACGGCAGTCAGTGGGTATACCAAATACAACAACTACTATGTAGGTAAATTGCCACATGCAAAAAGTGTTATTGCCGCATTATTCACTGAATTTCCAAGTGGGAAATATGCAAATCTGATGAAAGATGAGAGAAGGTTACTTGGCTCATAATTGTATAATGGTGGGACATCAAAAAAATAAAAAAAGTATATGATTAAGATAGTGAGCAAAAGTCGGGGAAGAAATTGTCTAAACTTTTTCAAGGGTATTCATTTATATGAAAAGCAGAAATTAGTTAATCCGGATTAACTAAAACCAGCTCAATGCGGACTACAAAGGAATCCGGATTACCGAAGACATTAGAAGTACTGGGGGAAAACAGTTTATATATTTTCTTTATTATGGTAAAAAAAATAGCTATAACCATCACTTTAATATGAACTCAAAGTTATTTATATTAACTCAATATTTACTTAAATAATTTATTATCTTTCTTCAGTCTTAAGTTCAGTTGAAATTGAATTTTACACAAACGGCGCATGCTTTGATTTTATAGAAACCAAATACATAACTATTGCAGGAGAAAAGAGTAAAAGTTAATCTATAATTATTATAGTAAGATACACATTTTTCGAGCAGTCTTTAAACTTTATTTAAGAACTTGTACTACAAAAGTTTTTTTCATAATAATTATCAGAGTGATAACTATTTTTAAGTCTTCAAAGATTTTTATTTTGGTGCTTATGTTATAAAAATTTTCTCATAATAATTTTGAGTAAAAAAAAATTTGTTTATGTCTTGAAGGACGGGGCTTTTTCGGCATAAGTTCGGGGGGGTTCGAGATTACTTTTGCTTAATTTCGGGACCAACTCGGGATTCTGGACTAGTTATAAGACTATTTTGGACTCCAAAATAGCTCCGTATTTTAAAACTTAAAATAGTTGTCTTACTCATAATTGGTATGCAAAGACTTTTATAATATATGTAAGTCTCAAAATAAAAGCCTTTGAAAAACATAAAAAAATTCATCTCGCTGGTAATTAAAATGGAAAGACTTTTTCTAATATAAGTCTCAAAATAATAGTTATTGTTAGTTGAAAACTTTTTTCTCACTTACAGTTATTATGAAAAACATTTTACAATATGAGTTTCGAAATGATAAATATCGAGAACATAAAAAATTTTTCTCACTCATAATTATTATCAAAATACTTGCATAGTTTTTATCTAAATTAGGATGACTTTTATTAAAAGTGCCACGTACAAATAGTTATTATTCTGGATCGCTAATATAAACCTTACCTGTAATCCTCTTCGTTTAGAAATCTGGAAACTCTCTTATTTATTTTAATACCAGCTTACACCCGGCAGACGTTGCCCTGCCTATATTTATTTAATATCTAATTGGCTTTGTAAGAAAACTTTTAATGGCTTCTGTGCCTAATAACTTGTGTGTAATATAACATCAACAAATCTACCCATAAAACTTTTCGCCGGCGAAACGAATTGTTAAACTTTCATATTTTAATATTGCTCATAACTCGTGCAAAATTTAATTAAAATCGACTTTTCACACAAGTGGCACCCATCATAAAAGTTAGCCGTGAATCTCCTTCCCGAGACGAGCGTTTGGCACCCATGTTTTAATATTTGGATATCTTCTTATTACGCTTGTGACTTTTCAGACAGGTAGCACCCTCGGCAAAATATAGTTATGAACCCACTCCTCATAATATCCATATTTTAGTACTTCATAATTGTATGGATAATGATATAATTCAGTTAAATTCGAATTTGTAGACAGGTGGCAACCATGTGCAAATAAAACCATGTCTAAAACCTTCCCGGAATTTGACCTAATAACTATGCAAAATTTCACGGTTATGCCGTGCTCTGGATAAACAGTTATAAGGGCCCAAACAAACAAATTTTCACATTTATTATAAAAAAGGATAAACAAAAATATAACGTAACACATACCCATTTTCCGAAAGTTTGATTTTTGCGTATTTCGCTCCCTCTTATTATTAGTACTAAATTCGAAAATAATAGGATATTTTTCAAAATTGTCCATAACAAGTTAAAATATAGAGTGAGGAACGATTATAATTGAAGAGGTTACTACAATATCTCTGTAGATATATCTATTTGATCATCGCGCCTCCTTAACCCACGCATTCTTTCTCCAACTCAATCCTCTGTATCAATTTTTAGCAAATTCTATAGTTATTGAAATATCGAACTTTTGCAAATTACCGTTGTTGAAAATGTGTATTAATTTTTACTAGATGAAATTCTGAGCTTTTTGTTGTTGTTGTAACAGCATAAAACATTACCCATACAATTTTGGGGAATGCTGCTGAAGTGACAGTCCTTGGCCGGATATAGATCCGGGTCGTTCCGGTATCGTAGAACCGACTGTCGTGGGAACGGAAATTCTGAGCTCATTTTGCTCTATTGAGATAACTGTTTATTGCTTTTCAATTATGAGTTTTGGTGTTCTGCGGAAAACCTTCCTCCCGTCTTACAACTTATGCCCTTGAGCTCACTTTTTTGAAGATTGCGGATTAATATTTCCTATTTTAAAATTCTTCTATTACTCTATATATGAGGATATTTATTAGTCAATGAGTTTTCGGTTTTTGCGAAACAGTTGTTTTTCCAAACTTAACTGTGATTAGAATCAATCGATTTAAGTGTTTAAAGCAATCATAACTAGCCGCAGAACGCTACAAAAAATTGTTTAATAGAAGTTTTTCTGTAAGCTTACAATGTTAATAAAATAAAGTATACCAATAAAAATTGACCTGCAATAAAAATAATACATTAAAGTTAAAAAGCAGGGGCTTTAAAACATATCAGTTTTATTTAAAAATAACTATCACTATATGGGGCCCGTTTTAATGTAACCTACTAGTTGCAAAAGAACACTCTAACTCGGATAAAATTTCCTTTTAGTTACTCCACAACACTGGCAAAATCTGTCATTAAACATATGATTTGTTTAGTGAAATTTTAAAGAAGCAAAACAAAATGAGCATATCTGAGGATTCTGTGGTAAGCTATTAAATTTATTTAAAAACTTTAAGTAACCTTTTACTTATGTAGATGATGTCTTTGTACACGGGTGAGTATTGCGAATCACGTCGCAATAGAGAGATGCAAGAAGTACTAGAAGTATTGGAAACGATATATGCCAGCCTCCAACTCTTCTAAATTCTCCGAGAGTGAAAACAAGGCACATGAGAAGTGCTCCAATTTTGAAGGTACTCGATGCAATGAGTGAGGCAGATTTCAAAATGCACATGAGGCTAAGACGCAAAACCGTGGAATATCTAGCAAGTAATAACAGAATGTGTGTAAAAGAAATGTATAAACTTAATGCTATTTTATTTTCATTGACTCCGAATACGTCTTAACTGCGTACCTGCCACATCTGGTGGTGGTAGAACGCGTATATTACCACAAAAAAATCCGTGTATATGTACATTTGGTATGTAATCAATACAGTGGCATTTAGGCAACTAGCAAATTTGTGCGATATCAACGATGTGATTGATGAAAATACGTTTGCACTTGATGTAGGTTTTGAAGAATGAAACCTAGACGCAGCCCTTGACAGAAGGCAACCTTTTTTAATTATTTAGGACAACAAATAAAAAAATATCCAGTTTCAGTGAAACCATTTTAGTGAATTTTTTGCAATATTTTTGATGAAAATTCTTCGTGCTCGCTTTTATAAAACCCTTGTACATTGTACAGCAAAATGTTACCGATGTTTTTAGAAAAATTGTTTAATTGATGCTCTTCCGCATGTACAAGGGTTTTATAAAAACGAGCACGAAGAATTTTCATCAAAAACATTGCAAAAACTTCACTAAAATGGTTTTCACTGAAACTCACTGTAACGTTTTAAAAAGCTGTTGCTAGACAGAGTAATTTCTGTTTGCTATTTTTTCCAGCCAGCACATTTACCGAAAGTGTTTCAAACGGTCTGTAACCCACATGCACCGAGTCGTCGTTTGAAATAATCGGACTACTCCCAAACATTTCGTCCATTTGCTCCATATAGGGGACAAAGCACGTGCAGCCGCCAGTTCTACTGTTGTTGTCCCGTGCTGCATTATAGGCCTGGAGAAGACTGCGCATCTTCGACTCTAAACACAGCGGCGTCCTTTCTAAGTCCTGGAAGTGGATTATGTATATAAATATAATTTGTTCAAACATATATTTCTTGAACCTACCGTGATCGCCATTGACACCATGTCTTCCAACACGTTCGCGTAGGCCACCCTCTTTCCTTTTTTGTTCTCCAACTCCGCTTTCCGGGCGAGGTAGCATCTCAAATACTCAATTGTCTTCTCACATGACCATCTCTTTCGCCTTTTTTCTTGCATTCTGAAATAACAAAACATGTTTTAATTCATAATTTTATGTGAAATATACGAAAAGCAATTTTACTTTCCCTTGTTCCATTTTTATTTGTTTTGTTTATGTATCCATAAAACATACAAGATTTGACAGTTGATTGAAATTTCCCAAGTATTTTTCCAGATCCCATTCACAATAGCGTAGTTTTTTCCGCTTCCCAACACTACATCTCAGGTCGCATATCATATAACCGAGTTGGCTCAACTCGTATATTTTTCCGAGTTAGTGTTGTTGTTTTACATGTTATTTCTTATCCTACCTTGTGTTTTTTTGCAACTAGGTTACATTAAAACGGGCCTATAGTTAGTGGTACTGAAATAATTAATACGTGTTTGATCTTTATTACTCTTCAATGAAAGCAAAACTATTTATCGATGGAAAACATAAATAATAAATTAACTTTTGTGTATTGTAAACTCCTTAATATTGCAAACTAAAAAATTTTTGTGTGCAGACGCCGCAAAAAATGGGTCGCTAGCGGCAAAAGGGTCACCCATTTTTTTTGTTTTTTTTTGCTTTTCTTATCTTATAATATAATACATTTTAGGTTTTAGCTTTAAATTTTGTTACATTTTTGAAAACAAAAACTTTAAATAAAAGATAATAAAATCAAGTTAAGCTAAGAGAAATCACGTATTTGAAAAAGGTTTTCCTTTTCGAACTCTGCGCTGTTCAATTTAAAAAGAAAACAGCGAGACTAGCCAATGCACATTAACAACACCGAACACAAATACAAAATTTTAATGTAGTTTGTTCAGAACTCAAACAAAACAAAATGCACGTAACTTGACATTTCTAGCCGTGGGGCGAAATCGCTCAGATGTTCATTCAAATAGGGTTGCAAACATAAAAGTCCTGATAAAAGGCATTGGCGCCTAAAATGAGGCAATTCGCTCCTTTTGTCGCACAAAGGCTAATTTCATATATATCAAATATTTCACAAAAACATGTAAATATATTACGCTGTAACGTTTTAAACAAAAATGTCATATAAGGAGATTACTGACTATGTCTGATGTTTTCAATAAAGTTGTATTGGAATTTAAAAGTCATTACCACTAACTGCTTAACGCCAGTAAAATGCTCAATGCATTTCAAATTGAGTGCAGTCTGTCTAATCCTGTCTTTTATCTCCATTTCGGTTTTGCAAAGGGTACTTTTTTTTGAGACGTGTAGTTTTCAATGATGCAGTACTTTTTCCGAAGTTGGTCTTTTTGATAGCAGTTACCTGATTTATGCTCAGCTTGGCTTACCATTTCATAATGAACAGACTTTTCGGAGCAATGTTTGCAAATCATGGAAATTTATTACCAAAATAATGGTTCAGTTTGCGTGGGTCGATGTAATCGCCCAGCAGAGTCGGTAATTCGAGCAACCATGGATCGGTTTCGCAGCACGTTTACTCTAGTGGATAATACGTATCCTCTGAGAAGTCGTACTGTGCACACCGAATACGCTGTCGAGCAGAGTATCGAAGAAGACCCGAAAGACTCCATCCGCCATCGCGCGCAACAGTTGGAGCTGCAATCGTCCACTTCATGGAAGATTTTGAGAAAGAATCTTGGTTCGCGGGCTTACAAACTCCAACTCATGCTAGAATTGTAGCCGAACGGCCAACAAACGCGTCGCACGTTCGGTGAATGAGCCCAAAACGAGATGACCACCGATCCCGAGATTCATAAGAAAATTTTGTTCAGCGATGAAGGGCACATATGGAGTGTTGATAAAGCCGCAAGCCAATTTTAAAATGCCGTTACATCCTCAAAAAGTCATTGTTTGGTGGGTTCTATGGGCAAAAGGAATAATTGGTCCATATTTCTGCAAAAATCAAGTAAAAAGGGGAACGCTATAGGGCCATGATTAATGACTTTTTCATTCCCGAATTGGAGAATGCTGATATGGATGACTTTTGGTCCTAACAAGATAGCGCTACATGCCCTACCGCCAACGAAACAATAAATGTATTGAAAGAAACTTTTTGTGAGGCTATGTGGGGTCGCTTGTCTACGAAGATAAGCCCGAGACGATTGACGCCTTGAAAGAGAATATTCGGGGCGTTATTGCTAGTAAAAAGTGGTCGAAAATTGCACCTCTCGGCTGGAATTTATTGGAGCCAGCCGCGGCGGTTACTTGCACGAAATCATTTTTAAAACATAATGCCAAACCCTTATCTTTAAAATATAGGTAAATTCTTGGTCATATCATTAAATTATATGCATTTTATTTCTTCTTCTAAGTTTATTTGCAATATTTTGATTCTTCAAAGGCATTTATCTTATTTATCTTATAGCCATCCATTTTAATTGAGCCTTTTAAAATAACTGGTTCATTTTGAACAGCAAATTTGAAACCTACATAGTTTAATGAAATTTTATTTGAAAAGATTAACTAAAAGAAGAACATGAATTCATTTGAATTTCTTTTGGTTTTCCTTTTCCATCACTTCAGTTATATTGCGTATGAAATTTCCATTTCAATCCACAATGCATTTCAAATTTCACATGCTATATGAGTCCCAAGAGAGATAAACTTAAAAAAGGTTATTTTTGCACATGCGTTTTTCATTTTAAGCTACCATTTCACATTGAATTTTACTACACCTTTGCGAATTCAATTGTGTACGCATATTTGTGCTGATGAAATAAACAAATGACTTTATGGTGGCTGGGACTTGGTGAAGGCGCGCTTATATTCAAGTATTAATATTTCCCCTCTCATCCGACACTCCACACATAATCAAATATTCTCGTATGCGGAAATTTACGCGCGTGCAGTGTCAATAACAATTCAATTCAATAAATGAAAATTTGCAATAGTTTTCACCACCACCAGCAACCTCAATCTATTCGTTGCCTACAAAAAAAAACAAAAAAACAAACACGAAAAGTTTTTTTTTATATTGCAGGAATTTTCTACGCAACATCGAATTGTTAGCAAATTTTTCTCACATTCTCCATAATTCGTGCCATTTTTCATCACTCATGCGCACATTCTAAGCCCGGAATGTATTTAATTTTTATAAAAAGTACCACAAAAATGCAAAAATATGAGTGCTTTTATGAATTTGTATGACTAGAATGTATGACAAAGAGAATAACGTTGTTAAATTCAAACGTGCGTGCATAACATGCCCAAAAATACCCTGCAGGAAAAATTTGAGTGATTGCATGAGAAGCTGTTTGCTTCAAAAAAAAAAAGAAAAAAAGTCAGTCAGACGAATAATAGATAATATTTTTCTTGTATTTAACACCCCTCTCACATCCGACGCAGGTGTTAATTGTCCGAAATGTGGTACGAAGAGCAATTGGTGTCGGAGCAGAACGAGGTTTACGAAAATTACTATAACTAAATAACTAAAAAAATATGTGGCTTAAATTGCTCAAAGAGAAAAAGGGTTTTAATGCATATTTAAAATATCTTTTTCATTTAGCCCAAACTTTTCAGTCAGAACACTTATAACGCATTTGAATCCGTTTTGGAAGAGGCCAACCATTAAACATTAAACAACATAAAACAACTACAACTAACAATAACTAGCAACTAACATTTTATCACTGAATTTAAAAGTATTAGAATAATACGTAACTTCTCCTGTGCATATTCATGCAATTTTTCGTTACAGCATATTTTCGCTCATAAAATGAAATCCATTATATTTGAATTTTTAAATAAAAACGTTCTCGCAAATTTACAATAAACATGGTTGAAAATATCATTCCTCATTTAAAATAATATTTGTTTATATATGTATATATAATATAAAAATAGAACTTCGAATTCCCCAGACTTCAAGATAACTGAGCTCTTCTATTAATTTGCTATGAAAACAATTATTTTCTGTATTAAAAATAATAATGAAAACTCAAAGGTGCGCCGTTTTCTACACTCGATGAAAACTGACAAAAATCATGCAGTTATTCTCCAAGAAAAAACAAAAAACATGCGACTCTTATGTGTGGTGAACTTTTCAGTAAATCAATAAATCTCTTAACACCCGCTCACGTACATATGTCTCCTGGTCGGATGGGCAAGGGTTTCTGTTCATTTCCTTTGCACAGGGTTTTTTGGGGCTCGAATCTTTCGTTCGTTGTGGAATTTGTTTTTTTATTATTCATACAATTGATAATTATTCACAACTTTTTTTCCAAATATTTAGGTGTTATTATAATCATTCAATATCAACGTCATAGCTAGAAACTCACTCGCACTACATTAATAAGAAATTAAAGAATTTCTCTGCAGGGTTACCTGCAGTCATGCTTAGATGTGACATGTGACAATATAATCATATTTTGTGTTATACTATTTGCCATATAACATAATTAAAAGCACTTTGAGAGGACATTTTTGAATACGCTTTTTATTTTTTTTATTATTTTCGTATGCCTGAGAATTGGCAAAAATAATAATATTTGCATATACCAAAAACAAAATATTAAATTCAGTTTAATCACCAGCTAGTGTGCAACTATTCATATATCTACACGTATATACCTAAATATGTACATATATAATGGCTCCAATTTAACACAAATTTCCATCAGCACTTTTCTATCTTAGATATTTTTCACTCGCCTTGGTTGGCTCCGAAATATTTTTGCCACAGTTTCGCTACGATATAAACACCCTCTCTCTGCTCTTCTATTGTTATTCTAAAATTCGAGGATACTTTTTCAATGTTTACTATTCACATTGTTAATTTGTGATTCGTGGGGTAATAATACAATATATTCCTTTTACAGTGTGACTGAGGTACAATGAGACCTTTAAAAATGCCCGATTTTGGTGTCAAGTAGCCACATTCATATGTATGTATATGTATGTGTGTGTGTGTGTGAGTGTGTTTATGTAACCATGCCCAAACGGCTGGTCATATTTGGTATATATAAGAAAATAGCTAATATTCTAGATTAACATTTACAGAATATTTTAAAAAGAGTTATCATCGGTTAATAAAGTTATAGTCGATTAAATAAATAAATTAAATCACATATTGCTTATATAACTACCGGAAAGATTTGCATACGATTTGGCACATATGTTTTCAGACTGTTATATATGTTACCATGTAGGCAAAAAAGGAGTTTAGAGAGTTTTAAATTCAATTAGAGCAATAACTGAAACCGAATATGGCAATATGGGTATCAAATGAAAGGAGTTTAATAAAGGCTAATTTCGAAAATTTTTTGAAAGAAAATTGTCACTTGTTCAAAAAAAAATTAAGTTATAGTAACAAATTAAATGAATTCTTACAATATGGCAACACTTCTGTTTTAAAAATTTATTAAAATTATAACAAGTTCAAACAAATATAGAAATATTGGAGATTTGCGACGGAGGTTTAAGAAAGTTTAAGGAAAATATTTTTGGATTGGGCTGCCAACTGCTTGAAACTAAATTAGCTTAAACTATTAATTTAAAATAGATAGTACCTCATGGGCACTAACATCTATTTTATTTAATTTCAATACATTTTTAAGTTTACTGGAATGCAACAGCATTAGTGTGAAATGAAAACTTTTATATGGAAACAATTTTAAAAATAGGTGGCACCTCTTGAAGAACATTGATCCAAATTAATTTGTAAAGTAACTGAAATTTTATTATACTGCTGTAAATTAAAAATTGTTTAGGGAAACTTGATTCGATAAATATATTCAGTGAGGACTGCCACCGTTTTAAAGAATTTAAATTCAACAGATTTTATTACTTAAATGGAGCATTGCAATACTTGTTTTTGATGTGTTGCCAACTGTTTCAAAATAATATTTATTAATAACGTATGGGGGAATATTTTAACAAAAAGAAACTTGGAAACATTCAATCAAAGTGTTGCCGCTTTTCTAAGACTTTAGATACATTTGTACTTATTGCTTTTCTCCCTTAGATGGTGAACCACCGAGTACGCCTCAGGTCGGCCAAATAGTCTAAATAGTACCTGTTGGTTTCGAGTACTGTCCAGGGCGGGAGAGCGCCAGAGATAGTGGTCTATGCTCTCAACTTCCTCCTTCGTCTCGATTGTCCAGTTATTAGCTCGAGAGAAGGGCGGTCAAGGCGAATGAGACCTTTGGGTTGTCTTACGCCAACATTGGGTCAATCTTGTATGTTAATCTGATAAGTGAGACCCATGGCCCACCTGGTATTCACCCCAACGATGAGGTTTGTTCTTAAACTGCGTTTGCAGGAGATTAGAGCCATGCCCGCTTCTAGATCAAAATTTAGCACAGATAATTTCCTTCCTTCCCTTTCCAACTCGTCTGCCTCTGACTCGAGCGCCCAGGCACCCATGCAACAGTCATGTAAACTATGGACATTATTTTTGTGAGAGCTTAGAGATATAAACCTATCAGAGTATAAGTATAGTAACAGGTCTATTTGAAGGAGCCGACAACACCGACCAGCCTCCAGTATGGCATTTAACACGCTAAACCCGTATCATTGTAGAGGTTTTGAGGCGGAACTGATGGCAATTGACAGGGCCACGAAACTAGTCAAGTGTGATACGATATCAAAGGTTGATGATGACTTTCACTGATAGTCAGGCGGCAATAAAATCGCTCTTAACGATGATGGCTTACTTGATGAAATAACTAGGTATAACTTTACAAACTTGCCACCGACACTATTTGCTTCCGACGGGCTTCTTACGCTGACAAATGACAGCTGGCGGAACGAGATTACTTAGAAAATTGTGGCCGGTACTTTGTGTTAAACGCACGGGCTTACTTTTGAAGCTAAATAAGTAAAACGTCAACATGATTATAACAGGGCGCTATTTGACAGGTTAAAATGTATATCGATTGGACGTACGATTGCATGATTTGTGTAGAAGTTGTCAAGATGAAGAAGAGGAAGAAACGGTATTGTACCTTCTGTGCCAATGCATCGCTCTATCGAGACGAAGATTTAGGTATTTCAGACAGACAATTTTCGTCACCTTGGAAAACTTTAGATGCACAGAAATCTCAGATATTCTAAAATTCTTGCAAAGTACGAAATAATTTTAGAAGGAATTGGAAATTGTTAATCCCTATGCGGTAATACAACTGGCCTAGAGCTTAAGTGTGTCTCTGAGGATAGCCGCCATAACCTAATTAACTTATCCTAACCTATGGTATTTAGCTTTGCCTGAGAAACACTACAATGGTCCGGTAAGCGATAGCAGAGGTCCAGCGCAAATTTCTTGCGGTGAATCCCGCTGTCCACTCTTTCATTTAGTTCGGAACAATCCGTCGACTCTGGGTCTAGGTCTATGGCATCTTTTCCCATTCATGCCTCTCTGGGATTCTTATAAAGAAATTTGGTCCATGCAAAATAGAAGAGTGGTGTTGTCTAACTTCCATAGGGTATTCGGAAGAGCCTTCAGGACTTTTGCATGACCGAATACAAAATTGTATAAAAAAACTAGCACGAAGAGCAAGTTGTTCCGCATATTAGCTTGATTTATTTTGTGTTTACGCTAAATAAGTTCAATGCAAGAATACCGTCGTATTCGTAAATAGTTGGTGCAAACTTTGGAGACGTCTTTAATATAATAACTCGCTAATAATTCATGGAAAAATTATTCCCGCATTAATAACCATTAATGGGTATTTTATATAATTTTTTGAAATTCATTTAAAATACATTGATTCTCCCATATGTGCACATAATTACTAAAGTCGTCTAAGTCAAAATTAACAAGAAATTAGTTTATCACTTAATTCGCACCACATTATTTTATGCTAAATTTATTCAAGGCAATTTTTACGTCAAGATTGTCAATCAATAGCCTTTAGATAGTGGTTGTAATTTCCAAGTTATACGAAGTTGATTATGATAGTGGTCAAGGTTCCTATAGATTACAAATTATTGGTATTCGGTTATTCCTTTCAACCGAATGACAGCGATTTTTGTTTGATAGAAATGAAAATAAAAAAGCAGATTACTTATACAAACCTGAGTATTATTATAAATTGATAGAAAAGTGTAGAAAAAGAAATACATTTTCGATAAAACAAATGTCGCATCCGGATATTATTTCAACGAAATCACTATAAGAAACAAGAAGAATAAGAGATATACGGAGGTATTAGATTAATTCCATTTTACACCAACATTAGACCAGTAACGCAAGAAAAATATAAAGATATTCTGTGTTTACTATCATACACCTCTCCAGTTTTCCAGGAACATTGCAAAAAAAAATTAAAATCACGCAATAATAAAAAGGGATTAATTTTTAAAAATAATTAATAAATGTTGATGAATTATTTTATTAAATTTATTATGTTTTTTTTTCTAAAACTAATAGTTCTTTGTTGCTTTAGGACATGTATAGAGCATTGAGTTAATTTTAAAAATGGTTTAAGTCAATTCAAGCTTTAAAAACAACATTTTCGAATGACTTTCAGACAAAATTCCATATTCATAATAAATTTCCATTAAACAGGACTAATAAAATTATAAATTAACATCTCGACTAATGTTAAAATATTTTTTAATTCGTTCAAAAGCAAATCACTAAGTATCTCCAAAATATACGAGAAATATATGCGACCATTTCTATAATTATGGGCACCCTGTCAGATAGCCTGGTTTTAAGAAATACAAATGTTGCTTACTGTAACTTGTAAGTGCCTGCTTTTTAAATAAAAACAAGTACTGCTTTTTATACGAATATTACTTGATTTATTTTGATTCGTTATTGGGATAAGAAAAAGTTAGTTACTTCTTTGAACACACAAAATTTGTTATTATTAAAAAAATAATAATTAAAAAAAAAAATTATTTGTCATTCATCATTCGCCATACGAATACATTTTCCCTACCACTGACTAGTCCTTAAATCATCCTTCAATTAATACATTTTTATTTCATCGCTTGCAATGCAGACAGTAACTTTCATTTCTATTCTACAATTCGTATTGTCGTATTGTGTTCCTTGTATTTTTTATTTCTTGCGGCAATTTCTGTTTACCTTACATGTGTTTTGTAAAACTTGTGTTCGCTATTATTTTCCATTCTAGCTGGTCTAATACATTTTCAAATGAATCATAGGAAACAAATGCCCATTACCCATAATGTTCTTTGGTTTTGCCATGAGGAATTTGAAAAACATTGCACTCATTTGAGTCTAACATGTGGAATATTCTCGCTATGTAACTCAAAATGCCGTTGGCAATTCTAACACAATAATTAATAGTTATAAACAAAGTTTTATTATACTGTACTCATGGCTATGTACACACATACACACATACAGTTACATGTAATAGGCATTAGATAGATTTAAAGCTTCTCTTTGGTTACATATAAACAATTACATTAACAGAACATATTATTTGCGCTTTTTGAAAAAAGTTGTGTACTTCTTCACATTCAATATGTAGATATTTACTATTTTGGAATGCTCAAATAAAACAGAAGCTATGCTAATTTCAATCACATACCAATGATGCAATAATAAAAAGGTGTTGTACGTAGTGACAGTTCGTTTACCTACTGTCTTAGATCAACGTAGTATTTTGGAAGTGGGGGAAAAATGGGACAAATTAAAGCCATTTTGAGTGAATAAAAATATTTTTATTTTTGGTATAATCTTAATGCAATATTATTAAGTAATAATACAATAAAACATTTTGTTTTGTAGTATATTAAAAAGAAAAACATAACTAGACAGATGGTCCAAAGTTGTTTTTTTAATGAATCCATACATTAACAGATATACAGGTCTTTTCTGCCTTTCGATTTGGTTTGAAAAGTAAAATTGATGGAATTCTGATTCATTTTGGTGGTGGTATTCTTGAGTCTGACTGAGTTCGAATAGTTTTCGAGTCATTTTCACTAGGAGTCGATAATATGTTTCATGAAAAATTTAACAATGCTCTTTGTGTGTGTGTGTGCTGAGACAACAAGATCATTAGCTAAGATAACGCGTGGGCATATAACGAAATCTGGAATACAAACCTTCTTAATTTCCTTTACTGTGCATCGAATTAATTAATGAAGTTTGTTTACAAGAATAATCAGCTGGTCTCAATGGTACTATCGTAGGGGTTGTTGCCGATAATCGCAAATTCTGCAGAAAAACTGCAGTTCAAATAAAATAATAATAAAGAAATACAGATTTCTAAAACTAATTGAATACAGATTAGACCAAAAAAGATTTATAAATCTTTCCAATAATTTAAACTTTTAAATACAAAAGTTTTGGCTGACAAACAACATAATGTAGATATTTGGGTTCGCCAATTACTTTTCAAAGGCAAAAATTTTCAAGCCGCATATTTTTTGTGCGAATCGAAATCGAGAACACCAATCCATTTCGTTTTCGAAAAATTTCATCCACCAAGGGAATCAAAGGAAGTTTTTCCATAGCAGAAATACACTTGGGGGTTCGCCATTCCCTGCCAAGGGACGATAGCTATTACAAAGAAGATTTTTCTGTAATTTTTGAATTGTTTTTTTGCCCCTACTGAGATTTAAACATGGGACGGAATGACAAACTCACAATCGGGCGATGCTGAACTTGGAAAATAACACAAGACCAACAAATTAAAAATTGTATCTTGCGATTTCAATCAATCAGACAAACCAATGTCAGTGAATAAAAGCAAAGCAAACTTTGAATAATGAATATAAAGCTTTTATAATACACTTTAGTATTGTAAATAAGAATTTTAACGCTTGTGTAAAGTTTGACTCGAACAACTTTAACGTCAGTAATTTTGAATATCTTATGGAAAACAATATTAATTTTTAAGCTCAAGGCCAGTATAAGGAAAGTATTTTGGGAAAAAAAACTCACAAAAGGCAAGAGTAGTAGAAGTTATAGCTATTTTTCTTGTCATCAGATTTCTTTCATAACTCCAACGGCTTTTGAACCCACAACTTACCGACTTGCTAGGCAATTACGTAGCCAATGAACCACAGTCCGCTTGCGAGCTCTTTTTTCCTAAATAATTTCCTTATACTGGCCATGAGCTCAAAACTTATAATTGTCATTTAATAAAATCAAGTTAAAAAATAATATAGGAATATTTTATGAAGGTTAAATAATTTCAAACCGTCATGTGCTTGGCTTTTGTTGTCCCCAATATGCCCTGAAATTTTAATTACCGCTATGGTGCCGACGGTTTAGGAATTTCATCGACTTTTCAGTGGCTGAACAGGCCGGTAGTTATTTAATTAATGAAAGGGTCCCAATAGATTTCAAGGTCACTGGGCACAATTTCCAAAAATAATAATCCAAAATATAGACTATCTAGGCACCGGCGCTGTAAAATGAGTCTAAAGAAACGTGACGGATAAATCTCTATAAGGATAATACTGGCGTACTGTAAACAGTGGAGTACTTGAGTTATGGAGGACAGCGCAATCACACAATGGCTACCAACGCAGACGATTTTTGTTAAAAAGACCTAGACAACTTTATCTCAAATAAAAAATATCAAACCAGTCTTATCGAAAAGTATTTTTTACTTTGTGCGCAATACTAATCTCTTCTCCTTCTAAATGAGCAAGACTAGCGCTTCATAAGTCTATCATCATGTTTATAAGTTAAGCTAAAGATAACTCGAAAATTAATAAAATTTGTTCGATGTTTTACAATTTGTTTGGCATAAAAAAAAATATACAAATGTAAACGATTTGAATACCAAAATTTGCATAAATTTATGTAAACTTCAGATTAGTTTCTAGAATTGCAATTCGTAAAACTGTGTTAGAACTTGAGAGAAAAGCAACATATGTTGGGACAAACTCATGTAAAAGCTTCAGCATCCTGTATCTCAAAATTTAAAGTTACCATTTCCATTTACAACAAATATATCTGCTAAAAAAAAAAACTAAACTGAATGTATCTACCTTTAAAATGCACCCATGGAAGGTTAGTTTTATTTGCTTTTCTGAATTTTTTTTGTAAGTAACTGCAAGAGAACCTAGAAAACAGATTAATGAGTTATTTGTAAACCAGTGTAATTCCTTCAATTTAAATATGTCTGCAGATTTTTTTTTGTTTAAAAAACACGGTCAACTTTAACATCGTTGAGGTATATCTTTAAAAGTTGCACGTTTCGGTCTTACAGATTTTTTTGCATAGCCCCGCATTTTTTGCACTCGTGTTCAAGCCAAAGCAACATTTTGTATGAATAACTTTTTTCACAAAAAATATAGTCAGAAGTGTCATCATCGAATATATCACTGAATCTTTTCTATACATCGTTGCGCTCCAAATGAAACTCGAGTCAGCATGTATACTACTCTCAAATAGAAGAAAAAGCTTCGTAAGCAGCAAAAATAGTAAGTGAAATTTATCTTCATGCACGCCAGTTACCTTTAAAAATGTGTCAGTATATTAAATAAAGCAAACAAAGTATAATATAAAAAATAAATGGTTCCCATGTGTGCTTTGTAATATTTAATATACCAACCGTTTAAAATTTATTCAGTTAATATAATAAATTTCTACATAAATCAAATAAATATTTGCAAGCGTAGGCAAAATCCATAGCTTACCAATATATGATAAGCGTATGCATTTCGTATCCACCATCTATCTATATACACAGATATATAAATTACCAGCATATAGTAATGCAACTGTTGATCATAAATTTTGAGTTCGTGCGGCAAATCTGTGGTAATAATAATTGAGCTGATATATAAAACTATATTGTATACAATTCAGATACATCTGCGCATATGTTGGATACGCAACAGATTTTTTTGCGAACATAAAACTTTGTAGTATTCCACCACAATAATGGCACATCTGTGCATAATAAGTATCTCGTAAAAAAAATAGTTCCCATGCAGCAGCGGCTCCTACTCTGCTTGACTGCAAATATATTTGTATTTCAAATGCCTTCAAAAAGGTCATAAAGCAAATATGTGAAAAACTTAAAGAGTCATTCCATCGCAACTCACCCAGGCTGCCCGAAAGTGAAGAAAATTTTGCGATAAAATTCACAGAGATTGTTCGTTGAACAATCGAAGGAGGCAAGTATTTCTTTCACTTTTGTTCAGAAATTAAAGTTTTTCGAATTATGGGATTTTTCTCCGAGCGTCCGAATGCTTCTATTTTGCTTTCTCAAGCTCAACATTTTTTCACATTTATTCAATTATTTTGATTACAGATATTGATCCATCGAAATAGAAAAAATCAGCAGCACATGGCCAATTGCTGTTAATTAATTAGTTATGGTTAACAAACAAAAAAAAAATTGTTTTTTTCAAAACGATTTTTTCAAAACGATTTTTTCAAAACGAGTTTTTTTTAAATTGTCACATTTTTTTTCTTTTGAAACTCCATTGGTGATATTAATAACTTTTTGCAGTGTAACTGAAAATATGCTAAATTTGGTTGTTTTCGAGTTATTTTTTTACGTCAAATGTGATGCTATAAAAAACAAAAATAAAATTTTATATCCACTCATATAAAGAGAAATGCTTTGGCCATGATTCAATTACAAAAGGTTCGATGGCAGCTAATTTCTAGTTCTCCCGCACAAAAGGTTGCATTTGCGAAGGAAGTAGAGGGGGGGAAAAGAATAGAATCCCTCTCTGTGAACAAGTAGAATGTAAATTGCACAAATTCCAAATATGTTTCGTAGTCTACGAAATATTTGATGCAATCTTCTAATTGAAAGCTCTTTCTTTATGCATTGATTGACATAATTGATTTAATTAATAATAAAAAATATACATATAAAAGAAACGAATAAGAATCGACAGAGAACGTAGATTACAAAAATGCTACATGACGTTTCGTATACTGTGGCAAGAATTTTTGTCCAATTTCACCACACCAGAAACCAATTGTATTAAATCAAATTCTAATATCAATCATAGTGAAATTGGACAAGATTTTCTGTTAGATGAACGGTGGGAGTGGTGCAACTTTTTTGTTTTCGCGACGTAAGTCAAAACATCGATTTACGTCATTGTTAGCTTTCCAAATGTTTACAAAAACAAACAAAGTAAAGTACTTTGTCGCGTACAGAAAAATATACATATTATACAAAAAGTACATAACCATAAATAACTATGCAACCACAGGATGACACTTCGTTTAAGTTTGTTTTGTTCTCGTATTATCTATTTAGAATTAAAATAAAATAAGGTTATATATATATTTTGGAAATATAATCTCACTATTAATTACACTTTAAACGATTTACATTCAAACGGGATAGATGATAGAATTGGGGCGAAAAAGCACTCCAAAACGCCGACAGGGAAGTTTGGGAACACAAGTTAATAGCAACCTACAAATAAACAGCTAATATTTACACTTTGAGTGCAGTACTCAAAGGACCTAATGAAAGATGTATATTAACTTTTACGGTAAAATATTTGATTTGTCTATGCAAGAAATACTATAAAAAAGTGCTCACTGAAAATTGTAATAGACTGATTGCAAGTCGCTATGGTTTCCAAAAAGATAGGGAATAGCAAAGGTCTTGCTAACCCACGCTCGCTCGCGAGGAGATAAAAATAAACTGGGACACGAAGCTTAACGTGCTAAGATGCAGGGAAATGGTCAACCACCAATTGAAAATAAAACCACATATTTGCATTATGTAAAATATTAACATTTTTATAAAATACTTACTCGAATTTTCACAATTTTCAGGAAAAATGTCAGCGCATTAAAGCGCCACAAATCAATCAGTGAAACAGACTCTTTGTTTGTTTTTTCGAATCTTACTACTATTTAAAAATATTTGATAGCATTCATATATTACTTATCTGGGGATAATGTATCTTGAGATGGAATGACCCCAAAGCATTTGATTACACTGATTGCTGTTTTGTTTAACTGTTGCATGAAGTATGCTAGCTTTTAACTTACAAATAGTATTTATTTGTTTCGGTTATGCAAATATTAATTAGATCGATTCTTAAAAACTCTTAAAAAGAGCAAAAGGGTCACCTAAATTACCCTATAAATCAGCACAAAATTTAGCGTATTTCTCTATGAGTTTTTTTTTTTTTAATACGAAGCCCTTCTTATAATGACAGTATATGCCTTTTAAATAATACCCAGAAAACGATCAATAAAACAAAGATAACAATTTTTCAATGTACTAACAATTAATAAGATGACCCGAAGGATTAAGAAGCCAACCTTTTCAATATAAATAAGAAGGGAATCTTGGTTTTGATAAGAATCTGCTCTTAATTTTAATAATTTGAATTGGAAATTATTGCCATCTGAATTTCATTGCATAGATTATTTTCTAAGCATTATTTTTTTTTACTCTCTCTAATACAAATTTTATCTGTAATTATAAACAATTTAAGGACTTATCTTTTGTGATAATAAGTTTTGCAGATTTGTCTATAACTTTTATACTTCATATTCTTATAATTCTTATTTTTATAATTCGTATAATTTTTAAACGTATTTTTTCTAATATTTTTTTTGCAATTATAGCCTCAAAACTTTTAGAGAAAAAAAGGTAGCGTCACTATCGAGTAAAGATATTTATTTTTAGAAACAATTACAATTATATTCACTGAAAACTTCTATAGTAATAAGTAAATAAATAACAGCTGCCGATTTGATTTTCAATTTGAATTATTATTCAACTTATATATATTTTGTTTTTGCTTTTGCGTATGAGCTTTCAAAAGCCGGAAAAGCAAAAACAAGATGTATGCAAATTTTGCAAACTCCTACACGCAAATAAAACAAAATAAATGAGATTTTCGTAGTTGTACTTGTAACACTAACTAATGTGACATCACCTTGAAATAAGGGCATCAAAAGTTTCATTATATTAAATTAAAAACAATGTAGATTATACACAAGGTAAACAAAACAAAAACCTGCATGTTCTGTCGCCGGTTAAAATTTCTCATTAAAATTAATAAATATCATAAGATTCTAGTAAAAAGGCGAGGATCTTATCATATTACTGTGAAATACAATAAAGTTTAAAAATTATTAAACATGAAGTTATATCCATGCTTTTAGCCATTTACCTTTTCATTAAATTTGAGAAAAAATTCAAAATAAAATTAAGCGGGTTTAATAGCAAAAATTTCTTCAATCTTGTCCCCTCTCGCCCTCCTTGCCCAACAAGCTTTTTTAGCCGTCGATCTCTTAATTTTTGGGTGAACTTTTTAGCTCTGTGTAGGTAAATATTTCGAAAATATCATTTAAAAAGCTGCGTACGCTTACCTACGCCCACATTACTATTACTTCTTAGAAATTCGATGCATCACAACAAAAAGCGTTTAGTTTTAATGATTGAGGATCCGCAACGAAACTGCACTCACAGCCAGGCAGCCACCACATCGCATCAGTAACCACTGCTATCAAAGTTCATCATACGCACTGGTGTCTAGCAAGCCACAAATTTCGATATACTCGGGTACACATACTGCATTCGCGGCATTGTTCATCAACGATTTGTCCAACGTCATTGTTCCGTTTACACTCATCATGATCATCGCTGCTGTGGGCAACACAGTTGCATCGCCATCTTTGTGGTTTTTATTACATTTCGGTATATTAAATGGATTTGGTTGTGGCCGGAGGGGGAGGAGGGCTTCAGGCGCTTGTAAAATACACTTTTGATTGCAAATGCAGTGCATTTGTGTTGTAGAAGAATGTGGTTGATACACATCAATGCCTCTAAAGCGCCAAGTGTGTATACAATCAAAATCTGCCATAGCCCGAAATCATTCGTACTCTACATTCTATTCAAATGCCAATTTGTTCAAGTACTCTCAAGTCCATTGGCAAATGTTGCACGCTTGCCTGAATGCAGTTGGGGTGGTGTGGTGGTGTGTGGGTTGGCATATACTCAGCGGTACTGCTTACAGTTCATACAGCTTACACTCAAGGGTTCTGTTAGTTATTTGCTCTTAGGTCTAATTAGTTTTACTTAACCCTTTTTGCCTGTATGCGCCTTCATGGAATAGCCTCGAGCGAAGCACAGCTATATAGTTTTGTGAAGGACTGTGGCAAATTGGATTCGTCTTAAATAAGGATGTAGTTGATTGGGATGAAAACAATTTCTGTTGGCTACCTTACTTAGAGGATTTATGTATATTAAACAAGTGAGTGACGTTTTCTTATTTTTAAAATTGCTTTTCTATTCTTATCTAAACACTTGGAAATTTTTTAATTTTAATCAAAGCTAAGGACCCATCCGATTGCAAGTGTTAATACAAATAAAAAACAAATTTTTGAAGTAATTTTCTTTCTTATATTCCAAAAATGTTGAGAAAAAACTCCCAAAAAAGTAACCGGGGCAATCAATATGTTTAGAATATATTCGTTTGTGTTGAAATTTGTTGATGTACCGGATGCGTTTTTGTATTATGTATTCCGCTAGAGAGAAACGAGATCAAAGTGTTGCATGTTTTTAGCTTTTAACAGAAATTGTTTGGTTTATTTCATGCATATAAAACTAGAAAAAACACTCGTGCACCCAAAAGTGCGAGCCAAAATTAAAACTTCTTTGCCAACTTCATAAAGAGATAGAGTTAAATATAGGGGACTAGTAGTGGTAGTAATCGTTAGTAGAAAGCAGTAGTAGTAATAGTTGTGGTAGTAGTAGTAGAAGCGGTAATAACGGTTAGCAGTACTTAGTATTTAATAGTAGTAGTAGTAAGAAGTAGTAGTATAATTTAATAAAAATAGCAGTTGTAAATAGTAGTGGCATGGGCAGAATTTTTTGTAGAAATTGGTAAAAATAAAAGTAGAGATATGTAAAAAAGTAGTAGTAATTCGTAGTAGAATTAATAAAAATAGTAGGAAAAACTAGTTAACTACTAATAGTAATTAGATGTGACACTAGTAAAAATAGTAGTAGAAATTTGTAAGAGAGTAGTATTAGCAATAGTAAAAATAGTAGCATAGTTAAAAAATAGTAGCATTTATTAGTAGTAGGATTAGTAAAAATAGTAGGTATATGTCGCTACCTGAGTATGTGCGTTTATTTTTGCTCATACAAGCGGAGTGACCCGATATCGACTCGACCATCGTTACGCGATATTCATGCGACTTTCGTGACGTGATTTACAAAATCACTCCCGTGTCGCTGCAGAAGCTTTACGCAGGCGGCAGCCACTTCAACCTTACCTAACCTATAATTGTATTAGTCATCATATTCAGAACATATATCGGTCACATAGAGAGAAGGATGTTCGATTCAAAAATATATCTGGTAGGTTGTACTGAAGTCGAAATTTTCATATAAATATTGGCTACGTAGAGAAAACCACTTTGATACATGAGCAATTTATTAAAACGGAAATACAAAATTTTTAAGTCAAGCTAGGAATTTACACAGGCTTCGGAGCAAATATTTTGAAGTTTTGATTTCTCTTAAATGTTTTTAAAATCAATATCATTTTGTTTAAATATATATTTATATTTTGTAATTTGAAAGTAATAACGAAAAAAAATATTTCACTAAAACAACAAAAAATAATAAAAATCTTAACCTTCGTCTGACAACATTTTTTTTTATTAACGTTAATTGCAACAGGGGTGATGCTTAACTCAATCATATTCCAATTCAAGTAAAACAGTACTAAACAAAAAATACGTCTGTTTTATTCTGAGATCTTTCATTTAAATCGAGACAAAACTGAAAACAGATGCCATTTGTTTAAATAGTGATTTTAATATTAAGTTAAAACCCCACAATCATTTTCTTAAGTACAAAAATTTCGAAAATTATGAATCACCCAAAACCCAACCAAAGGGTGGCACAGCGCACCTTAGAGCAAATAGGAAGAGCGCAATTTTGAAATATTTAGAATCGGTCTAGTGATCCCACACACCGAATGTAGCGTACAACCAACACAAGCGACCTGCATATGCATGCGGAACTGCAACGCCGGTTTCAACATTAGAAGTAAATCGATATGAGGAACCAAAGCCAATTGCATTGCATTGCTAAACTGCTAGCAGAATATTTGTCAATACCTTTTGGCCGTTGCTACAATTCCAAGTCAAAGAAGTAAAAAGGGAGGAGTTATGGACATCACTTTCTGTGATACAATTTTGTATAAAATTAGAAATTATCTAGCAAGTAACACTACTGCATTTTATTTCTCAAAGATCTCGGCAACCTTACGGCTGCCTATTGATAAGCAGAAGCCACTCTGCTGTTAAAATATGAAGTGACTCCATTTTTAAACAAATACCAAATGAATGACAATACATTACAACCGGCCAAAAACTACTGCCACGTCTCAAACAACTGAGGAACGACCGAAAGGCAATCATAGAAACTACAATTAAAAATTAATTTTCTTAATACTCGATGGCGTCTATCTGTATAAAGCTAACCAGCGGCACTAGATAATTGCATACTAGACTCACTCGATGGAGTAGTAGATGAATATTTTAAAGCAGTTTGTTTCAACAGAAATCGTTAGGTTTAAAAGCAGTATACAAAAATGCGCAATTCTTCATTCAATCAGTAATTGATAACAGTATTATCACTGTAAATCATATCGCTAAAAAGGCTTATTACCTTTTTCCATAGAAGAACATTTTAGTGTTAAAAATTTTTTTAATTTGTAAATTAACAAAAATTGTTCAGCCATAGTTCATTGTTTTTTTTTTTTTTGGCGAATGGCAAACCGGAACCATTCCGAACTTTGGTGGCCAAACACGACCGGAGCCAAAGTTCTGTCGTTCTTTTATATAAAACTGTAATTTACAAGAGTCAAAAAAATTCGATATTTTAGTCACTTGCTTTAGTTTGCTCAAAAAGCGACGTGAGCAGAAAAGAAATGTTTAAAACTTTCGGCAAGTATTTATATATTTTTGAAATTACTATAAATAACTCTACCGCAGCAAAAAGGGCGGTGTTCCGTAAAACTAATTTTATCATCAAGCTATCATTTCACAGCAAAATGACACAAAGCAGTCGAATGTTATGCAATCTATGGATTTGTACAACAAAATATCAAGTTGATATACGCAAGTACTCAAAACTTACTTAAGGCCTCCTGATGTGTTGTCTAATTGGTCCAAAGTATTTTGAAAATTTCAATTTAACAATACTCAGTGTAGAGGAAAATCATTACGAATGTAAAAAATTATACGAATAGAGAACGAAGACTTGTCGAATCTATCACTTGTTATATTTAGTGAGTATATTTGTCTTTACCATTACGAGTGTTGGATGTTTAACGATTTTCAAATGCAGTATCATTTGCAGATCAACAACAGATTGCATTGCTAATATTCTTTGAATATTTTTAGTGCCACCAGTTATGGTTTTTATGAACGCACACAGTGTTATAAATCAGATCCGCAGATGGTTGCTGTTTTTAGATATACGAGTACAAAAATAATATATCTTTAAAAAATTTTGCAATTGATAAACAGTGAAAAAAATACATATTGTATAATTTGTTTATCTTTTTAGACTGCCGATCAGTTTTTAATAACAAAAGCGAAAACAAAATATAACGCTTGGAAATGGTCCATGGTGTAGCACTCCACACAAGTTCACCTACTTTAGTTGACAGTTAGACGCATGCAATCTGTCTATTTCTGACAAATTTCAATAGAAATTCGTAAATTTTTTACCTATGTTCAATATTTTTGCATAGCTTGGAGCTTAGAGCTTAGAGCTCAGAGCATCAATTGAGCGCGTGCAAACCAGTTTTTGCTATTGTTAAGCTGCTTAGGGTTGCATGCCGCCGAATTTCGGTGTCATGAAATTTGAGATGCGCGCGAATCTGTATCAAAATGCATTGGGAGAAGCGAAACGACGAAAATACGAAAGGATGAAAAAAAATCCTAGCGCACAGCAGCAGGCACAACAGTTCGATTTTGTTTTATGCAGTCGCTATGAGCGACGTTTTTACTATGCCTTTTTTATGCAAAATTCGTACATTTGCATTTTTTGTTTTCTTTTTAAAATTTAATTATATGACGGCAGTTATTTCTACTTATTTGCTTCGTTTTTAAAGAATTTCCTTTTCCTTCCTATAGGAGATAAAAAGGGTACAAATATTGTATAAAATTGTATAAAATAGTTTAAAATTTATTTTAATTTTATTTAGTTCAGCTGTTAAAATAAAAGATAATGTCAGAACCGATTTCTTAGGAAAGCTAGATGCTTGTACATTTTTTTAAGCATTCTCTATAAATATTCAATGTTGTTATTATTCGGATATCAGTAAAAATCCTGCTTCTAAGCTTCTCTTATAAAAGTTTTAGGTAATAGTTTAAAAACAAATTGAGCAAATACTGTTGTAAGAGTAAATTGTTCAGCAGCTGCAAGAAAAATTTTGGTCAGTTCGCTTGTAAGAACTAGAGTTTTCAAATTTGGTATTTAATTTCTTGATATGTGAGAAAGGCGTTCGATTTCTTTGCAATTTTTAATACACAAACTTTCAAGTATCCTGAAAGACCACGTTTTCCGATTGGAAGACGTCGTAATCTAGAGAACATAAATAAATATGTAGAGTTAGTGAAAGTGTCCAAATTTCCGAATCGGTAGACCTAATAAATATTATTTTAAATATGTGTATACACACAGTTTTTAAATGGTGCAATAAATTGCGCATCGACAATGAGTCAGAGGATTTTTAAATTGGAAACATTTTTCGTAATGTAAACTAAAAAAAAAAAAAAAATTAAAAAAAAAAAATAAATGTAAAAAAAATTTACAATTATGACAACTTTAAAATTTCACAATTTGTCTGAGCTTTCCAGTTTATTTTATTTAATATCTCAAAAAATGCTTAAATATATATTTAGCTACATTACTAATACATACATAGTATATGTGTGCGTCCACGTGAAAAGGGCCCACTTCGGCGGTATTGGAGTTATGCATGTAGGCGTCTTCCTGGTTGATTTCCGAACATTTTGAGACAAATTAGACCATCCTAACTGAAGAGTTGAGGGAAATATAGAACTTTGAAGGTAGATATCCGAAAAATGACTAATTCAGAAAAATCAATTTGAAGTTGAAAGTTGTCCCTTGTTGGCCCTTTTCTTTTTTTTCAAAAAATAAAATTAATTACTTCTATTATACCTAGGAAGCTAAATTTGATGTCATTCGACGCGTAAATATATAGATATAGTTTCATAATAAACCCTAATAAAAAATTACGAAATTCGATCCATGTATCGAAAAATCTATATATCTCGGAAATTAGATGCCACAAAGTGGACCCTTTTCATGTGGACGCACACATATTGTTTGAAGAAAAAAAATTTCGTTAACTAAAATATTGCGGAATTTAAAATGTGTATCCATTGGTCTATTAAACATCGATTTACCTATAAAGTGACCCATAACTATGGAAATAGATACTAATATTTTTGTAGCGGGAAAACAACACTTGACCTAGTGAAGATTTAAACATTTTCGAAATCCTTACACATTTTTGTAAAAAAGTGTAATTAATATTTTTATTTATAAAACTAATTTTTATTTTGCTCGCAGCTTCCAGATTTAGGTTGTGTTTTTGTTCGACGAATGGAGACCATGACTGTGAACAGTGGTGCAGACAGAAAAATGTTTGGGGGGAGAGGGGGACTTACATACCCAAAGATATATCACCAAAGAATACCGAAAAAGTGCTATAGATAATATCCGCCTCTTTCAAAGACTTTTTGCAAGTAGTTGTGAAAATATGGGCCATTCCTGATTTTCAATTCGCTTGTTTAGCTGTTTTCGAGATATCGATTTTCAAAAAACAGCGTTTCCTTTTTTAATGCCCGATTGCATCATTTCCTTTTTTTGTAATTGTTTTTCCAAAAGACTTTCGGATTTTAAAATTGGAAAAAAAACTGTTAACCAGTGGTTCTTTAAAAATTAAAAAAATATATTTATATAATAAACAATAAAACAAAGGGTTTTGTTAAAATAAATTATAAATCTTATACTTTTTTTAAAACCTGAAGATAGAAGTGAAGAATTACCCTCACACACAATTTGTCCGTCTCAATTGAGCTGTGAAACGGTGTGGTAAATGATGTAAACCCGTTATTGAAACCATATCCAATTGTTAACAAAAAACATATTGAAAATAAATTTAATTTACAGAACAAAGCTCAAAAAACAAATGCGGCGAATTAAATATCTCTTTAAGAATATGACAAAAGCGCTGACGATGGAAGCAATTCAAACGATTTTCTGGAAATTATTTAAAATATGGCTTTTTAAAAATCGTAAAAAACGGGACTGGCTCAAAAGTTTTGGAATGAATAATAGTTTTTTGGAAAAATTTTCAAGAAAATCTACCCTACGTGTAGTTGGGAAATCATCCTTGTGTATTACAATTTTTTTATACCTTTCATGAGAATGAAATGGTATATTAAGTTTGGTCCGATGTTTGTAAGTGCCAGAAGGAGAAGAGATAGACCCATCAAAAAGTATACCTAAATGATCAGCACGATGAGCTGAGTCGATTTAGCCATGTCCGTCTGTCTGTCCGTCTGTCCGTCTGTCCGTCTGTCCGTCTGTCCGTCTGTCCGTCTGTTTGAACGCAAACTAGTCCCTCAATTTTAGAGCTATTTTGATGAAATTTGGTGAGCAGGTGTCGTTGTACAAATGATTAAACATTTGTCGGAATCGGCCAGATCGGGTGACTATAACATATAATACAACCGATTATTCAGATATTGAATTTTGCGCCATAACTCCTCCATTTAAGCAGCTAAAGGCTTGAAATTTTGCAGAAATATCAGCTATTATTAGCTACGTATCAGTATTGAAAATCATGAAGATCGGAGAAATATAACATATAGCTCCCATACAACCGATTGTTCAGATATTGCATTTTGCACGATAACTCCTCCATTTAAACAGCTAAAGGCTTGAAATTTTGCAGAAATATCAGCCGTTATTAGCTACGTATCAGTATTGAAAATCATGAAGATCGGAGAAATATAACATATAGCTCCCATACAACCGATTGTTCAGATATTGCATTTTGCACCATAACTCCTCCATTTAAACAGCTAAAGGCTTGAAATTTTGCACAAACATCAACCATTATTAGCTATATATTAGTATTCATCAAGATCGGAGTTCACAGTGTAAATCGGCAAGATAAATTCAGGACAAATATTTATTGCGAAAAGTAATAAGCTCAGCGCAATATCACATGAATCATAGCGTTAAACGTTTGGGAACTATTTACGGATCTGATAACTGTTTTCAAAGACCGACATATGTAGGTCTTACATATTAATACTTAATTATTTGTATTTTTTAAATGTTGAATATCAAGCGTCGATACGATATTAAAAATATTCAAAAACCATTCCCTTCTTAAAACATAGTTCTTTTTAATTACATAAGGAAAAGCATTAAATAATTTATAAAAATGCCTTTACTAGAATTATTTTGATTGATTTGAAGGAAATTTTCGCTTTTAACTATAGGTAATACGAAATTGTAATACAATAACACGTTTTTTACTATTCTTCCATTCATGAAAGGTATGAAGCCTTCGGCATAGCCGAAGACAGCGCTGTTTTTACTTGTTTTTAATTTTATTAGTATACCGATAAAGTGTCTTTTGAAAAAAAAAGGAATTGCTGAAGGACGAATGAAGAGACAACAATACAGCCCATGAGTCACAGAAGCCAAGCGCATGGTCGTTCATATATAAATAAAATAAAACAAATAAAAATAAAACAGAAATATAAAATAGAAATAAAAATAAAACAAAATAAAATAAATAAACTTAAATAAAATTAAATAGAATTTATTAAATTTAACAAAAAAATAAAATGTTTAAAAATTAAATTAAATAAAATAAAGACAATAAATCATGTGAAATAAAATAAATTAAAAAAAAAATTGAATTAAGTGAAATAAAATAAATTTAAAAAAAATAAAATAAATAAAATGTATCTAAAATAAATTAATAAAATTAAGACGATAAGTGATATAAAATAAAAAAAAATGTTTAATTAAATTAAGTGAAATAAAATAAGTTTAAATAAAATAACATAAATAAAATTAAATTAAATCAAATAAAAAAAGTAGTAGTAGTAAAATAAAGACAATAAATCATATGAAATAAAATAAATTTAAAAAAAAATGCATGAAGTGAAATAAAATAAATTTAAATAAAATAAAATAAATAAAATTTATCTAAATTAAATTAATAAAACTAAGACGATAAGTGATATAAAATAAAAAAAAAATTGTTTAATTAAATTAAGTGAAATAAAATAAGTTTAAATAAAATAACATAAATAAAATTAAATTAAATCAAATTAAAAAAGTAGTCTGGAATGAAAAGAAATAAAGTAAATTGTATTAAAAAAATTTAACTAAATGAAATAAATATTCTTAAATAAAATTTGGGTGAACTAAGTTTAACAAAAATTAAATAAACGCACGCCCAAATCCCCGCCAATAATAAACATGCTGCGTGATATGGTAAATCGATTTGAATGAAATTTTCCACAACAATATTTTTTGTTAGTTTTGAGACCACCGCCGTGTTTGTCACTCCACGGCGAGATTTGCAAAATTTAATTATCCCTCCAAACATCGCTGCTAAAGTAATAAAAACTGCTAACGAAATGATGACTGCTGAGTTTAGAAAATATTTATTTACTCGCATAGGTACTGGCGTAAAATATATAAATATAATTAGTATATGTAGTAGATATGTGACAATCTGCATACTTAAATGCAAGACTCCACCTTCATTCCCATGCGTTTGCGCTGGTATGTCAAAATCTGCATTTTGTTTTTTTTTAAAGTATATGAAACTCTCTGGTGGCCGTTGATTTCGTGTGCTAAGCACGCAGACTATATTAAAAGTTTAAACAATCTTCTTAATGGACTTGCCACAAAACTGGTTTAGTGATTAAGTTTGTGTCGTAGAAACTTACATAAGCTTTTAGCAAACAATCACAGAAACATACAAAAGCTTTATTTATGCAAACTTGAGTAGTTTGGCAAACATGTTGCATATAAAATATGAATTCACGTATGTATGTGGCTAAATTAAATTACGTTTATCGAAATATTATAACATTTTCTTCTTACGTCATGGGTTTTAGAACACGTCATACGTCAAATGACTTTAACATAAATCTGGAAAATAAAATACATTGACATCCCTGGATAACAGATTGATCAGTTAAATAACATCTAGAGATTTGATTTAATAGTTTTTCTGTTAAAATCAGAAACCCTCTGTCAAACAAACATTTTTAAAAGTTGGTTAATTCACGTGGAAGGGGTTCAAATTTCCACATATGCGATTACATTGGCGTTTCATGCAGCAAAATAAATTTCGGTCAAGATGGCGTTGACAATGATGCTTCTCAGAATTTCTCTCCATCTAATCACTTATTATCGACCGAAAATTTGAGCTTTTACAATCCTCTACTTAAACTGACGCTGATGAACCCTAAGCTGTTTTTTTTTAAACGTCACTCAGTTGAAAGTGATTTTCAATAAATCTTTGTCTTCAAAATATTTCATTCCAAATATTTTTCATTACAAATAACTCGATCGATATGGTATACCTTTAAGCGAACTTAAATAAAAAGCTTCTTTGGTGCCACAAGCCCCAACTTTCATTAAACGTAAAAAAATAGTTTCAAATGAAGGCAATCTGTTGACGGAAATAAAGCCCTAAGAAGTAATTTTTGATAACCCCTTTTAATTTAATAGTCACTTACATTTTATTTTAGCAAAGAGATTTTCAATTCTAGGTTTTGTGTGAAGAATCAGCTTATAATTTTCGAATCCTTATATCCTTAAAATGCATTTTAAAACTTTTGTTCTAGATTAGAATATGCCGCTTTTATTTGAAAGCCTTATTTCTAGTTTTCTGCGAATAGGATTGAAAATGTTCAAAAAGTCATCTTAAAATTTACCCTGCGTACTTTTAAATTTTCGTATTCTATTCCTTTCCACCATTAACGCATCCTCTTAAACAACCTGCATCGCTTGAATCAAGAAGATCGACTCTCTCGCTTCCTTTCATTTTTACAGTCATTAAGGGTGCAATTTATTCTTCGTCTTTGCTAGAAATAGTGAATTTTCCGGTCTCTTGCAGAACAAAACATACATTTTATACCTTCTATTCAAAAAAGTTTGAGACTAATTATGCGAAATATGCTTTATCGCCGCGAGTTCTGCGGGAATTTAACGAGATTTGGAATTCTGTCATTTTAGATGTCGCTGTGTGTAAAGTTGCATTTCATTCCCTGTTGTATTAGGTTTATTGATTAAGTATCCATATTATTTATTAATAGGTAAAAAAACATCTAGCTCATAATAATTTGCTGTAAGTAGTCCATAAGAACCGGTTTTATTGACTTCATGAAATAATTAAGCGTAGTAAGGTCTGAAAGTCTCTGGCCTACGTTGGTTACTTTTGTCGGATATATGAAATTTTAAAATCTCTTAAGAGGTTATACTCGTAACGCCAATTAAGTAAATTAATAAAATAGCATGCTTCGAATTTATCATAAAAATTATAACCAAAACGTTTGAAAACTGGAAGAAATTTTGTTTAATGTTCTCATTTTTTAAATTTTAAATGTGATTTTATACGGGGTTTGTTTTATAAGCTAGAAATTTATTAAAAAAATCAAAATTAACATAACAAACATAAAACAAATAAATGCAAAAAGCCAAAACCGTTGTCTCTATTATTTGTCACCTAACTGTTGAATACAGTTTTTGAACACAAAATCTATTGTTACACAGCTCATTCTGTACAAGTTTTCAAGAATGTGTAAGCGGTACAACAATCTAAACCACCTTCTGCCTTTTCACATTAATTGCGAGTTGTTATGAAAGAGAAAACAGACTGCGCTTTTAATGTGAAAAGTGAGACTATACCTAATAAAAATCAATAATAGTGGTTTGAGATTAAGACTTCTTTTAACTATTCAGACCAGAAAGGTTCCGCACCTTAAAACCAAATTTTTTCAAAGAGAATAATATGGCATGGGGTAACTCGAATTGAAAGTCTTCAATAAAAATGCCTGAATTTCGAATGTCTGACTCTGTCACCGTAGCCGAAGTGTGTAGAGAGTGCGCGCTTCATTCGGTGGGTCCCGGATTCAAATCCTGGCCGGGCAAGTGACATTCGGAGCCGGCGCAAAACGGTGTTGCAACATTAAGACGCACACCACAAATTGTACTAGAAGTTCGCCCAAAACATCAAGCCTTATGGTTTAAGCGCCTCATTATTATAATTATTTATTATTAATATTGTTATTATTATTATTATTATTATTATTATTATTATTATTATTATTATTATTATTATTATTATTATTATTATTATTATTTTTATTATTTTTATTATTATTATTATTTTTATTTGCTATGCAATATTTTCACAAACGATTTATATAAACGAAATTCATGTTGCCGATAGGGAGGCAAGAAAACTATCTACAACTTTTCAAACTGTATTTCAGAGAAACGTAAATGTATTTCAGAAAACCACAAACCTATTTCCGAAACTGTCGTACGTGTTTCAGAAAAGCTACAATAAATCTCAATCATCAACAACTACACTTAAATAAACCTAGTTATAAGTCCCTCAGCACTATTTTTTCGGTCAGTTTACTTTATAAAAAAAGTTTACTTTACAAAGCTTCCATTAGAAAAACAACCTATGTAGTATATCATAATTTTTTATTTTTAATTCGCTACTTTTCGAAAGTATTGAGACTCACATGCAGAATACGCATATTTTCAAATTTATTACAATACATACACAAACTAACTTAGCTATTTGGTATCGTTTGGAATGCCAAAGCGCTCAACTTTACTCCCAGAAGAGTAGTTATGGGAAAGACTTAAGTTTTAAGCGTATGGAGTGAACGAAATCGAATGAAGTCTCCTCATGCGAAACTGCTAACGATTCTTTCAGTAACCTTGGATATATTTTAAGTCTTTTTTTATAAGGTTTTTTGTAGCAGACGTATGTATGTAGGTTAGATAATAGGAAATTTTCAGAGTCTTAGCAGTTTTCTAATCTGTGTACATGTTTCTATTTCAAAATTACCTCTGTGCATATATAAAAATAATGTACCCAGTTGGGATGAGGTCGTGCTGTGTCTTTACGCCTCTGGCACTACTGATGGCTTTAGCAGATCCAGCTTACCACCACACATAAAACACACGCACACAGAAAGAGAATGCAAAGTGAAAAGTCAAACTCTTCTGCCATTTACATCTAAAACTAGGTACAATTGCAATTGGCATACGAAACTGGTCACCTAGTAAGCGTACCATGTATGAAAAGCGACAATGAAAGACATAAGTACATAAGTGGATATATATGTAAGTATAAAACTGTAGCTTTTCTAGCGCTGAAATTCAAGTGCAACTAAGCTTTGCGGCAATCTGGCAGTTACTTAGCAATTTTCGTCACATTCGAATTCAATGCTAGCCATAAGCTTGTGACTTAATTTTTTACTGATTTTTTTGTTGCATTTCGGTCACTCCTTTTGCTTCCTCTTCCATACCTGTACATTCATATAATCTGCATTCGTATGGTCATTGACGACTTACTTACCTTGATGCTTGTTACTTTTGGAGCTTTGTGATTTGACGCTCGTTAAGGTAAACAGCATGATATGCCAAAAATGGGGAAATACCCGTGAGTAGAGGATCGACACACACCATCGCTTAGTGGACTTTAATCCAGATTTCGCCGTGATGTCTGAATTTGGTATCCCTGCAAAACTAATACGGCTATTTGAAATGACGCTGAGCAACACCGCCAGCTCAGTCCGAACTGCAAAGGACCTCTCCAAGGCGTTTGCTACCAAACGGGGTTTCAGATAGGGTGACTCATTGTCGTGTGACTTCTTTAACATTATGTTGGAAAAGATAATTCAAGCTGCAGAATTAAACCATTCAGCCACTATATTTTATCGACATCATTGGCCTCAACAACTGCGCCGTTAGTTCTGCCTTTTCCAAGCTGGATAAAAAGCGAAGCGAGTGGGCTTGGAGGTGAATGAGGTAATTTCTCGCTTCGAAATCCAACGAAGAATCTCTCTTTTGCTAACACGTGCTACTTTGGGCTGATTAGTCAATTGCGAAGAAAAGCCCTCTCTCGACGAACCAAAACCACTTTCTATAAGTCTCTCATCATGCGCGTGCTATTGCATGGCGCAGAAGCAAGGGCGCTGTCAGCATCGGATGACACGGCCCTTGGAGTGTTCGAGAAAAAATTCACCGAAATATTTATGGGCTTCTACATCTTTGCAACGTCGAATACCGCAGACGATGGAACGAGCTGAACCGAGACGTTGATATAGTCGGCTACGTTGGCTGGGACATGTCGTGCGAATAGACGCAAAAGCTCCAGCCCTGAAAGTATTCAACGTGGTACCCGCTGGTCATGGAAAAGGAAGAGGATGGCCTCCTCTGCGTTGGAAAGATCAGGCGGAGAAAGACTTCACTACATTTGGTGCCTCTAGCTGGCGCCAGTTAGCAAATCAGAGGAACGATTGTCGCGCTATGTTGAACGCAGGCGAAATCGCCTAGCCGGTTACGGCGCCAATTTAGAAGAAACAGAAGAGGAACTGTTAGGAGAAGAAGCCATTGATGTTGAGAAAGAAAATAGGAAAGTATTATATCTGATGTTTTTGTTGTCAGTTGAATGGAAACGGCCAAAATTTTCGCATATTTCGATTTGACGCCTAAGACATATATTTATATTTTTTTGGTGAAATAATTGATCTAGTAAAAACCAAGCCTTGGAGGCGTTTAAAAAATATTATTAAAGAAAATCTTCTTGAGCGGCCGTGATTTTTAACACGGCGTAAGGAAATGCACTTCAGTCTCATACAGAGAAGTCGCGTCAGAATCGCTTTATACACTATAAAAATCCCTTTCTACTACTATACTTACTAATTTCAACCACTAATTTTTCTAATTTCTACCACTATTTTTACTAGTTTCTACCACTATTTTTATTAATGCTACTACTTATCTCCACCACTATTTTTACTAATTTCTACTACTATTTTTACTAATTTCTGTTACTATTTTCACAAGTTTATAACACTATGTCTACTTCTTTTTTTCGACTAATTTACCTGTTTCTAACACTATTTCCATTTATGCTGCAACTAATTTCGACCACTATTTTCATAAGTTTCTACCACTTTTTCGACTAATTTACCAATTTCTACCACTATTTCGTTAATGGTGATACTAATTTCGACCACTATTTTCATAAGTTTCTACCACTTTTTATACTACTTTTTTCGACTAATTTACCAATTTCTACCACTATTTTCACTAATAGTGAAACTAATTTCGACCACTATCTTCATAAGTTTCTATGACTATTTCTACCACTATTTCGTTAATGGTGATACTAATTTCGACCACTATTTTCATAAGTTTCTACCACTTTTTATACTACTTTTTTCGAGTAATTTACCAATTTCTACCACTATTTTCATTAATTGTGATACTAATTTCGACCACTATTTTTACTTATGATACTGCTAGTTACTACCAATAAAATGCTATTAATTTCCACAAAAAAGTTTTACTTCTGGCTCGCGCACTTAGGTGCACACATGTTTTTTTTTTGTAATTTATCTTACGTGATTAAACATCAATTTCTTCTTTTTTATATCCATGTATTCAAATTTATTTTCTACCACCAAGTTTAAATAAGTAACAACTCTTTTAAAATCTTCTTAAAAATTTGTTTTACATGCAGTTTACTTAAATTAATAATGAAGTTTGTTTCAAGCAATTGGCAATAATCTTCAACATTTGTTTCGAAACTAAACTTTTCAAAACTCTTAGTGCTGCACACCGATATTGTGATAGTTCATTGAACTTAATAATTTATTTGCATTTAACTTGTCAACCAACTCCAAACATATATTTGAAATGAAGCTTTTTTCAATATTTTTCATTTATTGCACTATTTCGTTTATTTTAAACCTCTTTCACTCACCCCCATATAGGATCATATCAGTTATCTTATTAATTAAATTTAATAAATATTTTAAATTGACTATATTTTTATAAACCTATTTCGTTGCGGAGCAATCCTATACTATTTTAATTTTGTGTTCACAATACAAAGTTAATTGAAAATTTTGAAGCCTTTTTGATTGTCTTATACTCGTAGTTAAAAATTGCTCAAAAGCAATAAATACAAATACAATTTGTTAGTATATTAATAATAGTCTAGCACCTCTATCATATCGGGCGATGTTTGGTCGAAATTCTCCTACTATCTCTTGCAAATGGTGGGCCAACAATTTTAATCCGACGCAGGAGATTAGGTGATTTTTGTGAGAAACTTTTTCATGGCAGAAATTCAATTGAAGATTTGCCAATGTCTGGCGTACACAATACATGTAAAATATACTATAATGCATTAAGAATATAAGATTGAATGACAATTTATAATTCTATTTATAGTGATTTGTACTTCTCCTTATCGAAAAACCAAGCTTGACTTTAATAAAAAAATGGAATACAGAGTTCATCAACGAGGGGTGGCTGATTTTAAAAACAAGCTATTTTATATAATTTTTTTCTGCCACGTACAGCAGCTGAGATTTGATTTCATGCATGTTATAAAAAAAGAAATGTTTGAATTTCCCTGACTAGCTTTGGGACTCGGATTTAAGTATTGCGATCGAGCTACTATAAATAAAATATAATAGCTCAAAGAAAAAAATTACGCTTTGCAAAACCTTTTTCTCATTTTTCTCTTAACAAGCTGGCATAAAAATGTAAACATCTGAAAAATACGCAGTTGGAAGACAAGCAGAAAACAAGTTTAATATAATTAAAACTCTGAATAGCTAACTGCCTTTTTACTATCAACCAATGTGCGATTACATAAACTATTTATGTCCAAATAAAAGCGTTGTACACAGACTAATAAAAATCCAAGAACTCGAGTAAATTATGCGCGAAATGAATGCAGCTTTTCACAAGCGAGAGAAACTGGATGCTGCAAATGATTTGTGCGCTCAGCTGGCGGTGCCGACTGCTAAATAATGGGTGGTGGGGGGCGGGGGATAAGTAGAGGAATGTTGTTGTAAGAAAATTAGGCGCACTAAGGAGAAAAAGTAGAAGACAAATTTACTATGCTTGCGAATATTTCATACAACGCTCATCGCTCGCGCTTACATTGCGCCTTGAATTGCAAATGCTAATACCCGCGCCAAGCATCACTTACATAAATAGCAGCAATTACATTTGCCATAATTTTCACAGTTAATCTATGTAAACGCTCAGCTATGCTACGCTAAGAACGCCATTAATTTTCTACGCTACCAGTTGGCAGGGGAACGTTTTGCAATGAAGGAATCAAAGAAGCAGTAGAGTGCAATAATTTTCAGAAACTTACATACAAACGAATATAGTTTAAAAGATATTCGTAAGGCAGACCAACTGTAGTGTAGTTTAAACAAATCAACTTAGTTGGGATTTTTGTTTTTTTTTTTGTTTTCAGAGACGCACAGAAATAAAGTAGTAGAAGAAGTCGGAATGCCTTTGCCGCTTAGCTCGAAAGGGGATTGAGCGAAAAGCTGAAAGTTCAAAGCACATCCCTACAGTCATTTAAATCCATTAACGCCATCATTTGCAGAGGTCATTAAATCTATAGAACGATGAATAGCACCATGGATGCAAATAGAATGTAGAAGAAGAAGAGGTGAGAAGAAGCAGTTACCCAAGCAAGGTGTTGATATCTAAAATGCTCACACACACACACACACACACACACATAGTTGGTTTAGAAATGTTGGTTAGCACTAAAAGTGCCAACATAAATTCAATGGCCAAAAAAGCTGCTACCTAACTGCAACAATACCAAGTGCTTAGATAGTAAAAGCCAGAATGAAAATGAAGCAATTTTCAGCAAAGTTAGTTGAGTACTAGCAAACCGACAACAACAACAACAACGAGAACACCAAAGACAACAACAATCATGCGTACTTACACTGCCCGCCGTGTTACGCTCCACAATTTGTTGAAAACGAATAAATTTCCTAGTTAATGGGTGCACGAACCCATTAAGCTACAGCTGCAACTGCAAACTGCTACATTTCCTTATTTCACTTTTCTTTTCTACCCTCACTCGCATTACTAATCTATTGCGCTCCAAGCAGCTGGTGGTGGGTGGTCTTGTCTCGATAGCTAGCTAAGCTTTTCGTTTCACTTGCTGTGCATTTTAGGCATTAAATGTTGCAGTTGGGAAAATTGTTTTCTTTCTTCACTGCAGCCAATCACCTGTGTCCATGCATCTATCCCCTATACATACATACATACATACTATAATCAATTTTATCGCATGAGCTTGTCGAAATTCTTATGCGGCAGATGTATTCGGTTAGACCACAAGCACCTTGAGTTTGCCCTGAGCTAACATCAACATTTTCACATTTGTTATCACTAACTTATTCGACACACACGCACACACGCTCACACGCATACACATGTCCACATACATGCAGAGGTTATCACCTGCTGTCGTTTCAATGAATTTCGACATACAATATTTGCATATGTATAGATGTTAGTGTATATCTGTGTGTGTGTGTGTGTTGACGCCATTGTATGTATGCGTATAGGTACACACCAGGGTTGTAACGAGAAATTTCCAAAAAGGGGAAGAAGAATAATTTCTACACTTACACAATTCATCTGAGGTCACACTATGCATTAAATAATCATATTTTCTATCACATTTGAGTGCCAAAAAAAAGAAACGCAAAGCCATAGCTCACGATTCCATTGGAAACTAAAATACTAACTATAAGTTTTATTGGCGTTCTCGATGGAAATTGCAATGCTTTGTTTGTTACAGCCGGCTTTCAGCAGGCTCGTACCCACGATTTGATCCCCGGGGGGTTTCATTTTATTTTGCAAAATGGAAGACGTTCTTCAAAGAAACCCGTTATTCTATGAATGTGAATAAAACTTAATTTACATAATTCATAAATAGGAATAGGTTAAAGTAACAAAACTTCGAAAGAATTAGGAATTCAGCAAATTAATGCGTCGGGGCAAAGCAAAAACTCGTCTAATACTGCATTTTCATCAACTTTTACGTCTCGATGAATGTTAAGTGCAGCCAATTCGGTTAGTTTATTTTCACTCATGGTAGATCGGAGATAATTTTTCAGTTGACGCAGTGTTGAAAAAGAACTTTCGTTCTTTCGTTCGTCGTTAGGAAGAACATTGCCGTCGCAGACCTCAAGTGCTTTAATAGAAACGTGGATATTTTTAGTCAAAAATTATTTTCGCCAAAAATTTTAATTCGTCGACAATTATTACTTATACAGCACATACAGCGTCATACAAAATCGAAAAGTTTTTCGATGGAAAATGACATACGAAATTCGAAAGTATTTTACGGTGGTTTAAAAAACGGTATTCAAGATGGGTTACGAATGAATCCAGATAAGGTATACATATATATTATAATAGAATTTCGATAATACTGCTCAATTTCGCTAGTCTCTACATTGTACCGATGAATCTGACGAAAAGTTGTTCTCCACTTCGATATCGTATTCTTTCCAAATGTGGGTGACTTTTTGAATAGTCTTGCCCAAATATTCTTCTACATTCTCTCTCCTGTCTTTATATGTGTAAGAATGTTGATATCTAGTGAATATTTAGACAATTTTTATTTTAAGATTAGATATCAATACATTTTTCATTTTTAGTTCATAAATAAGCAAAAACGACGCAGCATATCAAATCATCAATTATGTCCTCATACTACCTACATTTCTGCAAAATCCATAAATTTGTTTCAAGGTCTAAAATATTGCAAATGAACAAAGAGTTTTTAAAAATTCTAGATTTTTATTTTTCCACCATTCCATTCCGCCTTGCAACTGATTCCGTATATCGGTACAAAGCAGATCTGCAGCTCTGAATAATTTGACACTTGATGCGATCGCTGCTGAGGAGCAGACAAACTTTTTAGAGCAATTTTATTTCTACATAAAATGTAAGCTTCAAAAAGTATCAAAGATGTTACAATTCTTTGGTAGCAGATGTTCACTGCTGAAAGTGTCCAATTTGTTATGTAATGAATGATTTCTCTCAGTGGTATTACTGCAAATCATATCGCTATAATGTAAATCCGAAAGGCTTATTTGACTTTTTTCTAAAGAAAATGGCCGAAGCCGAAGTACGGTCGTTTTCTACTTATAACACACGCGTTTTTTTTTCAAATTAATAAAGTTCCTGATTTGGTTTTTCAAAAACATTACAGTCTGCATGGTTCTTAAAAAACCCAATCGCGTACTTTATTCATGTTCTATATAATACTGGACCTTCCGTTACAATGTAAACTTCAATTTAAAACCTCCTTCCCCCAGTGCGCGCGGGCCGCACTTTAGCAGGCATATTTTATTTAAGTTCTCCCTGCTCATCGAGAAACACCACAAATATTAGTTAAAGAGATTCAATTCTGAATATATAATACTTTTATTTTTTATCAAAATGTAGTGAAAAATAACAGTTATTTTTTTCGATGAAATAACAGTCCTCGTTATCAATGTTTCTTTGCTTGCTGGACCAGAGTCCTGCATTATTCTTATTTTTTTAATCTTTTGTGAAAATGTCCAATACTAATTACAAATTTCGGAATATAATTTTACAGTCCAGTAATAGCAATTATACTTGGCCACTTACTTTTTAAGGCCGGAATAAAATCCCTTTCCTAATAATAAACAAACCGTTTATCCAAATGCAAAAAATTAGGTATCAAATGAAAGAGGACTGAAATATTTAAAAAAAAAACCTTGGGTGCGCGCGAAAAATAAGCAATAAAATTCAATATATGCATACAGTTTGCCACTTATGTTTATTAACACGTTGACTGCCAAGGCCATTTTCTGAAAACTGTCCAAAAATGACATTTTGATTTTTTCACATTATATTACTAAAAACTCTATTTCTAGATCATTGGTATCATCAAAAATCAAAAATGATGTTTTTTTAAGGAGAAAAAGGACCTACGAGTTATCTCGTAGTTGGCGTCTGGGAAAGAACGCTACGAATTATCTCGTAGTAGGTAGGTCCTTTTTTTCCTAAAAAAACATCATTTTTGCTTTCTATAGTATTTTGTTTTATAGTTATTATTATTTATTATAATTATCATAATAATAACAGAAAAGGAAACCCCAAAGATGTGGTAAATCGTAAACTAAAAAGGGGGGAAGGTTTTTGGCAGACAAATGGTCCTGTTACTGTATGCAAATGGAAAGACAAACGAGAAGTCCTTTCCATTTCAAACATGCACGCTATTGAAATGGTAGAGGTGCCCAATCGCAATGGAACAATTTCTATGAAACCGAATATAATTCGAGATTACAATAATGGAATGTCTGGCATTGACCGATCAGATCAAATGATTTCGTACTACTCATCTCTAAGAAAGACTATTAGATGGCACAAAAAGGTTTCACTTCATATTATAGAGATATATATACAAAATGCTCACAGAATTTACCAAAAAGTAACTTCATCTAAAATAAAACTGATAAAGTTCAGAGAAGAATTCGTCTTGGCGTTGATTGGAGATTTTCAACCACTTTTAAAAAAAAAATAGATCTAAAGAGCTCCATTATTTAGAGTGTTTACCACCAACGGGGAAAAAACAGCGTCCGACAAAGCTATGTCGTGTATGTACCCAAGAAAAAAATCGCAGAGAAACGCGTTACTTCTGTCCAGCCTGTCCAGAGAAGCCAGCCCTTTGTGTGGAAAATTGTTTTAAAAACTACCACAAACAATAATATATTGCTTTATTTCTTGTATTTGAGTTAATTTTTCCATTATATTGAATGAATTTTTGCATTATATTGAATGAATTTTTCCATAAAATTTTTTTTTTTTTTAATAAAAAAAAAGTTCACGGAAGCCAAACCCAAAATTTTTTTCTGTTCCCAGAAGCCATTTATCGATACTAACACTATTATAATACGGTTTTACTCGTAGCTACACAAAAAGTGGTAGTTTTAGGTAGTACGAGATAACTCGTAGTTGGCTTCCTGGAAGGGAAATCATACTACGAGTTATCTCGTAGTTGGCAGTCAACGTGTTAATAATATTTTTAAGAATTTTTAATAAAATTATAACTCATTTTGTAACATAAACTTTATAAATGAAAGTTTCACATATTTTTCAAAAAATTTCCATAACATTTTTAAAAAAATTTAATTCGAATTTTTCGAAAATTTTCGAGTATGCAGTTTAGTTGCACATCTAATTTTATTGTATAAAAGCGCAAATTTCAAATTTCTAAAAATTCTGGTTGATTTTTGACAATTTGTGCTTCCCATGCAGAAGTAAATGTTGTTTTTGTGATGGCCAATTATTTTATTTCAAATAAAATAAAAGCACAAAAATAACTTTTTTCTAACAACAATGATAGCGGCAACGCTTTTTCTCCACCTATACAAGCCTAAAATATTTGTTTGTGCGTGTGTTCGGTTTTGCCTGGCACTGATCTAAATATAGAAAATTATTGTGTTGCCCTACGAAGTCAAATCTAAACTAAGTTTAAATTTAAACCGAGTTTAACCCTTCGTTGGTGTGGTGACTAAAAGTTCCTTGAGTGGTGTGGTGGGGTATGACATACCCCATGCCTATCAATTTCAAATAAATACCAAATTCCAATAATAGCAATATTTTGTGGTGATTTATTATTCTTTAACTAATTTTTAAAAAGTGTTAATTTGAAAACATAACAATTTTTCCTTCGTATTCAATATTATAGCCATAAAAAAAAGACAATATAAATTATTCCAAAAAGTGAGGTTCCAGTTTTCTGAAACATAATTTTTTTTGTATTTAAACAATTTCAAAACTGTTTTTACATTTCAAAAGTAAAAATAACATTTATTTAAAGGAAAGAAAATTCACTGTAATGCATTAATTACATAAAAAGTTATGGCGATCGAATATGATACCCCAGCCCACTTTGAAAGGCTGTCCCATGGAACAGAAATATCTGGGGTATGTAAAACGTGGCAGATCTCCTGTATTTGAATGTTAATGAAAGCTATTGGGAGCGATAACGTATTCCTTAAACAAAAACATATATATATTTAAGGAAATACATGTGCTGGGGTATGACATACCCCACCACACCTCCGAAGGGTTAAGTAACTGCAGTTAAGACTGAGCCTAAACTTGCACTGAAAAACTGGCCCTGAATATCTGGGATTTTTGTCTCACCAAGCGTTTGAGGTTTTTACCTTAATTTCCTTATTTTCGCTTCCATAATTAAAAGCCGCAAAGTTATAGTAAAATCCATTAACTGTAAAAAATTTAATAACTAAATAAATAGAATTTGAATCGGCGACATAGTGAACACAAAAAAATTTGTCGCCAGCATGATTGCTGAATCTGATTTAAATGTTTGCCAAAGAGAACCTTATAATTTTAACTGCAAAAAATTTCAAATTAGGGGAAGCATGCATTTATGCAGACCTCCTTCTGGATCGCAGTATTCCCAAACTAGTTCCAAACTACTCTCCAACGAGTAGCAAACCACTCTTGAAAAATCAATCCAGAACAACCTTCAAACTGATCCCACACCATATCCCGAACTAGTTTCGAAGTTGTCCAAATTTAGTCCCGAACTAGTCCCGCACCTGTGCCGAACCAGTTTTAAACTAGCCCTCAACTGTGCCCGAAGTCATCCCAAACTAGTCGCAGAAATATCGTATACTAATCGCAAAATGTTGACGATCTATTCTCGAAGTGGTCCCGATCTGATACTGAATTGATCCTAACCATCCTTAAGCGGAAAAAACCATTAAGTGTAACGGCGCAAGCTTGGGATAGCCCGTAACGAAAGTACCATTCTTGATTATACAAAAAATTGCATTTTAATTAAATTTAATTAGTAGAGCATCGATCTTGGTGTTTCATTCAATAGACTTAATTCGAATAGTAAGTAAATACCTCACAAAAGTTAACCTGTAGTTTCAAAACATAACTTCATATCTGAACTATCAGTTATATGGAAGCAATGAGTTACAGTGATGTGATTTTTAAGAATTTTATTCGACACTTTTTATTCTTAATTAATAAGTAACAGGCGTGACAAATTGCATGATCTTCACTGCTTTAGTAAATTGGTTGTAACTCAAAACCTCACATCTGAACAATCAGTTGTATATTAGCTATATGAGATATTATCACTTCCGGAGAATGCATAGATTATTAAATTGTATAAGTCTACCAAATCTGAGTCACATATCTCTAAAACTGAGCGACTAGAGACTAGACAAACGGGCATGGCTAAATCAAGTCAAGTTGTGGTTTTGAGCTTTTTGGTATACTTGGGTATCGGTATATATAATTTATGACAGCATTCAATTTTCATTAAAGGTTTTAAAAAATAATGTTTTGTAAAACACTCTCTCACACTCTGCTCTATACTTTTCTCTTAAATTCGTGCTTTTCTTTTGTCTAGTGTCCAACTTTTCGGCTTTGATATCACAAAATTCTGTTAATAAGAGCTCACTACGTTCATCGCATACGTTTGATATATTTTTTATGCTTATAAAGGTTCTGATTAAAGATTTGTGTCCAAAGTTATACTGATATTCCTTTGCTTAAATTCTCTTGCCAATAGTGAAAGATAGTGCAGGTAAATTTTAATTAATTTCGTGAAAAGTTAGAATTTTTCTTGATATCATTTGACAGTGTCTATATTGTGGAGTTGTGACGAAAGTGCTTCAATGTAAATTCAAATCCTCTTCCTGGGAGATAGGGCATAAATTATTAAAAATAGTATTAGCTAACGACCTTATCTCTTGCTTCTATTATCGGAATAAAAAAATAATGGCAAACGCTTGAAAAATCTACTTTATATACAACTTTTTACGCTAAAACTCTCAGCCAACCGTTCTATGTATTTGTTGTTACATATAGAGCATAAATACTTTTACTTGTATCACAATTGGGCATTCTACTAATTTTTTTTAACGTTTACGTTTCACGGCAGTTTTCATTGTACACATAGTTGGGGTAATGATTGCTTCTTGTGGTTATTTACCGAAAGTGAGAATTTGATGTACAAGTTTATTGGAATAATTTCCCGTCATTTGGTTTTAAGACAACCCAGTCATGGCTCTATGCCACCTTCGGTATTACTATTTTACTACGCCCTTGGTAAATTCCTTATTTCGACGTAATTGAATATGTAAAACTCCTGCACTTTGCACGTTGACTTTTCCTTCGCTGAGCACAATTTTATTTCAACGGAACTATGCAGATGTGCAGACACTAACGCACTTGTGTGTAAAATATTTGACGCATACTTAGCTTTAGTTGAAATATAAATACTGCTCAGTGGTACTTTTACAATATTCGTTTTTGTTTTTTTGATATTCAATTTTTAACAATGATTTTATTTATTGAAGTTAATTTAAGTCACGTTCACATGTACCGATGCAGATGTGTATGCGGCTTTATTGTCCCCAGTTTTAGCAACTATCTACGCTTATCAACGGAAGTCAAGCTTTTTTTTTTTGTAGAATTCGAAACAAATGGTGGTCAATCTGGATATGGTTCAGACTTTATTGTGAGTGTATCAAAACTTTTAAATTAAATGCAATCAATTTTCAGCGGGTCAACATAGTTTTGTGTGGCCAGACATTGTCATCATGCCGCACATCATCTTTCCTGTTGGGGTCAATTCGGGGGTGATTGGCATGGAGTGGAATTAGGGCAAGCCAGAAATACGAAAAGGAAATAAAGGATATGGGAAGGGGATATGGAAAAAGGAGGGAATGGGAATTCATTTCTGCTCTACAAATCTCCCAGATTCTTTTATGAATCTGAGAAGTCTGTCGAGGAATAGGGAATGAATACAATACATCTGGCCCATCTCAGCCTAGTTAAAGCAGAACAGCGACAGAGGAAATGATCAGTACTATCCTCATCCTCCAGACAGGATATGCAGATTGGGTCATCGCTGACGCTTACTGTGAGCATGTGTTATTTCCATGGATTGTGTTTCATAATCATCCCAACCAGGGCTCACAACCAGTGTTGCCACTGACAAAATTTTTTCTGTATCCAAAAGTGTAGCAAACCGAAACTTAATGTAGCCATACATTTTTTACACCTAAAAATTGTAAAAGACAGTTATTTTATAGAATTTCTTTATTCATATAATTTTATTTAACTCAAAAAAATAACCACTTTGTGTTAACATTGTTTTTTATGTATTTAAAAATTATTGTATTAAACTTAAAGGAACACATTTGGTGATAAATATTATATAATTAAATATCATTGTTATTATAAAAATAATAAAAAAAAAAAAAAAATTCTTGTGTTTAATTGACAAAGTTGTAAAAATAATGAAAATCTTTTTTTGCTGACCGAACAATATTTCTATTCGTTAGTTATTTACAGGTCATTATCACATGTAAAGTACTTACTTCCAACTTATTTCTAATGCTGGTTTTAATTAATTTAAGAGAAGAGAATTTTCTCTCTGCCACTGCAGAACTGTGAGGCAATGACAATAAATTAAATACAAAGCCACTTAGATCTGGAAATTTTAAGTCGCCTAGTCCATCTTTCATGGAAGCGACTTTCTCCCAAAATAAGTCTATATCCAAATTACTATTTAAATTGTGATTACTTAATTTAAATAAAGTCCATTGCGTAATGATTTTATCACAGTCACATTCAAATAAGTCTGCATATTCCAAAACTAAATCTAAAATATTATTGTCATTTGCTGACATCACCTCCTCAGGTGTTATTAATTTTAAAAGTTTTAAATCCTTCCTGGAGAAATCAAATCTTAATTTTATTTGATCTAAAAGCTCTATGTAAAATGCCAGGATGTTACCTTTCACTTCATTTATTTCATCAGCTGTTGCCTTTTTTTTAATAGAACTTCTGCTTTTGTACCAATAAATATTTTTGGTAGTTCAATATGATTACAAGTGCTTTTATAGTTAATATTGACGTGAAGTTCTTTGTTCTCTGCAATAAAATTATTTAAAATTAATAAGAAATATGATTTCATACTCGAATAGAGATATGGAAGACGACTTTTTTCTGACTGAAACTCTTTGTTCAAATTGTTAATCAAAGGCAACGCATACGAAAGAAATAGGAAATAGGATTTTGTTTTATTATCTTCCATTTTTTCAGCCAATTGGTTTGTTCGAATTGCATTGACTTCTAATTTTGCATATATAAAAAAAAGTTTTAAGGCGTCCCATTGCTCATTTATTCGGGAAACAACTCCCTCTAAAGACAGCCATCGTGTTTGACAAACACCTAATATTTTATGTGGTTTCACGGAGCAATACTCCTGAAATTCCTTAAAGTCATGAACTCGTTTAGGGCTATGCGAAAAGAAGCTATATATATTTCGACATAACCAATTGACATCTTCGGGTATTTTTTTAGTGGCATAACTCACACACAAATGCAAAGAATGGCAAGTACATTTCAAATAAAAAATATTTGTTTCTGACTCCAGTAACGCTTTTACGCCAGATAAATGGCCAGCCATGACACTTGCACCATCTGTTGGCATACCTATAATATTTTTTAGCGGAATATTGTTGTCTAACAAAAACTTTTAAGTGCTAAAAATCGATCCTTTGCAATAAAGTTCACAACGTATCTCACGACCATTACCAGACATTTTTTAATTGAGATATCCGTGGTTTCGTCAATGATTATTGAAAACTTACAGTTCTTTAACGTTGAAACAAGCTCGGATGTTGTTTTGCTAGCAATTTCCTTGATTATGTTTGTTGCTTTAGTTCTGGCAATTTGCAAACGTTTGGCCACTTCAGAGTCCGGGCAACATTCAGCTAACAGAGCAGGTAAAACATCCATTAATAAAAACGGCAAGTTGTGCGTTATAAGAAACATGACGAGTGTAAATTCTGCATATTGAACCTTTTTGCTCATCTGCTCTTTTTCGGTATCCAAAAATGTCTCCATCGATAATTGACTCTTTTTGGTTTCCATATTTTGTACATGAGAAGAACAACTGGCGTGTCTGTTAAGATGTGACAATATATTTAAAGAGTTCTTGTTGCACGCTTTGCAAAAAGCGAGACCATTTTTGTTTTCCAGCCACGGGAACTTTTTCAGCCACTCAGTTCTGAACTTTCTCGTTCTTTTGCTCTTTTTACTAAATAAACAAAACATTTTTAATAAAATTCTGGGATTGGCAAAATTCTAAACACATACGGCTCATTGTTATTTCCTTGTTCTTCTTCTTCAGTAATGTCTTCTTCAGTAAAGTTTTCTTCATTTTCCTTCTGTTTATCAATCCGTGACTTTTTTACTATAAGTCTGAAATATAACATTTTCAATTATTCCTTCTTATAATTATTAACATTAAAATTAGCTTACCTATCCATCATCAATGTATCAGCAGCCAACAAACACTCAAAGCAAACTTCATCAAGCCACCATTTGCATGTAAATACTTTGACATAGGGTTGGCAAACCATCGATGGCACTATCGATACTATCGATGGTTGCTCGTCACTGAAACTATCACCATCGATGGTTTGCCAACCCTACTTTTACATTTGTGACATTTACACCTACCATGCATATATATACAATGCAATTAAGGTATGATCACAATGTAATTGTGATATTTTCTTGTGGTATTGAGTAGTATGATGCGATAATTTAGCAAAGAAGAAAAAAAAAATTAAGTCAATTTGAAAATTTTAAGAAATAGTAGCCATTTAGGAAGCAGTGTAGCTTTGTAGCCTTATATTTTAAATGTAGCCAAATGGCTACAAATGTAGCCACTATGGCAACACTGCTCACAACTCCTGCCTTCCCTATGTAAGAAAGATTTTTGCCACCTCCCTGTTCGGTCTTTGCAGGAAGCATGGAAGGATGTTCTAAAAAAAAACCAGCCCTAGTTACCTCTGCATTAGTTGATAGCTAACTAATATCTAACTACTATTTGGCGCAAATTACTATTTTTTATTAAAGGTAAACTAATTATTTATTAATTATTTTTACGCGAAATAAAGCTAGTTACCCATTATCACATCTACCTCGTTATGTAATGCATGTTTTAAAGTAAATTTAGAATCGGAATAATACATTTAATATAGTCAAGTTAAGTGATAGTATTTATTTATTCAAATATTTCATAAAAATGCATTTTCCTTTAATTATTATAGTTATTAGTATTAATTACTATAATAAAAATTGTTCATAGAAAAAAATTTTAGATTTCAAAAGTTATGTTTTTGAATTGCATTGAAGCAAATAATTAAAACTAAGCAGTTTTTTTTTTTAATTTATAACACCTTTTGAATCACCCAAATGTTTAAACGCGATGATAGAAATTAGTGATACTGAGGAACTTCATTAATAGGAGTGTGCTTTCTATAGAAGGTGAAGAGAGGGTTGAAAGGGGACGAAAGATTTGGTTTATACGGGTTCTATAATTAGAACAATGTTGTATTAGGGGGGGAATATGGTCGCAATCTTACTAATTCAATTATATCGAGTTGGGTTATTTAATAAATATCTGGTGATAAAAAGTCTTTGAATTGGGCATTTTTTTTTGGTTTGTTTGTTGTCAACCCGTGGTTGGTGTGTCTCCATTCTGTAGGTGATTTGTTGAAGAAGTGTTGGTTGGTGTATTTTTTTATGTCTAACAAATTATGGTTAACATTTCCAGGGAGATTGACATGGCCAGGTAGCCGGCTTAATTTCGGCTTTGGGTACTTTGCTTTGAGTGTATTTCTTATCCATGAGCTCAAGTAATTTTGGTTACTAATATTCCAGATGGCATCAAGAGTGGATAGGGGCTCTAAGTAGATTACAAAGTTTTTGGTTTTGTTTTTAAACCAGATTTCTATACAATTGAAAATTGAAAAAACCCGTAAATGTGAGTTAAAGTTTTCTCGCTCTACTTACCGGTTGAATCAAAGTATAGTGAAATTAAATATTGCGTCATTATGCGGCGATGTCATATCTCAAGTAAATGTTTACAATCAATATGTAGAAATGAAGTTATCAACTTTCAACTTTTCTGTGTAAAAGGTGGTTTTAGTAACTGAATCTATTGATAAATGGCATGAGCCAAAGAACAATTTCGCTTCTGAGGCGCTAAGTTCGCCCTTAAGAATATTAAAGCGACGAAGGCATAAAGTCAAAAAATACATATGTATAATATTTATTTTGATATATAGTCGTTATGTAAAGCACATACAACACTTTCGAGCACGTTCACCGTGGAGCTTGTACTTAAAGTGCATAATTGAATTGTCAACCCAACGACTGCGAAAGCGTGTGAAAAGTCGTATGAAAAAATTACAAATTTAATAAGCAATAACCATAAAGGCAAGCACACAACTGAGGGAGACCCCATTCAGTACATATGTATGTACATCTATGAATATACATATTTACATATATTACATATATAAACAAACACACATGCACTCCCATCTGCGGCAATCTCAACCACTCAACTGAATACAGTCGACTTCTAATGAATGCAATTTACTGCAACCGTCGCCAAGTGAGCACCTCTACATCCCCACACACACACACACACACACACAAATAAGCTGTATATGTATGTGCGTCTAGAAAAATTGCCTGCATGCCACCATTGATGGCTATATCAATGTGTTAGTAAGTGTGTGTGCTAGTTAGTGTGATCTCTGCGTGCCTCAAACTATCTGAGTGTCAAAGCGCAATAAGCAAAACAAAAAAAGTGAAGCAAAATAAAAAAGGATGTTGCTGCAGAGAAAGGATGTCAAGTAAAAATTTGATTAAATAGTACATGCACGAAGATATGCTACATATCTGTGTATCTATGCGTGTGTGTGTTTTTTTTTTTGTTTGTGTGCGTGAAAATTTGTGCAATTGCTGATAACGTATCGGCAAGCACGCAATCATCGAGTAAATAGCAAACTGACGAAATTGCAACAAAAAAAAAAAAATATACACCAAAAAAAAAAGCTGCTGCAGTGAAAATTAAAATGAAAGCAAAAATGGCAACAACCAATGGGTATAACGAAAAGCATGAAAAAATTAAACTTGGCACAAAAAGTGAATATAGCATTTATAGTACAAAAAAAAAAGCAATAAGCAATAAGGCCGTAGGAGAAACCAAATATGTACATTGGCGCGACTACTTTAATTGAAACCAACTCATATGAACTGTGGAATGAAAAATCATTCCACCTGTTCCATTGAGCGAGCATATTCAGTTTTTCTACTCGTTCCGGAGGGGGCGAAAAAATATATTTCACTCGTATCAGGTGAATTAAACTTTCATGAATCTAATGAAGCATACTAATTAAAAGTTTGAATATGAATTGATCTACGTATGTACATACATACATACATGCGGACGTTTATTTTGAATATTTGTTATTTAATAAAAATAAAGGAGTATTCTGTTGCAACGTAAATGGGACGCAATGCATTTTTTTTCTACCTACCAATTGATGTTGGTTTTTATAAGGCAATTCTTTACAATCGAACTGTGTTGTGTTGTTTGCTGTTGCGTAATTTTTTCATTAAATTTGTTCAGCATGTTTTCTTTTGTGGAGTAAATACTAGCTGCTTACTTTTTGCACACTCTATTTTTAAATTTTAAAAAAGTTATGTATGCATTTATGTTTTTCAAAACATCGAAAGATAGATTACGCTAACTCTTATTTTGTTTATATTTTATTTTACCGAGGCTTTTATAAAATTATTATTTTGATTTGTTCTGATCAAAAAATAATTGACGAGAACCCGTTGAAAACAAAATAACGAACTAACTTGATGGAAAATATAAAATTAAATGAATAACGATTATTTTTGGTCGAAAAAGTAAAAATCCATGAATAACGACTATTTCCAATCGAAAAAAAAAATCGCATAAGAACGACCAATCTGTATCGATAAAATAGAAATCCAAAAAAACGATTATTTTTATCGACAAAATAAAAATCCTACACTAACGATTATTTTTTTTAGCGAAAAAAATCACAAAATAAAAATAATAAAATCAATCATGATCGAAAAAACAAACGATTATTTTTATCGAAAAAAAATCACAAAATAAAAATAATAAAATCAATGATGATCGAAAAAACAAAAATCCAACACTAACGATTATTTTTTATCAAAAAAAAAATCACAAAATAACAATAATAAAATCAACCGTGATGGAAAATATAAAAATCCAAACAGAACGTTTTTTTCTAATCGAAAAAAACAAAAATCCCACACTAACGATTCTTTTTATCGAAAAATAAAAATCGCAAAATAACGATCAATCTTGATCGAAAAAATTAAAATACAAGAATACCGATTTCTTTTATCGAAAAACTGAAAATCAAAAAATATCGATTATTTTTTTATCGAAAAAATTAAAACCCAAAAATAGCGATTATTTTTTATCGAAAAAATAACATTAAGAAATGATGATCAATCTTAATCGAAAAAAGAGAAATCGCAATATGTGATGAAAAAAAATAACAGGCATATTATTATTTTTCCTGAGCGATTAACCAAAAATCGAAATTATAATTTTCAGAGATATCGCTCAAAATTTGTTTAACTCGTAACATATTCCTACAGGGCATGCAAGATATGCAGATACATATATATATATATACCGTTATCTCAATATATATCAAAATAGAGCAATAATAGATAGTAAATAAATGATACCAAAATTTTGATTTCAATTTGCACCAGTTAGTTTCGGCCTCTAGTTACGACACCAAGACGCACACCACAAATTGTAGGAGAAGTTCGGCCATACATGAAACTGTAGTGTAAACGCCAAATTGTATTATTATTATTTGTATTTTAAGCAGCACTTAAATTCAATTAGGTCTGCTGAAAGCGAAACTTTTGTAAATGCCTCTAAAACAAATGGCATTCACTTCAAAAGTGGCAAGCTTACAAATAGTTTTGCGAATACAAGATTTTCAACAATTCATTTCTTTCAAACTCACCCACGTCGTACAAATGAAAAGTGACGCTAATATACAATAGTTGAGTAGACGGTGCACATAAAACGATAAAACTAAAATATCTGTGAGTAAACCACCTGAACGATTTGTTAGACCACACACGAAATACCATGCCGGAATGTCTCTATTTGTTCTGCCAAACAATGCACGAAACGCTTAACTTTGAATTCATACACAAAACACACACCACACGTCCTTGCATGGATACATTTTGAAATATACTACACATTTTGACAAAGCCGAAGTCAGCACTTGGTGCATGAAAATGAAAAGAAAGCTAAGAAAAAAAGTTTAAAACGCCGTGAAAGCAGCAATTCATTTGGCGAACCCTCCCCCCCCCCCCTTCCCCTCCCTTCCCACGTACTGATGTATTTAATAACAATAAGTCGCCCACTTTCACTAACACTCTCACACATCGGTTCGCTTGTCGCAAAAAGTGCGCGCTCACGCAGCTTCCTGCCGTCCATTCAGTGTGACACTTTTAAGCACTTATAAAACGTTGTGTTAGTGTGCGGTGGTGGCAGATGGCAGATGGCAGATGGCAGTCGACAGCCTTCAACGGCGCGTACTGTCAGCCGTCACATTTGATACTCACCAGTGCATGTCCGACAGCTAACAAAACGGGAAGATGGCTTGTAGCGGAAATGAGAGAGGATATGCGATAAAAACTCGTTAGTACAAAATACTTACAACCTCTCGCTGCGTTAACAAAAACAGTTGATGTACATATGTGTGTGTGTGTGTGTGTTTTTAGTCACTTTTCACGAGAGCAATAAACCCCTGTCTTTTTTCAGAGTAATTGTTGCATTGCGAGTGCATAGCTAGTTTTGATCATTTCTAAAATAAAAAAGGTTTAAAAAAAAAGGACGGCAAATGCAGAAATTTTTGCTGTACGTTTGCGAGTAAAGGGTTAATAATATATTCAATAGAAAAATAAATGAAAAAATATTCGCAGCAATCACTGAAACCATTGTGACGAATTTCCATCTGTAGTATCTAAAAAAGTTCATAGAGATCGTATGGGATGCGCGATTAGTTATTGTTGTGTTAATTTGGTTGCGTGTTTCTTAAATTAATTTACACCGCCTCCTTGTGTGAAAAATCACAACAAAAAAATCAGTTTGTCAATAATTATTTCAAGGTATATTTTAATCTTCACAAGGTCTTCGGGTCAAATTTGATCAATTTCTGGGAAGAAATCGTTTTTCCCGGGTAAATGTGTCGTTAGTATTTTACATATTTTGTGACTTTCATTTATTCTAGAAACTAAAGAGATGCCAATCAGCCTGGCCTCACATATTTACGACTTTCCTAGTTAGAATTTTGTTTACACATACGGTCTTCGGTCGAAATTAAAAAAAAAAAATATTAATTCAAATATAATAAAGTTTTATTTTTGCTTACAATTTTTATATTGATTTATTTTATATGTAAATTTTGTGAAGGAGTTTTTATTTATTTAAATAATAGATAATTTTGTAATTATAAAATATATTTAAATTTAGTAAAAGATAATTATATACTTATGAATTTTAATTTAAATTATGTGGAAGCTTTTAAATTTTATAAATAAAGTAGGATTAAATGCCCTTTTTTTTAATGTAAGTTATAAACCCAAAGGTAGTATAGGTTACGTTCTTGAAACTTGAAAATTTTGGCGGTATTTTAGTCTATTCAGAGGAACCTGCGATATACCTGATAATCTACGATGTACCTCACTTAAATTTGTTTTCAGTTTATAACCGTCGTTATCAGAATAATAATTTCGTTAAATTTTTATTAAAATTTATATCAGATCAAGGCGCATCTTATTCTTAAGTTAAAGATGGGTTACAATAAAATTATTTAGTTGGAGTTTTGGATAGAAATTTGAAATGTTTAACGAAATTGGATTTGATAGTTAAATTTTAAAGATAAAAAATTTGATTTTAGCTCTAAAATATGACCATATCGTCGGCTGCTCTAATTATTAAGGTGAGATAAGTCGTAATATTTGGAATGACAATTTAAAGCTTATTAAGTAAAGTATTTCATTTGCATTGAAAAGTTTTTTGTGCAAGTCAGTATAAATTGATTATATTTAAAATTTATTTATTAATTTTTTTTTTAATATAATTTATTAAAAATAATTATATTATTTAATGTTTTAGTAATTTTTATTGAAAAAATAATTTTTCTAATAGTTTATTACGTATAGTGAAATAATATTGAAATATTTTGAAAATTTTTTATTTAAAAAGAAAAATTTATTTATTGTGCCATGTGTTTATTAAAAAATTATTGAATATTTATTTACCCCGATTTTATAAGTTAATAATTTATGAAAGTTATTGTGTCAGACCTACTTTAAATAAATTATTAAAAACTAAATTCTATTCGTTTATAATGGTATCTAGTTTTTTAGAAATAAATTTAATTCACAAATCGTTAAATTTGTATTTATTTATTTCAATAAAATAATATTTAATTTGAATATTTTAAAAATAAAATAAATTATTAAAAATTAATAATAGTTAAATATAAATTTATATGTAGAATTAGCAATCATTTATAAATTTACTATAAATTATTTTATTATTTATATTATTTATTATACTTCGATTTTTTATAACACTTTTTTCAAATTAAATCAGGAAATAAATAATGATACCTAAAATTAGTACATTTAATTATTTGTATAATTTAATATAACAAGTAATATCACAAATATATAAAGAATTCAGCAAATTTATATACTCGCTTGTTTAACAAAAGTATCTATTTTTGAACTGTACAAAAAATCTGACCTGCCCACTGATTAAATTTGAATGGCCGCAGTATTCTAACTGTGCAAAGGTAGCATAATCCTTAGTCCTTTAATAGTAGGCTGGAATGAATGGTTGGGCGAAGGATAATTTCAGTTAAAAAGCTAAAATTCAGTAAAAGACGAGAAGACCCTATAAATCTCAACACCACCTGGTAAAAACTCGTCTTGATATATTTTATTTTTAGTTTTTTGGTGTGGCAATTGATTAGGCGAATTTGTTTGAGCGATTTGAAAAAATAGAAAACCAACAAACATACAGTGGCGTGCAAAATCGGCCGAATGGTGAACCTCTTAGAATATCGGCAAGGTTTTTCACCAAAACTTTTTTTTTTTTTTGTTATTGTTGGCATACAATAGTTCTTACTATAACAAAAACTCTGCAAATTAATGTTTCAAATTTAATAAAACAATTTATGAAAAATAAGTTTTCATCAAAATTTTTGAAAGTTTTAGAAGAGTTTTTAAAAGTTTTTGGGACTTGCAGTTTTATAGCTTATTTAATTTTGGCATGAAAAGTATCCAAAGCCAAACAAAAAAAATGCGCGTGCACCTAAATCCGCGAGCTAAAAGTAAAACTTTTTTGTGGTAGTAGAAATTGATAAAAGTAGTCGTAGTAATTATAAGTAGTACAAATAGTGGTAGAAATTATTAAAAATAGTGGTAGAAATTTAAAAATAGTGGTAGAAATTAAATAAAAGGGGTTGAAATTAGTAGTAGCATCAGTAAAATAGTGTCAGAAATTAGTAAAAATAGTGGTTGAAACTAGTAAATATAGTGGTAGAAATTTGTAGATTAGTGAAAGAAATTAGTAAAAATAGTGGTAGAAATTAATATAAATAGTGGTAGAAATTAGTGTAACATTATGCTATTATTATTTATGTTGCATAGACTGTAGGAAATGTTGTGCTTCTTCGTGATGCTTAAAAGATGATGCAACAAAAAAATGAAAACTGTATCCATGTATGTATCTACCGGGGCTTCCATTTAAATTTCACTAACTTAAATGTACAAATCTAATTTTTAAAAATTTCCATTAAGAGCACTCAAGCACTCAAAGTTGATTTTGGATTAACTAATAAAACAAAATTAGAAATAAATAAATTGTCTTTAAAATAACCTTCGCTCATCGTTTTCTTTTAGATTTCGCATTTGCATCAGCATAGCGCGGTGTCCCCATAAATTGCCTTTCATTTCTTGCTCATTTATGATCTCCATCATAGTATAAATAAACAAAACATAAAAAAATAAAACAAACCTCTATATGTTTGAAGTCCAGTTTGTTTTTTTTTTTTTTTTTTTTGAAACACTTCTGGGATCATTTCACCTCACCGACTGCTGGTTTTTCTTTGTCGCGTCGCTTTAATGATTGCATTTCGCTGTGATTATGATAAAGTGGCATTTAGCAAATGTTGAGCGGGATTACCTGAAAGATTGATGGAAAAAAATCTGCGCCAAACCACTAGGCAGGCCATAGTGAGAAGCGGAATGCTACTTGACTTAACGCATCGGAGGTTGCCTTTGGTTTGATGTTGTTGTAGTTGCTGTTTTTTCCCCTAATGTTTGTCCTGCTCCTTTCACATTGGCCTCCACGGGTTTATCACGTGATACCGCTAATGTTAAATGGCGCTGAAGGGCGTTTGTATGTAGATGGCCGTACACACACACACACACGCGCGCGTAAATATATGTAGCATTTATTGGTTTTGCATTCAAGAATCACTGAAATGAAGGTAATAAATTCAAATAAAGATTTTTTGTTTACCTCGCTTTACAAATGGCGATTGAGGTGCTTATTTGCTTTACTTAACGCTGCTAAAATTGTAAAAAAAAAACTGGTGAGTAATGCTGACTTAACATTAATTACATCATATTAAAATTTCAAATATTTGGCTTGGCTTATTAAATTAAAAATTTAATTTAAATGGAAATTTCTGAAAGAAAACATTTCAGAAAAATTAATGAATAATGTTAGTGAATGTTAAAGTGGATTGAAAAAATACATTAAACTCATACCACAAATACTCTGCTATTTTATTGACACAGTCTCCGCCGAAACAATTTCAGCCAAGTTCTCTGTGATGGTAAATTCCGTTAATTAATACTACTAAATCTTTAAAAAGGTGACCTAGCTGTTGTGCCCAAAATTATGAAAGTGATTTAAGTCATATAATTAATTCTTGTATCGATATATTTAATGAATTGCATTCGACCGAATTAAAAAAAAAAATATTTTAGAATTACACGACATTTTAATTTAAAATTTTATTAGTCTTGATTAATGGAAATTTTTTTATGAATATGGAATTTTGTCTGAATTTCATATGCGATTTTATTTTTAAAGCTTGAATTGACTTAGACCATTTTCAACATTAACTGAACTGATGACTTAAAGCAATAAAGAACTATGAGTTTTATTTGAAACAATAACTTCAATAAAATAGTTCATGAACATTAATTTTTTACTTTCAAAAAGTAATCCAAGCGTCATTTTCAAGTTATGTTTATATAATTTCCTCATATTTTTGACATAGACCACTCCCATAATTGACACTAATTGATTCCCGTATAACGTTGAAATTACAGCCACTAACTAAAGATTCATTTTGGACGATCTTTTTTTTTAATGTTGACTTGTACCACTTTCATAATTATGGGCACATATAGCAAACTATTATTTTTTGTGGATGAATATAATTTGTAGAAAAAGTCTGCGGCAGTAATAAGTAGCTGCTAAATTTGTTTTTGTATATTTCTAAAATATCAAATTATGTATTTGAAAAATTGTCAAAAACCAAACGGAATCTTTAATCACTTTTGACTTGCACATTATTTTGCTGAAATTGAATGAGCTATAAAACTGCACACTCAAATTTATTGAATTTTTAAATTTGAGCAGAGTTTGGATTCGTTCACTAAAGTTTTATAGAAAGTTATCATAAAATGCATTGCAAGTATGATTTTAAAAAATCAACATTGATCAAATGTCATTGATTGAGTCATTGTATTTATATATTATGGTCCCGGGCTGGTATTATTCTATACGAAAATGGCATAACTTTCATAACGGCTAGCAGTCGAGTCTAGAATCTCTAAAGCTCAAGAAAAAAATTCAGAGCTCCTCTCCATTGGAAATGCCATGAAACTGACCAAAATGATAATTAAATGGCAGAGGTCACTTCACTGGTATCTGCTTCAAAACATAACATAATAAAAATTTAAGGCTCTAGGCAAATATTTAAAAAAAAACACACACACACAATTTTCCCTCCATCCATTAAAAAGATATAACCAATGAACTCTAGATAATTTATTTTTGGCCACTTTGTATGTATGCACAACAGCGAATTTCATAACTATAGCCCAATCACATATTGACAAGTTTCGACTTTTTTCTAAAATATTTCTAACCAATTAAGAAAACACAACAAATTTTGCTCAAAAATATAAACTTGTTGAACAGAAGTTTTTGAAAAAATGTGCGTACGCAGTTTTTTTCCCATTCAATTTAATATAATAAAGTGCAAATTGGAAGTAGCTGTAATTTGCCGTTAATTATTGGTAATTTGTTTGCTGTCGTCCCTACGCAAATTCTTCCATGTAACGAGTGCTCGGAGTTTTTCTGTTTGGTAAAAACCGCGCAATACTTATTATTTTTGTCAGCGTTGCGATTGAGAGAGATTACATATTAATTGATCAATTTTGAAAGCAAAAACGTTGCTGCAGGAGGTCCTAGGGTCCTGGGCAATATATCTTTTGCTGACCGTTAAATCCGCCATTGCTTAAAAGCCACACATTCGGAACCCTTAATATTAGGAAAAAATTCTGAAGCAAAATTTGCTTTGTATTAGATTTCGGTAAAAGTATTTTTTTTTTGATACCGACTCAGTACTTTTTTCAAAAGTTTCGATACAAAAATTAGTTGGTATCGAATGAAAAGCAAAAGTAAAAGTTTAATTTCTCATTCTTTCGCTTTATCTCTAATTGTAATTTGATTTGTAATTACTTTTTTATTTTATCGTTTTAAAAATCTTGAGTGTGATACCATTTTTTTTTTTTTTTTTGGTGATATGAAGATCAACTGTTCCTGTAAGCAGCTGCTGTCGTCACTGGTAAATTGCTGCCAGAAAAAATTTGTAAGGCAGATATTTGTATTTTCTCTCCAAAAATGAAAAGTTTTTTTGTTCTCTTGATTAGCCAAGATCTTTACAAAATTATCTTGCGCTTTGTTTGTGACAATTCATTACCCTACAACACAATGTGGCATTTGAGTTTTGTTAATGGCAAACATTTTGTCGAGTTTATTTCATAGTTAAAGACAGCACTTTCCTTGTATACGAAGATTTTCTGCAATGGAAAGGAAGCAAATATTTTGTAATTTAGTACATACAACAATTTACACATTTTTGCCATTTTTTTTTACCATTTTCCTAATCTTTACGGTGTAAGCCATGCTGCGAATTAATTCTTGATATCGAATTTCCAAATTTAACTTAACTCAAAGTAAATATTTTGGCAGAAAAAAGTTACTGAAAATGTAGAGAAACTCTACGCAAACAAACAAATTTCTTTAATAACCTTTCAACATTCATAAATTCAGAATTCAAAAGTTCTTATCATGACAAACAACAATTTCGTTGTAGTAGTTCATTTTATTGCAATAAAAAACAGCAAGAATCCATAGAATAGCAGCAGTAAAACATCAAGAAAGCAAAATTATAGAAACAACTAACACGAATTTATAACCAAAAAACCGTAAAATCAACGCACAAATTGTAACAATAAAACAACCCGAAATGGCCAACAACAAGTCATTAGAATTCTAATAATCGCAAGGACGCTAAAACAACAACAAAATGAACCAAACCTTGTGGAGTGTAAGCAATTTGCAAGCGTTACAAAATGTCAAGGAAGCAAAAAAAAAAAAAATCGAAAATTAAGCACAACACGCCAAAAAGCGTTTAAAGTGCACGAACACCCACCCAAAATATATTCAAGTCCGTCGGTATTGAAGCAAACGTATGTGTGTATATGTAGCTATGTGTGGGCTTGTGAGAATGGGAGTGATGGGTAGGTAGACTTTGTAAATGCTTTGACCTAACGTATTTATAAAGTTAAGAGAAGTGGTGAAAGAAGGTCGACGTGGTGGAAAGGATTGTTAAGTTAGCGAACTAAAAAATAGAAAAGTTGCCCGACTCGACAGCAGACAAAAGTTTTTCGTGCAACCCAAATCACTCATTCTGACACGTACTCGTACGTTGAGTAGAGCCCACAATCCAAAGATTTGGAAAACTACAGTGAAAAAAAAGAAAATAAGAAAGATGTTCCTTATTTTGATGGCGCATGTTTCTTTTTTAAATTGCTATATTTTCTTCCGATTGAAAAGTTCAATCAAAAATGAGTAAAAAGTTTCATAAAAAGAAACCTGTTTTTTCCAAAAGTAGTAAATATGTATTTCTTAAGCGCTATTTCATTCCCATTTTCCTTCCTTTTCGTAAATGTGTTTTTTTTTTTGAGTGTATGCCGCAAAATACAAATAATGAAACGGGGAAAAAGTGCAAGAAGACAAATCGTATTTGAGCAGACCTTAAAGTATTAAATTATAATTTATAAGTATAAAATTATAACTTATAACTTTAATAACGATGTATTGCTATGTGTAGGCTAGAGCTTAGCAAACGTTGCGTACGGAAAACCGATATTAATACAACGAGAAAAACAAAGATTTTGGCATCCACATTGCGATAACCATAACAGGATTGGTGAGACATCCATAAAGGTATTAATGTCTCTAGAGACATACTCAGAAGATAATCTTAGTAGTTCCTTTAGGAAAAAGGTAGTATTAATTATTAGGAGCATTAAAAAAAATAGTAGTAGTAATTAGAAGCATCATTAGTAAAAATAGTAGTAGAAATTTGTAAAACGCGGTGGTAGTATTAGTAGTAGCATTAACAGCATTTGTAAAAATAGTAGTAGTAATTAGGAGTAGCATTAGTTTAAATAGTAGTAGAAAGTAGTAAAAATAGTAGTGGTAATTAGTAGCAGCATTCTTAAAAATAGTAGTTAAAATTTGTAAAACATAGTGGTGACAACAGTAATAGTAGTACCATTAGTAAAAATAGTAGTATAAATTATTAAAGACAGTAGTAGTAATTGGTAGTAGAATTAGTAAAAATGGTAGCAGTAATTAGTAGTAGCATTACTATAAATAGTAATAGAAATTAGTAAAAATAATAGCAGTAATTTTTTAGGAGCATTAGCAAAAATAGTAGTAGGAATCAGTAAAATAGGATTAGTAATTAGTAGTAGTACTAGTGAAAACAGTAGTGGAAATTAGTAAAAATAGTAATAGTAATTATTAGCAGCATTCTTAAAAGTAGTAGTACAGCAGTAATTAGAGGTAGCATTAATAAAAAAGTAGTAGAAAACAGTAACAATATGAGTAGCAATTATTAGTAGCATTAGTATAAATAATAGTAAAATCAATAAAAATAGCAGTAGTAATTAGTGCTAATGCTACTTAGTGAAAATAGTAGTAGAAATTAGTAGTAGTTTCAGTAATAGTGATTGTATTAATAGTCGTTGTAGTTCTAGTGGTAGTAGCTAGTACTAAGAGAAGAAGTAATAGTAGTTAGTAGTAATAATAGTAAAAGTAGTAGTAGTAGTAGTAGTCGTAGTTATGAACCAGTCCCGAACTGGGCCTGAAACGGTCACGAAATGTCTAGTCCGATAATAGTGTCGAAATGGTCTAGAACTTGTCCACAAATGGTTCTGAAATAGTTCCGAAATGGTCCCAAGATATTTACTCAAACTAATTTTTTTTGAATAACCGTTTAATGACAAACGTGCTTGGTTTTTGTCCGAATTATAAAATTTTGGCAGTTCTTGATAAAATAGTTTGTCAGATATATCTTTCATGACGGTATGAAAACAAAGGAGATATGATATATATTTGCGCCGTTTTTCATGAGAAGGAACTCCTTCCTTTTTTGGAATCATTTAAATTTTGCATCAGTTCATAGCGATCGGACTTCGCAGGAAATTTCCTTTCTGAATAACAAGAGATAATAATACAATTTTTACAACATTTTCCAATTAAAAAACAAATACAATCCGATTATCGTCAAAAATACAGGGTGTTCTCGCATTTCTGCAGACAACTATTTTGATTTTTAATATTACTAAGAAAAAGAGCTCTTTTAAAAAACGTAGCTATTTAGAATTCTGGGCAAAGCAGGCGAAATCCAACTTCAACTCCAGCGCCTCTTAGCAGGGTATTTTTTTGTTGCAAATATTAACATATTTGAACCATAAATAATACAGATATAAGTATATATGTATATATATATTAATTTTTGGCACACTGCAGATTTTTCACTGAAAATCCCACCGAACAAAATATATATGAAAATTAAACTATATGCCGAAGCACCTCCTTCGAGACGCAAACAAAAATTAAACCATTTGGAGTCAAAATTGTTATCGCTATGATTTTCCCTAACCTACATAAATCGCCTAAATTACGAATCGTGATTTATTGAAGTTGTTTGTATTAATGTTTTTTTAGTATATATTTTTTAATGTTTTACAATAATCGTAAATCACGTAAAGGTCTTGTGAGGTATTTTCTTTAATTTAGGTTAAAATGCGAATATTGATTGATAATATTTGCTCATATTTTTTACTTAAATTACTAATATAGATATTTTTCTACCATTCATATAAAAATGCATTTTCACATCTGTAGCCAGTGGCTATTGTAAAAGTTTTCTAATACCACCTCCACTGTAGCACAACTACATACACATCAAGTCTCAACGGATATACGTTGTGGATGACGCTTCCGGTAATTTTATATCCGCCACAGCCTGGTCAACCAACCTGCTTGGTATCATCCGTTGATGGTTGGTTAGTTTCTCAATCCCAACCACCAAGTGTGCAAAGCGTAAGTAAAGTAAAGTAAGTGTAGTTTTTTTTTTGCTCTCAGTAGATTGTTTGTGGCTGATATGTTTCCCATACCAAAAAAAGAAAAAAAAAAAAATGGTAGCCATATTTGTTGAATGTACGTACATTTTTTGTATTTGCGTCGGCCCCAACTTAGTTATGTCAGTATATAGGTGTCACTTCCTGTTCGGCAACATAGGAATGGGTGTATCATTTTTCCCTTTATACTAAATTGACTGAATGGTGGTAGTGCTGAGAAATAAAACAGTAAACTAGTTAATTAAATACAAAATTTAAATAAATTTAAAATACGGACAATATGAGCAAAACCTAAGTTCAGTTAAGTTTTTATTATAAGTAAATATTTAAGAATCTGTGCAGAAAGTTCTGCAAATTGGAAAAAACGCCCATTACAAGTGGTTTGTTTTTATTTTTGTTTTCTTTAATATAAAAATATATATATATAGTTGCGATGATTATAGGGGAAAAAAATATTTCAATTTGTTCTTTGCTGTCGCGAACTTTTCTTGAGAGACCCGTCATCAAGTTTTATACAATGCTTTTGTCCACTTTTAGCGATGCTATACCTACGCCACTTTCTTTTCATTTCTTTAATTGTTTTGGTTAGTTTCCCAACGTTCAAAAGTCTGACCTTGAACACAGCCCAATATCATTCAATTGGTCGCAGCCCTGGCACATTGCATAGGTGAATTCAAGTCTTTCCTTAGATAATGCACATTATTACCTACGAATCACTTGTGAGCCAAATTTGGCCAAAATATAGTTGGACCATTATTATGATGTTGGAAGGTCGGGAGACGTTTTTGGGGACACTCCTCCACGTAAATTTAAGTGTTGATGATTCTGGTGATGGCTTGAAGATACTACAAAGTTTCAAAATTGTATTATTTATTTAAATTAATTACTATTAAAATCAGAATTAATTAAGCACTAGCTGCCAAGGCTATCGGCTTAAGATGTATGCAAAGTAATTAAATTAAATTATTAATCTGTATTTTTTTACAAAAATCAAATATTAGCTTAATAAATATTTATCTCATTTGGGTAAGTTAATATTTCTGAAGGATTGAGGTTCGGGAAGAATGAGTTTCTGAAGTTTGTAAGAAGTGGCCATTCATTGAGGATATGGGGGATAGTTAAAAGGATATTGCGACAAAAATGACATGTTGGTTGTGGCTCCCTTTTCAACAAATGGGCGTGAGTTAGGCAAGTATGACCTAATCTAAGGCAGATGAAGCATTTGTTCATGGTTGTTGTGGTCATCGTAGGGAGCTTGATTGCTGTTCTATTTGGGTTGTGTGACTTATACGTGTGGGAATAGTTTGCACATTTAATAGCACATCGTTGGTACACGGTTTTGGAAATTATTTTTGCCACAGCTTTCTTTGAGAATGGCATGAAGGTAATTAGTGGGGCTTAAGCTTATTTGGCGGCTTTATCTGCATACTCATTTCCACTGATGCCTGCATGCCCAGGAATCCACATCAATTTGGTTGTTTTCTCTAGTTGAATGATGAGCTCTATTATGGCGCCAATTGGTTCCGATGAATTCCTTGTCGACTTAGTGGCTTCAAACGCTGATAGGCTGCGGTACATACTATGGCTGTCTGTACATACTATGAATTTGTTTTTTTATGTTTTCACAAAATGAAGAGCAGACAGTATGCCCTGTACCTCTGCATCAAAAGCTGTTGCAACCATTGGGAAAATTTCATGAGCTAGTAAGACACCATTAGCGTTAACAACTGCGAAAGAAACCCCGTCGTTAGATTTCGACCCATCTGTAAATAACAGTTTCCATTCTTTCTTTAAGAAGGGATCAGTAATCGCGTAAAATCATTGTCTATACGTGACTTTATTAGTGCTTTGTTTCCAAAGGATAGTAAGTTCGTTCAGGAAGGACTTGTCTGGCAAAGACCACGGCGGCTGTCTCCAACTTGGATGTAGGGCGGGCCTAATGTCCGATTCTGCCGATAGCTTAAGTACACACGAAAGAGCAGATGAAGATTTCATGCTGCGTTTCCGCCTTTTTAGGAGCTGGATCTCTCTGCATATAGCTGAATTGCTTGTCGAATAAATGGTTGAAATTTGACGGCATCTGATATAGTGAAGTCGATCCTCAATGGTGAGGAAGCCGCTTTCCGTCAGCAAATTTGCAGTGTAATTGTAATTCAAAACAATCTTTACAAATTTGCAGAACTTCTGTACCGGTCCTTACAGATTTTAAAGAATAACTTCATATTTACGATAAGTACCGGCTTCTTAAAGGATAATTTGCGATTAAACGGTGAGAGCACATCCGTCGGTTAACTACCAATTTAAATAAATAACCAATAAGCGATAACCGATAACGGATTGTCCGCCGATTAGATGCCAACCGAACAAACACTGGTATCTAGCCGCTTTAAAACATCAACAGTTAATTTATTGTTATTTTCACGTTTATTTTTATAGTCGTGTAGCATAAATTCTTTCTAATTCAGCTTCAAAAAAAAAATAAACTACGAGCAGAATAAAGTAATAATGGTGAAGTTTGAAACGCGACTTCTTTTTTTATTTTCATAAGGAAAACACAAAATTTTTAAATAAAATAATTGCGAAAACCTCAGGCAAATATCACAATTAAGGCGATTCAGATTAAGAGTACAACCACCAAAAAGGGATCCCAACAAACTATGCAAGCATTGACAGTAATACAACCATTGTGAATGATTGAACAAGTGAGTGGTCTTCTACTTCTTCTATATTAAAGATGGCGGCGACTGCTATTAAATGTCACAAACAGTCATTATTAATTGTCAGTCATAGAAATTTGCTCAGTGTAGGGCACAAAAATGGCGATGGTTGCTAAATTTTGTAGTGTAAGCTCTAAGATTTCTCACTCGCATTTATTCACAATAATTACAACAAATACATAATTCTGGTATTCAGTTGAGCAAGTCACACCGCCAAAATCAAACAATTTGCTTTATAGTCTACTTTGTGTATTCACAATGTAACTTTTGTGAACGCCTTCCTGTATTATTCACAATGTTCGATTAGGTCGAACGTAAGGTAAGCAAATAACCAACCGCTGATTAAAAGTAATTTAACCAATCTCCAAGGAACCGGCCTCAAGTGTGATAAAATTTGGTGATCTCTAATTAATGTGAGCATACTCGGAATACCGTCAAAAATACAAAAATCTTTAACTCAAGCATAAAAATAACAACTCTACTAGGCGCCATAATCACCTACACATGTAAATAATTCTCTCATTACTTTATCATTTGCGCATTTCTTTTTGTTTTTGCCACATAATTTGATTGACAGAGATTATTGAGCAATCGCTCCAAAAGCGTTGGCTGGCATTATTGGCATAGCTATGTTTTTTGGATGGTCTTGTCCATTTCTTGTTATTTTGTGTGTTTTATTCTTGCCTGAAGTGATTACCAAGTTATTAAGTGATTGCTGCTTAGGTATTATTGCTATTTTCCTTGTGTTGATTTAATCAATTATATTAACGCTTGCCGCTTCTCATTTATTTATGTAGCTGTCTTTTGGAGTACAAAGAAGCATAGTAGAACAAAATAAATGGTATTGATAATGACAGATGAAACTTGCGGCGCTGTAAGCTTTTCCATTCCAAATATATACACACATACATACATACATACATATACATTAGGGTGGGTCAATTAAAAATGTCCAAAGCATCATCGCGATTCTGGTACTATGTATCGTACTAAGTATTTTTGCCCAAAAAACCATACCTCAAAAATGAATTTTGAGGCCGCGGATTTTTTTTTTGGCAAATTCATTGAGGTGTGATTCTTTGGGCAAAAATACTTGATACAATAAACAGAAAAGTACGCCCTTTAACATGATTTTGAAGCAATATAAGAGATTTATATTTTATTTAATTTCGGCAATCGCAGAGATTTCTCAGTTCTTTTGTTTCTTTTTAATTCAGCAATACAAGAAAATTTCGTTCATTGTTAAAAAAGTACTTCCTTAAACCGTTGTCGTTGTCGAAGTCGACGTGAATCGAGTCGATATCGATTACTACGAACTCGACCATATAAACGACTGGTGGAACTAAAATTGACGTCAAACAAAAATTGAACGCGCTCGCTTTGAAAACTTAAACATAAAAACTTCAGTGAGTTCCTAGCTGACGTGAAATATAAAATTATAGGTGTGTATCGACTTGAAAGGGGAACTAAAAAAGAAATTAATGCAAATGAATTTTTACTACGAAGCCCAAAGGAACCAGAAAAATATAGAGGGATATTTTTTATATATTTTTATTAATTTTTTTATTAAAAACACCTTTTTGTTAGTTTCGCGAGCTGTTATTTGTTTATATTCTTCTTATTTCAACGTTTGCAATTCACACTAGAAAATAGCAAATGTAATTTTCTCAAATCGATGCCGAGTCGGCTCGACAATGGGGTCGGTAATCACTAAAATCGACACTCGACAATGGAGATAGAGGTGAATATTTTGAAGTCGTGTTGGTTGTTCGTTTAAGTAATTTTAAAACTGCTCTTCCACAAGTGAAACACTCCCACATAACGGTATATTGCTAAAATCAAAAAAATGCGATTTTTCAAAAACTATAAAAGTTATTCGATGTTCAAGTTTAGGTTGGAAAAAAAATTCACATGTTAAACGATTTTTTAAAGTGGGCATGCCACCGCCCATTTTAAAGTAATTATGTATGTATATCTTCGAAACTAACTAGCCAAATGTGAAGCAAGTTTATTTGTCTCTCGTCTAACAGTCACTTAAATAAATCAAAAAAGTGCGAGATTTTAGTAACAATAATTGGCCCAAATTTAATATACAGGATTAGGACAAGAAATGCTTAAGTTAAATTTGTTTGGAAAATAAAGGTGGTCACGCCCACTTTACCTCTCATACAACGAATTAAATTACCATACAATTTTTTGCGTTTGGTATTTTTTTTTTTAATAATAAACGGTTGCTTAAGTTTTCAATATGAAGCTAATGATATTAACTGACCGATTATTTAAAGTTCAGTTTTCTTACTATTTAATGTTTTACTTTTACTTTTTATTTTGGTTTTATGATTAACACATTGTGTTCGATGGGAAGATGGATGAAAAATATGTCTTACTAAGTTAGTGCACTTCTTAAAATTTACTGTGAATAAAATCATTTAAAATTTGTTGCGACGTATGATTTTAAATAGTCGATTATATTTTGGCGAGAATTTAACAAGCACAGGGATGCTTATAAAAGTACTAAAAAAATGTAGGTGTAGCTGTGTTTATTTTGACTGGTTCATAATGAAGTTAGACATCTTGTAGAATGTCAAATCAAATACTCATTTAACCAACGAAAACTAGAAAATATACGTAGTTGGTTTTTGTGATCATCTAGACATGATAATATCTTTATAGTTCTTATTCTTTCTCCACTCTCTTCTGCGGCCAAACTGAAGAAAATTGAAGAGGCAATAATCTTCGGGTCAGTTTTTCAGTACGAGTTTACCAGTTAAGCTAGGGCATTTATTATAAGTTGTGTTTGACATTCGAAATTAGTTGATTATCGAACTTCGATAGTCGAATACCAAGTTCATAGTAAATATGAGCTAAGCAACTCTGTCGAAATTTTCGTTGCGCAGCGAATTTTCTGTCGAACAAAGTTTTGCTTTCAACGCTCTATTGTTGGGTTAGAATAAGTGCAATGAAAGGGTTAGAAATTCGTAATTATTAACTGCTTTTTGGAGATCAAACACTATTTGTAAACTATTTTTTTTCAAATTTTATGCGGATTTAAGGTCGGATTACTAAAAAAAAAAACAATTGCAAAAGCTGGTTTCTCTGATGGAATAAAATTATATTTAGTTTTAATATCTGCTGGTAGAAATGACGCGAAATCCAAGATGAAATAAAGTCGTCTTAATACCAAATACGAGTACAAACTCGTTCGATCAGCTCTATCAACCACAGTCGAAGTTTGTGGTAATATCATAATATGGGCCTGCGTTCAAACGTCCAATCTTGCAGGGTTAAACTCAGTTTAAGAAATTTATGTACCATACTGTGCATGTGTTACACAAAATGAAACTTTTTTAATCAACTCAGAAGGGTTTACACATTTGAATGCTCATGATATTGCGTCGCAAGGAACTCTCTAAACTCTTTTTAAGTTTTCAAAACCTCTAGAAAATACCCACATTAAATGCTTTAATTTATAGAGTTGCTGCACAAAAAGCTGCTTGTTTGAATCATTTCGCATATTTTTCAATTATGCTCATGTAGCTTCCAATGGGATGACACAAATTGCATTCCAGTTGACTTGTCACCAGCGGCAGTTTTGATCCATTAAAACTTATCTAACAATAACAGCTTAAGATCTTAACGATTGTGTGTGTTTTTTGTAATATTATTTTGCGAAAAACAGTCACCGAGGTGACCCAATAAAGATGAAGAGTGGTATAATTTCATGTAACCCGATGTGAAATTTGGTATGGACAAAATGCGACTTAAGAGACTTTAATATCATTTGAGCAAACAGTTAAATCACAAATTCCCTCAGTAAGAAAGTTGCAATTTTCCATACAAATTTGTAAAGGGTAAGTCATCTTTTCCTCCGATATATAAACGTTGAAAAAATTCGCCATTTGGCAAACGATTTACATTCTTAGACACGTTTTTGGAAGCTTTAAACCAAAATAATTGTAATGACGCGTTGCTTTACACCGAAAGAACGCGCCGAATTAGTGGCTGAATTTTGACAACCATGCCGGACTTTTCGATGCCAGTTTTTAAAGCCCACGAGGCGTATTTCACCCCTCTCCGACAGTGTTAATGACTGAAACTCCTCACGCGATTCATGAAAAATCATAATGTGATCAAAAAGCCACTGTTTGGACTGGCGTCTGCGCAAAAAATCATCCAGGAAGCCAAAACAGTCAATGTAAAACAAAATCGACACACATTTTGTGTACCCTAAAATGCATAAAAAAGGGCTGACTGACTTCTGGGATGGACAAGACGGTGCGCCATGCCACACAGCAACCAAAAAAATTCGGCCTTTGCCATAAAAATTCCCTAGACGTGTGATATCGAAAAGAGGTTATATTGACTGGTCACCAAGATTTTCCCATTCAACTCCCCGGACTTCTTTGTTTTTTTTTGGAGTTAGTTAAAAAGTAAAGTTTACAACGGCAAGCCGAAGACAAGCGCAAGTATTAATATTTGTGCTCAAATATCAACCATTCCGATCGAAATGCACGAAGAAGTGATGGAAAATGCGCAAAAAAGAGCACAGTTTGCGGTGGTCAATAAGGTACTTAGTAATTTAATCAATGCAGTTTTTAAAAATACGCACACATAATTTGTATACGATTGAACTAAATAGATAGCAAAATTCTTTGCAATCTATGGTATCTTTCAAAAGTTATACAAAGTTCTCCTACTGATGGCGCCTTGTATATTTTTTTTTGTTTTTTTTTTCTGTACCATCATTAAATTGCGCTGCCGCGAATCGTTTCAAAAATCGATGTGGTTCGCTTCATTGATCACTTAGAAAAAGACACAAGTCGGTACAAGAATATATATTTACTTCTCTACTACCATAAAAACTTTATATTTTTCACCAGTAAGTTTACTGGGTTACCCAATAAACGATACCAACTAGTTTCAATGCGTTTAGGAGCAAAAAAAAACTGCTAATAAACTCGCACACACACACACACACACACACTTCCCTAGTAATTTCTATGCGACACAAAAGCTGGAAACTAAATAAATAAAGATATAAGTAGGAGAGAAAATAAATGCTTATTAAGCAATTTTCATTTATAATACAATAACAAAGCACCACCCACTTTAACACCCTGCCATAGTTCGTGGTGCGGTCTAGCGTGTGGCAATAAATGTGTTGGAACTTTATACATATGTACTTAAAGTTGCATGCATTTATGAGTATATACGGTAATGGAATGTTAGGGTGGTCTTTATTATTTTTTCTTTTCTGCTCCATTTCCACTTTCATACGTTAATTACCTTAGTTTGTAAAAATAAAATGTGTAACTCTTTTGAAAAAAAGTGAGTGCGGAAGACGCAAAATGATTTAAGGAATAGCTGGAAATTATTGTATTTGCATACATTTTTAGGAAACCTCAAGCCAGTTGAAACTAATCCCAAACAGAGCGCTGGAGATACCAATGCAGATATTTGGCTATAGTAAAGCTCAAAATTTTCGAAGCTCCAAAATAAGCCCAGGGAATTGTTTGCTGATAAAATAGGCTTTAATATCTTGCTTTTATTGAGAAGACATAAGTATTATCTATATTTGTTGAGAAACTAGTTGAACAGGTGCGATGAATCGCTACTATAAATAACGATAACTTCTGCGGTACTGAAGAAATTCGTCTAGCGCATGACATATCAAGCGACTTTTGCAGGGTTTCAAAGTAGAGCTAAGTATCCAATAGTGCGACTCACCAATTTGTTTTAACAATATCAGAATTATCCAATATTTTAACGACTTTGCTGCTCAGCAGAAGTTTATTAATAATATTCGCTATCTCCGGCTGAGCTGTTGTCGTTAGCTGGTCGATTATCGAAAACTAAACGACAACAAACGCAAAGCAGTTAACTCAATCGCTTAAATAAAAATTCGTAATTTTATTTGCTTGCAATTGAAAAAATTAAAATTCGTCATTCTTTTACATATTAAGCGTACACATGAATGACTTACCACGAGACAAGGAGGAAGTATGGAGGAAGGTTGGAGCATAGCCAACATAGTCTCTGAATCGTAACTCGCTGAACTACGTCTATGTCGCGGTAAAGCTCATAGTTCCTCCATCTGCGGTATTCGCAATCGTAAAGACGTAAAGGTAACAAAATCCTTCAGAGAATATTTTCTCTCAAACACTTCAGGGCCATCTCATCCGGTTTTGACAGCGTCCACGCTTCTGCGCCATGCATTAGCACGGGTATGATGTGGGACTTATAGGGCATGGTTTTTGTTCGTCGAGTAGCACTTATTGGAAAGGGAGATTCATCGTCATTTTACATAGACGTATTAGTTTTGCAGGGCTACCAAATTGAGACAACGCGGCACATAGACAACTTCTTCTCGTGCTATAGCAAGCTGGTTTAAAATAGACAAATAGATGGTGTGTGTCGATCTTCTTCTCTCGAGTGTTTCCCCATATTTGGCGTATAGTGAATATCTGGTCGATGGTAGATTTAGAAGGTCTAAAGACGCACTGATAAAGTCCGATCAGTTCGTTGATAGTTGGCTTCAGCCTTTCACACAATATGCTCTATAGAACCTTGTATGAAATGCTAAGGAGGCTTATCCCACGCTAATTGGCTCTTATTTCAGGATCACCCTTCTTGTAAATTGGGCAGTGCACACTCAAATTCCAATCGGCGGCATGCATTCGTCCGACCATATTCTCTTCGCCACCATGCTTGAATAGCTCAGCTCGTAACCGATCAACTCCAGCGGCTTTGTTGTTCCGTAATCGCGTTATTGCTATTCGAACTTCATTGAGTTCGGGTGACGGAATGTTAATGCCGAACATCAGCACCTTCCCCATTAAGGGCCCGGACATTCCAGGTTCCCGCACTCAGTACATAGACCTTAATACATTGCGTGTGATCGCCATCAAAAAGAAAGATCACGTCCGAGGCTTGTGGAAATTTTTCATTGGCTTTACATGGCGGGTTCCAAACCCAACGCACAACCAGATTTTGGCGTTTTTGTGTTTTGAGCTTATATCAACACTTTTTGTTCATTTTTTTTTATTAAAGATAATTGCACGTAAAGAGCTTTGTGTTATAGATATTATGGTCGAATATTTTGTTTGTTATTTTAGGCATTCCCGCTTTTTTTTAAACAAATATACAATAATCCCCCGCTCCGCAGACCGAAATCCTAATTTCAAGGAATTTTTCGATTGTTTGCGAGTAATTATTAAAACTGACATGGTGATCAAGGTGAATTTATTAGACATACACACATAAGCACATAATATTGCGAATCAACGAGAAATTTTAAGACCATTTGTTACATTCTGCAATATTTATGTTTTTCACCTTTCCGTAATGCCAGTTTTAGCCAAGTTACAAAGGTTATTGATTTTATTTTCACCAATTCAAAAGTTAGTGCCCCCCTATTATCTTTACGTCTGCAATAGGAATGTGGAAGTGTAAGGAAGCTATGTACAAAAAAAAAGAGCAACAAAGAAATAAAAAAAGCTGATATTACAAATTACTAGTACAGACATTGATAGGCAGCTAGGCGGCAACTGAATGCCTATAAACAGGCAGACGACAGGCTATACACGGGTGCACTGGGTTAAGAAAGTGTACGAATGGGTCCGAACGGGTGACAAGCTGGCGAATGAAGGAGGTTTGACAGGCAGCAACGACGCTACTTGCCATGCCAATAAACGGCTTAACAATTGAATGGCATGTGTTGCTGCTATTTCTTTGAAAATTTCTTTGTATATCAGAGTGTAAACATTTGTACGCGTGTTGATTTGCGCATCGCTCCGAAATGATAGCATCTTTAGGCCGAGTCACAGCATCAATTGATTTTGGCAGGTTCTGTGTTAGAAAAAGGCTTTCGTGTTTATAGATACCTTGGAGTGAAAAGCTAAAAGAGCCACCAAACATTTTAGTTTATGCAGCGGTATTTAGTTATGGCATTCATAACCGTTCAATAGCAACATCTGTCTTTGAAATTTGGCGGCTTCATAGCCAAACCGGAAACGAAAATAATTGAACGCCATACGCACGATGTTCTTGCTGACGTGTGAAAACTACTGCTTACGATTCTGAGAGGAAGAAGAAGTGATCAGCTACTCCATCGACATGCAAACCGTACAGTGCTTTTTCTGACGACACATTAGAAGAGCTAGCTTAAATCTTGTTTAGCATCGGCCTTAGTAATCGCCGGAGGACTTTCTTTTCGGCAACATGGCCACAGAAAGGGACCTCAACCATCAGGTGAAATGATCGAAGCTGTACAGAATACCAAGAACAGCCAATACCTCAGGCACGTCCTGTGACGTTTAAAACGACTTTAACTTGGCAAGATGGAACGGTGCTAACGTAGCTCTTTAATATGCTGTCGGATGATCTCAGAGACCGCTAGCTGCTGAACTAGACAATCAAGAGCCAGAGAAAGAAACCCGTAATCGGATTAATGGCACAGGGATCTGAACCTTTCTCCCTCGACGTTGCCGTTAATGTCGCCGCCGTGGTAACATCAGGCAGAATTTAGTTGGTATAGCTGAAATTGAATCAGATCGTGCTTTGTGCGAATGGCTTGATGGGCGATCATGGACTCCAATTGGTAAGAGTTAAAACGGCGAGTCGTGTTACTTACCAGAAAATGCAGCCCTACCATAACAAATATTATGGTCGGGGCATAGCCGAGCTTACGTCCCATCAGCATTTCGCACGGTGTCAGAATACCCCAATTAATCCATTTTCTTTCGAGCGGACGGAAATTTATACTCCCAGCACTGAGGGCAGGAATACATAAAACGAAATTAGCCACCAGCAACAAAGCAAAATTTTGCTTCAGGCCATGCAGGATTTGAAGGCAGCAAAAGAGGCTAACAGTCTCAGAAATCTTGGTGCCCAACGATGCCCGCATAGTCCGGTGCCTTACTGTTCAACATCCATCGGTCATACCATGGAACAAATAAAAAGGAGGGAGTTGTCTCGCTTTGCAACCCACTGGCAAAAGACAAAGTATAATATAGTAGAACTAAGAGGTGCATAGCTCTGAAGGACTTCTAAATCTCAACCGGGAGAGTTTAGGAACTCGTTCCCACGACTGTCATTTCTACGATACCGGCCAAGGACTGTCACTTCAGCAGCATTACGCAAAGTTTATGGGGAGTGTTTTATGCTGTTACAACAACAAAAGGAACTCGTGCCGGTTACCTGACAGTCACTGGGTATTGTCATACTTTTGCACGAGGAAAATTGTGGTTTTGTTACAGAAAACTTTTTTTACGCATTTAATTAAAATTGTATTTTTTATTTCTCAGTTTATAAATCACACCAATTTTTCTATTGACGTAAAACTTCTTCGAAATTCGTATCAGAATCGCATAACAAAAGTCACATCAAGAACGATAACGAAGGTCGCAATAGTAAAAGTAGTAAAAATAGTAATGCACACTAATTAGTAAAAATTTGGTTGGTAATTAGTAGTTACATTAGTAAAGATGCACCCAATATTCGATGAAGCTCGCAAGCCATTATTGAGATGCCGTTACATCCTCAAAGTGTCACTGTTTGGTGTGCTCGATGGGCAAAGGTTATCATTGGTCCTCCCAGCTGGAATTTATTCGAGCCCGCTGCGGTGGTCACTTGCCCGAAATCGTTTTTAAAACATAATGGCAAACCCTTATCTTTACAATAAAGCTAAATTCTTGGACAAAACATTAAAAAATATGTGTTTTATTTCATCTTGAAAACTACATGTCTAAAAAAACCCACTTTTATGAAAATCAGTGGGCTGTAGCTTTTAAATCAGTTGGGGCGAAAAGATGAGAGTTGGCGAACTTTCAGCTTCGGATGAGAGACCAGCAGTAATTTGATAGCATCCGATGATCCGACTTTTTCCTTGAAAGCGACTTTCCATTGGAATAATCTCTTAATAAAAGTGCTCGTCTTGATCGTCACTAAACTTAGCCGAGATTTTCAGGAAAATTATCCAAATGATATTGACATTTTGCACCTCATTACTTCAATTTCTTCAAGACATTCTTACGCTTTAGCAACGTATTCAGATTTCCGCTTATTTTTGCGAACAATTTTTGCATAAGAGATATAACTTTTCCACCCCTTTTTCTCTACATCGCTGCTGGTGCCTCATCCGAAAAACACCTGACAATTTATTGAATAATGTTTTATGTATTTTAAGTAATCATTTGTAATCTGTACATATATATGTATATCGATCCTTCAGTTTTTTCAGAGTTTTTAATGAAACCGGGAATTTTCATTGCACTTTCGATTTGTTTTTATTTTTCCCCTTTGAGGCCATAATTTCATAACCCTTTAGTTAATTCTTAACAATGGTACGTTATTTTTCTCAGGATAGAAAGTTCTTGGCAGATAATGACTTAAGTGCAAATGTTTTTCTGTAAAATTGTTGAAACAGGAGCTATCAAAGTTGAAAACTAAAAAAAAGCTTGTGTAAATTTTTCATTGATTGCAAATTTTTTTCACAGATTCAAACCATTTTCGCGAAAATCATTATTGATCTAAAAATTTTTTTATTTTGCCCCCATCTATTGTCAGCTTGCTTATATGTACAATCTCTGAGTAGCAGTTTGCAAGTGGCAAAAACAAGCATACCAATGCGTTCTTTATCCTGAAGAATCTGCTTGGTCGTACCTTGTCTTACAAGTTACGTCTGCCATGCAGTTTCCCTCTATGTCGCGGCACTCAAGAACCCAAATGAGGTACAGTCTGTCCTGCTTGGCCATCTCCTGTAGAGATCGGCGGCAGTCCAGCGCGATATTCGAGTTAAACGTGAAAGAGCTCAGAGCTCTGATTGCAGCCTGGCTTTAACTGAAAACAAAAATGTCTCTTCCCATAATCCCGGTCCCAATCTTCTCTACAGCCTCCATGATAGCTGAGACTTCAGCCAGGAAGACGCTGCAGTGATCTGGTAACCTAAAGGAAATTTACAGCAGAGAGTTTTGTGAGAAAACGCCTCCTCCTACCTTATTATCGAGTTTCGAGCCATCTGTATAGATGACAATGCTATCAGGTGGAGTATGAAACTCAAGTTTCTTCTCCTCTCTGCTTGGAATTCGTTTAATAAAGTTACTTTCAGAAACCAATGTCGAAGCATACCGCTCCGTAATGCTCGGAATAGAGCAAAACTTGTTCAAAATACAGGAGTGCCCTTGGCTTTTTGGGTGCCACTGGGATGTCTCTCTTAGTCGCAAAGCAGTCATCACTGCCATCTGTTGTCCAACCAAATCTAAAGGAAGGAGGTCTAAAATGGCGTTCAATGCCTCATTTACCGTGCTTCTGAGCGCCCCACTTATACAGATCATACTAGATTTTTGCACCTTGGTGAGTAGCCTGAGATTAATCTCTTTTTCTAATGTAGGCCACCATACGATCACCCCATATAGGAGAATTGGTCTGACGACCGCTGTGAAAATCCACCGACAGATCCGTTGATTAAGACCCCATTTCCTGCCTATGGCTCTCCTACATGTGTAGATGTCTATAGAAGCCTTTTCGTAACGTTGAACTAGGTTCTATTTCCAGTTCAACTTACTATCTAAAATAACGCCTAGAAATTTGGCACTTGTAGAAGGACTTAACCGGATACCGTTTAGTACTGGTGGAGTTACCGAAGGTGCTTTATACTTTCTCGTGAAGAGTACAAGTTCCACCTTACTTGAGCAGCCCCTGAGCCCGCAGGCCATTCACTTATCAAATCTTACCACGTCCACTGAGAAAATCATTAAGAATAGGTTTTGGTTGGAGATTTTAACATTAATTGCATTCCTTGGAATGCGATTGAGCAAACTTAAACTACATGCATTGTTAGAAAATATTCTTACTACAAAACAGCGAACTGTGATTTATTTGTTATTCACGAGTTTGTCTTCGGTCAGTATCTACATGAGCGATTACATATGAAATTTTCTAAAGGACGGAATGTTTGTTAGTTCTAACGCTTACATTACATTAAATTTCTATATGTATTTTATATGTAAATTTTTATAGAAAAATACAAATTATTTTGTCATAGTAAATTTACTTTTTTGATTGTATTTTATTTTATTGTATTTTAAAATTTGTAGTATTTGAAAATTTGAAATTTGTTCACGCTAACAATGCAGTAGTTTAAATTAAATTTTTATGTGACGGCGAAGACAGCAATTCCTAACTTGTTTTGCATTAATTTTCGAACTGGACTTTCAATTGTGTATTGAATATTTTTAACAAAAAGATTTAATTATATTGTTTTTCTACACATTTGTGAATTTAGTACTAAACATATATGTAGCTTATAATATAGAAAGTAACTTATGTAGATTTACTTAATATAACAAAACTGACCTGCATCGTGGCGGCCGATATGAACAAGGGCCTTTATCCTGCTCAGCTTTGATACTACCCCCCGCGGTCATCTTGTTCGAAAAAGGCGTTTATTTGCACTTTCATTTTGGTTTTACAACTTTTGAAAATATTTTGCAACGAGATGGCACTGAGCCACAGCCACTATCAGTATTTTACTACTACGACTACCCCCATTAATTGCTAACTGTATTGGTTTTATATTTTTGCTGTTGATATTCACTTGCACTTAACGTATGTATGTACAAACACACACACAGCTACACATACACCTACACACATATGAGCTTGGTCGCCTTCGCCTTGGCTTTATTGGCACCATTTGTTTGCAAAGTGCTTGTAATATAAAGGGATAAAAAGTAAAAAAAAATAAAAATATCCTAAAGCCTTTAAACTAGACAGTTAAAACCCTACTTTGAAGAAAACATTCAAAGGCCTACTGAAGATTCACGGACACCATCAACCAAACAACACAATCGCACAGCAAAAAGCAAACGGACAGCAAACAGCAAACAGCAAACAGAGAACCGAGAACTGCATACTTGAATTTGTCCATGTTTTGACTTTGATAACATTTCTATTATCTCATATAAAATAAATCGACTTTCTTTATTGTATTGATTTCTTTCAACCTTCATCATCCTAGCATCGATTTGTTCGTTGTTTTTGTTTCGTTTTTTTTTTACACTATGTAGAAGTATAGCAAATATCATTCGCAAGCTAGATTGGTCGTAAATGCGCTGAGTCATAAAACTCTGGCGGCATCATTTAACATTTCGGCTTGAATTTAGGCAATTTCTAGTTGGATTTCCCTATTTAGGTACATAGGTGGGTGTGTGTGTGCGCGTGCGATTCTCTGCCTATCTTAAATGCTGTGTCATTGCAAAAGCTGTAAAAATGGATTTTTTCTTCCTTTTGTGTCATCTGTTTTCCGGCAAGTCTATCCCTCAGTTGAATGGATTAAGTTAGGCAAAATCTTCTAATGCTTGACATATTTCGCTGATTGCTTAGTTGCGCACACACTCACACACATATTCATATTATATATATGTATATAGTAAATAATACATACGTTTCGCTATACATAAAAAAGGCAGTTGATATTTTCATTTGGGTATTCAAATCGAGCTCAATTTTATTTGTTTGAATATTTATTAAAATTCTTCTATCATTTCACTTTACTGCTTTCTCTCCTCTTTCTGTATTATACTATATACTATTTTTAGAGAAAAATTTTTCATTTTAATGTGCTTGCCATAAAATTTAATATCAACGGAGCTGCCACTGTTTGACGGGCCCGCCTGGTTTTATGCCATTAATAGCGGCTGTCAGCGAAAAAATTTTAAAACAAAAAAAAAAAAACCTTTGAGTTCTAAAAAATTGCCTGCTGTTAGTGACACATGAGATTAATTTATTGCACTGCTGGATTACGAAAGAAATGGATTTTTATTGAGTTTTGCTTTTTTACTGTGTCGCAACAAGTCTATTAACGTTTAATAAAAAAAAACTTAACTTTTATACAATCGAATTAATGGCTCCTGGCTGAGCGCAATTAAACTGTAAGTTAATAAAAACAGCAAAAAAAAAGCATTTTCTGGGAATGAGACAAATTGTATACATACTAATTTAGTACTCGATTTACTACTCAAGTTTAACCATATAAAGTAACTGAGAATTTTTAATAGCCTACGGAATCATCAAATAATTGACGATGTAAGAACATCAAATCTATATTAATGTCGGCCGCTGTAGCCGACTGTGTCACGGGTTCAAATCCAAGTCGGTGCTAATAACATCAAAAAATTATAGAAACCGCTTTTCGGTCGACAAGCAATGGCAAACCCTCGAGAATATTTCTGTCACGAAAAAACTTCTCACAAAAATTAGTTGGCCTTCGGAGTCTTAGGTAGGTCCCTCTATTTGTGTTACGTCGAGCTGTATGCTATAAACACCAAATTATTACGACCGCTAGTTAATAACACGGTGTCTAGAGTCAATTACTATCATTCTGAACTCGTGCCCTATGAATGCTATCCTTGGAGTCAAACCATCACCCCTAGTGGACGAAGAGGTTCAGCTGCCTCGAAACTCCCGCGTCACTCTGGCTCAATTAAGATCTGAATATTGTAGCGCGCAAAACTCCTACCTATACAGAATTGACTCCGTCATCGCAAATGAATATCCGATATGTGGAGAATCCCCGCACAATACTAACCACTGACCCACACATGCCTCAACAAACCCACTCACTCACATAACTCATCTCTCTCTATGGTCCAACCCTATCGAAACAGCACTTTTCCTGCGCATCCACAGATGTTCGAAGATAACGACCATGGGTAAGCTGATCTAGCAGAGTGTAGGATGTATCCCTACAACAACTACAACAACGGTGTCGATCTGACCGAGATCAAATGCAAGATGTGCTACAGATTTAAATATTTAAATGAAACTTGTTAAGGGACTTGAGAGATTGATATGGTTTTCTTAATAAACGAAAAAGGGTTTTCTTTAAAAAAATCGGTTTAGTTATATCTTCAAAATTAATGCTAATACAACACTCTGACTTCAGTTTTGAAATCAACACCCTGGTAAAGTATAATATTAGTCCGTAATATTTCATGCAATAAAAATAATGTGCCCCTCTGTAAAAGTCTTGAAAAAATTTAACTAATTTATTGTCGTTAAATCGTAATCAAAATAGAGGAACTTCAAAACAAAAATAAACTCTCTTTATTTGCATATAAACCCGTGTGCGTTCAAATGCAAAAAAGGGGCATACAAAACGTACATATCTACATATCTACGTACACAAACATATGTACATTATGCGCGAGTCTATGCTCTAATGAAGTTTTCAATTCAAATGGCTTATGACCCCATCCATAAGTTCATATTTAAAGTTTGTAGCAAAAGTTGGATAACAAAAGGAAGTTTTGAACATACTTATCAATAGCCCAATCTAGTTGTTAGAAGGTGTAAACTGCTTCATAGTTTTACATTTGCTTGGGCTCATTACACTGGTGTAGGACTGTCCACATGGCGTATACGTAACAATTTTTTAATATTTTGCAAATCGAACAAAAATAGCTGTGTAACGGGAAAAGAGCATGTAAAATGTGATAATGGAATATTAGTTCTTAAAAAGAAAAGGATTTAAATTCCCGATGAGAATTAAAAACTTGATGTATTGTTTTTATTTTACTATAACATGGCGTAGCTCGTTCGTTATAAGAAAATATAATATTTAAGATATCTCCCTTCATTCTTTTTTTTTATAAATTCGCTTCAAAGAAAGAGTTAACTGGTTACAAAATGATATTAAAACTTTTTGTACAGGGTGGGCCAAAAGGAACCAAGGGGTGTAAAAGTTTAATAACTTTTTCGTTTATTATTTTTTTTTTATTTTTTCTTTCAGATTATGTAGACAACACTTGGAGAATTTATAATTTTCTAATCAAAATTTTGCAGCTAAATTTCAAGAGTTGGCCAGAAATGAAATCAACTTTATTAAAAATTTGATTATGAGTGATGAAGCTCATTTTCATTTGAATGGCTTTGTTAATAAGCAGAACTGTAGGTTCTGGGGTTCTCAAAATCCAAGAGCCATTCATCAACGCCAATTGCACCCCATCAGGTGTACAGTATGGTGTGGGATCACATCTGAAAATGTCATTGGGCCTTACTTCTTCGAGAATGAAGATGGAAGTACTGTAACCGTAAATGGAGAGCGGTATCGGTTTATGATAGAAAATTTTTTACGTCCTGCTCTTGAAAACCGACCTGGTATGTGGTTTCAGCAGGACGGAGCCACTGCCCATACTGCCCGAGACACAATGGCACTTTTAAGTCAAATTTTTGGTGGGCGAATAATTTCCAGAAATTCGGAAATTATTTGGCCAGCGCGATTGCCAGATTTGACAGCAGCCGACTATTTTCTTTGGGGTTATTTGAAGGAGCGAGTGTATGTGAACAAAAAAAAACAGAAATTCGAACGCTACAGCCACAAGTTTTGAAAGATGTTATGGAAAATGCTCTAAGAAGAGCCCATCAGTGCGAAGCTGAAAACGGTGGTCATTTAAGAGACATCATTTTTCATACTTAGTGTAAAAAAATTTCCCTTTTGTATATTATATAATCTGAAAGAAAAAATAAACGAAAAAGTTATTAAACTCTTACACCCCTTGGTTTCTTTTGGCCCACCCTGTACAATAAAAAAAAAGTAATAAAGGAAGAGTCTAAGTTCATTGGCGCATCAAAACAAGCCTAGTTGGCTAGTTTATGGACTTAAATAAAAACTAAATTGTTTGATTTTTTAATTACTTTTCTCACTAACGAAATTCTTTATACCATAAAATATAAAGTGTTACCTATTCAATAGTCCATGTCTTTTGTCTGTAAAATTATTTTTTAATGACAAAAATATGTGAAAATAATCAAACAAATATAATATATTTGCTTCAGCTCGATGCGACCCCCTCTTGACTTGACTAGAGCTTTTTAAATTAAGAAAATGACTTGTATTCTGCACGAATGCTCTTTATCATGAATTTTGGCATATTCGGGTTGTATCTAAACATATATACTGACATATTTTTCTGACCTCACCTTAACCTTTAGCTGCCATCAAAATCAATTTGATGTCATTGTCATGAGTGGTTTAGCAAATAAGGTAAGGTAAGGTTGTTAACTCTTCAACTGCCCACCACTACATATTTTGAATTATTGTAAATTACTGTTATCTGATAATTTTCGAAAATTGTGATTTCTGACTAGAGAGGCAAAGTGTGCGTAATGTGGTAGAATTTGACAAGAAATTTTGGAGATATACCTATTTGATCTAAGGTGGGCTACAATGGCCATTTCCAACATTTACGATTCTGTGTATTTTATAATCAATCTGGTCTACCAAATTTGAGCAAATTACCTTGCATAGTTAATAAATATCGGATTTTTTTGATATTTCCTTTTTACCGTTACATTCGAGGTGGGGCATATTTTCGATTTTTACAATTTTCGAAATTTGGCTTATTGACTTGAGTAGCGCATGCGCACCAAATTTGATGGAGTTTAAGCAAATTCTCTTTAATAGTTACTTAAATATCACGTTTTTTCTTTTTGTTTTTGAAAATTACCATTATATGAGAGGTGAGCGTGGTTTTCGTCCGATTTGTACAATTTTTTAAATTTTTCTTACCGGTGCCACACCCATTTCCACATGTTTTTTATTCTGCGTCTTTGCTAGTTTAACCCCATCCTTCGTATTAAATTTGAGCGAATTGTCTTAAATGTTGACTTAAATATTGCGTTTTTTAAGATTTTGGCAAATAACCGTTATATGAAAAGTGGGCGTGGTTTTTGTCCGATTTGGTAGAGTTTGATCAAGTAGTTTCAAGGATATCAAATTTTTTTTAAGTGGGTGGGCCACGCCTATTTTTTCAAGAAAAAATTACACGCGTAATATTTTCCAAAAGCCATTCCTATGCGTCAAATTTGTGAAAATTAGCTACAATATTTACTGAAATATCGCGGTTTTCTTCGGTTTCACAAGGTACTGTTATGTGGGCGTGGTTATTGTCCGATTTCGCGCATTTGGAATAGCAAATTACCTTGGGTCCAAGGCAATGCGTATACCAAATTTCGTTAAGATTTCGTACGGACGGAGGTGGAACGGACGGACAGACAGATATGGTTTATTTAAATTCGGTATTAATTACAAGAATTTTTGGTTTATATATACCAGTGCGCTCGGATATAAAAATAACAAAATACAATATAAAACAAAAAATCCGTTGGGAGTATTCATAAATAAAATAAATGCGCTACGAGGCGCTATAGGTGAGTTATTCAGAAAATTTGTATTTGTATTTGTATTAAAAATAGATCCGCTAGTTGGCTCTAGAATCGACTTGTCCAGAATAAACGCATTAATGATGAGAATAAAAAGGTAGCTCCGAATTGATTTGATTTGAAACATTTTTTCTTCTTCTTTAATTTCAATTTATATGCTTTTGAGAATACGTCACTTTCGTAGTTTCTACTATGTCAAAAAATGGCATAAAATTAAAAAAAAAAGTCACAAATCCTTGCATAAATTTTACAATTCGCAAAATAAAAAAAAACCTCTCTTGGGAAAACATGGCCAACGTAACTAGGCTTCGGGAAAATATTAATATTCTGAGTACAAATTACGCAACTGGACACAACCTTACTTAAGCGCCATACATGCAATTTCAACATAAAAAAATCAATGACGTTTCAAGGTCAAATTTTTTTTTTTTTTTTTAGTTTTCAAAATTAAAATTTAAAAGTTAAAACATGTAGCCTCAAATTAAAAAAAAAACAAAATCCATTCAGTAGATCCTTCGCAATTTTTCGACCAAAAACGCTTACCTCTGAGCTTCGATGGATAACAGGACAATGAATCCGCTAGATGGCGGCGCTAGAATAGGAAATCCATATTTTCAGTCCGATATTGATGATAGTAGAAAAGCATGCCGTGGCTCCGATTAGAAATACCTACAATAAATATATTTGCATAAACAAAATTTATAAAAATCTGGTAGATGGCTTTTTAGTCGGGATACCAGAAAATCCATATTATGGTTCGCTTTAGTTCATATCAAATAAGCTGTGTGCAGTTAAAAACAATGCCGCTTAGTCCGAGTTGTGATAAAGTTGACCCTTAAGTTAATTGCAGTTATATTTGATAGATATCCAATTATAAATTATGTAAAAGAATTGCTACTAAATAACAACAGGGCATTGCTTTTTAATTCATCGAGGCAGCACCTCTAACTTTTAAAAATCTTCAGTAAGTATTTGGAAACGTAATAAACAACGCGGACAAAGACACAGGTATCACCTAATTGCTCATAAAATATTTAGTGATGAGATCTTTTTATCTTTTTTGATTACACGTTCTGTATGTACCCAACTCATATCAGAAATTTGCATTGTGATATTGTGATTTCGGAGTCAAAAAACTACATCCTCAAAAGCTTTACTTGTTTTTTTTTTTGGGTGCTCACTGTAATTATAACAATTCCTTTTTGTCCTTTTCCAGGGGGGTACAGTTAAAGCCATGCGTTACCAAGTATCTTGTAACTATGCACTCCCATCGCCAAACAAAACATTTACTTAATTCATATTCATTCAATTTGCAACTTTCTGTTATGCTAGGGCCTTACTTTATTTGTAAAGTTGCATTGCTGAAATTGAAATTTTATTTAGCCTTGTGTACAACTGCATTGAACCAAGAACGAATATGCCGAACAAGAATAGTAAATAATAGCAAAAAGTGGAAAGCGAGGATAAAGCAAAGCAATAGATTTATCCCCCCCCCCCCCCCCCCCCCCCCTTCCCTCCAGCATGACTGCTGTGTCAGTATTTTTTTTTATGCAAATGTCAGCTTTAATCGTAAATTGCTACACTACACTAGCTGGCCATGTGAAAGATAGAGAAAGCAAAACAAAGTAGGAAATTAATTTTTCAAAGCTTTGATTGTGGTTGCTGTGAAGTTTTTGCACCGTTTTAAATTTTTCTTTACTACCTATGCATCCGCTATTATTATTATTGTTTATTGTTGTTACTACCGCAAAGCAAGGCAAACCTGGTCGGTTGGTTATGGAAATTAATAAATCAACCAAAGTGTGAAAACCGAGATTGGATGAATAGTCTCGTAACACGAAAGTAATGGCAGTAAATGAAAAAAAAAAAGTAAAATCCCTAAAAATCGGTAAAAACATAATAAAACTCAGATACTCGCCAACACCAATATGTAAATATCATAAATTGTTATTTTTATTGTTGTAGTTTGGCTTCTAGCGCAACATTTGTGCTTTGAAAATTCAATTATTATTTTATTTTAGTATTTTTAAATATTTTTCGAATCGATTTCGTTTCTCAACCGCAAGCATGTAAATATAGGTAGGTAGGTAGCACAATAAACATTTCCAATTGTATTGTTGGTTTTTTTTTTTTATTCTTATTGGTTGCCTCTATCTGCATTTGGCTTTCAATACGCGTTCTTGTTGTTGTTATTATTATTGGTATTGTCATTGTTTGCCTACATGCGAAATGTTAATTGAAATGCAAACAATTATTATCATAGCCTTCCGCCCACATACACGCAGCCACAAGCTATGTTTGTACATATGTATTTATATAGGTGTGTGCGAGTGTAGGTGTGTGTGTACCCAGTAAACCAAAATACACGCATTTGTCGGGAATCAGGCTTTGCTGAATAAAGTCGAAAGTATTTCGCTCTGGTTTAACGAATTCATAGCGGTCACCAACAACAATGCATTTGAATTTCGAAAATCAGCTATTTCTGTACAAAGCCGAATGATTTGCTAAAAAAAAAAATTCGGAAATATGGAAATCGAAAATGCGAAAGAGATAATTGTTGCGCGTAGTGAAGTGAACGAAAAATAAAAAAATAACACAAAAGCTTTAAAAGACAAGCAAAAAAGAGAAATGTTAAATTATATTTGAAATACTGAAATATAAGCAAAATTACAAAAGGCAGTGATTAAAGATGTAAAAATTGCATGTGCATGGAATGTAAATAATTTAAACCAGAGCCCGTAGCTGTTATGAGGGGCTTGCATGAAATTGTCTTCAAATTGTTATCATCCAACTTTTAGCCGAAAAGTAAAAAAAAGCAAATTAAACCAATTATTTCATTAATTCATACAATTAAATTCAGCTTAACGTGTTATTTTATGACTTTTATTTAAGGTACCAAAAGTATTTTTGTGACATATATTTTAATCCAATTACTTTTTAACTTATTTCTGTAATTTCATTTTTGAAAAGGATTAGTAATATAAGGTTTTCACCTTTTTCACCATAAAATGCGATGTGATGAGCATATTTGCTGTAGTAGTAGGGAATTTCTACTTGATGATTAAGTTGATTTTTTTTTTATTATATTAATATAATTCATTTCATTCGAGGTAAACATATGTATATTTACTTGATTGGCGCTATAACCTCTTAAGAGATTTCGCCCGAGTTCAACAAATTGCGCCAGTCATTCCATCTTCCTACTAACTGCCGCCAATTCGAAATGCCAAGTGACGTCAATTCCTTTCCAATGCAGAGGAAGCCGTCCTCTTCTTCTACCACCACCAGCTGGTACCACGTTGAATGCTTTCAGGGCTCGAGCATTTTCATCCATTCACACGATATGTCCCAGCCAACTTAGCCGCTGTGTTTTAATCCATTGGACTATGTCTATGTCGCGGTAAAGCTCATACAGCTCATCGTTCCATCGTTCCATCATCTGCGGTATTCGCCATCAAAAAGACGTAGAGTTCCATAAATCTTTCAGAGAATCTTTCTCTCGAACACTCGAAGGGCCGTCTCATCCGATGCTGACCGCGCCTATGCTTCAACGCCAGAGTGTGGTTTTGGTTCGTTGAAAGAGGACTTTACTGGCCATTTGTCTACTAAGCCCAAAGTAGCACTTGTTGGCAAGAGAGATACTTCGTTGGATTTCGAGGCTGACATTGTTGTTTCTTCACTTTTTCGAAATTGTAATTGTCAACAGTGATGCGGAAGCCAAGATGCGAATGCGCTGACTGTTTATTTGATGACAGGATGTACTTAGTTTTGCCCTTGTTCACTTCCAGACCCATACGTTTCGCTTCTTTATCCAGTTTAGGAAAAGCAGAAGTAACGGCGCGGTTGTTGGATTTAAAGTCGACAAAAAAATGGTGTGTGTCTTTTCTTCTATCTCGAGTCTTTTCCAAGATTTGCCGTATCGTGAATACTTGGCCGATGGTAGTTTGGCCAGGTCTGAAGCAACGCTGATAAAGTTTAATCAGTTCGTTCACGATGGGTCTTTTCAGTCTTTTTACTTTACCAGCCCCTCGCCGCCACGCTTGAATAGCTCTGCTGGCAGTCCGTCAGCACCAGCGCCCATATTGTTTTTTAGCGGCGCTATTGCCGGTCGAGTTTCGTTCAAGTCGGGTAACGGTACTTCGACTTCGTCTTCATTGGTTGGAGGTTCGTGTTCATTATCTTCGTTGCTTTCCGCGTCACTATCATTAAGCAGCGGCGGCGCCATATAATAACACATAAAATAACACATTAGGTTGAATTAAATTATGAAGTCAAAAATAACTGTCGTTTCATAGATTTTTTGCCAATATGTTAAATCGAAGCAAATTTGAAAAAAAATTTTTCAATTAAAATTTAAACAGTGAAATTGTATAGCATGATGGCAGAGAAAGAATCAGAAAGAGGAAAAGGAAAAAACTTGAACATTTTTCTTATGTCCTAGGCAATCAGATATGGAATTTCAAAAACTGCCAGAAACGAATTTTTGACGTGACTTAAAGACGAAGCGACATGCAGAACCTGAAAGCAACTACCAAAGAATCAAATATTTTTACCATGGGTATCATTTCTACTTTCTGGCTTAAATAATTGCCTTAACAATTTTCTTTAGAAAAATGTAAAATCTCTTACAACTTCCAAAACAAAACCAGGAAATTCTAATATATTTTTAAACTATTAAAAAGAGCAAAAAGAGCGAATATACAAAGTGATTGTTTTTTTTTGTATTAAATATATAAACCATATGCACTTACACATATAGTAAATAAGGTTTACTTGCATGAATTAATAAAACAAATTAATTTTAGAAAACTTCTATACCATTTGGCAAAGATTAAAGCGAACACATTACGGTATTTCTTTACGAATTCGCCTCAACCCTCTCGATTTCGGAAAAATCTCCAAACGCGTCGTAATTATTTCGATTAAAATCGAAACTAATTGCTTTCTGGGTACATACATATCCCGTTTATTTCATTAAGCCATTCGCATGTGTGTGTGTGTGTCTTTGTGTGTATCGGTTAGTTTGCGTATAATAAGATTAACCTCGACCTCAAGCTGTCAATTGCTCATCCTTTGTATTTATGCCACAGTAATTGGGATTGCTTCGGGGCAAGTGCAAATCCAAATTTTAGTTTAGTTTTTACAATTCCACCTACAAATTGTAAATTTGCAGCATTTATGCCGGACTTGATTAGTCAAATAGTCAATTAATCAAATGCCCGTTAATCAAATCCTAATTGAATTAATGAATTTACGCTCGCTGCTAAAAATAAACACAACACTAATATTTAGTCCGCATTTCGTAGCTTTGAGCCACGTAGAGGTGCTAAGAAATATACAAGGGCGCTTTAAGCAAGCAAAATTTTTTTGTCGTCAAATTCTCCAAACAAAAAAAAAACTCACGATCGTGGACCTAATTCTTGTATTTCATTAGGTGAAATTTTTGGCATCTAAATATGACGTGAAATACCAACTGCCAACATTTGACGTAAAATGTTAACTTATGAAAACCAAGCATAAGCGCACGGGTCGGAAGTAAACATTTTTTGTCATATATGTAATACTTCTATATTGCGGGTGGGATAAGCTCGTAATGTGTTTTGAAAACGAAACCAAAACGAGACAGACTACATCAATTTTTGAGCTTGTAGGAGTATAAATGTAAACTTGTAAATTGTCAAATAGACTGAAAATTCAAAAGTACAAAAGGGGCCAAGAAAACAGCAAACTAAATGAAAGTGGCCTATGAGAACATTTCCATTAAATGAGAACATATTTATTTATGATAATAGAGCAATTTTATTATTCAAGGCATGTTATATACATAAACATATATTGGGATGGACATTATTGATTTGCAAATAAAATTAGTTTTGTAAATTTACTTCGTACATATTCCTTATCTGCCGTTTGCTTTGTACTCTCGTAAAAAAGGCGTGTATCAATATACATGTTTATTATGCACGTACAAAGCTGTAATCGGTGTTCATTTAATACATCGTTGCTAAAAAAAAGTTTCATTTTCATTTTGATACCAGCTTCTTAATGTGGATGGGTTTGGCAACATATTTTTCCACGTCTCACGTACACACTTATATGTAAGCTTTAGGTGAGTAGAAGTGAAGGGCTAAAGCGAAACTTCTTATTTGCTTAGAGTACCATCTTGACCCTTCAAGTTTTCTTGTAACCATTTGCTTTATGTTATCGGGTATGCAATCCTATGTTAACCGAGTGGGTATTAAAAACAAAATTTACACTTAATAAAGCATACATTAAACGTCACATCTCACGCCGAGACAAGTCACAGAACTCTTTAGTAAGGGTATTCAAACTTTATTCTTTACTTCGTTAGTCGGTAAGTTACATTTATTTGGCAATTCAATAAAAACAAAAAAAAACCGGCTACCGACTAACGAGACAGGTTTGAATACCCATAATAATTTAAAAATATACTTTACTATTATCTTTTCCGCATCACAATTCAAAAGATTTTTCTCGCGTAAATGCGTAACTAACTCATCCATAGATTTCACCTTTTTCCGTAAATACCGTTTGCTATCTTGCAACTTTTTAATTAATTTATTTGTCTTGTCTTTCGTGTTCTTTACCAACTTAATAGTACGTTGTGCTCGGCGAGGGGTTGCAAAATCTTCAGGACAAATTTCGTTAGCAAATCGAGCATTGCAGTATTCGTTGTTGTATTGTCTAAAATGAAATATTGTCTTTTATCAGTTGGGCTTATTAACCAAGTACATATATTAATTTTAGATGATGTAGTGCTTTGATAAGGAACCTTTTCTAGCCAGCAAGTGGTACTTTGGACTGAGTGTAGTGTAGGGAAAGCGTCTTTCTTCAAATATCTGCCGTGGTAACATTTCTTTTCGAAATACTTTGAGCAAATATAAACTGCATGCTTGTGTTGGCCTTGGATACCGCATGCATCCATCCACTTTCTGCGAAGCTCTGCATGTTTTGGTAAAGTGGAATGGAAAATGTGTTTATTAGCTTCTTAAAAATTGGAATATATGTACTTACGCATGAAGATGTTCTTCTTTATCTGTATTTTTTTTGCACACAAAGCATAGCCTCAGCATTATATATTTTGGTTTGTAAATATTTTTTGCTTGTAACAATTTTTAAATAATTTCTTTAACGTGTGAATATAAACGATTTTTCTATGAAGGCTTGATACGCTCATGTATTTTTTAAAGTGAAGTTGTCATTTTAGGTGCATTCGATTATCGGATCACTCATTCTATTTTTTATATTTCTGCACTCTGATATTGGGGAATTTACTCTGTGTTTTCCAGCAATATAGAACTATTACATATATGTTTTTTGCAGATTCCGAAAGGATGACGGAAAAGTGTTCCAATATACATCAACTTGTCGGAAAAACAGAATATCAAAACGAGACAGTAATAGAATATAGTTGAATAATTTAAAAAAATTGCGTCTGTCTGTTTGTCCGTTTGCTTGTAATCTCCGAAGCTACTATACGTACAGTAACCTCAGGCATAACAAAGGCTATATTTTATATAAATATCGAGTGAACAAAAAATGCTGAATAAAAGGTCAAAACCAAAGTCACAATTTCCATAGTTAAACAAAGTACACAGCTCTGAAGGAAATGAATGCGAAAAATAGCAATTTGTTTCCGTTGCGTGAAATCGTTAAGTAGGTAAGTCATTTTTACGTTTCACAACCCACCGTGAATAGTATGCAATGGAAGAAGCAGAGTCGCCTGAAACGGAAAATGATGAGACGATATTTATCTAAGCGCTTAAATACCTCTACCTCGTTACCACGTAAACTTAATTTTGTATGGGAAACCGATTTTCTTACGAGGTTTATGCATTTATAAGAAAATCCATAACAAATTACAAATTAAGTATTCGCTTCGATTTTTGTAGAAATCAGCTTTTCTTCCTTTTCCCTTTTCCTGATATGTTAAAATATAAAATACATAGAAAAATTCAGTATTTCTCCTTCTCTGTCACCTTTCTTCAAAAAAAAATAAAAAAAATCTATTCATATGTTTCTTCGCCAACCCCGTGTTGCCATGGTAAATTTTATTAAAAAGCATAGTAAAAAATTTCGTGAGCGCTGTATATAGCTACCAGAAAATTTTTTGAGTTTTTTATATGGAATTTCTGATTTTCTAGAGAGCTAAATACTAAGTTTTAAATTTAAAAAACGTAGCTCAACCTAGCTATAAAATAGCTAAACTGGCAACACTGAGTAGACCATAACGAAACAAATAAAATGTTCAATGTCGATTTAACAAAAAAATCACGTTGTTTCACTAAGTTAAGCCTTAACAAACAAAAGGATTGGAAATACTTACCTAAAATACTGAATGTTATTTTGACAGCAAACTCAATGGAATACAAAGAAATAACTAAAATTTTTCTTGGTATGTATCTGTTCACTTGCCAGTTCAATAATTCTCCCTCAGAAAGAATATAATAGAAAAGTAGTGTGAGCGCGATAACTTGATTTTAATAATGGGTGCGTTTTAATGGAACCGAGTTCCAAAAGAAAGCTCCAACTCGGTTGAAATTTCCTTTAGTTGCAAAAGCAACACTGTTAGCCTCTTTCATGGAAGTCCCGATTTGTTTAGTGCTATTTAGGAACGGAAAATAGTTGTGCCGGCAATTTTTAGGTTTATGTAGCTATATATTTGCAAATACTATGCAAATAAAAACGAATTAGGTCTTGAATCTGTATTTTCTTAGGGCTAATTCACAATAGCGCAGTTTTTTCCACTTCCCAACACTATATCTCAGGTCGGATATCATTTTACCGAGTTGGCTCAACTCGCATATCTTGCCGAGTTAGTATTGTTGCTTTACATGCAATTCGTTATCCCACCTAGTGTTCTTTTGCAACTCGGGTACAAAGAAACGAGCCCAATATTAGAGTAAATAATTTTACGAGTACCTCTAATTCGTACTGCCATTGCACGTTTAAATTGTTAGTGTGCATTTTTGTTTTTGTACGCTTCACACCACCTTATATGAACTCGCCTTGAATGGGTCTATGTAATGTGGCAAGTGATAATATTTGCAACCCTGCGTTGTCTACATAAAAAGCGGAGCAACCCACTTGATTTGCAGAAGCGTTTAATTTTTTGTATTGTAATGCACAAAATTTCATATAAATACTTAATTTTGTTTTGTTAATGTTGGTTAATTGTTAGAACTTAATTAAAAATTTAATTATTTGCGTTACGAACAAAAAATCACACGCCATTGTACTATGGAGTTGGCGATACGTTATAAGAGCTGGCATTAAAAAGGAAATAAATCTTATGAGTTTTGATCGGCTTTTTTAATTTTTTTTATAGCTCGAATTAAAAAGTTTAAAATTTTGATGACTTTTTTTTAATTTACCTGAATTTTGTGGCAAGTCTAAAATTGGAGCTTCTATTGTTTTTGTTATACATATAATCATCCCCATCTACTGATAAAAATTAGCCAAAAATTTTAGCTGAAGACCACTGTAAATAATATAAAAAGTTATTATGACAATAGTTTTTGTCGGCACTTTAAGTATGTTTGGGTTTTTATTCTGAGTTTAGCTATGGAAATTGTGATTTTGGTTTTAGCCTTTTTAAGCTTTTTTTTTTTAAATTCAGTAAGTTCAGTTTGTAGTGTGTGTTTTTTTTTTGTTTATTAGTTTCAATCCCTTAATCCTTTTATCACACCTTTTGAAAATCTCACATTCCATTATTCATTCGCGTGGTTTATTAACCTTCATTTCAAAAAAAAAAAAAACTTACGTTTCGACGCATATGGATCATACGAGCATTTTCGGTAGTCAAAATGAACCCTCAAACTTAAATCGGAAACCCTGCGTTCGCGGAGAGTCCAATCCAATACAAGTCTGTGAACCTACTAGTAAATAAATCGCATACACCTTTTTCTCATACCACAACTTTCGCTTCCATTGCATCTGCATAAAGAATATGTATTTATGTATACTATATCTCCATTAAAATATCGAAAACTTATTTACAAAATTAATGTTTATTCAATAGCCCACAGCCAAACGAATCTCCAGAAAGCAAATTAAAAATAAATATTTTGCGATATTTCATTGCCTGTTGATAAATTTATTTTACTTTATGTGAACAATGTAAATATTAAGATTTGCACAAATCAATTACTTATTTAATATTTAAATAAAAGTTTTTACATTTCAACTGGTTTTAAAATTATACAATTTATTTCGGTTGTCCATCACTTGACACCCGCATTGGTACATTTCAATTTATTTGGACAATGAAATTGATTTTTATTTAGTTCTGATAGATGGAAAATTAAGCAATTCGTTTATGCATTTTGTATGTTTTCATTAATGCCGGCGCTATATTTTAATTGAATTTGAAATAAGAAATAACAAATATTTCAAACCCAGAATTTCTACATGTTTCTATTGTTAACAGAAGTAAATTAAATTTGAATGTAGATTTAAAATTAAAGTTATTTGGTGAAAAATAGTACAAGCGAAATTAGAAATGCACACAATTAATATAAGGATGATAAAATGGTAATGTCGAAGATATATGTATTTTTTGTTTGTTTTTGAGCTCTTGTGGTTTTAACTGTGAAATTCAATTGTGGAATATTAGCATATTAGTCCTAAAAACTGCAATCGATTTGAAATGTTTTACAATTCATTCATTCATTCATTACAAATCCATCATATTTCTTATAAATGAGACTAGAAAAAATTACATTTTGACTACAAGGCTTTTGACTAAATTCTGTTGAATTCAAATACAAAAATTTTCGAGCTACACCTATGTATATTTAATAAAAATCCTAAGTCCAACTTCCGGCGGTCAGCTCTTTATAATAAAAAAACAACCTACTTTTAATATCCGGCATTGGTTTTTATTTTAAATAAATAATATTTTTAATAAACAACTTTTCATTTTGAAAACTAAAACTAATTTTCTTCATTTAAATATTAGCAAAAACACTTCTTCATCCAATTAAATTCCTTGTATTTAAATTTGCCACAAGATTTAATAAAATACTTCATGTTTTCATATTTTTTTTTTGTGATATGAGAGACATGCCTGGGGATTTCCACGGATTCTATAATATTCACAAAGTGTGCTTACTAAGTTCGAATTGAAATAGTGTACAAAATTTCAAAGAGTTCGATAAAGTCGTTTGGTGGGCGCCGCCACGCCTATTACCAAAATTTAACCCACGTTTCCACCTCTTTAATTGCATCCGGTGTACAAAATTCGAAAAGATACTTACCTCCTATAAATTCGGGAATATTGTTTATTTTTTATTTTTCTGAATGTTAATTTTATTGCCGTATGTTTCCTACTCCATACTTCATCCCGGGCAATGAATTTGAGCAAATTATCTTTGGTAGTTTCCAAGGAATCGCGTTTTTTTTATTAATCTTTGAAAATCACCATTATATGAGAAGTGATCGAGGTTTTTATGCGAATTCTAGAATTTTAGAAACTGAGCTAAAATGTAGGGTAATGTTGCGAGTAGCAAAGCGAATGAATATTTACTCGAAATCATTTGTTTTGTTATATGAATAGCGAAACGAAAATATGTTCGCCAAACTGTGGCGAGCAGGCGGTAATTATATCAGTTATTTTAATACTGATAATTCTTGTTTACAGTAATTTGGCACTAAAATTACACAAGTGTCAAATTTGTGTCCAGTAAGCTTTTGTTTTTGGTTATGGAAAGAGCAAATGTAAGCAAACGAGTTCATTCGACATTCATAATTCAAATGCTCAAAATTTTCGAGTGAGCATTCGCTTCGCCAACACATTCGCTTCGCAATTAAAAATTTACCACCCGTAAAGTGTTTACGAAATTTGGTAGAGTTTGGTTAGGTAGTTTTTGGGATAGAACTATAACTAAAGCGGAAGGTGCCACGCCTATTATTAAGGCAAAAAGTTTACCCACGTATTCTATTCTCCAACTCAGTACTGTATATGAAATTTATAAATCATTTTATATTACTAAAATATCGCATCCTTCGGCTTTTCATAAAATACTGTCATGTGGGCTTGGTTATTATGCGATTTCGCCCATTTTCTAAGCCCACAAGCCTTTGGTTGAGTTTGGTTTAAATCTTTCAGTGTTTGCTCGAAGCTTTCGATGCGCAGAAAGGCAGACATGGCTCAATCGATTTTTCTTTTTATTCTAAATACATTACAAATACATACATACAAATGTTTCTATGAACAAGCAACCATTATGTGAAAAAATCGATAATGTGTACCCTGAACACTAGCACCCGAAAACCATAACCACTAACGAAGGTATTCAATGCAATTAGTGAAAAAAAACGACAAGTAAATAGAAAATTTGTGGAATAAAAAAATGTTTGAGCAAAATGCTCATAATAATATTAATAGATATGCGTGCAGAGTCCTCACAAGCGTTTTAGAAGAAACGAAAATAAACTAATGGGTCTGCACTCCTTTGACTATTGCGATCGAATTTTCCTCCTTTAGTTATAAACACAACGCTTGCTTTACTCCAAGGCGTAGGCACATAGTTGAATATTAAGCACACTTTTTGTATCGCTCCAAGCCATGGGACCACAACATTAGTGACCTTTTAAGCATAGCTGGAAAAATTCCAATTTCATCGGAGGCTTACTGGTTGTCGGGATGTTATGCTGGAAGTAGGTCATGTACAATACCTATCGCATCCGTAGATCTGTGGGAAGTGCATAGTAACTTATAAAACGATGGTCAAAAGAATTCAACTTTAGTAAGACCAATGCTAGAATACGGTTCGATAGTTTAGAACCCACGTTATCAAGTTCACATTGATCGGCTGGAATCAATTCAAAAACAGTTCTTACTTTTTGCCCTAAGAGACTTTAGATGGGATTCTCGGCTTAATCTTCCTCATTATACTGATCGTTTGAAGCTAATAAATCTTCCTACTCTTTCCAGCCGTAGAGAAATGCTAGGCATAATATTCATTACTAAACTACTCACAGGGTCTATCGCAAGCACATTTCTTATTGCCGAAGTTAAACTTAATGTTCCTTCTCGGATTTCAAGACACTTTAAACCTCTTTATTTAAAACAGTGTAAAACCAATTATGAACTAAATGAACCTTTCCGATGTTTATGTCAAGATTTCAACTGTCTTTCCAGCACTTTTGATATTTCGGACTCACTTTTCACCATAAAAAGATATGTACTGTCCTTTCTCAATAAATGATTAACGGCGGTATAATATATATTTGATTCAGCTGATGCAGTTTTTTTTTTTCTGTAACTGAGCAGTTTTGGAGATCGCCTAGTGATTCTTACAATTTACACAATTTACACATTCAAAACATTTATATCGATCATATTGTAGAAAAATACCAATGGTCATATTATAGATAAATGTTTTTTCTCGCTGTATGTCCTTTTCATTTCGCCCTTGGTGTCAACTTCAGCGTTGGTTTTGTTTTAATCTAAAATTGTGAATGGGAGTATTGGCGTGATACAAACCGTTTATCTTTTCCATATAATGGAATAACCGCAGATGCTAGGATGTGACAATGTTCTCCAACGTTTTTATTTTTAAGTGTATTGATTTTAATTCGTATAAAGTCAATTAATTGTAATTATTAAAAAGTAAAATGAAGTATAAAGTTAATTAATATTAATTATCGAAAGATAAAATTTAGTATTGAATGCATCTTAGAATTTAAATAAAAACAGCAGAATATGGTGTTGCGTGACGATGTTCGACCGTGTCGTAGCGAAGACCGAAAACCGTAGACTGCGTATCGTCGCCTTTTCACGTTGACGTTATTACCTTCCGGTGGTTTTTATTCAGGTTGACATCAACAGGGTGTTCCAATTAAAACTATTCGTTTGCAATTAATTCAGGTTTCCTTTTGGGTTCATTGTCGATATTTGTTCCTGATTTTTCCTATATTCGACTTTTTTTTCTGATTTTTCCTATTATACATATTTTTATTGGAAATAACTTGCAAGTAAACATGAAGTAAAAAAAAATAGCAATTGCTATGTTTTGTCTATCCCATTTACTAATATTTTTCAACTTGATTGTTTTCTTTTACATCACCAACTTTTCCAGCGTAAATTTCAAATTTTCCGGCACAAGTTGCGGCACTGTCGCAAATTGTTTTAAAAATGATGCTATATATTTATGGTTTTTACGAGATGTTCTGCCGAAATAAACGCCTGCTCATAAAAACTAACAACTATACATACGTCCTTTGTCATACTACAACTTGGTATGAATCTATTTTGTATGTATGTAGGCGTTCACGACTTCGAAACACTCGCGAATTGGCTGCAGCTTATCAACCGATCCTACTACCCTTCTTGCAGCAGTGTTATGAAATCGCATAACTCTCAGTATGTTTTGAAATCTGGTTTGGCTCATAATATCATTGCAAATTTTACTTCCACTTTTTTTTCACTACACAGTTGGAACATTTCTTCGTGTTTTTGACTTTTAAAACTCATTCTGTTCAATTGGTTTCCATGTATTTCCAAAAACAGTATTTGCCCATTTTGATAATAATTTTCTAAACCGATATTCCTAATATAAATTAGAAACACAGAAGATAGGCTATCAATTACTCGCGCGTGTGCGATCAAGCGATAACTTGCTGTGCCTTAAATAAAAAAGATTTTAGATATCACTTTTCTAATGCCGTGTTTCCACGGACTGGCAGTAATGTATTGAAAATCACCTCATTGCCAATATATATCGGACAATGGTTATTGCCCATTGTACTTTGTGACTAAATTTTGCAAACATGACTAGCTTTAATCGCCATAATGCAGCAAAATCTCATATCAAGTGGTCAATAATGTATGGATACATAAAAATTTACAACGATATCGCTCACATCTCTTCATAAAGCTAACTTTAGTAAGAAATAACATTTGCTACTAACAAGCTCCGTTCACGTTTACAAATATTAAGAGGATAGTAATTTTTTTTCTATAAAGTAATAATTTAGGTCCAACAGTTTGTAGTTCCCGATAGAAAATGTTCTATGACAATGCGAATTATTATTAAGTATATGGTGCGAAAATAATAACATACATGCAAAATACTTACAAAATAGACAAAGGCGAGGAGTTTCATAATTCAAAAGCCTAAGATTGTGAATCACGGTGTACTGAATACTGAAGGTGACGCCTTTAGAAGTACCGCTACTTTGGTTTTGTCGGGTTTGACAATTCTCAACTTCAACTAGACAAAGCTTTTTTCACAAATTAAGAAAAAGAGACACTTTTTTTAGTATTTTGCGAATTTATTTATTAAATGTCTGCCTATAAATTCATACTTTTACACTTTAGAACAATTAGAACACGTTTTTCAATGAAATATTGGAAGTTGTTCAATTTTCTCTCTCCCGTATTCTTGTTTACTAAAGGCGAGATCTGTTATTTCACCGCGGGAAGGCGCAATCTTGTATTCTATCATTCTTGATTGTGAATATGGCCACATAAAAAAATCCCGTTAAGGTCCATTGGATCCCAGCTGGTAAACAAAGAGTAAACACATTACACGCAATTTTTTGTTCATTTCGCTCTATTTCTTGTCTGCTATACTTGCGTAACGTTCGCGGAAACTTGCAAAAGAACTTGCATTTGATCCACGCGTGTGCATAATATAGTAAGTATATACATATATATATATATATATCATATGATAAATATATATCATATGATATGATAAATATATATCTGCTCAACCGTTTTTAGTAAAAACAAATATGCAGAAACTTTTGCGAAGAAAAAGTTGAGCCAAGTTATGCTGCCAAAAACCTTAACTGGGATAGGCTGCCAAAAACCTAAGCCAAGTAAGATAGTAAGTAATAAAAAAGGACGAAAAATAAATGAAGATAAAGTAAAAGAAGCGCGCAAAAAATTTGGCATTGCAGCCAAAAAGAGCGGAGGGAGAGGTTACTTCGCAGTAAAAAGCGCAAAACGTCCACAAAGCGAAAGCAATCACATACAAACATTGTACATTTCTATATACAAAAGCCCCTCACACACACAAGCGTATTCACCGTATTCACCATTAGTAGCAGGTAGGCGTGTCCTTGAAAAAAGTTCTTTCAAACACATCTAGAAATAAATTTGTGTCAGCTAAAAACGTGTATACATACATAATTCATCTAAGAGATAGGCAGAGATGTTGAACACATTCACCAAGTGAGAATTCTGAAATTTGCAAATTTGCTGAAAACACTAAAAGTCAAGGCAAAATGTATCAAAGATGAAGAAAAAAAAATAAAAATAAAGGAAAGGAAAGCCACATGCACTTACACAAAACAAAACAAAAAAAATATTTTATATTGACAATGACGACTGTGAGTTTCCGCTGCTGCTGCTGCCGCTACCGCTGCGAACGATTTTGCTTGTAGCGGCGAACAGTTCCGTGCCATGGCGAGCCGTTTGCTATACAGCTGCCAAATTGTCACTCGGCTGACATTGCACTTGAACGTGCGTGAGGCTATTTGCGTTACAATTCGACGATTTATTCGCTTCTACCTCAATGTTTACATTCTTGCACTCAAACACATTTATTCCTTATACAAAACGTATGCACACATACATGCACAATAAATATATATGTATTAGGGTATGGCTGATTTGATGAAGTAAAAAATATCAACTATGCTTAGCATGCAACTCTGTATGCGAATATTTTGGTAATTCGTTTAGAAATCGTACACCTTTTTGACTTCTTAATTCTGATTCGCCTAAAACGTTTTCTAAAGGTCATATGGACGAAATTAAAAAAACATCTATATATATCCGGATATAACCAACCGTTTTTCAGGTTTATATTTTTAGTATGTATGGTTTGTCGGACTTTGTCACATTTTCTTTGCTTCCGCTATTAGATCGTATCAATTTTCATCTTATTTTAAAAGTCCGAACAATTGCCTAGATAATTTTTAATAAATTATTAGCAATTGAAGTTTTTTAATAATTAATCTTAAAAATAAAAACAAGCAGTTGAAATTTTTTAATAACAAAATGGGTATAATCAAAAAATAAAATAATATCCGCTACACTTTTATTTTAAAAGTTAAATTTTACCAAGACGGAGTCTCTTATACTTGAAATAAATATTCAACGACTTCTGACGTTCTGCATGTAGAAATTTACAGCGAATCATCTAGTTGAGATGTTAATGCGACGTTGCCGAATTTCATCCTACACCACTAATGACAAAGTTGCAACAATTGTACTTTTGAACAATTTGAAGGCAAAAAGTACATTGGCTCTAAGTCGGTCTTTTTGTTACAATTTGCATCGAATGTAACGCTGTTTATATTTAGTTTTGCATTTGTGATTTCAAATGTTTCGAATTTCAGAACTTGTCTGAAAAACTTATACTCTGTCAACTTTGGATAAGAGGGTCTAACAATTTGATTTTACAATATTTCAACCTTCCCAATTCTTATTTCTGATTGCAAAAAATCCAAACACGAAATAACAAAGATGAGTCCACAAATTGATAAAAAAAAAAACAGTGAAAATAAAGAATTCGATTAATAAAAATGAAATAATGCCACTCCGATTCTAAACGAAAACTTCCAGGGAGTTTCTTCGTTCTCACATCATATACAGAATACAAATTTGAGGAGACCTTTTCCTTTGTCTTTATTTTGCATTCGAACTTCGAAATTGAAGAAAGTAGGCAATACAAATATCAGGAAAAGGGAGAATTGGTTGATGTATTTTGGGAATGGTTTCTCCAAATATTTCAAATCGAATTGGACAAGTCTTTAAGTTTTAATATTTGTCGGGGCTTATTCTTCTTAGTACCCTCGCGAACTAGGTTAAACAAATTTTGTTCGGGTTCTTTATTTGCAGGTTAATTTACGATAATTGCCCATGTCTAATTACAATTTCCGAATGAAAGAATTCTCTGTGGAAATAATTAAAGCAAACCATCTGAAATTCACATATGTATTTATATACATACAATATTTAAATATCTTATGAGTATATTAACAATTTGTTCCCAATTTTTTTGTCTGAATTGTACTTTGAAATTCCTCCAGAAAAGTTCCATAAATTTTTCTAATACTTATTTCAATTTTTAATTTTAATTTTTTCAATATTTAGCTATACGCCTTACAAATATATGTACATATTTGAAATATTTTTTACTGACAATTTAAAAAGTGGTAGGTTTTTTCATTCTTTCGAAATTTTAATTTATCACCCCTTTGCTATACTGCATTCTATTTCTACATGCTATTGCAGAAAGTCTGGTAAGTTATCCAAGCTTCGTACCTTCATTTTTCAAAATGCATTTTTTTTGTATTGAATTTCCGATATAGTTGCCCGCCCACCTTTTTCCGAGAAAATTGCTAAAACGAATTTTGGGCATTTTAGAAAAGTATTTTTTTTTTAATATTCCCGATATAGGTGTCGACTTTATTTCCAAGAATGTGGCAAAAACTGGCTTTGGGTTCTTTTAAAAAAGTAAAATTTTTCTTTTTTGAATTTCGTATAAGTCTTAATAAATTGTCTCGTCTAAGGGATTAAGTTTTATAAGTTTTCTTTCTAAGCAGCAAATTTTGAAGTGATTTTGTGGTACATTAAATTTACTTTTCCAACACAAACGTACATACATATATCTTTAACAAAAATGAAAATGTGCAACACGAAAAGATCCAGGTTCCACTAGCAACTTAAAAATGTTTAAGAAATGATAAATTTTTATTATGACCATAATATGAATTAAAAACTACGGCAAATTTGTTAGTCATAACTAAAATGTACGTATTGTAAGTATATAAAGGGTGGTTAAATTTTAAGGGCCGATGTTGAATGTGAATCACACCTAAACGTCAAGCTTTTTTCAGCATTTCATTTGACATTTCTCAATTTCAGACTAACTCAATTTGAACATGGAAAGATACACAATCGAGCAACGTGTTAAAGTTATTCAGGCTTATTATGAAAATGGGCGTTCAAATCAAAATGCATATCAAAGAAAATCATGTTCAGTGATGAGGCACATTTCCACCTCAGTGGATTCGTCAATAAGCAGAATTGCCGCATTTGGGCTGGTGATTGTCGAAAAACCAATGCACCCACAAAGAGTGACTGTTTGGTGCGGTTTATGGGCTGGCGGTCAGGCAGTTACTGTGAATGGTGTTCGCTATCGTGAGATGATTACGAACTTTTTATGGCCCGAATTGGAACATATGGATGTGGACGATATGTGGTTCCAACAGGATGGTGCCACTTGCCACACAACCAACGAAACAATGGCTCTTTTGCGCGACAAATTCAATGGCCGTGTTATCTCACGTGGTGGCGATGTCAATTGACCACCAAGGTCATGTGATTTGACACCGTTGGACTACTTTGTTTGGGGTTATTTGAGAGAAAAGATGTACATCGATAAGCCAGCAACAATTCAAGAGCTAAAGGATGAGATAATTCGCACATTGCACATTAACGGCATAGAACCTCAATTATGCATGACATTTGGCCGATATTTTGTTCCATACATAATTGAACTACACCATTTTATCATAATAAAAAGAAATTACAATAATTTCCAAAATAATTTGTGTTTTATTCAAAATCAACATCGGCCCTTAAAATTTAACCACCCTTTATATACTTTATATATTTAAACACAAATTTTATTTTGTTTATCATCAGTCAACCTTAATGTGTACGTTTTGCAGTATATATTCACATAAATACATACATTTGTATAAGAGTATATATATACATATATTTAATAAGATAAGTGCACATGCGGGAAACAATTTGTCTTCATACTTTGAGTCTTAAATCACTAAAAATATAACCGTACATATGTAGCTTTTGCTTATATTTATATTATACATATATACATTCACATTCATCAGTATTCAAGTTTATTTGTGAATATAGCATTTTTATTTTTACATATTTATTTTTTTTTATAGCAACAAAATTATTTTGCTGTATTTTCCAATGTTAATGCCACTGTAGCGTTGAGAAATTATTAAAATTAATTAATGCAAATTTCTCTTCTTGTCGCATTTTCATCGCCAATTTTTCAATTTATTTATTTTTCGTGTTTACTGTTGTTGTTTTTGTTGCTTAGCGGTTTTCGACTTTTTCACTTACACGTTGTGTGGTAAAATAATTGCGACTGTTATAGCTGTGTAAACATATAAATTGCATTTAATTAATTGTCACCTAAGTGCTGTTGCTACATACATATATATATATATATATGTATATATACATGCACACACACACACACACATATGTACATTCATACAAACATAAAAGCAAACAAGCATAAGTGTGCACGTATGTGTATTTGTGATTGTGGGCCAACCCGCAATGAATGATTCAAGTCAATATACCCTACTTATGTCTGTCGCATAATGGCTTTTATAATGAAGTCTGACATAATACATTTTAAGCTTTTGTGGTCAAATTTAAATAGTTATTTTGTTAGTACTGCTATTTTAATTGGAAATTCAAAACGAAATGCTTTAATGCAATAACTAACTGAACCGCATAGTTATAGTTATGGCATAGTTTAAGAAACGTTTTTATTTCACGACAAAAAGTTAGTTTGCTTCTCACATTCGTTTCACAGAGAGTGAAAAGATATCAGTATGATTGAAGAAGGTTCCTGGTACGCCACCAATCTTAAATTCGATGTAACGGGTGTTTTTTTTTTTTAGACTGATAGAACTTTCGATAGGGATAGCTGTCACTTGACAGCTGGTAAATGACATTTCGTTTTGACATTTCTGTTTAGTAAGCATTGACAAATCATCACGGAAAGAATGACGCCGCAACAACGTTTACAAATTGTGGAAATTTACTTTAAAAATCAGTGTTCTGTTCGCCGAACTTATAGAGCAGTTTGTGAATTTTATGGTCCACATAATCGAACATCAGAGTAACTCATTCGGCAAACTGTTGATAAATTTCGAACTAAATTTGCTCTACTCGATGAAGAACCAACAACAAGAAAAAGAACTGTACGTACAGAAGAAAATATTGGTGCTGTAAGTGATAGTGTTGGAGAAGATCAGAATTTCTCTATTCGCCGCCGTGCTCAATAAGTTGTACTTTGTCCATTGGTTCAAAATTGAACTGATCGCATACGATTCACCAAAGCTAGTCATGGTGGATATATGCCAGAAATCGTTTTTAAATATTAAATGTCATGAAAGTATCTTTCAAATAAAAAAAAAATTGGCATCATACTTTATTTTTTATGTGTTTTATTTCAATTTAAAGTTCTATCAGTCTAAAAAAAAAAAACCTTTAGTATTTCTGTGGCGGCCACCATCGTAGTCGAGTTTTTAGGATGTGCATTAAGGTGTAACCCTAAAAACTGTTCAGCTTATGTTAGTTTTATTTGAAAACTTAGCGGTGCGCGAACAAACAGCTAATCACATTTTTCGCTACAACTTGTTTATTTGATCACCGATTTTTTAAAGCTTTATATTGCCGAAAAGCGCCCCTGTCACGATTATAATTGGCACTCAAAAGGTATTGGCTTTAAAAATGGTTTTGATTTGTACCTTCGTCAATTTCTCGAATACTATCCCTAGTTTTTTATTAAAATACTATAAACTTTAAGCTCTCTAAAAACTATCAGGCCTTTGCTAAAAATGTGTTAGACTTTATTCACAAACAAAAAAGTTATAATCTTTTTGAAATCTAGCAAAAACTATCACTTAGCAACCGCTTATTTTCGCGCATTGATGGAAAATTATTCCATGTCTTTGCATGACTCGAGTACATTACATCGCTCCCGACTGTCAAGTTTAGCGAAAATATATCCAAGACGTTCTGTGTTTGAAATCTCAAGTGAAGATTTACTTAGAAAACGCTTTCTGGGAATTTGAATAATTCTGTTGGAGTTCTGTTTGCAAACGAAATTCCAGACATTGTGACTCAGTATTCTATTTCGGTCTATCATTTTCACGTGAGAATTGCTCTGAAAGTTCATTATTCCTCGGAGAAATACGAAACTGCCTCGAACCGCATTGGTATAAAAAGAATTTCAATGAACTTGATTATATTCTCGCCGTGCCGCTACCGTTGCATATTTTCCACAAATTTATCCCGCACTCCCTTACACAGATCTCGCGTTTTCTAAATTTTGATATAAAATTAATTTGCATTTTTTTGGCACATTTGAAATGCCATTTTCTTTTAAATAATTTAGGTATTGTATTACGTCGCGGTGTGTTCGTAGGTTATTGCTGAATAGATTCGGCAGTTCAAAAAAACATTTTTTGCAGCAGCGATAGTTTCTACAGTAAAACTGCACACTTTCAAGATAATTAATTTTTGATTCAAGCTAAACAAGAACACATACACTCTCTCAAAATCTCCAATTTTTTCCCAAACTGTGTTACAATCACAATCTGCTCGACCATACGGTAACTTAGATTATTAAAAGTAAAATAAAAATAAAACTAAAATGGTCACCTTCCGCACAAATATTAAAGGCATAAGAATTTTTTTTATTTGCCAATAAAGCCTTACACTTTTTTTATTCATGCCCTCATAATTTGAGAGCTTTCGATTTATAGTAAAAAAATAAAAAACTGGGGGGAATAATTCCAAAATTTGTGAAAGGCTAAATATAGTCCTGAGCGGATCCTTTTTGGGCGACATAAAGATTTAAAAAATCGGATAACAAATAAGAAAGATATAGCATAAAATGCGATTTAGGTGTTTTTATCGGTTGTTTAAAAAATTTGTATAGCCAAAAATTTTTCTAAACTTTTTTCTTTTCATAAAACGTGATACGACTTAATGTGAATGGTTCACCCCGAATGTTCTGGGTTCAAATCTCGGAATGCGCAAGTAACAACAAAAGTCAGGTAAATAGCCTTTTTACAAAAGCAATTGACTCTTCATAGATAACTAAAAACTCTCTCAATTGTTCACAAAATATGGGGGATGGAACTCGGGATTGATTGCACTTTCAGTACCCCTTTTATCATATGACAGGAAAACATGCGAGAAGCCAGAGAAAAATACGCGAAATAATTTGCAAAAGCAGTGCGTTTTCCAGTTGGTTAGAAAAAGGTAGTGAATACTAAAAAATCACGACATTTGTATTGAAATATTAAAAACGACGAGCATTTTATTTTTGAAGTATAGCAAAGAATACGGTGCGTAATTGGACATACAATTATTGTTTATATTTTTTAAAAAATCATTAACAATACCGATTAAGACTTTTTTTAAGAGCACATCCCAAGTTCCCAATTTTGATTTTGAAATACTGTATTATATATGTAAATAGGTTTTTGAATTTAAAAAAAATCTACTAATTCCTCCTACTCAGTTTTATTTTTTATTTGCATTTTTATTAATCAGCGGTACATAGGAAGCTGCAAAATCTCCTAAATATGCTTCTGGAATTCACAAATTTAATTTTTCCATAGTGACACCATTAGAAAATGTTATCAAAAATCCAAAAAAAAATAAAAAAGCATTCTCACGAAGCAAAGAAATTTGTATCGAGTTATCTGTGGCCTCTCGGCAGGCAATGATGTATTTCGGCAGGTGCATTTCTGTAATGAAAAAACTAAAATATATAGCCCCACACAACAAATTGGTGGAGAAGTACAACCAAAAATCGAGCTATATGATTTTAACTCCAAATTATTATTATTATGCCTTTAATTCGATGTATCGAAATGTATATCGATATTTTTCGATACAGCATACATAGAAAATTTCAGATGATAACTCTTTCACAACACACCATCGACTGTCCGTACGATGAATTGCCCATTTCCCTATTCGCGTTTATGAATAGCCAATTTCATGATTGTTTCACTTTGAAAACTTACACATTTCGCATTTCGAAGCGAAGACAAGCAAATTGCAGGACATTTCAGGTTTAATCCTAGAACCTATAACCGAAATACCCGTGTGTCGACTAAGCTTTACATTAAAAATAAGTGAAATTGTGAAATTTCTGTTATTTTTATAATACACAATGAAAAATTAAAATTGAATGAAAGTATTGTACTTAATAAAAATACACTAATTATTCCAGACACAAAGTGTGCAGAAATAATTTATCCATTGAATGATTCTGGCACATTTTCTGTTTACAGATGGTGCATGTTTGATTTTTTGTTTGTTTTTTTTTTTGTAAGCCATATTTTCCACTAACTTATTCACTTAAATTTTTGCAATTGAAATTTTGTATTATAGTTAACACTAAAGTAATGCTGTTAAATTATGATTACGATTAGTAATCGGTTAGATTATTTTATAAAAAGAATTGTAATTATTATTTAATTGTGCCTTTCAAATATTGGGATTACGTAATGATTACGATTACAAATAATCAAAAAAAATCAGGATTACTCTAGATTATTGAAAAGAATAAAAAATAATCAAAATATATAATTGATTCTATTAAGAATTCTTTTTGATTATTTTTGATTATTTTCAATCCAAAATACCAAACAACTTTAAAATTTTTTTTTATTTTGAAGACATTTTTTTAGTAAATTTTTTAAACTTGTTTTTTTGTGTAACTATATATGCATGTATGTAAATGTATATATAAAATTATTACATATATATATTTTATCATAAATGATGATATTATTGCTATTATTTATAACAATTTATCCATTCAATATAATCAGCTCAATTTTCCCCAATTTGTTTTTGCTTTGCTTGTAATTTTTGGGAACCCTATTCCCTGTGAACTTCGGACTTATCATTTGAGAAATTGGTTTTATTGAAAGCAAATTCTAAATGGAGTTAGTGTATATTTTTGTTGTTATTTTGTTATAAATGAATTTTGTTGATCTTTTGTTATTATATTTTTTATTTTGTATTTAATATATTTATTTGTTGAAAATAAAATGATTAAAAAAATGTCTTAAAAGTTAAAAAAAAGCAAAAAGAGAAAAGTTGTTTGGTATTTTGGAATGAAAGCAATCAAAAAGAATCCGTGAAAAGAATCAATTATTTATTTTGATTATTTTTGATTCCTTTTGATACTTTTTAGTAATCTAGAGTAATCCTGATTATTTTTTGATTATTTGTAATCGTAATCATTACGTAATCTAGTTGGGAGCAAGATAGTCGCAATGTAATCAATTATTTCACTCTCAAATACAAAGTAATCAGATTACTAATTATTACGATTAGTAATCAAAACTTAACAGAGTGACTCAAGCAATAATTATTTTAACTCATAACAGTTCGTTATTCTAACTGAAAAACATTAAAAACAAATATAGTAAATGGACACGCGGGGTCCCCGGTTATTTGTTTGTAAGGTATTTTTTGGTTATACCTTCTACGATTAAATAATGACAGTTTACTTACAGTCTTCTTCTAAGTAAAATTCGACAACAATTTGAATAACCACTTTTTTTAAATACCAAAAATGTAGTGTGGAACTTTTGCAGGGGATAATCTGAAAGTCCTATCCTACGACACGAATAGTGAGACGTGCTACTATCGTCGGAAGCAACGATATGTCATAAGAAAAATTGTACCAAATTTCCACTTAATTACTGTAACTAAGCTAATTACATATGTATGTATCTAAAGGACTGCTAAATCATCAACCGTAGAACCATGCAAATTAAAATTTATTATCCCTTAATTTTTAGGTTTTCTAGAAAAACTCTTGATTTCAGTTCTGTTGACCATTTCGTTCGATATTATGTTTCTCATTTTGTTTTGTTGAAAAATATATTGCCTTTTTATGTTGTAAACCCCGGCAGATGATGTCTTGAATATATATACTTATTTATTAATTGGCCTCTGCATATGTAACCAGAAAACGCATTTCGGGTTCTGTCTCATAAAACAGAGCAACCATCTCAAAAATATACCTATCCTTGTGTATAATTCAGAGCATCAGAATAATAACTATCTGACGGATGAGTTTTGAAAAGGTCATCCTAATTTTGATATGAACTATAAAAGTATTTTGATAATAATTATGAGTTAATAAAATTTTTTTAACTTATCGATATTGATTATTTTAAGACTTATATTATAAAAGGCTTTTCATAATAAATATGCGGCAAAAGCTTTTTTTTTTTTAATCAACAATAACAACTACTATTTTGAAACTTACATTATAAAATTCTTTCCATAATAATTATCAGCGAGGTAAATTTTTGTACGTCTTTCAAAGACTTTTATTTTCAGACTTATATTTTACGACTTTGCATAGTAATTATAAGACAACTTTTTAAGTCTATAAAGACGAAACTATTTCGGGACACATAATAATACCAAGCTAGTACAAAAGTGATCCCAAACTATATCCGAAGTTATTTTGAATCAATCTCTCACTAATTCCGAAATGATCCTAAAAATGTATTTTCCTTCAGGACTTAGAAAAGGCGTTTATAATATAGATTAGGTTAGGTTAGATTAATATGGTAATCTCCGCAAGGGGAACTCACTTAGACATAGTAAAAAAGTTCATTGTGATACCACCTGTTTTATGAACGGTAACGTGAATCGGAAATATCAGAAAAGATTAACTTGAGAAACGTTGCGTACCCCGAATGAAGTCACGCGAATTACAAATTCCATCTCAAAAAGATCTGCTTAACAGAAGAAGTAGGAGCCTAGGAAATTGAACCTCAGTCTCGCAAAGGCAGGGCAACTGAACAGAAAATGAAAAGATGACTTCACCTCATCATTCTCCATACAGCTGCGGCAGAAAGGGTCAGAGACTATCTTCAGCCTAACCGCATGAATACCCATAGGGCAATGACCAGTCCAAACTCCTACGAGGATCGAGAGTTTCCGCTTTGTTATAATACAAGTCTCAAAATAAATAAAAAATTTAAGCAATATATCATCTCCAGTGATGACGTTTTGCCGTGTTTTCTAAAAATGAGCTAATTAAATAAAAAAATTTCATTTCTGTAAGGCAATGTTGGACAAATTGAAGTAAGACCTGTTCAGATCATCGAGCGTCAAGTGTCGCAAATATCATTAATATGATTCCGTGGAAACAATTTTGAAATACATATTTCAAAAGTTTTTTTTTTTGTTTATAAAAACTTCGTTTTTGGGGGTATTTTTAAATCGATAAATTCCGAAATATTTTCGCGAAAGCTTTAATATATAATGACATTTAGCAACTGAGCACCGTTTTTTTACCACAAAAAAGTCAATTGACTGCGTCGAATCCAACTAGCGCAGTTGATCAAATTTAGAATCTTTTTCGAACCAATGTTTGGGCATGTCCTACAGAGAATTCTGCTCAAACGCCCCCCAAAGAGAGGACTTATGTTTCTTTATTAGGGTCGGACATAATAGTGTCTCCAATTCATTTCTATCAGTGAAACTTCTACAGTACTCATTGTGAGCTAGCCCTAGGTTTCGGGTGTGGACGTCAATGGGCCAATGTTCTGTGTGATAGGAACCAGAAGCGTCTCCTTATTTGAAGTTATTATGGAACTCTCTGTGACTAGTTAGTCAGATGCCTCGTTTCCAGCAAAGTGGCGAAGACCAGAAACTCAAATTAAATCTTCTGAGAGCTGGTTGCCAACGATATTCAATAGACTTCTGCATTGTTTCACAAGCTTCGATTTGGTTGTGAAATTTGTCAGAACCAAAATAACAGCCCAGAAGATGGGTACATGAAACACTTATTTCAAGTTTCGATATAGTTTTTACTATACATACGTCTTGTTGATCCAATTCAAATACAGTAGGTACCACCTCAAATGCAAGTTAGAATATTAATTTATCTTTTATATTATATATAATAAAAATGTACTATTTCTTTTAAAACAAAAATGACCGAAGGATGTGTACAAAATGTAATAGAATAGATTTGCCAAATTTCTGGAAATTTGTTTGGGCTGTTTGCCCGTTTGAACTAACGAATCTCCGAATCTATTCAATCGATTTTCATGGGAATTTAAGTGATGACTAGAAAATTACCTCGGCCATAACATAGGGTATATTTTATCAAAATATTAAATCCAAATACAAAACGTGCTGTTCGTTGAAGTTCGAAAAGTTTTTATAACAAAAAAAAAAATTATAATTCGACTTTCTGTTCATTTGCCATTGCAACTGAGAAGCCCACAGACTAAAAGTGTTGTATGAACACATTTTGCAATTCAATTAATTTTTTTTTTGTATAATATAATAATTTTATTTGTGGTCGCTAAAATTCCAAACAAATCATAAAATTTGGCACTTTTTAAGACTTTCATCTAGATATGAGTTATCTACATATGTATGTAGATTGTGTATGAGTTTTTCTACGCAAAAAAATTAATGATATTTGCTATAGTAAATATGTGTAGCCTCTCTCTAAAGGCTACATATGTGATTTTTTTCAAATGATTATTTCATGGCTTTATTCACTGTATATATATATTATTTATAAAAAAAATAATGAAAAATATAATTTATTAATAGCGTTTGTTAACTCACCACATTTTTTCAACTTTCCCTCTATTTCTCTTGCAGTTTGACACCACCTTGGATCGCTGCCAAAATAACCAAGTTCCATGTGAGTGGGCTATGTGAGAAAACGAGATTACTGATTATGATGTTAGCGATGGCTAAATGCTTAATTACGATGTCAATGATAATGGAAATGAGAATGGGGAAAACAATGTTGGCAATAAAAGTAGCAACAGCAACTAGGAAATGAAAAAAACGAATGAGCATAGAAGTGAACAAAATTAATAATACAGCTATATTTTTTTTGTCAAAAAAATTTCAAGAATAAAAGCACAGCAGCAGCAACAACAGTAATAACAACAACAACAACACAAATAACAGAAACTGCAACAGCAACAGCAGTAATGGCAGCAACATCAAAAAGAAAGTTCGTACATTATTAATGAAAACGGCAAAAATTTAAATAGCAACAAGAAATGAGCATATAAATTACAATAACAACGGTAAAGGCAACAATAAAAACATTACACATATTGGCAATAAAAAACTTAATTAGGAGAGCAACAACAACAGTTGTTATATTTCAGCAAAGGATCTACAATTTGTTTGTTTAAGTAGTAGCAAGTTTTGTCTTACGTCGTCTAATTAAAATTATTAAAAAAAAAAAGTTAACTCTATAACAAAAACCGTGTAAGTCAAAGTTTCAACCTATCAAGCAAATTTATAAAAATTCAAAAAACCAAAAAAAAATTATCATCAAACTTATTAACTTTTTTCAAAATTTTGGAGTACCTACACAGTTTTGTAGCACATTAGATTTTAGCGTAACCAAATGCAAGGGACTACAAATTATTTATTAATTTTTGTTAATTTTTTTGCTGACCATATTGCGCCTTTCTTCCATATAACGCACGCACAAAATTCACCTTTGTATGGAAGAAAATACTGAACATAATAGCAAAAGCAAAAAATACAAATAATGAGCTACTGCATACCCGAAAACTTTCTAAATATTCATATTAGACTTAGTAAACTTTTTTTTAAAGTTTCGTTATTTTTTTTTAATTTTTGCGAAATTTTGAAACTTTAGTTTACAAGATTTTTTGTTTAAGAATTAACTCTATGATTTTAGAAATTAAATAAAATAAAATAAAAGTTGTCAGACCTTGTCGTTCATTGAAAGTGTAATAACCGAAAATTTTCGATTTTTGAATTAGAAATTTACGACAATAGCTGAGCACAGTGCCAGCAAAAGTTAAAGCAATATTTTGTTGTGATTCGATGACAACAACGGGATTTAGCTTTATGTCAGGCAAATACCATTTTTGATTAAATAAATATTTCGACTTAACGCACTTTTGAGAGGTTTGGTTTTGAAAATAATTTCATGGTGACAGCGAATTTTAATGATCAATAAAGAATGAAATTAAATGTAAAGCCATGCGATGCAAACGCCGGCATGCAAAGGAAAAAAATTTAATTTCAAATAAATTTCGCAGGTCAAGCGGTGGGCGGTGACTAATTAGCCATTTAATTGCAACATTTTCTTAATAATTGAGGAAAATAGGAAATTCGTGTTGGCTAAAACATTTGCAGTGATTCTACATATAATATATATATATAGGTACATATGTTGGTCTATATGTATATGCTGAGTGAAAATCTTTTAGCAAATTAAGAACTAACATATATTAATATCGACAAAAATCGACAACTTTAAGTGCCACAAGTAAAAAATATAAATAAAATATACAATGTATTTATATATAGAGTATAAACATCACATAGGCGCGTGTAAAAATAACTGTCTATGAATTTGCAAAATCCAAAAAAGAAAAGAAAATGAGAACAATTTATGTAAATGTCTATAAAAAGAACTCAACAACGAAGCGCCAAAACGTCGAAGCGTCGAAAACGTGTATCCATAAAGAAGGGAAATAAACAGCAAATATTAAAATGTGAATGTGACGTTCAGACACATCGCCTTTCGTCGCACCACCAAATAAATAATTTACGTTATGTATTGAGCACTCTGGGGCCGGTTGTATATTTGACGCATTGCCACTCGCACAGAGCCGAAACCAAATACTCTTAGCTGTATGACCAACTGGGGGGGCATTGGTCATAATTTGCACATCTGCTGAGAATAAATCAACTTGCAGGCGAACAGGGTGCTTTTTGTAAAAATATAATACAAATAAAAGACATTTCAAATTTTAAATCTTATCGTGCCAAGTGTAAATATGGGTTGATAATATTTATAAAAGCGACTTTCCAATTCAAAATAGCCGGCCAAATTGTTTTTTTTTTCTTTCAGCATGAAACTCGAATATGTTGTTTTTCTACGTATTTTTCCTTTTGACTGAAAAAACTGTTTTCGGATATTTTTCGGCAACTTTAATTTCGCTATGGAAATTGCATTTTTCTGTCCTTAAAATTTTCGTTTTTTCTTTTAATGCCCCCAACTTCTTTAAAAACCGACCGATTTTGATGATTCTTCTCACTTGCAAAATGTTCGTAATTAGCTAAATTTTTAAAATGACAGCTCATGTCCAAAAATGACAGAAGCCAACTTTTTTAATTTAATTTCTAGAAAGCGATATTTTTTAATGCAGTATAACGCCATTATTACAAGGAAAAAATACTATTTAAAAGAAAAATTGTATCCCCCAAACAAAAAATGTTGGCTAACAGCCGCTTGAACAAAATAGATTTTAAAGTATCTTTTTTTTTATGTAAAAAAATAAAATTGAAAAAATACTCTATCCGAGAAAATAAATTTAAAAAAGAAGCACCTTTTTAATTTTTTCGAAAGAAAGGCAACTTTTTACTTTTGCGTTTAATGTCTAACTAATTACAAAAATGCTGCAAGTCAAATTATCAAAATCGATCAGTCTTTAGAGCAGTTATGTACATTTAAATAATTTAAATTTTAGAAATGAAAAAATATTATTTTCACTGCGAAATTAAAATCACCGAAACATATCGGAAGCACTTTTTTCGGTCTAAAGAAAAAATGCGTAACTGATCATTTTGACCAAGAAACAAAATATTCTCGAGTTTCATGGAAAAAGAAAGACAACAAAGACCCGAGTGGATCGGTTTTCTTGAAATGGAAAGTTTCAATATATCTATATACAGAGCAGTTACATAGCAGAGTGAAATGGTTGTCACAGATTTTTCATAAACTTTGTAGTTTTATAATACTTGGAGTGCCTAATAACTGCGCCAACCAATTTCGCAAAATTTTTTTTTGCCTTCTTACAAAATGTTTATCTCGAAAAATATACGGGGTTAATGTAAGAAAAAGTCATTGATATAATATTTTAGAAAAAAGGCAATTTTATTTAATTATTCGAAATTTTTTTTTTGCTTTAAGAATTTTTCTTTACACAATTTTTTTTATTATTTAGAATTTATACTAGAAACACCATGGACTTGAGCTTTCTTTAAAATATTGTGAAGTTTTGAAATAGTTGCTTTTTGTAATTTCTGAGGTAAACAAGTGGAAAGTTTGCGCTCCGAGTTAAAAAAAAATTGCTTCATACTTTTTCCAAGCTTAGATACAAATTTTATTTTAATTACGGTAATAGGTATTTAAAAAATTATTTATTATATTATTATTTATTTTCGCATTTGCATTTCTGAAATACAGTTGCAAAAGTTGTAGTTTCAAAGAGTTGCATATTTAGGCTGGACTCTTTTGAGTTTTAATTTATGCAGCTACCTACTTACGTTTTGTCAAATCTTTTCGGCTCTACATTGACATTTTATCAACCGGTGAAAGGTGAGACACCACTTTCGATATATCCTGTTTTTTTTTTTTGACACTTTTTGCGAACCGCTATTCAAATAATGTACTTCGATCAATGGGGCGCAAGTTTTGGCAATATATTTATATAGCAATATACAAATCGTACTATACCAATAATAAAATAGATGATCGGAAATAGCGGGAACTGAAATTTAAAAATAAAATATAAAAGTTGTCAAAATCAGTGGTAGAAAACTTTAGCTACAAAAACGGCAGAACGTTAAGTTAGTCAAAAACAATTTAGCATTTATAAAATAAAATAACACAAAGAACCGTATATGAAACTTTGTTCAATGAAAACGAATCGCAAATTATACAATTATGCACATACACACACATATGTATGTATGTATGTATGTATGTATGTGTATATGTTAGCAAAAATCGCAAATAATTTATAAAGTTGAAAATGAAATGTTTGTCTGACTGAAGGAAACGAAACCAAGAACAAAGGCTTTATTTTATATATGTAGTACAAAAAAATTCAAGATTTCAGAATAAAACGACAACACTAATATATTCATGTATACGAAAACGAGAAAACGCACAACAACAACAACAACAACAACAACAACAACAACAACAACAACAACAACAACAACAACAACAACAACATCAACAACAACAAATAACAACAGAAACTAAACACAAATAAAGAAAGCAACAAAATTAAATTATTAAAAACAATCAAGTAGCGGCAAAGAGATCTTCAAAAAGACAATAACAATAACAATAACAATAACAATACCACCAAACATCACAAGAACATAGAACAAAAAAACAAAAAATATCAACAACAACAGCAACACTGAACACAACAGAGCACATCCAGCGCCTTGCCTAGCCGCAATCTTACCACATTCGCGGCGGTGAAGGTGACGGCGGTGGTGATGATGGGGTTGGTGATGGTGATGGTGACAGTGATACCTAAAAACAACAACATCGACACATCGACCACACAACACAGCAACAATTATAAATAAGAAAATACAAAAAAAAAACACAACAACATCTAAGAATCAAAGTATTTTCGGCGTTGGTGTTGTTGATGGTCTCGCATGGCGTTTGAGATGTTGATGAAGGTGCTGCCGTGCGACGAATGGCAACACTGGTGACGTGTGACAACGACGGGGACAGGCCGACGGTGAACGGTCGACGGACCACTTGCCGCCACGATGTCCGATGTCCGCAGTACAATTCGGGACGTGATGAACATAACTCGCGTGCTATAACGGAACGTTTTTGTTGTGTTGAGCTATGGAACGAACCAAAGTGACGATGGCATAGAGTTTTTGAAAAAGTAGCACATATTTTCAAAGAAGCCTTCCAAAAGAAATATTTAAAAATTTCAGATTTATTTCAAAGCAATCGAGTTTCGTATGTTGGTTTAGTGTGATGAAAAAAATGTAATAAAAAAGATTTACGAAAATTATCAAAGTGCAGAGAGAGCAAAAAAAAAAAAACAGCATTACAAATTGAAAATTTCAGTGTCTAAAAAAAGTGGTGCGCAAAAGTTATATTTATAGATTGTAAATCATAAACAACACCACCTAAAATGTCTACCAATACTCCAGCAAATCTACGCCTGAGTGCAATGCAACTTGTGACCGCAGTAAAAACACAAAAAACAACTACATCAACTACAACCAATCGAATAGTAAGCGCCAACGCGCAAAGAACTACAAACGTGTCCGCGAAACGGCGAAAAAGACGACGAACTGCATGCAATGAACTTCAACCGCGTGAATGCAACAAACGAGCAACAACAACTGCAACAGTTGAAGACTTGAGTTCAACTACAACTGACGCGAATAAATCGGTAGAGTATGTCGGCTCTGCGTTGCCTACAATCACAGACTATCAACACACAACAACAACAACAACAACGGCAATACCTGCAATAGCAACGGCTGGCGATAGAAAAGCGGCAGCAACACAACTTGCCACAGCGGCCGCAGTGTCGCGCACAGCAACCACAACACCGCCACCGCCACGATTAATGGCCGCATCATTAACACCAATGCCAACGACAACAACAGCAGCAACAACAACAACACCATCAACACCAACAATAACGGTAGCAACAGATGCAACCATAACACGCCAGCATCACTGTCAACGACGACGCGCCACAATAGCCGGAACATCAACATCAACGGCAACTGTACCACAACGTGCGCGTGCCCCCAGCCTCGGCTTCAATCTCAGCACTGCTTTTGCGGCTGCACTTCTGCATACCAGCGTTGCAGTTGCAGCTGCCGCTTCAACGCACGCCCAGCCTCATCATGGCAGCATTGCCGCCAAGCATCTGACACCTCAATCGCAGGCAGTGTTGGATAGTGGGATGCTGTCGCAATTGGATAGCAATGCTACATCGACATTGTTGGGTGTAGCGGGCGCTACAATGACAACTGTCACTTCAACGCCCAATGGTTCGCTGCAGCTGGAGGAGGCTGGTGTGGAAGGTGTTGATGGTGCAGGTGCGAATAGTGGTGAGTGGTTTGATGTTGTGCTGCTGGTGCTGAAGGCGTCACTGATGTTATTCATCATAATTGCCGCCATTTTCGGAAATCTTCTTGTCATTATCTCTGTGATGCGGGTTAGAAAATTAAGGTAAGTGAAATTTTTCTATCCAAATATAAATTGTGAAAAGATAGCGAACTAGTGGCGGATCCCCCGGTAGACGAGGTTTTAGGTGTTTAACCTCAACACAAAATCGAAAAGCGTTAGATAAATAATACGGGTTTAGAAAAAATTTACTCTCAAATACACACATTATGTGCATATATTTGCTCACTTTATTTATTAAATATCTTGATAAGTATATTATAGACAATTTTCAAAGCGCTCATTTCACATATTTGACCAGGTTTTGGAAACTTCTTCAACATTTATATATTTGTGAATATTCATAGGTGCTAGAACGTTGGGGCTTTCTTAGTTTGTTGCATTTTAATCCTTTTCAAACACATCAGGGGTACCTATCGAAAGGGGCAAATCTATAGATTATATATACGCAGACACCCAGTGCAACAAAAGAAAAACACATCAAGTACTTTGCGGTAATTTAATTTTTTTATAAATTGGGGATTCCCCGAATACGAACTAAAGAAGTTGAATGTAGCCGATGTTCTTTTTTAACTGAAATACCATGAAACTGGTCAACTAGAGATAAAAAAATAGGATCAGGAAAATATCCGCAAAACCGAGAGTAGACCATTTCAAAATCCCGCGGAGATGAAAACTGAGCTACAGCAATCCCATCTAAATTTTGGTTAAAGGAGATTGTAATGTCAGCTAGGAAGCATGCAGAAAAAGCCACTTTAAGCGTAAAAGAACAGCGATTCAACTGGGCCAAAAGTAGAGTAAAATGGACTGAATCTGAATCGGGACATGTCTACTTTTCTGATCAGTCCGACTAGTCGATTAACAAGACCTCAAATAGCCTGACGGTGGCGCAATATCCATTATAAGTTCAGCGCTAGCATTGACGTGATCCGAGGAGCCCCATTGGTTATAATTGATGCCGATATTTTCTCCTTGTCAGCCTGCTAACTACCATAGTCTTAACCAGGGCACCCCACCAGGCAAGAACCCCGTACAGAGTTCCTGAAGTCAGGAACTGGCAAATAAATCATTTTCATATCTCTGGTTGAGATGTCCCCTACAACAGTACAAGGCAATCAGTGCCTTCTTCGATCTTTCCTCAGTTTGATGTATTCAGGAAAGTTCCGCATCCAATTTTAAACCCAGACACCTAACTCTATCAGATAGAATAAACTTAGCGCCACACACCGAGATCAAAGGTATGCTTGTAATCTCGTACTCCCTGGTAAATAGAAATTGAAAATAGGTATTAGAACAAAAATATTAACAATAATTTGTGAGCTTCAGGCCAGTTTTCTTATATGGAACTATATTTTACCCTCGCCCTTGCTCGCATGGCATTCGGCTTACCGTTATGGATTCGAATGTAACGGAAAAGGTAATAGATAATTTCACCAAAGGTAATAAAAAAATTTAATTCATTTTTAGTTTAGGTATTTTTTTTAACTATCTAAAACCAAATCTACCCCTTCATCATAATTTCCGATTACGTTTAATTGCTGAAACTTTTTTCTCATAGGCAACTCCGCTGTATGCCGCCTTGCCAATCGGGTTTAGTGAAACCTAATTTATTGTTACTTTTTGACGTAGGTAATTTAACTCGACTTGCATATAAACAAGAGGTAACCTTCTTTGAAAGTATTTGGGAAAGATCTAATTTAACATATTATAATTTTGATTAATTTCATAAACATGTGGTAACCCTCTCCAAAATTATTTTTGAAATTCAGTTTCCTTAAAACTTTTATTTAGGCACTCTTATTGTAAAACGTCTTTTATTTTTTTGAAATTAACTTAATTTGCATTTAAACTTTTTCATATGACACCCCTTTTGCAGTATTTGCTTTCGTTCATTGTTTTAATTGATGGCCAAACAGTTTAGAAAATACCCATTTAGGAATTGGTTTCGAGTCTTGGCCAGTGCGGGACAGTGGTGGAGATAGTGTTCGGTGCTCTCCAGTCCCTCTTCGTCCCTGGAGCTTCGGCAGAAAGTGACCGGTTATTACCCCGGTCAGTAGTCTGAGAGTAGGGCGGTCAAGGGGAATGAGAGCTTTGGATCGCCTTATTTCAACCTTTTCCTAAACTTGTGAGGGAATCAAACATGTGGGTTCCATGGACCACCTGATATTCACCTCCTCGATGAGTTTTGTTTTTAAACTGTGTTTGCGGGAGGTTAGAGGCATGCCCGCTTCTAGTGCAGCATTTATCATAAATAATTCCATCTTTTTCCTTGCCAACTCGTCTGCCGCGCAATTGCCGGGAATATCACTGTACCCAGGGGCCCGTGCAACAGTCACGGAATGCTTAGACGCGAGCATTATTGAGGGAATTTCTGCATTTTATGACAACTTTGGAAGTTGTTTTTTGCGGATTGAGAGATTTAATAGCCGCTTGACTATCTGAGTATATAGTGACAGGTCTGTCTGTAGGAGCTGACACTGTCAGACACCGAGAAGCCTCGGTACTCTTATAGAGAATTTGTTGCCCATGCAGAGTAGAGGAGTGGTGTAATCTATCTTCCTGAGTGCATTCGGAAAGGCTTCCAGGACCTTTGCATGTCCGTACTTTAATTCTTTCCATGGCTGAATCGCGTTAAGCCTGGCGGCGCTACAACCAGCTACAAACTTACCTTATAGATCCAGCGGTGGAAGATTTCCAGAGATTTAGTAGGTGTAGAGTGTAGCCAGCCCGTGACCAGCATTGAATACGTGCGCTTTCCTCGCTCCATCTTCACTTTCGACAAGGTTTTGATTACCGCTGGTCAACAGACGCTAACCCCGTAATAGAGAGTAGGTCTTATCACTGCCGTGTACTTCCAGTGTACTCTGTGTAGTTTTATTCCCCATTTTGTTTCTCCTATAGATGCCTTGAAAGCGTACAAGGCGGTGATGGCTCTCCTGGAGCGGTCTTCGATGATCTCCTACCATTCGAGCTTCCAATCTAAAATAACTCCAAGGTACTTGGCCTCGATTGAAGAAGTGAGGTCAATCCCCTTGGACTATACATATAGTATGTGCCAAATCTTATACCGATCTGTATAGTCATTATATGGCCGGATATAAATCCGAATTATTACGATGTATCCCTGCTGTTAGGTTAAGACCATTGGGTCCAATTTTTTTTTTGTTTTCTTTGTAACTTTGGAACGGTGATATATACTGTCTAAATTTTTCAGCTCAGGTGGTCTTTTTATAAAACAATATTATGTGCGAAAATTTAATTCTCTGACTTAAAACTGGACTAAGATAAATTGAAAATTACGAATCTTAGGTTAAGGGACCATTTGGTCCATAGTATATTTTCTTTGATTTTCTTTACATTAATTTTCCAAAAATAAGTATTTATTAGTTTGTTCGATATTTTTTGGCACTACATGATGAGCAAAAAAATGTTTTTCGGTTGGTTTTGCAAATAAACGCACTGCAAATGGAGCATTTTACATCAGACTTAGACTTGCAGCAACTACAAATTCCTCGCTTTCGAGCTCCTGAACTAGAAGCATTTTCAGAGCAGGCCACTGGTGCTGGGTTTTACCAGAGTTGAGTAAATAATAAAATAATAATATTTAGCAAGTATTGAACCAAACTAAATATAAAGACTAAGATTAAATTGTTATTTTGTATGAAAACTGCAGTATGCACCAAATGGTCCTCTAACCTAAGATCCGTAAGTTTTTTTTAACCTAACAGCAGGGGTATAGACCCGACTGTCATGGGAACGAGCTAGCAGCTTCTACCGCTTTGTCTGTTGTTATTTTCCCCAATAATTCCGAATCAAAAACTGACCTTAAGCCTCAAAACGGCGAAAAAATTGATATGTGTATTAGAGAAAATATTTAAAATCTGAAAGGCAGTTACCAACAGTGCTCCAGTTTTACTTAAACGGATATGCACACTTTGTCCCGCAAATCTTGGGAAATCTTTTTATTTTAATACAACACCGAGCCATTCTTCTACTAAAATTGGCCTTAGCATACAAAGAAAATGAATATTTTCCGCAAATCATTAATTAATTTCGATGACCCCATAAAATATGCAGATGACCGTTTTCGAATTTGCATAAACGTTAATTAACAAAGCAGAAAATCATATATTTAGTACACAGATACTAGTAATAGTTGAGAAGAAAATGTCTACTTACATTCTTAATGCTAAATAGCTAAAAGAAAGAAAATTGCCTTCATAATGAAATAAGCAGAGCATTTTCCATTTACTTACTCGAACCTCCCGCGGAGCAGAGATTTCATTTCATTTAAATAATCCTTGCTAGCAATAAGGCGGCGCTTTAAATGCGCTTCGATGCTTAAATGACTGCTTCGTTAGCTTTGAGAAGCGAATGCTTTGAGAAGAGCAGGGCCTGCCTGTTCAACTATGTAGATGTGGATGTGCGCAGTGGCATCCTCCAGAAATACTGCCTTAAGGATTGCTACAAGAAAATTTAAGAAACAAATTCCGTTCAGCTGCACAATCAGCGAGTGAAGAAGTTTGTATGTCTTGCAAAAAGAATGCGTGAGTGAAAATCAAAAACAACCAAAGCAATGAGTTAAATACGGAAGGCATGGAGCGCGACGAATAGAAGGAGAGTGGCTGGCAGCAAGCAGGATAAAAGATAATTAATGCAGTTGTTTATTTCGTGTTAAGCAGCATCTGCCGTCAAACGACCTTGAATGGGCACCTACTCAAAATGTCTTTCAAGTCTTTAATAGTATTTTCTAGTATTTTTTTTTGTTTGTTTTTTTTTGAGTCCAGCATTTGCTTCTCTTTCTTGTTTCTTCTTTCTCAATTAATTTTCTTTTATCTATGCGTAATATCTACTCAAGCAAATTGCAAATCGTTAATACAACACAATAAACATTTAGGTTTGAGTCACCTGCTCAAATCTCCAACGTGTTGTTTTTTTTTCTTTTTTTTGAGAAATTTAAGTACATTTTCAAATAAATATCTAGCAGCATTGGCAAATTGCACGCTATTTTGAAAGTGAAACTGAAGTCAAGCGCGTGAGTACATTTGGTGTGTAAAATTGTAACTTAGGGAAATCGAAATACTATAGTAGTCAGTTCTAAAAAAAAGAAGTAAAACGTGAATTGAATCAAAAGATGAATTTACTATCGGCATACAACCAATCGCCCATTCATCCATTGACATCAAGGAGTACTCATATAGATATTTTATTTTATTTTTGGTATTGCAACCAAGCACTTGAGACCCATTAGAGAATCATACTTGAATATATAGTTCTGAATTTGAGAAACATATGTATGTAACTATTGCCATTCAAAAACCAAGGCGTATTAACGAAATTCGAATAATAATTTGAAGCTTCTTAAAACCTACAGTAGATTGCAAAAAGAGTTTGATGTTTTGAACAATTTTTCTATCAGAACTACATCTTTAAAACGGAAAGCGGAATACGATATAGAATAGAATGTGGAAAAATACAGGAATTCCGCAGACGGTATATTATATAAGTAAATCCTCGATGGACGTTCAGAAGATGTGTAACATGTAACCAGTATTTTTCCGTTCCGTCTATATCCCTCCACCAGAAACTGGGGCAATTAATAATTCCTTGAATAGCACATTTATCCTTAAAGGTTTACAGATCTCAGAAGGTGAAGTTCTAGTTGATCTTTAGCTTTGCCAAACGACCGGAACTCGAGAGAAGCTGATTTTTCTCCCTTCATATTAAAGAACTGCGATTCAGCGTTAGCTTAACCATTGTCATTAGTCTTTACCAAATCCATTCATTTTAGGAGAATTCCTATAGGTTTGGAAAAGATCGTGCATTATACTTATTCAGAAAGCGCGGAGCAAGTCCGATGTCCAAAATTATCGACAAGTTTGAATTGTGCTGGTAGAACAATAAGGGAAAGTGGTAAAAAGCAACTGCAGCTTACATACCGACTGTGGTCCATTGGCTTACGCACTTGCCCAGCAAGTCGTAGGTTGTGAATTTGAATGCCGGTGGAGTCATGAAAGCAATCTGATGAGGAGATGTGGGGATCTCCTAGCTATAATTTCTACCACTCCTGACTGTTTTTGTCCTTTTTCCAATATACTTTTCCTTATACACTGGCCTTGAGCTCACAAATTAATATTATCGTCAAATTTGAAAAATCTCAAGCGTTCTTCAACTTTTTGAGAAACTAGTTCATAATAAGATTATTTTCGAAATTCGTCAGCATGGTGACGTCATATTCACTGACTTCTCGAAAGTTTTTGATAAGATTAGTCGAAAAAAAAATACTACTCAAAAAACTTAAATAAATCGGATTGTATGCTGGAACGATTAAGTGATTTGCGTCTTATCTTTCTGATGGGGCCCAATTCGTCCGTTCAAACAATACCAAGTCAGGGGTGATTAAAGTCACCTCAAGCGTACCTCAAGCGATAGCCACCTAGGATCCTTACTTTTCTTGATATTTGTCAATGATATTCCAGAAATTTTACAAACATCGCATTGTCTAATGTACGCAGATGACATATGGATGTACTGTCGCATAGACAATGTGTTTGGCTGCATTAATCTCCAGAAGGCCATACTCAAACTGCAAATATTATGTGATGCTAACTGTTTAACTCTCAATGTTGGTAAATGTCAATTTGTGCCTTTCAGTTGGCGTAACGTAACAGTTAACTACCAATACAATAGTGGAATTCACTAACTTATTTTAACTATATTCGCATGGTTAACTCATCTTAACGAAAATTTTAACGACGCTGCTATTCAGCAACCATTTTTTAACGATTTTCGCTATCACCGAATTAGCTGCTGTCGTTAGCAAGTCGATTTTCCACAACTAAACGACAACAAATTTGATGTTGTTAACTCAATCGAGAAAAGAAAAATTCGTCATTTCAACAAAAAAAGATAAATTTAAAGTTCGGTGATTTGGTTTCTTGAAATTAAAAAAGGAAGGTTAAATAATGTCCTTTGAATATTTGGCATGTGATTTATTAGGAGGTGATGAAGCAGTAAGCGTATCAGTGGATCGAAGTTTCCTTCGGGGTGTGGACAATCCCTTTCATTTGCATGCAACAGAATTTCAGAAGCTGTATCGGTTAACTCTAGACTAGGCTTAAGGCCTATTTTCTCAGCTTGACATGTTTCCTATGATCCAAGTGGAACGCCAAGCTGTTAAAGAAATTTTTGCTTCAGCGTCGTCACCTTTTGTGGGAAGCACTATTGGGATCGCCGATTGACTTTCTTAATATGCAAATGGTAAAAGGCAAACTTTTTCTCAAGGATTCCAGTAAAAAACACAAATATAGTTTATTTTTAACATATAGATAAATGATCCGAATTAAAAAATTTTAAGAATAAAATCTTAATACCCTGGAAAACAACACGATTAATAATGGACCGCTTTTTTAGATCGAAAATCATGACATGTTTGGAGGTGATTACGGATATTCCTTGGGGTCGAGTTGATGACTATTCCACCAAATTAACGCGCTCAAATTTACATATATTCGGCAGTATGCATTCATTTATCTTTTTCCAGTCCTTTTTGTGTTTTTCGCGCGTTTTGGCATTTAGTATGGACAAGTCATAATCTTTATCACTTTGAATTAATACAACGAAACAGCTGTTAAGTGTCGTTAAGAATAAGTTAGTGAATCGCACAATCGTTACTGCAAACGTCAAATATTGTCGACAAAAATTGCGATTATCGAATCGTTTAAAGTTAGGGAATCGCAAAACTACGAAAAGAAAGACATGGATTTTATGATCTCAAAGACTAGGTCATTGCTTGGTTTTCTAATGAGGAATTCAAATGAATTTCGCAACCCTTTCACGCTTCAGAATTTGTACATTTCACTTGTAAGATCGAACCTTGAGTATTGCAGCATCATTTGGTATCCTTTCTATTCGGGTTCATCCTTAAAGGTAGGAAATGTTCAAAAATGCTTTAACTATAAAAGTAGGTGCGTACTATTGGCATTGTCTACATCAGAAAAAAAATGTCTTCTATTATGTTTATTAGGGACTTATTCACCAGCCACATCAAATCACACTTCTTGCTCGAGTGCTAGAGTGTGATAAAATAGTTTCGGAGATATACTGATTTTTTAATTTCATTTAACTTAATTTTTTAAGTGCGTACTTCTCTCCAAACTTCAAGCCTGCATATAGAATTTGAATTATATTAATAGTTTCTGAAATACTAAATTTATTTTGTTTTTGTTAATTAACGTTATCTGAATGGCGGTTAAACATAGATTTGTTTTAACCAACAACAGCCACACATTAATGTAATTGAAATTTCGTTTGCAAATATAAAGATAAAAAAGCAATAACAGTTTACAAGGCTTACTTGGTTCAAGTGGTTAACCTGCTTACTCTAACTACTCTGTGGTAGAAGGCGTGGATTTGAATCCCACGGAAGTCAAATAACAGGAATTCTGATGCAGATATGTTGTGATCTCCGAAATATCAGCTACAACGTCTACCGCTGGAATTATTGCTTCGATATAATTTCATTCCTATTACAATAGCCTTTAAATAATTTTCTAAGGAACAAATTACACGATAAATTTTGACAGTTGCATTGTTGCAAAGAAGAGTAAAGCAAAGTTCATAAAAGAAAAATGCAGGACATGCACAAAATTCAATTCTTTTAGAATTAAGAGTCATGCATTTCATAGAAATTAATAAAGTAAATAATATTAATTTTACATCATGCAACTCATCAAACCCACCCTATAAGTTGAAAGACAAAATATGTAAAACCATAACCAATTACTTAGTTATACATCTAATTTTAATTTAAAATTTTTAACCAATCAATTACAAAATAGTTATATACTTACAAGTAAAATAGTTTTTTGAGCTGCTTGCCGATGGAGCCATATTATGGCACTTCCGCTTGATTTTCGTATTTATAATACAGACTCATTTCATCCGTCTTCTTCATTTAGCATTTTAAAAAAAATTTGCACTTGCTTGTCAAATTATACTCACCTCGTAGCTGTCAAAAATTTTTCAGCCTAGAGAACTTTGCTACCGTTTTGGGTCAAACAGCTTTAGGAAAAATAAAAAGATCTTTACTCTCTCGTTTCCAGTATTTCACTTGAAAACCAATTTTTTTATTTTGTCGAGAGCTTCAACGAAAATAAAAATAAAAATTTTAAAATTTTATATATGAACGTATTTCTGCGCTACAAATTTTGTGAAATCTTAATAAAAAAATCACAAATCAGTGTCTTACGTGAATAGCATAAAAATAAATCAGATTATAGTATGGAAAATTATATTATTTTGTGGTTCACTTCGCTAAAAACGTCAGCCATAAGTCACTTATCAAATCCTCTCGAGTATATATATTTATACGCATACGAATGTACACTATATGTGTTTACGTCGTTAGGTTTTGATCTAATATGTATATACTCTATACATATACATATATTATATTTATATATTATAAACGCTCAAAAACGGAAAGGAAATAAATACCTTTATATATTTACTTATACAGTGGTAGGCCGGTATGACAAACTTGATAACGATTTTAAGAAAATCATCAAAATAATCTCACTTATGATTCTTTATTACACAACACAAACAATATTTATTAGATTGTTCATATTTTTAGCTTAAACTTTGCGTTCCTTGCAAAACCAAAAGTTTCATTAACCTAGGCAGCTTTAAACAATATTGAACTTTATAAAAAGTTTGTTCTAAAAGCCCGGACACTTCTTATTCTTAATTGGCACTATAACTGTTACGGAGATTTTGGCCGCTTTCAACATGGCGGGCCAGTTGCTCCTCTACTTGGCTAAATAGCGCCAGCTGGAGACACCAAGTGAAGCCAAGTCCTTTCGCACGGCATGTCCCAGCTAACGTAGCTGCTGTACTTTAATTCGCTGAACTTTGTCTACGAAGCGGTAAAGCTAATACTGCTCATCGTTCCATCGTCTGCAGCATTCGCCATCGCAAAGACGTCAAGGGCTAAACATCTTTCGAAGAATCTTTCCCTCGAACACTCCAAGGGACATCTCATCTGATGTTGACAGTGTCCACGCTTCTGCGTCATAAAATAGCACTTATGGAGCGAGGTTTTCGTTCGTCGAGAGTGTGATTTATTGCTCATTTCCATTTTCCTCCCTCAGTGGCACTTGTTGGCCAGAGAGATTCTTCGTCGGATTTCGAGGCGAGAAAAACAAAGTTCTATACTTTATCAAAATTGTAACTGTCAACAGTGACGCGGGAGCTAAGAAGTGAATGCGCTGATTGTTTATTTGATGGCAGGAAGTACTTCTTTTTGCTCTCGCTCACCTCCAGAGCCATTCGCTTCGCTTCTTTATCCAGCGTGGAAAAGGCATTACTACTGACGCGGTTGTTGAGGCCAATGATGTATTTATGTATTTATTTTTTTTTTTAAGTCTATGAACAATAAATTCTTACAGACTACTAACAAACTTACATGAGATTATTTATTTATTTAATCTAGAAATATTAACATTTAGTTATTTATTTATTTATATATGTAAAGTCTTTGAATTAACAAATTCTTACAGACTATAATTAAACTAATTTGGAATAGTACAAAAATTACTAAGAAAAAAATGACTTGAGGTGGTTTATTAAGATGGCATAGGGCCACGAAAAATCAGCACCCGAAGAACTAAAAAACAAATTTAAATCAGCACATGCCCTAGAAATAGGAGCATTCCTACCATAATTAGTTTTCGAGAAACCAATTATGAAGGGTTCAAACTGTCGAAGGCTTCTACAAGGAACATTAAACCAAATTTCACTAAGAAGGAACGGGCAATCAATCGTCCCAGTGATGATCCCAATAACAAATGAACATGATAAAATGGATCTTCTGCTTTCAAGTGTCTTTAGGTCAATCAACAAACAACGAGATCGGTAGGATGGCAAGGGTTCTGAAAAGTTCAAAGATCGCAGCGCAAATCGTAGAAAAGCTTTCTGAACTCTCTCAAGCCGATTAGAGACACCGATTTGGTATGGCTTCCAAATGATAGTGGCGTACTCTAACCTCGATCTGACAAAAGCACAATATAACGTTTTGAGAGTATAAGGGTTAGTAAATGCAGAACAATTTCGGCGTACGAATGCTAGCATCGAGTATGACCGCGTTATGACATGGTTGACATGGCTAGTGAAATTTAACTTGGAGTCAAAAATAACTCCTAAGTCTTTAATTTCCTCCACAGATTTCAAAGAAGAGCCAGCAATACTATACGAAGTAGGCAACGCAGTCGGCGATTTAGCAAAAGTTACGTGGAAGCATTTATTTATATTTAGCGACAAACGGTTTAAATTGCACCAATTTTGAACATTATCTAGGTCGGATTGCATCTATCAGAATCACGGGTGTTGTTAACGACTGCGAATATTTTAAGGTCGTCAGCATACATTAAATATTCAGCAAAAGAAAAGCATGAACCAATATCATTAATAAAAAGAATGAAAAAGAGAGGCCCTAGAATGCTCCCCTGCGGAACACCAGAGGACGCAATAAATGAACGGGATGTGGCATTATCAACAGAAACCACGCAGCGTCTATTGGATAAATATGACTTGATCCACGACAAAAACGTGGAGTGAAATCCCATTGACGCAAGCTTCGACAATAGTATTCGGTGGGAAACTTTGTCAAATGCCTTAGAGAAATCGGTGTAAATTGTATCGACTTGAGACCCCTTTTTGAAGGCAGAAATGCAATATTCACTGAAAATGGAAATATTTGTGACCGTGGAGCGGCACGCCACGAAACCGTGCTGACTGGTGGAAATTAGGCTTTTAACCGCAAAATATAACTTTTCATTCACAATTATCTCAAAAAGTTTTGAGACGGACGAGAGCTTCGAAATCGGCCTATAATTACGGACATCGTTTTTGTTTCCACTCTTAAAACTAGGGGAAACGGATGCCAACTTCCAGTCATTCACAAAGACACCAGACGCCAATGATTTGTTAAAGATAATTGAAAGAGGTTCTGCAAGGCACAAACAACTTTTTAGAAAGATTGAAGAAAGGCCATCCGAGTCAGTTTTAGATGTTGGCTTAAGCTTTCTAATGCCATTGATGACGTCAGTAACAGATAAACTCAAAGATCCAAAATTTAGCGAGGAATCACTTTTATCAGGTAGACGAGAATCAAAGTCACAGTCGGGCTCAAAATTAGAGCAAAAAAAATCAGCGAATAAATTTGCAGATTCTACGGCGGAATTTACACATATACCATCGAAGAATACATTATTTGGGACAGTCGAACAAGACTTTTTAGATTTGATGAATTGCCAGAAGGCCTTCGAGTCTGAGATAATATTGTTTTCAAAATTCAAAATATAATTTCTGTACAAGAACTTACTCAAGCAATTAAATTCCTTTAAATAGCACTGAAATTTAGAATAATACACTGGATCACTAGTTTTTTTATATAATTTGCCAAATTTGTTCTTCAAATTCTTCAGATGCTTTACCCGTTTGGTATGCCAAGGTATCTTATACAGTTTCTTATTACAAATAGGAATGTGCTTCAAACATAACGCGAATACCTTAGTTTTAAAGAAATGAAAACAAGAAATAACATCATTGCCATGGAAGGCATCACACCAATCAATACTCAACAAAATGTCGTTAAAAGTAGAGAAATCACATGCATTGTAGTTAAATCTGATGTTATGTCATCGACATGCGCCAAAAGTTGCACGATCTTATACATTCGCGGTACATAGACAACTTCTTCTCTTGCTCGATTTAAAATCGACAAATAGATGGTGTGTGTTGATTCTTTTCTCTCGAGTCTTTTCCAATATTTGGTATATCGCGAATATCTGGTCGATGGTAGATTTAGAAGGTCTAAACACTGATAAAGTCCGATCAATTCGTTGATAGTTGGCTTAAGTCTTTCACACAATATGCTCTATAGAACCTTGTATGAAATGTTAAGGAGGGTGATCCCGCGCTAATTGGCGAATTTGTTAGGGTCACGATTTTTGTAAATTGGGCAAATCATACCAAAGTTCCAATCGACGGGCATTTCTTCTTCCAACCATATTCTTTTGAATATCTTATCCGGTAGTCTATCAGCTCCAGCGATTTTGTTGTTCCGTAGTCGCGTTATAGCTATTCGAACTTCATCGAGGTCTGGAACAGGATATTAATGCCGTCATCAGCGATTTGAGGTTCGGGATCTTCATTTTCTCCCGCGACGCTTTCGGTGTCACCCATTTAGCAAAGTGGAGAAATCGTCTCTCCATAATTTGTGTTTGCTTTGGACATCAGTTACCAGGTCCCCGTTCTTGTTCTTACAGGAGTTTGGTCCGGTCTTAGAACTCGGGCGCTTTTCCTGGTGGCTAACATTTCAAGCTCTTCGTACTCACGTATTTCGGCCTCCCTTATCTTTCCGAGAACAATACGTCTCTCTTCCTTTCTCAACTCACGCTATCGTTCCCATATAGATCGTGTAGTTTGTGGCTAATTCTTTTATGAGCAAATTCCGCATTGCAAAATCTGTCAAAGAATTAAGATGAGGTTTTTTATCATAAATTACTAACAAAACAGAATAGCCTCTAAATTTTATGTAAAAATGTGTTCTCCCATAACCAAAATGACCGATGGATTTTGGAATACTGTTCCCTGATTGCCTCTAGAATTTCTTTTTCGTTTAATTATTAAATAAATTAATTTAAAAAAAGATATTATCACAACAAAATTTAAATATATTAAACATGGACATGATTCCTCAAATTGTTTTTTTTTTTTTTGATCGAAGAACTAAGCAACCCTGTGTCAACAGAGCTCTCAAGACAAATTACGTATGACAAGTGTGGACGTACTTGGTTTATGCCAATAATTTGGACACTTTATGCATTTGCGAGAAATCGCATTACATGAAAGCTTGGAAATTGTTAAAAATCAGGCGGTCAACACAAGATTGGTTATATCGGTCGTCCACTGTATGTACATATGTACATATATCATTAATTCTTGCCGCAAATACACCAGCGCTCGCACGTGCTATGAAAATTGCGCGTTTCACATACGCCACGTCGAATCAAGGCAGCCCCTCCGCCAAATAAATTACGATGACAAATTTTAACATAAAAACAATACTTGTTCCAATAAATTTCCTTTGCCGAAAATGGTATGCGCGAGTTGTCAATTAAATCATTTAATGCCGCTAAAATTCTCACATGTCCTTCAAGTCTACCATGAACGCCTGCCGCTTAATAAATGTTTAAATAATTTACTATTTCTTAACACACATTCATATGGATGTATGTGTGTGTTTGTGTGTATGTAGATACAAGCATTATCATAAGTCACCTAGCAAAAACTCAGATTAAAAGGATCAACTGTGACTGTCGCTTTCAGATTATTAACCAAACAAAAGTGGAAAATATTTAACATCTTCTTAGTATGCTCAAACTCATGTGTGTATATTTGTGTATGTGTGTATGTACATATATGTTATTGCTTGTTGTTGGCCATGTATACACGACCACCTAGCGTAGGTGCTGATTAAGCGAACGCGATAAAAGTCGCATATTCTGCCGCGAGCTGCCACGAGCTGCCACGAGCTGCACAGCCTGTCACACTGCTTGGCAGATTCCACGTTTATGAGGTCATTAATAATGAACTCGAGAGTGGGGGATTTTCGCTTTAAGCGACACTTACTTAGCTACTCGGTATTCTTTGTTTCATCATTTTTATATCTAGGTACATATGTACATAACTTCATATATTTTTCATATCCACGAACATTTAACCACCTATTTTTAGATGAGTCTGTATGAGTATCTTAAATGATCAACTTGCAATGGCAAATAACACAAGCTGTCTAAGACTATGTTGGCTTATCTTCCTTCTACTTTCACCTACACCCATTAGGAAAACTTTAATTTTATGAAGTGAAAGAAATGAATTGCTATTGTTGGCATAATCCTTCTAATATTATAAATATGAAAGTTTCTGTGTGGGTGAGAGGGTGTGCGACTATATTTTTTCACGCCAAAATGGCTATGCGGATTTGTAAGAAGTTTGACACATATAGAGTATGTATCTGAATTAACATACAGGGTGCATAAAAGTTGCAATTAAATAAATAAATAAAATCAGATATTGCTACATGACGACTGTACAGATTTGGATTAGATGTGGCAAATTATAGCTCGGCATATGGGTTATTATAAAATCAATTTTTTTAAATAGAGTTGCCACCTTTCTTATATTAAGATTTTCCGACCTATTTATTTGCATCAATACATCTAAAATTCTTGCGATTAAAAACTGGCCTTGAGCTCATAAAAATTATTGGTTTCCATCTTTCTAAAAAGTTAAATTCAATTAAAACAATGAGTGAAATGAAGTATTAAATTATCGGTATTACAATATGGCTATTATTATAGCTTAGTTCCCAAAATATTTCAACCTTAACCCGGAATTCATTTCCGTTAACGAATCCATTCCATATGAGGTAAATCTTTGTATTAAGTAAGTATTAACTTTGCTCATTGTTATTTGAAGTATTTTATTGAAAAAAAAAAATGTATCAATCCAAAATACACTAAAAAAACAGAAACAAACGAGGAATTGAAAAGAAAGTAATGAAAGTTTCATCCGGAAAATAATCTTCAAATAATCGCCATCTGCATTAAGTGAATCTGAATCATAAGTTGGTTACAAAAAAAAATCAATACACTTTCCAAGTGGCATAGTGCAGGTCGTTGGCCTGGTCGAGTACCTCACAAAGCGGGGTTGGAAAAACTTCTTACACCCACACAAAAATTTTAGATTTATTGTTAAAAATCTGAGTTTTCGTGTTTTCGAGCATCTGGAAATTACCAATTAGGCAACTATTGAACTAATTTATAATTTTTAAACGGCTATGGAAAGGCCAATAATTGCGCTTTTATAATATATAAATTGCTATACATGTGATCAAAAATTAAAGAAGCTTTTTCGACCAGAATCAAAAATGTTGGCTAATTTTTTTTTTACTTTTTCCAATAGAATGCAATTTCTTGGCCACTATCCACAAATGATGAAGTCTAAAGTATGAGTATTTTTGAAGTCCAGTCGATTCGAAATCAAAAGGGCTTTCATTGATCCCATTGGAAGATGTTGGAAATGGTTGAAGTTAGGAATTTTTTCCTAAAAAAATTTTTTTCTGCAAAAATATTCTGCAATTTCTTTGAGTATATAACTCTTTTGAATACCGAAGTATACAGTTAATTTTTGTCGAAACATAGCTTTCGTGCCTAAAATATCATTGACCCGGTGCGTTCTTTTCGTGGAAGTTACTCATATGGCACGATATCGTTACGAATGAAAAACAAACAAAGATTCAGCTGCTTCAATTCGTATCAATCCCAGAATCTCTAATTCTCTAGATGAAAGTCATAAATCGCACATAAGACGCAATAGTGTTCATTTGATACTAATTGTCGTTCCGTCTATACTTTAGAATTGTGAATAGCGGTCAAGAAATTACATTATATTGGAAAAAGTGAAAATCTTCTTTAATTTTTGATACACATGTTTAGCAATTTATATATTATAAATGTGCAAATATTGTATTTTCAAAAGCCGTTTGAATATTGTAAATCGATTCAAAAGACGTCAAATTAGAAATTTCCAAATGCTCGAAAACTCAGCTTTTTAACAATAAATCAGAAATTTTTGGGTGAGAGAAGTTTTTCAAATACTGTTTTGTGATGTACTCGACCAGTCCAACGACTTGCACTATGTCACTAGAAAAGTATAGAGTCACTGTAGCACCGTGATGTTGGTAGAAAAGTAAGAAACCCCGTATTTTCCTAAATATTTTTATAAATTCGAGAACTGAAATGTGCCAGACAAACAGGGTCAATATGATCCTCACATACGAAATAACTACTTTATTTTCAATTAAAATTTAAATTTAGGTTAAATTTACCCAATGACAGGGAAAAGGTTAAACAGCAGGTGGACACCCTGGTTAAAAGCAAACTAAGATACTAAATAAAATAATGTAAAATACTGTTAATACTGTAAACTGTTTAATACGTATTTTTTATATATGGGCCTCAAACTTAGGCTTTTTGCAACCACTTTTGCAGATGGCTGTCACCTACTTAAAAAAGTTAATCAAAATCAATTATTAAACTAAAAGAAATATAACAGCATGGGATTCAAAGGAAGTAGGCTTAATAGAACTTAATTATGAAAATGTATATAGAGAGTTTTGCCACCTGCTTAAAATATTTCTCATGTAAATGTCTTGGCTAACTGCAAGTTGACTAACTTACAATCAACACCAAAAGGTCTTCAGCATATCTTTAAAATGACTTGGTTGCTAACCACTGATCTTGCTAGGCACAGGGCACTGGTTGCTCGTGTAACTCGGATTGGAATGGGACTTACCAGGTGCAGAAGAAATGGCGGAACATCTCCTCTGAAGCTGTCTCTTTTTTTGCAGAACTAGAATGCAATAACTGAGCTAATAATTCTTTGATGACCTAAAGGAGCTGGATTAAGTTAATTCACAAAGTTTGCTTAAGTTTCTGAATTCCACCAGCTATATATATTTAACAATATCTGCCCTCTTCGCGGTATTGAAAGTGCTAATTCCATAGTGCTAGTTGGAGTCATTATGAAATTGAAATCGTGTTATAATATGGTCCGATTTCTGTAAATATAAGAAGTGATAGACCGACACCAAAGTATACCAAAATGATTAAGACGACGAGTTGACTCAATTCAGCTATGTTCGTCTATCTGTTTGAACGCAAATTAGTCACAGACTTTTAGAGATATCGGACTGAAATGTGGTAGACAGGTGCATTTTTGAAATATACTTACTTTGCCGCGCCAATAGCCATAGCCGAGTGTGTAGCGGTCACCGCTCACGCAGGTAATGGCAAACCTTCGAGTGTACCATTTGGTGCCGTCGTAAAACTGTAGGGCCCTAAATTTATGTTAGACGCCAAATTATTATAATTTTCTCTACTATTATTATTATTATTATTATTATTATTATTATTATTATTATTATCTGTTCAGCTGCTTTTGTTTAAATTTATTCTCTTATTTTCTATTTTATTTGACTAGAGGGGGTTTGTCTTGTAATTTCTATATCAACGTTGTACTACATCTGCGCGCTTAGTGTCATTATATTGTCTCTTGTCAACTGCCAACAGTAATCATGAAATCGAAATAACTGCATGTGTAGTCATCATCCGTGCATTTAAGTGGATAAATATAGGATTATGCTTTACATAGCACCTTCTGTCTGCTTCTGAAAGTGTCGTATTAATTATAATGACTAAGCGATTTTTAAATTATCAGGCGACAGCAACATTGTGTCTGGGTGCAGGCTTATTTTTTGTTGTTATTACTTGGTTATAATATAAAGTTAACTTTATTGCAAATTGTGACTATTTCGTAAATGTTAAACTTACAAGCGGATGAGCGTGTCAACACTAGATTTTCAAATAGAGGAAATTAAGTGGAAGTGAAAGGTGCAAGGAGGCAGGCGATTGGCGATGTTTTTTTTGCACTCGGCCCAAACCTAGAAACGGTTTTAGTGCCAAATAAGAATAAGAAAGGTGTAAAGCTAAGAAAATATTGTAAATATAGATTTAAATCTTTAAATAAATAGGTTTTATTAGATTCTCGCCAAAGGCAGGTAATGCAGGAGCCTCGCCCCTAATTTGATTGTTAGAAAAAAAACTGAATAAATAAATCGCAGTCTCGTTGTAAACGATAATTTTCTCAAACATATTTTATACACATAACCGTAACGTACCATGAGATCTAAAAGTTTCAAAACAATTTGAAAGTTCTTTTGTAAACATTGAATTATTCGGTGCATCGAAAATATCAAAATCTTCAAAATACGTCAATTAGCGTCAATGTATAAGTGCAATACATCGAGAGATGTCAAGAGTTGAAAAAGTGGGGAAAATGTTTTAAGTACAAGTGCTGTTAATATATATGGTGTTTCTTTAAGCGTGTGGTTTTCAATACCTTTTTCTGAGTTGGTCCTTTTGACAGCTATTACTTGATTTATACTCAGTTAGGTCTGCCATTTCCTAATGAATAGACTTTCTACGGGACAACGTTAGCAAATTGTGCAAATTTATTACCAAAATAATGGTTCGGTTCGCGTCCAATATTCGGTCGAACTAATCGCCCAGCAGACACGGTAATTCAAGCAACCATGGGTCAGTTTCACACCACGTTTTCACTAGTGGATAGTACGCAACGAAGACGATATTTCTGCTGTGGAGCAGAGTATCGAAGGAGACCCAAATGAGTCCATCCGTCATCATCCGCGCAACAATTCGAGCTGTGCCCATTCACTTTTTGGAAGATTTTGCGGAAGGATCTTGGTTTGCGGCATTACAAAATCCAATTTGTGTAAGAATTGAAGCCGAACGACCGTCGAGCGTATCGCACAGTCGACCCAAAACGCGATGGCCACCGATCGCGATTTTCACAAGAAAATATTATTCAGCGCTGAAGCTACACAAGTCATTCTTGAGACGCCGTTATATCCTCAAAAAAATCACTGATTGAAACATTTCTATAATTTTTGTACGTATAAAATGCACGGCGTAAAGCGTGTCAACACAATCAACCGAAATGAAATGACACTAAAATTAAATCAACATTATTTTTTGTTGTATTAAAATTTAACCATTTTAAAAAGCAAAAGTGTTATTTTATTTATTACATTCATTCAATCGAAAAAATTTGTAAGCGCCATTAGCGAAATTGCTACGCTTGATAGAAAAATGTGTTAACCGCTTTAATTGAGTTAATGGATTAAAATGTTATGGAGTTATGGAAATAAATAGTGTTTCCATTATTAAAATGTGTCAACTTAAAAGATATATCTACATATATACATACATATTTTTGTTTACAAATAACATTCGTTCAGACTGCTACACCAAAAAAACTAAAAAGCCATAATTAAACGCTTTTCTTATTTCTGAAATCTTGTCTATATATTATTAAAAAAATGTAGCCGCTTTCTTTCTTACAACTTGGCTCACAAACTAAGAAGCAGATTTCAATAAATTAGGGCAATATATTCCTTAGACCAGCATAGGCTATAATTTTATCCGTTAGGTGGCACATATTCAGAAAATCTGTTTTTGTGCTCCTAGTTATACAGATGACGAGAAGTACTTTTGCGAAAAGTGTATCCGCTAGATGGCGCCAGAATAGGAAATCTCTTCTTTTTTTGTGCCGACATTGATGATATTAGAAAAATATGCTGCAGGTGCGACTAGAAACGCTTTTATAATCCGAGTTAGATGAGATTAAAAACATGCGTATCTAAGTATGCGTGTACTATATTCGCAAAAAACAAATGCATAAAAATCCATTAGATTTATATGGTCCAGATTTCCAAAAAATCCATATTTTTCGTTTGACTTAGTTCAAATCAAATAAGCTGTGTGCAATTAGACATAATGCTCCTTATTCATAGTCGAGTTAAAGTTGAGCCTTAATTTAATTGCAGCTACATATTTTTTTTTTCATTTATTGATAAAAAATTATTAGTACAATAAGATTTAAGATGATCTTTTATAGTACAAGAGTTTTAAAGAAAAGTAAAGTAACAAAAGATATTAAAACTAAGTTTAACCTATAAAACAATCAGTATTCATATATGACTAGATTACAAGTACATTTGTGATTAGATAGCGAAACTCATCATTATGCTATAGATAATTGTATTAAAGTTAAAGATAGATTATCGAAAATACGCATAAAGAACATTCCTATAGTTGATTTTGCTTAAACTACTGCGAGCAGAAGCTGGAATAGAATTCCAAACACGAGTAACGTTGACAAAGAATAAAACAAAGAACATATATTTGACTTATGTATATCCCATTATAAAATATGTAAAAAAATTAGTATTAGGTTTAAAGTTGACTTCATCTTTACTGTGACCACGGGATATTATTATCTTAGTATATCGAAGCTGCAGTTTTAGTTATAAAATTCTTCTGAAATTATATTCAAGCGTAGTACAAAGTCGCGGGTATCAACAGGTATCATATAATTTTGTCGCTTTTACCTTATTTTTCATTGAATGGATTTTGACACAAACTGTTAACAGATATTGTTCATTCAGGTATCGCTAAAACTATAGTTATTAGTTATTATACGATCAGCGATCAGCAATTTCCTAGCTCTTATCGCCGGTCCTTATCCCCAGCTTTACTCCAACATCTCTTATTGTAATCACATCCTAAGTATGTTGCTCATCAGCCAAAATATTTAAGTATTCAATTACAAGGAAGATAGGATTCCGTTTATAATGAGCAATAACGTTTGAAACACCATTGAGATATGACAAATGGATATCATTTATTTTCTCAAAATTTTGCGAATAATTATTTAAAACACTTTATCAATGTTTCTCCAACTCTTTTCTAATTTATATCGCATTCCTTGTTCTTTTATATTTTCAGAATAATAACAAATTACTTTGTAGTTTCTCTAGCAATGGCTGATATAATGGTTGCAATGATGGCTATGACTTTCAACTTTAGTGTACAAGTAACTGGACGGTAAGTAAGATATAAAAAAATGTTACTATGATAAAAAAAACACATCACGAGCTATATCTTTACTCCCGCCAAGCTTAAAATTATCATCTTCTGATTACGCAATAATGCAGTTTAGCAGGTCATCTTCGTAAAAGTTGTATTATTGTTATTAATTTTATTTATCTGAAATTTAAATGTCTAAAGTCAAAAGAGTTGTCTATGGTACGCAGTCTACACTACTCAACATATTTGCAAGTTTAGATTTTAGCTTTCTTATTACACTGCGTAACAAAAATTAAAAAAAACCAGCGGTCATGATTTTCTTAATAGTTTTTATTAACATTAGTAGCAGGCTTACGTACTGTGTTTTTACTTTTTTTGGATTGGCTCTAGTTCTTGAGATAAACGAAACTTAAGAAATTAATGAAAAAATATTATGTGACCCAGTTCCAGTTGTATTAATTTAATTATTCCTCATTAAGTTTTGTTATATAAATTATTAAAACAAGTAGTTCGGTGGTTTAAAAATTTTATTCCCCTCGCAGGAGAGCAAGGGCAGCCGGTTAAGTCGGGTGAGTTAATACAACTAAACATTAATTCGAAGACTTCGCCTAAATACCTGAAAACTCTAACAGTCCCTGCCAGCCGCTGCCAACAAAGTGGGTATACTAAATACCCCTGTTTTATATTTTTATGGGACAGTCGTGCAAGAAATGAACATTGGATTAGAAAGGACTGGCCGGTGGGAGAAAATATGGAGGTAGGAACAGCAAATGTGGTTCATGACCAACTGATAAGCCGAGAAAAAATCATTCCTCCACCACTTCACATCAAGCTTGGGCTAATGAAACAGTTCATCAAAGCCCTTGATAAGACTGGTGACTGTTTCGAATATGTGTGCAAAAAATTTCCAGTCCTTAGTATGGAAGAATTAAAAGCAGGATGGTCTTCGATGGTCCTCAAATTCGTACCCTTCTATAAGACACTGAATTCTTAAACCATATGTCACAAATTGAATCTGAAACCTGGCTAAGCTTTGTTAGTGTAGTCTACAATTTTTTGGGATATCATAAATCACCAGACTATACAAAACTAGTTGTTGATATGCTTCCCAATTTTCGCAAACTAGGAGCTAAAATGAGCATTAAATTACATTATTTACATAGTCATTTGGACAAATTCCCGGACAACCTAGGCGATTACAGTGAGGAACAAGGTGAACGGTTCCACCAGGACATAAAAATAATGGATGAAAGATAACAAGGTCGATGGGACGACCACATGATGGCAGAATACTGCTGGAACTTAATACGGGATTGTCCTGAGCAACAACATCATAGGAGGTCCTACAGAAAAAGTTTTTTGTAATTTTTTTAAAATTAATTAATGAAAAGAATAATTTTTATTTTTATTATTTTTGTATTATTTTTATACAGGCGCGCAATAAAAGTATAATTTAAATCCATATTGGTATTTTTAATTAGATTTTTTCGTGAAATATTTAAAAGTCTTTTTCTGAAAAACTAGAGCTAATTCGACAAAACTGATATTATTTTCGTAATCAGCGCCCCCAAATTACCCTACATCGACTTAAGAATCGCCGACCGCAAAATTTTGTTCCGCAGTGTTATTATCGGGTGTTTTTTTTACAGGTTTGTTTTTCGAATAGAGATAAAACTGGCATTTTGTGGTCAAATCTGGCAACTCTAATGTCATTTATGTTCAGTTTGGTTTGCCATTTCATCATGAACAGGTTGACAAAAGAACAACGCTTGCAAATCGTGCAAATTTATTTCGAAAATAATGGTTCAGTTCGCAAAGTTTACCGCGAGCTCCGTCAATTTTATGGTCGACATAATCGTCCATCAGAGCAATTAATTCGGTTAACCATGGATCGTTTTCGCACTACGTTTACTCTATGTGATAATACGCATCCGCAGAGACGTCGAACAGTGCGCACCGAAGAAACAATTGCCGCTGTAGAGCAAAGTGTTGAAGAGGACCCGAATGAATCGATTCGCCACCGTGCACAGCAATTGGAGCTTTGTCCATCAACTTTATGGAAGATTTTGCGCAAAGATCTTGGCTTGCGACCTTACAAGATCCAGCTTGTGCAAGAATTAAAGCCGCGAGACCATGCAATGCGTCGTGATTTTGGTGTATGGGCCGAAAATGAGATTGATCTCGATGCCGATTTTCATCGCAAAATTTTGTTCAGTGATGAGGCTCATTTTTGGTTGAATGGCTACGTCAACAAGCAAAATTGCCGCATTTTGAGTGAAGAGAATCCACATGAGACCCTTGAAACGCCATTACATCCACAAAAACTGACTGTTTGGTGTGCTCTATGGGCTGGTGGAATCATTGGGCCATACTTCTTCCGCAATAATGCTGGAGAGGCAGTTACCGTTAATGGAGACCGGTATAGAGCCATGATAACCGACTATTTTGTTCCCGACTTGGATGGCATGAATGTGGATGAGTTGTGGTTCCAACAAGACGGCGCTACATGCCACACAGCGCACGTCACAATTGATTTATTGAAGGAAACATTCGATGAGCGCATAATTTCGCGGAATGGACCTGTAAATTGGCCACCAAGATCGTGTGATTTGACACCATTGGATTATTTTCTTTGGGGATATGTGAAGTCGCTCGTCTACGCCAACAAACCAGAAACGTTAGGGGAATTGGAAGCCAACCTTCGTGGCGTTATTGCCGACATACGGCCCCATATGCTCGAAAAAGTGGTTGAAAATTGGACCTGTAGAATTGGCTTTATTCGAGCCAGCCGCGGCGGCCACATGCCCGAAATCATTATTAAACATTAATGGCATAAAATTATCCTTCCAATAAAGCCAAATTGATGGACCTTAAAACGATTTTCTTGTGTTTTATTTCAATTCGAAGTTCTATACCCCTAAAAAAAACACCCGATATTACCTGTGTATTTTTGGTTAACTTTAACTTTTATTAATCCTTTTAACTGAAACTGCAATTTTGTTTTTAGTGCAGATAGTTTTCTTATTGTACTGGAATCCAGGGGAACAATATCAAATATGAGTAAAAAAAATAAAATTAATGTCATATTGCATACCAGTTGATACTAAATTGAAGTCCAACAGTACGTTTATTTCTAATTGCAGGTCAGTGGTTTTCTTGTTAATAAAGAAAATTCTTTGGACTTCGGTGCTTACTTTTCTACAGTGCTATGAGTAGACGCAAAAAATGAGTTTTCAATCAACTTTTTTTTGTCAAAAAATGTTATGATTGCGCTCGGCTGTCCCACTTCCAAAAAAGGAGAAAAATTTTATTTGTTAGTTTAATAATATTTTACGAGCAATTCGCAATCATGGCTTTAGGTTGTTTGATGCCAAAATCGAAATTAATCGGCAATATCTGAGTTCTTTTTAAAAATTAAAATGATATTACAGGCAACTGCACGACTGACGAAGCGGCTAGATACGACCCTCGAGTAGGAGCTTAGTCTGAGAAAAAACTAAAAAGTAATGGTAAATCAATCATTGCGATTGAAATGGGAAGAAACTCTCTGACTGAAATGTGCAACTGGAATTCATATAAAACTTGGACCAAAATAGTCATTTTTCTTTGTTTTCTATTAAAAAATTTTGATACGCTATTTTCTTGAAATCCCGTATATTTTCTGCAGTCACGATCCTCAATTTTAAAACCAATCAAATTGTTTGATGCATCTACAGATGTTAGTCATTCTACAGTTGTATATTTCTTCAGCAGAGCTCTGGTCAAGAAGTAAATAATTGTTTCCTTACTATCCTCAAGCTTGCAGGTATCGAACCTCGAGTGTTGTATAGAATACCCATTTTAATCGCAAGCTCATCAATCAGCCACTGTCTCGTCATGGTGGCTTTTGGTCTGAATATATAGATTTTCTAGACGACACGTAAAAAGTGTACCATTCTGGACTCATCTTAGGTGGAATCTTGGTTTTCATCCAACCCTACACTTAAGTTTAATAAGGCGATGATTTTATCAATTTGAAATTATTGGCACCTACTTTTTTTAAGTCCAAAGGGTTCGTGCCCATACTACGTAACGCGATTTTTGATCATTTATCTAGTCCGCTCCCTTAAGTATAGCAAAAATCTCGAATTGCAAGAGCCGTTGTCATTATGCCTAATGCAGAAAAGCATCTGAAATGGACGTCCAGGTACCACGACCTCATTTCTCCAGTCCCATTTTCTGTTTTGGAGTCGTCAGTGTAAAAAGTGTTCACCGGGCCGCCCAAGGGAGAACACGGATCTCTCCATTGTTATCTTATAGAAAAGCTTACGGTATACTTTCTAGTAAAAGATCGAAGTTCTCATCTTCGAGCCACAATCCCAAAGTATGTAATCGACATTTTGGTTGCATCGCTGCTACTTGGATCGTTAAGTCCAAGGGCTAGCAAATCCAACAAGGCGTTCAGAGCTACTCCTGCTGTCGTGCTCATGGCGCACGTGATTCCTATACACGCACACAACTCTGTAGTCTGTTTAACGTAGAAACCGTGGATTAAACCATGGTTTTAAGTCACAAAACTACAGCAGAATACGCCACGACTGATCTGATTAAGGCAGTATATACCCAAAGTAGCATAGCTGGTCTCAGACCCCAAGTTTTAGTAAAGGCTCCCCGGCACTGTTCACGAATTACTTTCTGTTCCATGTAATTTTTCTATCAATGGTTACACCCATATATTTCACTTCCTCGGAAAGTCTTACGTTTACGGCTCCAACCACCGGGAGACTGAGACTTTCCATGCATCAATCTTATCAAGGGCTCTATTTAATACATTCACTCATTGGCATTTACATATATCACTTTGAAATATCTGCACTGAACATTCATCCACTTCATACTTCTACTCGGCTAGTTGGGCCATGCAAACATCGCATTGCACCGATTTTGATGAAGCTTTTGGTTCGTGTAAACTTTGCATTATATCAACTTTCATTCTCGCGGTTTTCACTGGCAATTATAACTAAGAACGTAGTTTACACAGCAGTTCCATCAGTGAAATTATCGTGTGGTAAGAAATGTTTGCTTATTTCACCACGCCACAAATCAATTGGAAGTCAACTTTATTCTGGTATGATGAAATAAGCTAAACTATTCGGTTGGCATATCCGATGAAGGTATGCGACTTCTTAGTAATCTGCGTTCTTTTCTGTCGTCCAACTCACCACACATAGCAACCAATTAGTTCTGGTATGGTGAATTGGATGAGACTTTCTGTTAGAGGTGGAATGGGATGCAACTTCTTTGTAAGCTACGTTATTTGATTAACATAAGTGTTACACATTCAAGTCGATTAATATGAGGAAAAATTCTAAAGCAAAATTTGCTTTGTATCGGGTTTCGACGAAAGTATTTTTTTCGGTACATATGATATCGATACAAAAATTAGTTGGTATCGAATGAAAGGTTGTCGTAAAGGTTTCATTCCTAATTGCTATCTGTTTTCTCTCAAAAAGAAAAATATATAAATTGTAATTGAAAGTAAAATTTTTCGCAATATTCACGTTCAAAATCGCCATCACACTTAACGGACGAATAGGTACTTACTTCTTTTCTTGCAAGTAGAGTTAGTTTTATTTTATCATTTTAATAAACAAAATTCTTATATACTATATCTGTAAACAAAATAAAAAAATTTTTTTATGAGCGTTTGAAAAAAAAGTTGCACTTGAGAAAGGAAAAAAGAAGCTTTCAGACGATTGGAGAAAAACTTCCAAAAATCGAATGTGTAAAATTTCTGTAGGAAACGCATAAAAACGTGTCTCCCTAAATTATTCGAGGAACACTCTCTGTGAATTTTATCGCAAACTTTTATCCACTTTCAGGCAGCCTGGGTAATTTGAAATGAGCCCATGTATGAACATAAATTTGATTTCATCGTAAATGCAATTATTTAAACAAATATTATACTACACTCAACTTTTTAATATACTGTATTATTTTCACTTACTCTGCAAACCAACCAGCTAGGATTCCAAATACCATAAACTTATAATATCTTAATCTAACTTAACTCATATAAACTCGCTTGCAATTTAAACAAAGTATAATAAAATGTTGTAATCTAGAAAGTTTTAAAATCTAAATAATATTTTGCCAAAGCTTAATTAGAACCTTTAATTGCTTCCACGAATCTACATACATTCATTTTTGTTTGTACCGTACCGCAGAGTAAATGAATCAAATCTCAAATTTACACATACACGCCCGCCTGTACCAACGCTATACACACACATTTACATCTCGCTCCATCACAGTCGGAAAAGTTTTGTGTGAAATTCATAACTTTTATCACAGACTCCAAACGCTTTTGGCCAACATTTTTTCACGGCACCTCAGCACGTCGTTGTGGTGTGGGTATTTTGAGATTAAAAATTCAAATTGTAAATAGCTGCAAGTACTTTATTTGTTTCCTTTACAGTTCGGCGATAAAAATACCCATCTAGGTCGCCGCTAATCGTAGGCATGGAATGATGTAATCTTTACACACCTGGCCATATGTACAATATGAGAAAATCCACTAAAAATAATTGTGATTACATCGTCTGAAAAGTTTTTGCCCAGCAAGTCGTAGGTTGTGGGTTCGAATGCCGGTGGAGTCATGAAAGAAAACTGATTAGGATATGTGGTGATCTCCGAAATAGCTATAATTTCTACCACTCCTGACTGTTGTTGTCTTTTTCCAATATACTTTTCCATATACACTGGCCTTGGGCTCACAAATTAATATTATCGTTTGATGAAAAACAGGCCGAAAAATAATATACATAATTTTTTTAAATTTTCATTTATTTATTTAAAAGGGAACTAATCGTAAGTAATCAAATCACTTATCTAATAAAGCGCTGGCTGTCAGGGCCTTCGGCTATAATTAGAAAACTAATATCTAGAATAACATATCTGGGATTGATATATTTATAAAAAGGGAAGGAAAATTTGTTTATGTACTAAGGAATTGCATGTCATATGGTTGGGATTTTATAGTTCATTCAAAAAAGCTGTATACATAAAAAAGTACAGAATCATATTGTTATTTTACATAGTGAAACATATTTAGCAATTAGATTAATGTTACTGTCATCGGTGAGTTTGAATTGATCCGGTGGTTTACCATTTTCAAATATCGAAGAATGAATTTGCTGTAATTCCGGACAGGAGTCAAGAATGTAGATTGCATTAATGTCAGTAGATCCGCAGAAAGAACATTCCGGTTTACCTATGTACGTTTGTCGCAAAATTATGCCCAAATCTGATCCGCACAAAGGTTGTAATATTAATATTTTTAACGTTATGAATTCGAATGTAATCGAAAAGGAAATAAATAGTTTCTCCAAGTTCAACAATCTTTTTTTATTTTTATTTTATATTTTCTAATCCAAAAATGTATCCCTTTTTTTATAATTACCGATTACGGTATTGTGAAACTCCATTTTGATGTTAAAAATGGAAAGCACAATCAAACGATAGTGCTCTTTCGAAGTCACATTTTCGCCTTTTACGCATTTTTCAAATTTAATTCAGAAAGTTGCAATCCAAATTCATAAAAAATTACATTTCAAATTCAGAAATTTATATTTCAAATTAGGAAAATTTTATATTTATTGCGTGATGTGGAGACTTCCAGCTGCAATTTTGTCACAGTTTTATTTTATTTGTGGTAGATAATTCATAACAATTTTTAAGAACTTTCGAGTTTTGGTTTTAATGTCTTCAAAAACTTGGCAAATTAGGGGAAATTGAGAGAGGAAATTGGCAATTCGTTTGGATGGGAAGTTGAAAATTTTTGCTGAAATAATTTTTTACTATCCAGAACTTGCCAGTAGGAAAAACAGCTTGACCCAAAAAATCTACGAACACAATAAACATGAAAAATTTTATTTCGTGACCTATTTTCATAAAACAAGAAGAGATAGAAAAACAAATTTAAAGTGGAACAAGCAAGTTAAACTATATAAACAAAGGTTTCTGCAAGTTTATTTTAATTTTTTTTTGTTGTGCGCCACAAAATAAATCAGCTGTTCGTAAAATTTGCAAGATGTTAAAAATTTCCCGTTCATGTACTTCTTGGACGATTTGTTTTTGAGAGCGAATGCTGTGAAAATTTGTAGCTGGATAAATTTTACTAAATTTTTGCATGAACACTCCAAATCATTGGATTTCGCTGATTACTTTAACTGCAACTAAGTCCTATGCGTATACATAGGACTATGAAAAGGCTGTATTTTTAGACTGATATAACTTTAAAATAAAATAAAACACATAAAAAATGAAGTATGATTCCAAAACTTTCTTATTTGAAAGATATTTTCATGACATTTAATATATAAAAACGATTTCTGGCATATGTCCACCAGGACTAGCTTTGGTGAAACGGATGCGATCAGCCCAATTTTCTTTGCGCGCAATTTTCCATGTTGTGGATGGACAAATTCCAACTTGTTGATCACGGCGGTGAATAGACAAATTTGGATCTTCTCCGACACTGTCACTTACAGCACCAATATTTTTTTCTGTACGTACAGTTCTTTGTCTTGTTGTTGGTTTTTCATCGAGTAGAGTAACTGTTGTTCGAAATTTATCAACAGTTCGACGAATAAGCTGCCATGATGCTCGATTACGTGGACCATAAAATTCACCAAGTGCTCTATAAGTTTGGCGAACAGAACACTGATTTTTAAAGTAAACTTCAACAATTTGTAAACGTTGTTGCGGCGTCATTGTTTCCATGATGATTTGTCAACGCTTACTAAACAGAAATGTCAAAACTAAATGTCATTTACCAGCTGTCAAGTGACAGCTATCCCTATCGAAAGTTCTATCAGTCTAAAAAAACGCCCGATACTTACTAAGCAAATCGTATCCAAATCTGTCCAAACGTAATTTAGCATAGGTCATTTAAAGCCACGTGTTGAATAGTATTTGAATTGTACTGAAAATCGAAATGTGTGCCCACTGTGCCAACTGCTACGTATTTTTCTACTTTTCTTTTTTCCAGAACCTTTGCGTAGCAAGGAGCAATTTGGTCCGGTCGTTTTCAAGTTCCGAACAGGCTGCGATCCAATTTTATATACGTAGGGTTACTAGACCAAATCCGAAAGAAAAAAACTTTGTAATTGCCACACCCTCTAGTTTGGAAGCTTGCTTTGAATGAATTTTAATTTTCTTCCTAATTTCGTTTATTACTGGATTTCTAAGTGTGATAATGGTTAAAAAGGTAATTTGAATACTAAATATACATATGTCCTTCTAGGGTCCTTTTACTCTAAAGTTGTTATTATTTGTCTGCCGGAATGAAAAAGTATCTTCGAATAAGTTGTCTGACCGTAGGAAAAGCCATATGCTCATGTGAAAATGATGGGACAGGTAAAATGTAAGCCAGTTTAGCCAAAGGTTTGGTCTTGCGTTTTGCTAATTTTCATTTTATATTCCGATATGGAAAAAACATTATCTGTTGAGAGAAACGGTGGGAGTGATCCAACTTCATTGTTATCCACGTACTTTCCCATTCGGTATTTAGTAAGTCTCAAGTCTGAAGTCTCAAATCTCCAAATAAACTCACTAATTTGTCAGCTGGTCCTGAGCAGATCACAAAGCAAAAAAAAAGTGGAGAAAAATGTACTATTGATATCATGCTAGGTCGTTTTCCAGTTATTGTTTAGTTATGTAAAAAATAATAACAATTGAAGCAAATAAACATAATAAGAAACAACTATTTGCTTACATTTATTTACCTTTTCCGCCAATTAAATCGAATGCAAATTTAGGTGAGTAGATGTATATAATGATATTTGGTAGTTTTAATTTTTATACAATACATATTTATTTTTAATAAGTTACACAAAATATAGTAATAAGAATATTTAAAGCGTAATTTCAATGCTTTTGCAACAACCATATTATTTTATAATTTTTAAAAAGCAATAATGTTGTTAACAAACAATTTAAAAAAAAAAAATACATTGTGAGCAATCGGCGGATCGTTTCTGCTGCTTTTCATCATAATCTTTGGTGAGGCTGTAGCCAAAGAAGAAAGATTAGAAAGAAGTTGCATCACCAAACCTTCTGGTTGTGGATCCAATCAGATTCTAATATCAATCAACAATCTTGAAATTAGTTATGGTATGGTGAAATTATACGAGATTTTCTGTTAGAGCAACGATGAGATGAGATGCCACTTCTTTGTAAGCTACGTTCTTTATTTAATTCCTCAAATTTAGAGACTCGAAATGAGTCTAAAATACCGAAAATCGGCATAAGTGCAAACACAGTTATGGCAACGCGAATTCGTCATCCATTTCGCTACTCACTTATAATGCAACCGAATTTCCACCATTTAACTAATTAATGAAGAACTTCGGTTTCCACGCGTATATGTTTGAAGAAGCTAAATTTTCACGTGATTCAAGCCGTTTTTGAACTGAGTATGCAGATTTAACCAGTAAAATCCTATTTGACGTTTTCAAAGCGTAAATTTAGATATATGTATTTAGTATTACCAAAAGTAGGTGTGTATCTAGTTATATGAATAGTGCCAAAGGTGTCACGCCAGAACTACTTTGTTATAATTTTAGCATAGTTTTAGGCGCAATATTCCATTCCGACGATCACAATAGCTTTTTGTGCGTTTATTTTCAAAATTTGATTACCATGCCCAGTTAAATACGGCTTTCACTATAGCGCTCATCTCTAGCTTTAAAACAGCATCTTTTTTATTAAATTTGGTTTCCAAATGAGAACATAAAAAGGAATGCTAACATAAAAAGACCAATGCGAAATGATTTATAACATTATTTTTAATTATTGCGCCACCAATAAATAAAGTAATGTAAACCTAAATTACAACTTTCAGCCTTCGTTTTCATATTTGTTTTATATAGCATAACACACAGGCTGTGCTCGTGCCACAAATTTGCATAGCAAATAAGTCGGTAAAACAGGTAAATACCAACGCTGATAAACTTGGCGACAAAGCGCAAATATTCAGCATATATTTAGGCTTCAGTTACCAGACAATGGCTAGCCACTAAAGTACGAATAACAGTACATTACACTTACCACAACGGTATCTACAAACACCAGTACATGTCGATGTTGCGGCGATGACAGCTGCAATGGTGATACCGTCAACGACCCAATTAAAACTCATTTAAATCATGACTATATATACATACATATGTACTTATACTTTTGCCTTGGCACTTTCCTCGACTTCGTTTCTTGGCAGGTGAATTTATTATCAAAGTGATGGCAGCGTAGCATTTTTGCCAGACTTCATGCGGCTTTACCAAAAACTTCGTTGTTATATTTTTGTGGTGCGCGTTTGCCAACTACTGACTATTGTCATCGATGGGAGGAAGTGTAGTCTGGCATTTCCTTCCATTCCTATTTCACGTCGGGGTGTCACACCAGTTGATAAATGCGCCAATTAAAGAGGGGGGAAAAGTGTTACGGCTAAAGTGACATGGTTGAATTCGCAATTTGTAGATATGTATGTACCTATTACAGATACATACATATTAAATACATAAGTATATTCGGTATGTCGGGAGCGTTTTTCGTTCATATTGTTCAGTGCACCCCAACTTTACCTGCAGCGTTTTTCAACCAAGTCAATGCAACTATTTTAGGTATTTTACCATTTATACCTTTCGCATTTTCGCTCGAAAATTGTTTTATTCTATTTTCCCCCTTTATATTTTTTTATTTATTTTTTTGTTTTTAGGTTTAAATTTTTATGCGAGTTTCGTACATTTTGCGAATCGGTGCTGCAGATTATATAATAAGCTCTACGACCACGCTCAAGTGACTAAAAACAAAAAGTGTGCGAGTTGTGACGGGGTAATAAGTGGAATTTAACCGAATGGGGTTAAAATTACTAGCACGGTATGCTGATGAAAAATATGTATGTCGGAAAAATGCAGTGGAAGTTTGCTTCACTTCAAAAATTTGGCAAATGAAATGATTATGACATTGTTGGAAAATTGGCAAAGAAACGAAAGCAAACGAATAGTGAAGGGGAAAAAGAGTCATCGAAATTTTTAGCAAAATCCACATCCATTTAGTTGATGATGAAATTGCAGTGGCATAGTGAATATAGCTATATAAATATTTGAGGATAAGAAAAATATTTCAGTGGTAAAATTAGCAAGATGATTACAAATTTACAAACGAGTGCAGAAGTATGCCATTGGGATATTTAGGTATGTGAGAAAAGATTAATAACGAAATTTAGTGGAAAGAATGCCAAGCAATTAAGGGAGATGAGGGGAATTAGAGGTGGGAGAAAATCCATAATAATTTCTAGAACTGGAGAGTAAACGAAACGTAAAAGAAAGAAGAAACTGAAAAGAAAAACTTCAATAAAATAAAATAAAGGAATTCAAAAGAAAAGAAACGGTGATAAAGGAACAACACGAAACCAAAATAAAATAAACAGTAACATTATACTTATAGCTACTATTTCGGCGATTTTCACATCTTCTCGTCAGATTTTTTCATGACTCCACCCGCATATGAATTCACAACCTCCGACTTGCTGGGCCAAAACGTAGCCAGTGATTCACAGCGGGCTTGAGAATTTCTGTTGATTTTCCCCTTCTTTTTATTAAAAAAAAAAATAATATCTGTTTTAAATTAAATGAGAAAGGAAAAATATTAAGTTAATTTTAACTAAATAATATAAAAAAATAATATAAAATTAAAATTAAAATTAAAATTAAAACTAAAATTAAAATTAAAATTAAAATTAAAATTAAAATTAAAATTAAAATTAAAATTAAAATTAAAATTAAAATTAAAATTAAAACTAAAATTAAAATTAAAATTAAAATTAAAATTAAAATTAAAATTAAAATTAAAATTAAAATTAAAATTAAAATTAAAATTAAAATTAAAATTAAAATTAAAATTAAAATTAAAATTAAAATTAAAATTAAAATTAAAATTAAAATTAAAATTAAAATTAAAATTAAAACTAAAATTAAAATTAAAATTAAAACTAAAATTAAAATTAAAATTAAAATTAAAATTAAAATTAAAATTAAAATTAAAATTAAAATTAAAATTAAAATTAAAATTAAAATTAAAATTAAAATTAAAATTAAAATTAAAATTAAAATTAAAATTAAAATTAAAATTAAAATTAAAATTAAAATTAAAATTAAAATTAAAATTAAAATTAAAATTAAAATTAAAATTAAAATTAAAATTAAAATTAAAATTAAAATTAAAATTAAAATTAAAATTAAAATTAAAATTAAAATTAAAATTAAAATTAAAATTAAAATTAAAATTAAAATTAAAATTAAAATTAAAATTAAAATTAAAATTAAAATTAAAATTAAAATTAAAATTAAAATTAAAATTAAAATTAAAATTAAAATTAAAATTAAAATTAAAATTAAAATTAAAATTAAAATTAAAATTAAAATTAAAATTAAAATTAAAATTAAAATTAAAATTAAAATTAAAATTAAAATTAAAATTAAAATTAAAATTAAAATTAAAATTAAAATTAAAATTAAAATTAAAATTAAAATTAAAATTAAAATTAAAATTAAAATTAAAATTAAAATTAAAATTAAAATTAAAATCTATGCTTCTCATTGTACAAATTTTATTCATAATGGGTAAAAGGCGTACAATATTTCATGTTCATAGTTGTTTTAATATAGGAGTTATAATGGAAACTCTCATATCTATATTAAAGCTATTTGAAATCTGTTATTGTCGGTTCCGACAAATTATTGATCAATATGTAAAAATTTCTTCTGTATGAGCCTTTGCCACCTAAACGTCATAAACGGCTGGATTTTGATGAAATTTCGCCACCAGTAGGTGGCGCTCAAATTAAAGAATTAAAGTACTAGGTGGCGCTGTAGTAGATTTTTTGCTAGAACCCATGTTTAAAGTTCAATTTTACTCATATTTTTATTATGATTTGACACGAGATATAGACATAATTTCGCGGAAAACACTCGAATCGAGTTATTAAAATGGGGCGATTTTCTTCGTATTTTGAACACTTATTGGTAATGATAACATAAATGTTTTTGCGGAAAAATAACACATAGCTCAAGTCTAGTCATAGCTTAAATACCTATTTCGGAGCTGATTTGTCTCATATTCAAAATATATATTGCTAATAAAAATATAAATATTTTTGCGGAAAATGTAACCGGTAGGTGGGGCTAGAGTCAAGTTATTACTGAGAACCAGGTCGGGCCTGCTAATAAATTATATTTATAAAAATGACTACCATATTACAGTCAGTTAACTCTGAAATTGAGGGACAGAGGGAAAGACGGAAATAGAATCCGACATGGCTAAATCTAATCAGCTCGTGTTACTGAGTATTTTGTTTTTTCTTCTTCTTATATTTACTTCTTAATAAGATCTGAATTATAAAATTCACCATCATGCAAGCTTTAGCCTTAAATTTGAAAGTTGTAGTTTTTCAAAAATATTTTTCTATTAAATTTCGAATTTCCTTTAATTTTTTATTGTCATTCTTTCCATGTATTGGTGATTCTGGCCAGCTCATACGTATAGCCATACAACAATGGGATCAGTCTCAGCCAACAACACGGCGTATAAGCAACATCAATGCAAGCAAGAAATTATTTATTTTTAGTAGGAATTTATGTAGCTCAATCAATCAGCATGTTATATGGTGTCATTTTATTTTCTTTGAGATTTTTTTTAATCATTTTTCTTTCTCATGCAAGAGATTTTTGGCGTCAATTTTGAAATGTTAAATTGAGTGTGGTCAAAGTTCATTCAATTCTATAAAAGATTTATTCGTTATTTATATTGAAGAGAAGGACAAATAATACATATTTATATACAACATATGTACATACATACATGTATAGTGCATATCATAATTAAAGACCCACCCCTTCAGGCCCTAACCACAAAACAAACTAAGCAACATATTTTTCCTTTTTTTTTTTTGATACATGGTATAGGAACATTTTTGCATTTCAAAAAAATTTCGAATGAAAATATCGTTTACATTTTTTTATCGGTTATTGACAAGTTTTCCTAATTCTTTTGTTACTTTTTAATTTTACAAAATTTTTTTTTAAGCTAGATTTAATCTTCTTCTCAGCAAAACGAGCCACTTGACACCCACAATTTACTATTCCATATAACTATATTAAATTCTACTTTTCAAGCAGGTGACAACCATCCATATGGTATATGCTTTCTCTCCAGCGAATTAAAGAGTTTGGCAACCATATTTTCTTATTTTATACAACTTAAGCGTAATTTTTTTAAATTTGACTTTGCAAACAGGTGGTAACCCTCATAAAGTAAGTTGTGTGCTTACTTGCCGATATGAACCATTTGGCACCCATCTTTTAATATTTCAATTAAATTGGGTCCAGTTTAATAAAATTCGACGTTTTAAAGCAGGTGGCAATCCTCTACGAAAAATATGTACGAACTATCTACCCGCGGAGACAAACCGTTTGACACCATATTCTAATATTTCATATAAATAATGTATAATTATTTCAGAACTTGTGTATAATTTGATTAAATTCTAAGACAGGTGGCATCTCTACTAAAAAAAATAGCTATGAGCCTTCTTGCTGAGACGAACCGCTTGACCACCATATTTTAATATATCATATAACTTGTATATATTTTAATTAAATTTTTGATTTTTCAAACAATTGGCAACCTTTTCCCGACCTATTCTCATACTAACCGTTTCCGAGGAGTTCGATCACAAACACCGTGACAGGAAATTTTTATATATAAGATTAATGGCTTATTCTATAAAAAATCATCGAAAGCCAAGCATGAACATAACTGTTCGGAATTTAAAAAAAAATCATTAAATTTTATTTCACGATTTCAAAGCTATTAATGAGAATTTTTAGAAAAAATTTCGTTGATTAAATCATTAAATTTAAATGCAAGTTTAAATTGCTTTAAATAACTACTGACACTCTGCCACAATTTCTTCTAAAAAAACTACGCTTACACCGTCAGTTACAAAAACAAATTTTCAAAACCCAACGTTATTTTTTAGCAGCTGAAAAAATTTAAATAAAAGAATATGGGCTATACAACTACATATCCAAATTTTTTAATTTCTCAAAAATTTTGAAATTTTGAGAAAAAATCGTTAACTATTTTTCATTTTCGAAACATAGATTTAAACAGCATTTATTTTAAAGAAAAGTAATTGAAAATAAATAAATAAAAAAAGGAAGTCGAAACTTGTCAATATATTTTGAGAATATAATTATGACATGCACCGTACGAATACTTTTATATTGCAATATTATAACTTGTTTGTCAAAGTATCACAAAATTTCACCTAAAATTAACTTAAACCTAGCAACATGTTTTCTTTGTTTTCATTACCAAACAAATTTGCTATGAAATTCTGAATGAATAAACCAATTAAAAATGTCAGATAAAAATAAATAAATTCTCATGGGTTCTAAAAAATATGTTTTTTTTCATGCTTCATAATTTATTCAAAAATTAAATGTGATCATCCTTTCCTACTTTGATGCATATTAAACTTGAAATGTTAGCAGAATTGTTAATGACTAGAGTTCCAAACAAAATATGCGTTGGAAAATTCCATGCAAAACAAAACGATCTAACCGAAATGCAACTTAGCTCGAAAAGTGATTAACTACTAAAGAGGGGGGCAGGGGGTTAAATAAACTAGTCAAAGTAGTAACAAAGCGCAAACGCCAAGTGCCAAAGTTACTATGTACGAGTATAATGAGGGAGAATCTCAAATTGTGTAGCTACAATTGCAATGCTGTTGCATAAATTTCCCCACTTCTTTCTTTTGTAGTCGAACAACAAAGCGGAAATAGCAACGCATATTGATTGAAACAATAGCAGATTTTCAATTGGCGATTGGCAGCCAGAACTTTAATTGCTAAATGTTGTTGCGCCAGGGCTTTTGGCTTAGCTGTAAAGGGCTATCGTCTTTATTTGAAATGCACAAGCCACATAACGACGAGCATAAAAACTGAATACTTTTAATTAAGTAGAAAAATGGAATTTTCAAAAAAAAAACAAGAAAAAAAGTCGAGTACTTCGCTCGTAACCAATTCATATGGCATGCAATGCAAATAAAACTGTTGCCTTTGTTTCTCATATTCATTAAATTATTCGTTGTTCGCTTACTCCATAAATAATGCCATTTTTTTCTTGCTTTATTCATTTTAGTTGGAATTTTGGAACATTTGTGTGCGATTTGTGGAACAGTCTGGATGTTTATTTCTCAACGGCTAGCATATTGCATTTGTGTTGCATATCTGTTGATAGGTAAGTACAATTAAATATATGAATTCAGTCACTTCAAAATTACATAGAGTTATAATTGAGCTCTTTTAATTTATGTGCATATGTCATAAACAAAAAATCATTATACACTGAACTAGCACTTACAAATTTTGTAGTTCTACGCACTCATCTTTATACATAAAAAAAACTTTCGCATACATTCTCATATATTTTATAAGTAAGGTATAAACATTTTATCTCCGTTTTCAAAAAGGGTATATATTTTTTGCTACGAAATATTATTTATTTAGATTTAAATTTATATAATAGCTCTACAGCGTACTCAATTTCGCCAAATGGCTTCGAATCGAACTCGACTTACTGGAGAACTGCAAAAACGACCCGACGGCTAATCACAAAAATCAACCGTCAGCGAACCGCAAATATGATGTAACCTTTTTTTTGTAATTTTTTAATGTTTATTAAATTTTGTGTCTAGTAAATTAATACCTAGAAGCATCAACTACGTTTTGTAGAACTATTTTAAATCTCAACCACAAATCCATGCATTTGAGGGTTAACTTAGTTTTTTTTCAGTTTTAAACCAGTAAATATAAAAAAATGAAGATACTGATTGCATAATTTCTTAAATCAAATTATTCTACTAAAGTTAATGTAACCTTTTTCCAATACCCTTATATATTTAAGTGAACTTTATCCCAATAATTTATATCATATTGCAGTAATTTCTACTAAAAAGGTCTTATTTTACATAAAAGAGTCGTTTAGAGTTTGGGCCTGATTTAATTCGTTCACGTTTTCTTGAGGGGGTCCCCTACTCTCAAGGCCTGAAATCAAGCGGTTTTTTGGAAATAAATTCGGAAGGATCTACTGAATGAATTAAGAATAAGTTTTTTTTTATTTAAAATGTACATGGCTTGACTTCCACATTCCTCTATCGAATACCAAAAAAAAATATTATCGACCTTGAAAAGTCCTTAACTAAATTGATGTTGAAACTGCATGACACCCGCTCAAGTAAAATTCTGGCCAGTTCGGTGATCTGTAATCAAAAATTTAATATTCTTTATAATCACGGATGCGTTGGCTATGCTTTCCCGAAATAGAATTTTTTTATTTTGTAAATTGTAAAATTTATGCAACAATTTATTAAAATTTTCAATGTTCACGTTATTTTTTGATATATTAGAGACTCTAAAAATGGAACAAAATAAAATTTCGCAAATCGTACACGGGAAAACATAGCGGTATGTTCACTGATTAAATCAATATACAAATTTTTGAAATCGGACCAATACTTTTATGGAAAGTCTTACTCGGCAGCTAAAAAACCTTACTTTCGGGAAAACTCATTTAAAGATTGGGCGCCACGCTCAGTTCGAACGGCCGGAGACGGGTACATTATGGAGCCCAGGAGCATGCAAAGGAATGTGATTTCCACGAAATCCTCTCTGTGGATAAAAATATCAATTTTTTGAACCGCAAGAGTAGAGGACCCCTTAAAATATTTGCTGGATGCCTTTACCTAACTTGTTCAATCTGTCACTAAAGCAGGACCTTTTCCCGTTTGCATGAAAATCGACTTTTATAATCCCTCTCCACAAAGGTGGAGGCGAAGCTTTCTGCAATTACAAAATTATTGGAAATAATAGCTACTAATCAGTAAGAATATTCGTTCAGTTTAACAAGTTCAAACATTTAACAAGAATTTTTGTAAGACCTCTGCTACCAATTTACTAGAACTCACAACTCATTCAGACAAAATAGTCCAATATTATATATATACCTACGGACTTCAATTGACAAAGTATGTCACCCCTTGCTCGAGTGGTTTTTCCACCTTCTCCCCTCCATTGGTTTTGTTACTGCCTATAAGATAAGTAGAACTCAAATAGTGATATAAAAAATGGTTTCCTCTAATGCCATTACCGCTTCTTCAGGAGTTCCGATTACGCTCTTCTTATTTATAAATGGCAATTCTGCAGAAATAAAAAAAAAAATTAAAATATATTAACGTATGCCGCTGACCTAAAACTTTTTAAATCATACCCTTCGTTTGAAAAGAAGGCCTTTATTACAAATAGACAGAAGCTAACTTAGTTAGTGTAACGCTAATTATACACCCTGAAAGAAGTGCATAGTTTTTTGTATATAAAATATATTAGCGAGTTACTATATTCTGAGGTTAAATAACTGCTTGGTTTGATTAAAGTGTGGTCTCAAAATAATTAAAGCTCTGTGAGTTTTAAGCGCCAAGCATGACCAAAATGTATTGCATACAAAGCCAATAGATGGAAAGCAGAGTTCTGCTTTAAGTCTTGATAGCTGAATTGTTGATAGAAATTAAAATACTTTCGGCCTCTATCCCCATTATTCGAAATCATATCGATTTTGATTCAAATTAAATTTAATTGCTACAGAATTTTGAATGAAGTTTCAGCATCTCAATGCAACAACAAAATACACGTGAAGGTCGCATTTGCTGTCTCGCTGCTACCAGTTCAATTTGTTTTGCATTAGATGTAAAAAAAAAAAATTACAACAATATCAATCGACTACATCTTTTTCAGTTTTAGTTCAGAAAGTTGCAATTCATATGCAGAATTTCCATTTCCAATTCAGAAAATTTCACTTAAAGTTCAAAATTTCCGCTTAAAGTGCAGTAAATTACAATTTAAGTTCAAAAATTCCATTTCAAATACAGAAAGTTCCAATTATAATTCAGGATTTCTACCTTAAATTCATAGAGCTCCAATTTCAGTTCAGAAAGTTGCAATTCTAGTTCAGAATTTCCATTTCAAATTCAGAATTTTCGTTTCGGATTTAGAAAGTTACAACTAAAATGCAGCATTTCCATTTTAAATTCAGAAAACTGCAATCGAAATTCAGAAAGTTACCGTTCAAATTCAGAATTTACATTTCATATTCCGAAAGTTTCATTTCAATTTCAGAAAGTTAAAATTCAAATGGGTATTAAATGTAAGTGCCTTACAAGTAGAACGCAGTGCAAGAGGGATCATTGTGATTAGATAATGTACATACATATAAAAATTGAAAAGTAAGAATTTCGTCAACTTAAAATCAGATAATAGATATTTACGAGGTCGAGTGAAGTCTTTGGGAAGATTATGTATTGAGGAGTTAAACTGCAGTAATTGACATGTAAGAAACCTTAAAATAATGAACTAGAAAAAAAAACTTGAAAAAAAATTATTAAAAAAATGTGCAAGTTAAACGGGTTTATTGAAAAGAACGAAAATAATGACGTAGATGTCGAACTAAAATCTTAAAAAATAATTATAAAATAAGGCTGGACCAAAAAATAAAGTCGAACGAGTCAAGTGCATAGTTATCCAAATTGTTATTATTGAATCATGCCGCGACGAATTAAAGAACTGGCTTACCATAAAATAAATATCTAAATAAAATATAATAAATATCTATTAAAGGCATGTTGGCTTGACATAATCGGATAAGTAGCACTAGGCGTTCTTAGAGACTTGGGAGAATTTTACATTTCTTTAATAGGAAACAATAATATTGGTTCGTTCTGTTTTTTACAGTTATATAAAATATATGGCTGATGAATTCCAAAATCTGTATGTATCGAATAGAACTCTTCTACTACTTTCACTTTTTGAATTTCTTGTTGCGCAATCAAGTACCTTATGCCAGTTCTTTACGTATTACGCCATATTTTTAATAAGAAGATTTTGCTATAAAGAGCCGTAATGTTAAAATTTTGTCATAAATAATATTGATCAGGACCAATCAGTACTTTCCTCACTGCCATGAATCTTCATCAAATTCACTGCATTGAAAAGCAAATTTCGTGCTGAAGGTTTCTTAATCCAATATTCTCTTATTTAAATTTTGAAACATAACCACTTAATAAACTGATATCAAAAAACATAACCAAAATAGTATGTTTGCATGCCCAGAGCATTGTACACACGAAGTGCATATATATTTTCCACCTTGCTTACAGCATTTTCTGATTATTTTCTCTCTTATACCTTTCCAAAGGTAAGCACTCACACCACAACAACACAACAGTTTGTGAAGTGGAGAAAACGGTTGGCATATGTCAAATGGAACAGGAAAACGCGTAAAAATTTACTCATTTATCAATTTGAAATTTGACTGTCAGACATCAGTCAAAAGTTTGAACCATTTTATTAGCAGATATGAAAATGTATACTAACTATATATGTAACGGGTGGTGCGTATAAAGAGATTTTTTTTGAATTCCAAAAAAAATGAGCAAACAATTTATTTTCTGGTTTATTTTCGGTATAGTCAAGATAGCAAATATTCCCATTATTTATGAAACACGATTTTCTTCATGTGCCTGCCTCGGGTGGTGAATTCGTCGTAGTGCATCCTATGCTCCTACTTTCACAGGCCTCTGTGACGAGTTTTGGCCCTACATCACCAATGGCTTTTCGAAATAAGAACCTAAGCCGTTAATGAATTGTTTGCCTAAAACCAGTCCATCAGAGCAAACCACAAAACTGTCGAAGGCTGTAAAATCGCCGCATCGAGGTAGCCAGTTGACATCGCCGAGACGGCTGATGACAAAACTGCCGAACTTGACGCACAAAAGATCGATTATGGCATGAGCTGTGCGGCATGGTGCACTTTCCTACTAAATCAAAGATGACCCACTGTTGACCTAGAGGCGGTTTTCGACCAATGATGCCACCGCTACGAAATGCGCACCTAACTGTCAGTATCTGAGGATGCATTGGCTTCTCGACAATCACGTGCTGGTTTTCCTATCCTCATAGGCGGCAGTTATAACTTGGCCACCGTAATGAAAATGCGCTTCATTAGAGAAGATGATTCTTGAAACAACATCCTTCGAGTCGCTCTGTAACCCAACAAACAGAGAAGCGATAACGAAGAGGATGGTCATGTGTTGTGAGTCGATGTTCTAGGAGTGACTCGCTCATTTCCGGCGCACGGTACAACGTTGGGGACCTTCAGTGTAGTCGTATGACAGTCTCGCGAGTTCTGTGTCAGGTGCGTTCAAAACATCTTTTCAATGAACATACTGAAAATATGTTTTCATTATTTGCCAACCTTGCTCAAACGACTTCCCTTCCGGATTTCCAGCGGAAAATAGCGTGACACTGCCAAAATAACATCACCATATGTGCCACCCTGTACATATCTTCTTATGTAGACCAATTCATTTCCACAAATGTACTTATGTGCATATAAATTTATGTCAACAAAATCAAATTTCCACTCTCGCATACAGCTGTGCGTAGTCAAGATTGTTGACGAGAAATGCGAGTAAATGTTACGAGTCGAAAAATTAACACATACCCAATTTGCCACAGAGTGAGGACGACTTGACATCGAGTTCAATACTACGCTACCAGTCTGGTAAGCTTCTCTGAGTGTTCTGTCTTCGACTTTTCTTATCGAACCGCGTTCGACAGTCTGGTGAACTCGAATCGCACTAGAAATGAAGACGCAATAGGTATTTTCATTATATAATGGTCATAATTTGAAAGAAGAAGAAACGAAATATGGCACAGTAGTCGACATAAAATATATAGTATATATATATATATATAGACATGTTTATATTCAACAACATAATTTGTGTTACACCATGTCCAAACCAAAAGTAAATCATCTCAAATTCAACTTAATCCACATCGCTAACTATTGCTGTCCACACTGCGGTTGGAGATTTACATTTGACATATGATGGTAGGTTTCTTTTGACTAGAGTGGATGACAGAGAAACACAGAGACACGACCATAAATGAGTGGTTGGAAAGTAAAAACAAAAGCAAGTGTGCATTTTTTTAGTTCGAACAGAGAACGTATATTAGACAGAGAAGCATTAAGTTAGGATGCCGGTGTGAATTGTCAAAATGCATCAATAATTCTCGTCCAGCTCACCACTCGAATGGCCGACAGGGGAAATCGTGAGAGTGGCGAGTTAACAGAGCTGAGCGAAGGCAAAATTTGTTTAACAGACTATGATTTCTGATAAATTTTAATTGTTTTGGCTCGAATTTTAGATTTTGCCAATATATCCACGAATTGATATAAACATCTAAATATTCAATTTGACGTGAAATTTTGCTTTACTTAAATATGTGCATGATAAGAGTGAGCCAATTTTGGTTTTATGCATGCATTATATACATATGTATTATAAGCGTAACAATCGTTATCATACTAAGTATACATATCTAAATATATATATGTACATATATATGTAGATAATATGTAGTATATGTGTACGTATATAAATATCCAAATATACGTATTGTACATACATATGTATATATATTTACATGTGTATATGGATATGTATATACAGACATATGTATGTTCATACATATGTATACATATATAAGTAAGTACATATGTACTAAAAAATGTCAACAAGTGCACATGCATTCATATGCATTATATCTGTCATCATAATATATTTATTTATTGTTATGTAGATACATACATATATACAGCATTTATTTCATCCCTCCGCCTGCGTGTTTGTTTTCAACCGCAGCGCAACTGCAGTACAGCAACAAAAAATTCATTCATAAACGCACTCGCATATTATTGAAAGCAAATTTCCGTTCATTCATAAATGCGAACATTTCATCTCCCCACAAACACATGCGCCCCTAATCCATCTCATTTTTCGCGACGAAGACAAAAATCTAAAAATCATAAATTGAAGATTTTTGTAATTTTGGTCCAAATGCTCACAACTTCAAATGGGAATATAGATATTATTTTGGCCCGCTTGTGCCCGTAAAATATTTCACGAAGAAATTCATCTTTTATTAATCTATTATGTTTGCTTAGGGGTCGTGCACATATTACGTAACGCGCTAGGGGGGCGGCGGGGGTTTGCGATTTGTGACGAAGTGTAACATGTGATTTCCCTTTGCCTTATATATAACATATATTAATTAACATTGTATTTTATTTTACGATTAATAAAAACAATTTTTCTGAAAGTGTGACATGATGAGGGGTCTGAAATGATCAAAAATTGCGTTACGTAATATATGCACGACCCCTTATCATTATAAACGTGTTTTGCGCGAAGTCCTGTTATATATGTCATTTAAAGCCCTAAATATTCCAAATCGGCGCAACCAAACGCCTTACCGCTACGCCTACTTGCATACATATGTACATTACACATATGTATGTCAATATGTAGTCTATATTTTGGTCGCATTTGCTTCAGAGCTTTCGTCTTATCACAAATGTAGCACAAGTAGCAGAATAATATATTTAGGAGTCGAAAATCTACTACCTTTTAACATATTTTTCAACAATTGTCTAATTAAACGCAAACATTGCTATAATTAATTGTATTTTGTGAGACCTTTAATTAATTATACTACTTTTGCTTCTTCCTCAACCAACAATCTGGGTCAATGACCTATACAAAAGATTTTCAACCCGAAATTGCAAATAAACCGTACCATTTTTATTCTGAGAGGGTATAAAGTACCAGAATTTTAGTTGTAAATTGAATTCTGTGGTGTATAACTTAACGCCATCTTATGTATGTATCTATATGTAAGTATTTTCTTTCAGATCTTCCTCTATTCGATCTAGCAAATCATATTTGTATTATACTCCACTTTTTTCTTGTGCCTATCTCAAATACAAATTAATTCAACTAAACCCTGATTAATGATGGCGGCTTTGCGACGCAGCTTTTTCGTGTGAATTGCGGGCAGAAGCAACTATTTCTGTGGAGTTTTGACAAAAGAGCTTATTTGGCTTTCGAATTTTTATTTTCAAATCAATAAATTTCTATCTTTGACGTACAAATTTAATATTTAAATTAAACTCTTACCACGATAGCCTGTTGAACTATAGCTTTGTTTAACTATTTGTATAAATATTTCATTAGAACATTGTTATTTTTGACATGGTAAAAATTGAAGTCCAACTGGAGATAAGATATTTTGTCAAACTTTGCGCGCAGGCTTAGAGTTCGGTTGAATGTGCGCGCATGTGAACAAACATATATAACATACATAATTATTTCTATTCTATTTACATATCTACACATATGTATGCTTATACGCGCCCTTTTGCATGGAAGTAATTCGATTAAATATGCATTGATAAATAAATGCATGCATGTGCATACATATGATAAACAATAAATGCAATTTCTTTAGTGTTTTTTGAAGATTTTGTTTAACTACTTAAAACATTTTTTGAAAGTTATATATGGAAAATATTAGTAGAATAAAATAAAACACTAAAATTGAAATTATAGAAGAATACATATTTTTAATATTTTTTTTTAAATTTTGGAAATAGAATTGCGAAAATTCCTTATCAAAACAATAGGAACATTTTCGCCAAAAAACATCTGCAACCACACAATGTAGCTGATAACAGAGAACGTACATTAATTTTCTCTAAAATAGTTGTTTTCGCTCAACCGATGTTAAATTTTGCCCCTTGTAGGTGAAAAATTATTGGGTGGTGAGCTGGACGAAAAATAGACCTTTTCCCAAAAACGCGGAACGACAACAGGAATGAAGTGGGATGCTACTTCTCTGTAAATATACGTTCTCTGGTTCGAACGTAAATAGAAAATGAAAATGTTAACAAAACAAATAATATTCACATTGTCATCGCGCAAGGCGAAGGTAGAACAAGCATTCAGCTCATAGGAACGATGGCACCTTTTATGAATTCGCCTTTGTTTGTTTGATATCTACTGCAGTTTGAAATTTTTTTTCATAAACAGATTCTACAAATCACAGTTACACAGGTGACTAAATGCACATTAAGTCTTTATCTTCAAGGTGGCAATATTTTCAAGTAACATTTTTACGATAATGCAATAATTACAAGAAAAAGTTATAGTCTGGACATCGACATCATATTAGGCCTTATATATTTATGATATTTAATGAATTACGTAGATTAAATACATAACTTTAATGTATAAGTATAATAATATCATACTCCTTGATATGCTTAAATCTACACAATGACCAAAATCAATTCAAAATTTATAGATTTTTTTTTGTGTATGCAGTTTTGTAGTCCAGTAAATTTTCGTATAACAAAATCCAAGCTGAAAGCTGGTAAAACCATTGCTGATTTTTGAGATTATTTTTTGCCGAAGCTGTTGCGCCTTTTCCTCACCATAAAACTCGATTTTATTCTTGAATAGTAAAACTTTGTTTGTATAGTATTTGTGTATATAATAAATTAATTTAGAAATTCATTATTCTCTCTCGATAGTCAGAATCTGCGTAATTTCTATGTTCAAATGAGATTTTTTTTATTTTTATGGCATATTTATTTATTAAGCATATTGTACGGGGAATTAAGGTTTACATTAGGAATTTAGGTTTTGGTTTTTTGTTTTGAGTATAAATTTAAATATGTGTAGAATTTTGCTATTTTACTGTGACTAAAGAAAATAGAAGTTGTAATATAAATGCTTTTATTTTAATGCTGTTTATTTGCCCATCACCAACATTACAAATTCTTTTCATAAAAAAAATTACTAAACTAAATTAAAAAGTAATTGGATCAAATTAACCTTATCCAACTTAAAATATATATATATTTATGCACGTACATATGTACATATATGTAAGTATTTTACAGCCTATCTTTTATTAATTTACTACAAAAAAAATATTGGACTTTTATTATATTTTCTTACACACAAAAGTTTGAAGATGACTTTTTTCAACGATGGTTAAATTTTCTAACATATATGGATTTTCATTTTACGACAGAAAAATAAAAGTCCAAGTTTGACTGTTTGGGAAAACAGAAAAATTATGAGATGTATCTCTGGTTAAAAAAAAGTTTTAAAATAACACATTAAGCTGAATTTCATTGTATGAGTTAAAAAATAATCCTGTTTTTTTTTACTTTTTGGTCAAAAATTAGAAAATAACAATTTCAAGATAATTTTAAGGCAAAGACTCATAACAGTTACATCGTCTTTGGGGTTCCCCGATGAGTTGATTTTGTAGTTCACCGACATGTCGTTTTTATGGTTCACCAACGAGTCATTTTTACGTTCGCCGGCGAACTGTCTTCTTTATCCGACGGCGAATCCGTCGGCGGGCCATCGGTGATAGTCTACGGCTAACCAAATGTTCACCAGTAGTGCGATTCACCAACTTTAAACGATCCTAAAATCGCAATTTTTGTCGAAAATATCTGTCGTTTGCACTAAAGATTGTGCGATTCACTTACATATTCTTAACGCAACTTAACCGCTCTCTCGTTGTTTTTATTCAAGTACTAAAAAGTGGCATCTTGGTCAAACTAAATGTCAAAATGGGTGAAAACACACAAAAACGAATGGCAAAAAAAATACTAGTTTGCTTCAAACTACAAATATCTCTTATTATTTTTATATATAGCAATATCCCATTGTTGCGGAATTTCAGACTCTCCTCTGGTTTGGTAGAACAGTCAACAATTTGACTCCAAGGAATATCCGGAACCACCTCCAAACATATCATGGTTATCGTCTTCAAAATTCGCTCCATTATGAATCGCATTGTGCTCTTGGGTATTTAGATCTTATGTTTAAATTTTTAATTATAATAATTTATCTATATATTAAAACTGAACTATATTTCTGCTTTTGTACTTGAATTCTTAATAAAAGTTAGATTTTATCACTTGGAGATTAATTAAATCGTAGATATGGTGGATGATTTTTTGGCTCCAAAATCGATACAAGAGTACAACCAACGGTCGCAATAGTGCCTGCTACAAAAGCTGACGATACTGAAGCAAACATTTCTTTAGAAGCTTGACGCTCCACTTGGGTCAAATGAAACCTGTCAAGCTGAGAAATACGGTCTTCAGCCAAGTTTGGAGTTAACCGATATAGCTTCTTAAATTCTGTTGCATACAAATGAAAGGGATTGTCCACATCTCAGAGTAAACTTCGATCCACTGTTGGAGCGCTTCCTTCTGCGTCACCACGTAACAAATCATATGCTAAATATTCAAACGAAATTATTTAATGTTCCCTTTTTATTTCAAGAAACCAAATCATCGAATTTTAAATTTATCGATTGAGTTAACAACATCAAATTTGTTGTCGTTTAGTTTTCGGTAATCGAATATCTAACGACGACAGCTGATTTAGCGAATGTGAAAATCGTTAAAAAATTTGTTGCTGAATAGCAGCATTGTTGAAATTTTCGTTAAGATGAGTTAACCATGCAAATATTGTTAAGATAAGTTAGTGAATCGCACTAGAGATCGAGTTTGAATCGAATTCAATTCTAAGTCATATAGCAAACTGGGTACCAATACACATTTAGAAGTACATACTCATAAATATGCGTATGTATGTAAATCAGCCCTCTTGCATATGCATGTAATCATATTACATATGCATGTTTTCTAAAGTGAAGTGGAATGAAAAATCATACGCCAACTTAAAATGACAAAAATGTAAGGAAACACAACTGTCGCACTTGTGCAACATATGTCCCAATACTCGAAAATGTTACACAATAAAAACAAAAAATAAGAACTTGCGTGATTTGGTTTAACTTCTGATTCACAACTGCGCTCATTCAGTAGAAAGCAAAAAAAAAACAAATCAGATGTGATTTCGCAGCAAACAAAGCAATGTTGTCAATCGAAACAAGTAGCAGAGTAAAATTTGAATGGATTGCTGTAACAAAACTCTTGATTTACCCAACCACAAGCCACAACAAGCACACATATAGAGATTTAGGGTGAAGGGGAAAGCAAACTTCAAAAAAGGTGGCAAAAAAAGTCGAATCATACTTAGATAAATATATACAAATGTATGCGTGTTTATCCACTCGTGCCGCTATATTCAAAGTTAAAGCTAAGCACAACCCATTGACGCTTTATTTGATTTACGGGCACATCTTCTTGCTTTTCTGTGACCACTTTCAACAATCACAACATTTTCGCATACATTGGAAAATGTTAAACAGTTTTTTTTCAATTCATCACAACAATACAGCAAACAAGAATTTGTAAACATATTTTGGCGAACCCCAAAGGGTACCAACATTCTGGCATTGCAAATATTTTGCTTTTACTTTATTACCTAATTCAACAACCCTGTACATATTTACATACGCAGAGCCAATTCAATTCACATTATTCTATGCTCATCCCTGGAAATCATATTTTTATTGATATTTTTTATTATAATTTTGTTCTTTTTTTTCATTTTACTTATACGCAGATACTATGCGATTGTGAAACCGCTCAAGTACCCGATTAGCATGACAAAACGCGTTGTGTTCATAATGATATTGAATACGTGGATATCGCCAGCACTGCTTTCCTTCCTGCCCATATTTATCGGTTGGTATACGACAGAGGAGCATAAGATTTATGTCAAACGTCATCCAGATCGTTGTGAATTCATTGTCAATAAGCCATATTGTGTTATATCTAGCTCAATTTCTTTTTGGATTCCTTGCACAATTATGATATTCACGTATTTGGCGATATTCCGTGAGGCGAATCGTCAGGAAAAGCAAATGATGGCGCGTCATGGCAATGCGATGTTAATGCATCGACACTCGGTGGATACACGCGGTGGGGCGAGCAATAATACAGGTACGCATGGTGTGTAGAAATATATGAAATTAAATTTTTGTAACTGCATATTTGAAGTTGAGAAACAAAATTTTTTTATATGTACATAAATTTGAAAATTTCAAACTAACAGCGGTGAAAATTTGCACAAGAAATGACAAGAACGAAGACAATGACAATGGTTTCCAATTGCAATGACAATGCTAATTATGATAAGGTTAACACAATGACAATGCCAATTTCGATAGCAATTATAATGACAATGGAAGTTGACAATGACTGACAACGAAATTGACAATGGCCTAGCTACAATAAGGAATATAGAGACTTTAAGAAACAAAATAGCTGAGAAAAACCAACAGAGGATAATAACTAATTACTTCTATTTTCTGACAACAGCGATGGCTTCCAACTGCAATGATAATGATAATGACAATCACAATGACAATCGCAATGACAGTTACAATGGCGATAACAACAGCAATGATAATGCCAGCTTCGATGACAATTATAATGACAATGCCAATCCCAATTGCAATAGTAATAGACAATGACAGTGGCACTGACAACGAAAATGGCAACGGCCTAGCTACATTAAGAAAAATATCGCTGTTTAGAAACAAAACATACGGAGAGAAACAGAAGATTGTAGCTAATTACTTCTATTTTCTCGCATTTCGGTACATAAAACTGCGACTAGTACTAAAATTAACACAAATACATCCAAATGATTCCAAAAATCAGCGTAAAGAATATTTTCAAATTTATAGGATATATATATAAATCGGTAGTCCAAAGTATCAAATATTTAATAAATTATATATTTAATAAATGGTACGCCTCGTAACGAAAAGAAAATAAAAAGTAATGATTACTCTGCGGAACAAAATTTTGCGGTCGGAGATTTTTAAGTTTTAGATTAGAGTAATTTGGGGGCGCTGATTACGAAAATAATATCAGTTTTGTCGAATTGGCTATAGTTTTTCAGATAAAGACTTTTAAATATTTCACGAAAAAACCTAATTAAAAATACCAATATGGATTTAAATTATATTTTTATTGCGCGCCTGTATAAAAATAATACAAAAATTTAAAAAAAAAAATATTCTTTTCATTAATTAATTTTAAAAAAATTACAAAAAACTTTTTCTGTAGGACCTCTTATGATGTCGTTGCTCAGGACAATCCCGTATTAAGTTCCAGCAGTAGTCTGCCATCATGTGGTCGTCCCATCGACCTTGGTATCTTTCATCCATTATTTTTATGCCCTGGTGGCACCGTTCACCTTGTTCCTCACTGCAATCGCCTAGGTTGCCCGGGAATTTGTCCAAATGACTATGTAAATAATGTAATTTAATGCTCAAAAATTTTTTGACTACATTAACAAAGCTTAGCCAGGTTTCAGATTCAATTTGTGACATATGGTTTAAGAATTCAGTGTCTTGTAGAAGGTTACGAATTTGAGGACCATCGAAGACCATCCTGCTTTTAATTTTTCCATACTAAGGACTGGAAATTTTTTGCACACATATTCGAAACAGTCACCAGTCTTATCAAGGGCTTTGATGAACTGTTTCATTAGCCCAAGCTTGATGTGAAGTGGTGGAGGAATGAAAGGTTGTAGACAAGATTTTTGTTTTAGCCTCGAAGCCAGAAGTTCAGACGACTTTTTTGATAAATTCAAGTCACGAACCAAGTCATTGAGCTCTTCTGTAGAAAATCCCTGTTTCGTACAACTACTTTCTTCAAACTCACTTTCACTGCTATTTGTCGGATTTTCTGATGTCTCTGACATCTCAACATCATCACTGTTTGCAGCAGATGATTCTTATTATTAACTTATTGAGGAATAATTAAATTAATACAACTGGAACTGGGTCATATAATTTTTTTTCATTAATTTCTTAAGTTTCGTTTATCTCAAGAACTAGAGCCAATCCAAAAAAAGGAAAACACAGTTGGTAAGCCTAATGTTAATAAAAACTATTAACAAAATCATGATCGCAGGTTTTTTTTTAATTTTTGTTACGCAGTGTTATATATTTAATAAATAGTACGCCTCGAAGCCAAAGTAAATAAAAAGCAATGATTATCTCCTTCAGTGTGCCTGCAATCAACAAGAATAGCGAAGTTGTGAAAATAACTCCAAAACGCCTCAAATTGAAAAACTAGAAAGCCGCTGTATTTATAAAGATCCAAATAGTAAAACGATATAACAAAACTCAAGTTTATCGGGTATATTATATTTTAAGGAGGAACAAATCGTTTGTAGGAACGTACTCGTGATTGAAGTGAAGCTTCTTAAAAAAATTAAAAATAAGGAGTTTTAATATGCGAGGCAGAGATTGAAGGAACATTCACAAAGATATGCCATAATACAAAAATTTGCTCCAAGTGGTTGGTGTGCTTGCCTTGCCGTGTGGGAGTATGCCGTGGTAGATGCGAATTCGATCCCCACGGAAGTCTAGTAAGAAGTCTGATGAGAAAATGTGGTGATATCCGAAATAGCAGCTATAACTTCTACCGCTGTATTTGTTGTTGTTTTTGAAATAACTTCCAAATAAAATCAAATGGCTTAGAGCTCATAAAAAAATAAATTATATGTTGCAAATTTATAACAATTTACCGAAAGTGAAAATGTAAGTTTCAAGTAACCAGGAATTACCACTAAATCGTTAGTAATTGGTAATTTGATGAAAATTTGTTAAATTATTATAACTTTGCAATTAATGAACTGTATTTTCGTTAAAAAGTAGCGGAAATTAAAAAAAGGAAAAATAAGTTTGCGAAAATATGTCAATATATGGCGCTTTAAAAATTTGCAATAGAGTATATATATTTTTTGTCTGTGCAAAAATCGATTTGTATATGATAAAAAAGAAATACTTTACATCGATATGTATGCGACACTTTTTCCCCATTCTCTCTGTCTTTACGTTATATATTTTGTCTCAACTATTTACTCTTATATATCATATCTTTTGCTTATTGTCTGATTACTGACAGATTCCAAAATAAAACAATTAAAAAAAAACAAACGATTCGCCGCCTCAGAAGTTTCACTTCAAAAATCATCAAAGATTACGTTTCTGATCAACACATTGCTGATTTTTTTGATGACCATAGTTCAGAAACTATTTGAGGTATTAACCTAGTACTATTGTGTGTAATTCAAAAGCATACAATACCAAAAAAAAAAAACAAATGCAAACATGTCGATCAGTTTCAATAATACCAACAACTAAGGATGAAATTACTCTTATCTTGGCTTCATAAATCTTATACATTCACTTTAAGCGCAAAAGGTGCTGTGGTCTTTTTAGAAAGTAATGTTGTGCTCTACTATTTTTTTAAAAACATTAGAAGTACCTCAAATTAAATGTTTGGGTTTTGCACGATAATATTGAAACTTTTTTTTTTAAATTATTAATGGAATTCCAGATACATAGGTCACACCTTATAAGGACTGCACCGAAGAGACAACGCACAAGGGAATTTCGTATAGTAAAAAAAAACATTATTATCAGTTCCGGGGAAACTAACTGTTGCCTTTATTATCGCTTTACGTATCCCCTTTGTGCGAGTTAAACCACCGTTCTGTTTGACAATTCATTTATTACTGTCTATGCTGTACAGGGCGAACATACGAATGCAGTTACAGGCAAAGAGAGCGGTAATGGAGCTAACATCCCGCCCGCCTTGAACGACATTAGAAAGTTCAATTTACATTTTTTTTTTTTTTTTTAAATATCCAAATTTCTTACAACTAAATTGCTATACATACATAAATTTATAATTCATTATGAAAAAATGCGCAAAAATACCAAATTTAAGTCTAATCAGAAAGGCCTGTTATTGTGCTTCGTCCAAGAAAAGGTCTCCTTTAGTAGGCAACAAGCATAGTTTGACCACCGGTCGTACTAATTCGCCATCAGTCGTCTTGACAGTGACCACACGCACCTTACCATCAGCTCCGGGATGACACTTCAAGACGCGGGCGAGCTTCCACTTCGTTGGCGGTGTAGATTCGTTTAAAACAACAACGATATCATTCTCCACTAGGTTAGGCGACGACCGGAACCACTTCGTTCGACGTTGTAAATTCACGAGATATTCGTCACGCCAGCGTTTCCAAAAGTGTTGCCTCATTGACGAAATAGCGTGCCAGCGTTGATGCAGGTTCCCTTTAAATTCTTGTGTCTCAGGTTCTGGGAGCGATTTAAGAGGCTCTCCCACGATGAAATGACCAGGGGTCAGGGTCTCTAAGTCAGCAGGACTTGCGGCATGGGTGCACAATGGTCGAGAGTTCACACAAGCTTCTACCTCAGTCAGCAATGTATTAAATTCTTCGTATGTTAGTAAATGATCATTTAAAATTCGCTTAAGGTGGTATTTTATTCGCTTTATGCCGATTTCCCAATAACCGCCCATGTGTGGAGCGCTCGGGGGATTGAATTTCCAGGAAATGCTGGAGTCAGCAAAAAATGAACTGACCCTTTCATCCGCTATGCAACGTTCAAACATGCTTCTCAACTCTTTCTCCGCCCCAACAAAATTTGTACCGTTATCGGAATACACCACTTTACAATAACCACGTCGATTGATAAACCTTTTAAATGCGTTGAGAAACGACGCCGCAGATAAATCGCCAACGAGCTCCAAATGCATAGCTCCGCTACTCATACAAACGAACGAGCAAATATATCCTTTAATAGACTTCGCTCCTCTTCCGTTCGAGAACTTGTAATGATAAGGACCTGCAAAATCGACAGCGCTTCGCAAGAAACAACGAGCGAAATTGACACGGCTTGGAGGCAAATCTCCCATAGATTGTACAGCGAGTTTCCGATTTAAACGTGTACATTTGACACATTTGCGATAGATATTGCGTGTTAAATTTCTACCGGAGATAACCCAAAAACGACGTTGAAGAATTGTTAGCATAACTTGGGGCCCACCATGCATTGTAACAATATGTATTTCGGCAATTAGGAGTCTGGCGATCGGAGAATTTTTCGCTAACAGAATTGGGTGCTTCACGTCAGCTGCGACTATTGCGTGATTCAGGCGCCCACCAACGCGGAGAATGCCCTTCCCATCAAGAAAGGGTTGCAAACGCAATAAATTACTCTTAAGAGGTATTGGCCTTTTATCCCTGCAATGCGAAATTTCATTGGAAAAATAGTAATTTTGCGTATACCTTATTAGTGCGTCTTCAGCGTTAGCGATCTCATTCCACCTCAAGGGTCCGGTTGCCTTTACATGACTACGCATTACAGCTGCTCTTAATTTGTTGATAAATCGTAAGGTATATGCGATAACTCTTTTCAATTTTGAGTATGACGAGAACTTGGTGAGCACTGGCCATTGTTCATTAGAGCTCGCGACGTGAGCGAATAGTTTCCTAGGTCGAAGTTCCAAATTTGTGGTGTGCTTTGATGGCGATTTAAGCCTCCAAAACTCTTCTGAATTGCTAAGAAAGTCGGGGCCATTCCACCATAACCGGTGCTCTATCAGTTCAAGCGGAGTTAAGCCTCTTGAAGCGCAATCCGCGGGGTTGAGTTCAGAACGTATGTGATTCCACGATTCAGCCGGTAATATTTCTTGAGTGTCTGCAACTCGATTTGCGATAAACGTGGACCATTGACTCGGGTGCGCTTGCAGCCATGCCAAGGCGATAGTGGAGTCAGACCATGCGAACATTGGATAAGTTTTATCGAGTAAGCTATCCATAATTGTTTTCGCTAGCTTAGCGGCGAGGTTGGCAGCGCAAAGCTCAAGACGAGGGAGTGTTGTAACCTTCAATGGTGCTACTTTCGCCTTAGAACTAACCAACGCAACAGTGACTTCTCCGCTCGGTTGTACGGTGCGAGCATAAATGACAGCGGCATATGCCCGCTCAGACGCATCTGCGAATAGATGGAATTCGGTGTACGCATCCTTCATCCCAACAGCTGTCCACCTCTTAAGCTTTAAGTCTGAAAACAGCTTTAGCTGTTCTCGATGAAGACACCATTCGCGGGCTATGGGCCTTGGTACTGGATCATCCCAATCGACATTGGAGCGCCACAAGTCCTGAAACCAAATTTTCGACTTGATTGTGCAAGGCGATAGAAGTCCGAGCGGATCGAATAGAACGCTTGAATCGGATAAGTATGCCCTTTTTGAAAGAAACGGTGCTGGCTCGTTTAAATTTACTGCAAACGTTAAGTAATCTTGTTCGGTGTTCCAAATTAGACCAAGAGCATGTACTTCCTTGCCTTCGGCGATGTAGTGTGAAATCTCTTTTGACGCGTTCGGCAAAGAGGCTGTTAGTTGCGGACAATTTGAAGCCCACTGCCTTAACTCGAAGCCACCACTACCAAGCACGGTAGAAACGTCTCGTTGTATTAGTTGAAGTTCTTCTACGTTAGAAGAGCCTGTGAGCAAATCATCCATGTAGAAATCTCGAAGGATAACAGACGTAGCCTTGTCATAATGTTCTATAGCCTCCTTTGCGGTTTGTTGAAGGGCCTTTACGGCCAGATGTGATGCTGCGGCCACTCCATACGTAACCCGTAACATCCGATAGTCCTTAATGGGCATTGACGGGTCTGAACGCCACACGATACGTTGTAGATCAGCGTGCTCTTTTGAAACGTATACTTGCCTATACATTTTCGCCACATCTGCGTTAAGGGCGTACCGATGCATTCTGAACCTTATTAGAATTGAAAACAGTGTAGGTTGTAGCTGAGGCCCAATCAACAGAGCATCGTTTAACGAGTAACCAGTTGTTGTTTTCGCGGACGCATTAAACACAACCCTTAATTTTGTTGTAACACTAGATTCCTTAACAACAGAGTGGTGTGGCATGTAATAGCAATTAGGAGGGTAATCGGAATCTGGAACTTGTTCCATGTGGCCCATCTCTATTAATTCAGTCATAAAACGAATATAGTCTTGTCTTAATTCCGGATTTGATGCGAACTTTCTTTCCATACGTAACAGACTACGTACGGCGAAGCTACGTGATTCACCTAATGGTGTGTCTGATTTTAGTGGAAGTTTTACAATAAATCGACCATCTGATGCACGCCGGACGTTGGAATCGAAGTAATCTTCGCAATACTTCTCTTCCGGGGTTAAGAACTTTTTTCTTGGAGCTTCTTCCAACTCCCACAGTTTGCACAGCGCGTGGTTTAGCTGAATATCACTGTGTAATGTTAGAGTATTCCGGAGAGCGGGAAGAGATGCATCCACCTGACCAAATAGTGTCCAGCCAAAGACTGTGTTTTGCGCCATAGGCGCACCTGGAGGCCCCTTCCGAATTTCCGGTATGATGCATTTGTCCATTTCATCTACCCCAATGAGAATATCTATAGGGCGTGATTTCATAAATTGCGAATCAGCCAGCGACAGGTCTTTTAGATGGGACCACTCACCGACAGTGACATTGCTAGTTGGTAGGTCGTTTGCAATTTTTGCGAGAATGAGAGTATTTATTTTTAGAATTCGTGACGGCGACTTAGATGCTAAAGTAAGCGATACTTCACCTTTGGTTCGCCCACCATGGGCAGAACCGATTCCTGTCACGATTACCGATGAAGATCTTCTTGGCAGTCGTAAACGTTGCATGCAAGATTCGGTGACAAATGAAGCGTGGGAACCAGTATCAAAGAGTACGCGCGCGGTTTGCCAGCGGCCGGAATAATCTTGAATGTTTACCATTGCTGTTGCGAGAAGTACTGCTTTCCACGTTGCATGTTGATACTCGTTTTTGGTTGCAGAGCATTCTTTATTGAACGAAGTGTGGTTGCTATCAGCAGGTTTGTGAGATGTTGCGGACGAAACGAAGAAGGAGGAAGAATCATTCTGATTTGATGCGGTTTTTACAATAGCGACAGAGTCAATGACGGCGGTAGCGGCAGGAACGGTGGTCTGAACGGAGATTTCAGAACCTTTAGATGTAGTTGCGTGATGAATAAGCGTGTGGTGACGAAGGTGACAGATACGACAAGTTGAATCGCTGCGGCATCTAGATTTGTAATGGCCCTTACTTAAACAATTTAAACACGCGCCGCTTTCTTTGATAAACTGCCACTTTTCATCAGAACTCAAGCTTAAGAAACGTTCACAATTGTAAATTCTGTGGTCGCCATTGCAGTGAGTACATTTAAGGCTATATTCTTCAACTGCGTGTAAAACATTGGTGAATTTCTTAACATTTTTTGTAGGGGGCTTGTTTGGCGTATCTATAGCGGTAGAAAGAACAGATAGAGAGCGGCACCTTGTTTCCAGAAAAATCTTCAATTGCTCGAAGTTTGGTGGATCGTCATCTTCAAGTGACAACTCCCACTGTTTTCTCGTTTCGAAAGCCAGTTTCCCAACTACCTGGTGGACTAGCCAGTCGTCCCAAAACTCTACAGGACGACCTAATGCTTTAAGTGCCCTTGTGTGTTGTAAAGTCGGATCTAAAACGCCTTTTATATCAGCAGCAGTGTCGCTTACGGCTTTAGTTATGGCTGACACTAACTCATTAATGGATTTGCCAAAAAATAAATAAAAAAGAGTTCAAAGAGTAAAAAAGTTGAAGAGAAGGTACTGTGTATAAAAAATAAAAACAAGTCAATGTACCTGACAGAATTATAGCAAAAAAAGCAAAAACCAATGCAAGTATGATGCAAATAGTGAAGCACAGACATAAACTAAAAGCTTATAAAAAAAAAGAAACAAATACAGAAAGTGCCAAAGAAACGCGAAACCCGAGAGAAAAAACATATATAAAAATTGATTCAAAAACATTGCCAGGCTCTCAGCACTACACAAAGCAGACAGGTGAACGGGCAGAAAAAATCCTCATCTTGTGATCTTCGGACCTTCGAATTTTTTATAACGTTCACTAAATTCGACAGACACTGTATTCGAATTTAACGCTAATTACGTTAGAAAGGAAGAGAATCAAGCAAGCTCGTCAGAACTACGCCCAATTGAAAGATATTGGCCCACAACGTTGCAGAATTGCAAAAAAGGCTGGCGGAAAGCAAGTCGAGCTGTATCCGAAAAGAGTTCGCACAATTTAATGGAAATCGTTAAAACAAGCTGCAATCGCTACTCGACTCTCACAACAAACCGGTGAGTATTGAGATCACAATTTCTCTATCACTACGTACCGATGCCGAGGAAGTCATTGGCTTTCAGCGACTCCGAAAAAAACACCGGTACGATGAGGAGTGCCGCGCCGCTACGGAAATTAAAAAAACCACGCTGCGATCGGGCGCAACGCATGCTGTTTTGGAACGCTAGCGGGAGTTAAGAAAGGACGAGAGAAGTATTCTTTGCAGAAAGAAGAGAGAGAGGCCGAAATACGTGAGTGCCAAGACCTTAAAATGCTCGTCGACAGGAAAAGCGCCCGAAAATTTTACCAAAAGGTGCGGCGACATTCCGAAGGTTTTAGGATCCCTTCAAATTCCTGTAAGAACAAGATCGGCGACCTGGAGGCTGATGTCCAAAGCACACTCAAATTGTATTGGGTATATTTCTCCGCTTTGCTAAATGGTGCCAGCGAAAGCGTCGTTGGAGAAAATGCAGAACCCGAACCCCAAATCGGCAATGACATAGTACAGCGAATTAATATTCAGCGGCTACGTGGCAAGAGAAGATGACGGCCTCCTCTGCATTAGAAAGACCAGATGGAGAAGGACTTGGTTACACTGGTAAACCGGCCAAAAATGTCTAGGCGGTTATAGCGCCAATTAAAACGAAGGAAAAGTTAAAATTAAAATACGACGAAAATTACGGAAATTATTTTTGTCTGCCTGTTTTTAATAAACAGTTCATCTAAATATGTATATTTTTATTATAAAAAAATTTGGATTCAAATACAATTAAAACTTTCGTAGTTACTAAGGGAACAATGTGTGCAGTTTCTTTTCGGAACAGTCCTTATAAAGTCTAGGCTCTTTTCGCGATTTTTCTTTCTCTCTAACACTCCAGGGGAGATCTCATCTGATGTTAACAGCGTCCCTGCTTCTGCGCCATAGAATAGCACGGACAGGATGAGGGATTTACAGAGCGTGATTTTTGTTCGCCGAGAGAGGGTTTTACCACTCAGTTGCCTACTCAGCCCAAAGTAGCACTTGATGGCAAGAGAGATTCTTTGCTGAATTTCAAGGCTGACATTGTTGGTTGTTATTATTTTTGGCCTTATATTTATGAATCGTCTGTATAATTTATGGAGCTTGGTGCCAGGTTAGTATTAGGGAATAATATGAGAAAACAACAATTTTTCAAAGTGGTAGAAGCGATAGCTGCTATTTCGGAGATCACCATATCTCCCCATTAGACTTCTTTCTTTCTAGACTTTACCTGGCTTTTTGAACCATGGTACACGGAGTTGCTAGGCGAGCAGGTAACCACTCAGTCACGCTAACCGTGTGAAAATTGTTGATTGTTGTTAATACTGGTTCCAAGATACACAAAGACCTCTGCTTTGTCAAAATTGTAACTGTTAACAGTGACGCGGGAGCCAAGACGTGAATACGCTGACTCTTTATTTGATGACAGGAGGTACTTCGTTTTGCCCTCGTTCGCGCGGTTGTTTATGATGTCGAGGTCATCGCCATACGCCAGTAGGGAACGCTCTTATCAAAAAGATGGTGCCTGACCGGTTTAATTCCGCAGCTTCAATTATCTTTCCCAATGTTAAAGAAGTCAAACGGTTCGGAGAGGTCCTTCCCAATTCAGACGGAGCTGGTGGTGTTGCTCAGCATCATTTTACATAGCCGTATTAGTTTTGCAAGTACATATATTAAATCCAGACATCGCGGCTTTTGAAAGCTGAATTAAAATCGACAAGTAGATGGTGTAAATCGATCCTCTTCTCACGGGTCTTTTTCATTATTTGGCGTATCGTGAATCGCCGATGGTAGATTTACCAGGTATTGAGCCACCTTAAAAAAGCCCCGTAACACACTAACTAGACTATGAACATTGCAAATATTTGAGAACATATTAGCATTTCTATAATGACCTCACGCTTGACGAATCACGAAGGTAAACTCAATCCCATTTCATTGTTTTGTATTTCTTGGATCTCTAGCTCTTTAGTAGCAAAAGTGAAGTTGTGTAGAACAACTCGATAAGCGAATATCTGCGAACAGAGTAGTCATCGAAGTTTTTGCATTGTTTCTGCGCAATTCAGAAGAATAAGTGCGCAATTTTTCAGAAACATTAAGTTTTTTTTCATTTGCAACTTCGCACTGCAGCTAACCCAATACGCGGCCAGTTAGTTAAGCACTTTGTGTTGGCCCCCATTTGTGAGTTCCCAAACGTTTACTGAATAAAGTTTGTCTGCTAAAAACCTTTCGTAAATATATTTCCTCGAACATGTTATAAATATTGCAGGCGTTTAGCAACAGCAGCAGCGTGAATTTTGCACTATATAAATAAATAAATTACATTGACATGCGAAATTCCTCGCAACATTTGAACGTGCAATTAATTCACAAACGCTGCATTGTGAAACGAATAACAAAAACTTTTGCACACTGATGGTTTGCTAGTCTAGGAACAACAAGCAAAGTATAGGAAATAGGAAAGCAAACAAACCAACCAAATGTACAAATAGTATTGTGGCGTTAACTAAGCAAACAGGCAGTGTGAGTGTTGCGTCAAAAGTTCAATTGAGCTGTACTTTTTTTGGTATAGCCAAATAGACTGGAAATTGTTCGGAATTATTTTGCAGGCAACAGTTAAATCATCAAATCCTTTGGCAAACTTCACTCCTTCTCCAGCCGCAAAGCATTGCGTTGATACATTGTTTGTAAATTATTGTTAGATTTAAAATTTCCCACACTTCTACTGCTGAAAAAATGTGGAAATTCATTTGGTTTGTTTCTTCTTTTTATTGTAAGTTTTTTATTGTAATTTTTTTCACTGTTCATTCTTCATATTAACCGATTAGCTTATACATTGCCACAGGTGAAGCGCTCAGCGGTTCCGGCTCATCGAAAACTTTGACACTGCATGAGGTGGAGCAGGACCATACACCCACAAAGGATAAACACTTAATCAAAATGAAAAGAGAGCACAAGGCTGCAAGAACACTGGGCATAATTATGGGTACATTCATACTCTGTTGGCTGCCGTTCTTTCTCTGGTAAGTAATTTTTAAATTAATATCTGTTTACATGAATGTGGGCATTTGTGAAGGCAAACAAAGTACGAAATTGGCTAACATTTTGTTTCTATTTTTTACTTCTCGTAAATTACTTTTCTTGCGCGAAAATCCAGCATTCGACTGCAATGCGGTGATTTATGTGCGCAATTAAAATGAAAAACGAAAACATTCGCTTTAAACGCATTTGAGACTACAATTTTTTTTCGCGATGGATCTGTTCATACATTGAATATTCAAACATTGTATATTGCACTCAGTCTGTAAAAGAGTATTAAGTCTAAATATTTTATTTTATGAAAAACACGAAAAACAAATTGCCATCTAATATCATAGGTACACTTGCGGTCAATAAAAACGCATCACCAAATATAATTGAAATAAGATCACATGAGCAATTTGTTTATAAAGTTAGAATATAAGGGTCATTTTTTTTTTGTTTGGCAACATAGTGTAAATTAGTTATCCACAAAAAGTTTTCTCGAAAATGGTTTTTAAGGAATAGGCAATTAATTTGAAAAAATTAACAAAAATGTACATTCAATGATATTTACCATTAATTAAAAGAAACCAATATGAAGTTAGCTTAAAGTGATTAAATCATTTTCACCAATAATAGTAGAAATATAGACTTCACAATAAGCTCTCCTAATAAGGAGTCGTTCCTCCTTTAGTCTCAATAGTTGCCTGAATTCTTGAAGGCATGTAATTCACTAGGACCTCAATTGATATCCTTATAACGGCACCATACCAAACCAGTTCTAAAATCATTATCAATTGACTTTTATTTGTTGGCTTCTGTTTAGCAACTTAACACTTCATTATGTGCCATAAGTGCTCAATAGGTTTTAAATCTGCGGAGTTTCCAGGCCAATTCAAGCGTTGAATCCCTAGATCGTTCAATGTATTGGTCAACTAAAAATAAAAATTCGAGCTGAATGGGTTCATATACGCCAATTTTGTATAGATGTTTTATACAAGATTGCTTTCCAATCAAAACTTACCCATTTTGCACGATGGCATGACGCTGAGTTATCCTGGAAGATTAGGCGATTGCGGGTACTAAAAAATTGTTAACCACTGTCGCATATTTTTGTGCATTTATTATTCCCGAATTAGAGGCCCCAAAACATGGTATAAAAAGCAGCCCGAAATCATTTGACTTTGAGGAAACTTAACTTCCTTTACTACACAATTATCCTGGAACCTCTCACCACCTGAACGGCACACGTAAAACCAATTTTGTGAGCTTAGCAAATTAAATTTGCTTTCGTCAGACCACATAATCTATTGTCAATCATTTTGATCACAATTTTGGTACTTTTTAGCCTAAGAAATTCGTGCAACCTTCATTTTTTGTGTTAATAGTGGCTCTTTGGCAGGGCGTCTTCCATGTAAACCAACATCTCTAAGCCGTCGGCGTATGGTTTCGACACTTAAATTCACTTGGTGAAAATTTTGCATCTCCGCAATTATAGTAAGTTCACTTTTAAAACGGCTGCTTAAACTTATCCGCCGCATTATGTTATCTGTTCGCTCAGTTACCTTTCGAGGACGACCTGATCACTTTTTACGCTCCAACACATCACTATTCTCTTCTTTTTTTTTTTTTTGTAAAAGGTGAACAATAGTTGAATGGCTACAACAATTCTAGCTGCTATTTGCCGAGAAGATAACTTTTTTTCTTCATCTAATACCAATATGCGAATTTTTTGATAACGCGTTAATCTTCCGATTATTTGGCATTTTGCACACCTTTTCAAATATACCACCAAAACTCGACTATAACTGAACCGTGCGCAACCCAATTTCATAAAACCTAATTTATTTCTCAGTGCTTACTAGATCTATTAGAAATTTTTTCAAATGTACAGTTATATAGCTGAAGATAGTCTACCAAAGTAGTGGTGCGTTTTTATTAACCACAAGTGTATATATTTAGTGCATTGCAAACAGCAGTAATCAGTGAAATTTTACTAATAGGAAATTTAATTTAGTTTCCCAGAAAAAATTACACGGCTTACTGAAAAATGTTTCAAAACTATTTTTTTCTTATTGCTGGCAAAAAAACGCGTTAAAATAAATAGATTTTCATGCAAATTAGCCTAAAGTAAGAAAATCCGTTTTAAAAAAACTAATTTGCTTCTAACTCGCACGAAATCAATATATAAGTCCATTTTTACAAAAACACATAAAGTGGCTGATAGCTTAAATCGTGCAGTATTAATATATTAGAGTTACAGCTATTTTTTTTTTATAATATTGACAATATTTGTCGCTGCTAATTTTGTTTCTTTAATGTTTTATATAATTATATAGCTCATTTAACTATCACAAGGCTAAAAATAATAACTTGTTTTTGTAAAAATGTTACGATAATTTAGACAACTTAAAGATGCATATTATATTATCTTCTCCCATTCTCCTCTTAGAACTTTAAGAAACTTTTCAAGTATGCAGTTTTGTAGCCTATTCAAAATTAGTTTTCTTGAGGACTTCCTTCCAAAATGAACTATCATTTCGTACCTGCATTAGATGAAAGAAAAATTATAAAAATCAACGGAAATTTTTAAGAAGTAAATAACATTTTATTCAACCCAAAACTGAATAGGCTAGAAAACTGCGCTCTTGCAAAGTTTCTTAAAACTCTGATAGGTAACTTGAAAATTTTAGTGTAATTTTTTTCAAATTCGTTAAATTGTAGTACAAAAATTTTCTTTGGTATAGTAAAATTAGCTATATTTTTATTAAAAATTTAGCACTGCGCGATTTAAGTTTGAGCCATTGTATCTCCATCCATTGTAGCCATCTCAAATAAATTAATATAAACAAAAATATGCATTGGCCTTTATTAAAAGAATGACCAAAAAACGAATTTCTATTTTGTAAACCAATAATTCATAGATACATACATATTTACATACACAAAACCTTCAAAAAAAAAGGAAAAATCCGCGCAAAAAAGGAAACTGAGCGATGTTTAAAACTACCGCGTAAAAAATTCGGGTACAAAAAATCGCCTAAACAGAGTATCAGGTGTGAAATGTTGACTGCTTACCGAAAATAGTAATTGGTAGATAAAAATTAAAATCCAACCACTAGACTCATTTATGATGATTTATTAAAAAAAAAATATATATTTATTTTCTACTTGTTATTCGCTATTAAAAATTTGCAACGCAGAGTTTTTGCCTTCTAGGCATTGATTTTTGACTACCACTAACTATTTTCAGTAAAGAATAAGCATTTTACTAATAATGCTTATCATTTTATATTATCAATATGTTGACTGCAATCTCTTGCACCAATCAGTAAAAGTGTATTTTTATATAATTTTTTTCAGTATTTAAAATAAAAAAATATTTTTACGGCGATTTGTTCCAGAGATGAGTATAAAAAAAAAGATTTGAGAAATCAATAACAGTTTGCTGGCAGTGCAAACTAAATTACATTGTCAACGAAAAAAAATATATATGTATGTATATCCACTGCATTTTCTACTGTACCGCGAAAACAGACTTAATTCACATTTTAAGCAGAAAATTACACAAAAATGTTGTTTCAGCTTAATCTAAATGGCAGATATGAGAACTGTGAATGTATTTAGTACATAATCCAAAAAAAAAAAAAAAAATTGGAGTTCATACGCCTTTGTGGAATGTCTACGATAATCACTTGAAGCTTTTGGCAACCATGGCGTATGAGTAATATCTATTGTATGGCAAATCTAGCTATGCAAAATAAAAAAAATAAAACATTTCTAGCTTCCATTGCACCAGGGAAAGCGCGAGAATTTGCTTCCCCTTTCTGATTCCACCTTTTTCCTCTTATACATTAGCTTTTTCCAAGCTGTACGCTTCCATATCAATTTTGACTTAAGTTAACCTCAACTAAAAACTGAGATGGGGCCGTGGTGGATATTTTTCATACCATAATAAATTAAGAAAAATATGGAAACGAAAGAATCAAGCTGGTATATTTATAAAAATACAAACTTTTTCCATGTTAATAAAAACAATAAAAGGATTTCGACCAAATGGAGTTATGCTATATTTTAATCCACTTGCTATATATATGATTCGATTTTAATGAATTTAGGGCTAGACTAATATACTGGGGGTTCGCTAGGTGGCGCTGGCGTCGAGATATCGATTATATATCGATTTTTAATATACAATTTTAATGAATAACATTGAAGGTATGATGAAAAATAGATCCTGTAAACGATGTTCGAATCGAGTTATTAAGAAAATTCTTCACTATAGTTCGATAAGATAAAATTACACATCTTTACTATATTCCAGACTACATAAAGTTTACTCTCAAGGTAATTACAGCTATTTGAAAGCTCGTCCAAAGAAAGTCGAGTAAAATAAGTCAACTTCAGAGTTGAATTCATCTTACACTAAAAAAAAAGTTTACTGGATTGAGGACGAACAGTTTTGAAAAAGAAATTTCGGATGGGATGGCGCAAAACAAGCTTTTGTAATAATTTGGAAAACACATTTTTTATTTCATGGAGTTTTTATTGATGGAGCTTTTATTCAGTAATCGGAACTTGAAAAAAAATCTGATTTATTAAGTGGTTAGACTAGTTTGGGTACCGGGACATAGTGACATTGCAGGGAACTGCATGGCTGATGAGCTCGCTCGGCAGGGTACCCTGGAAGTCATTTCTCTTTGCATGGAGTGGGTGGGAGCTCTTTTGGCTGCCTACGGACTTCTGATGGACAGTTGGCTCTCTGTCGTCTCAGCGAGCGCTGGGAAATTGCCACGACAAGCAGAATTGCAAGGTCCGTCTGGCCAAGAGTGGATCGTGGGCGTTCAAAGGAGCTAAGCGGCAACTCTCGACCCTCGTAGATGTTGTGACTGGTCATTGTATGTTGGGTATTCATGCGGTTAGGCTGAACATAGTCTCTGACCCTTTCTGCCGCAGCTGTATGGACAGGATGAGGTGGATTCATCTTTTCATTTTCTGCTCAGCTGCCCTGCCTTTGCGAGACTAAGGTTCAAGTACCTAGGCTTGCACTTCTTTAGGACTCCAGAGGAGCTCTCTGGGGTGGGGATTGGTAATTTGCGTGACTTCATTCGAGGTACACAACGTTTCTCAGGTTAATCTTTTCCGATATTTCCGATTCACGTTACCGTTCATAAAACAGGTGGTATCACAATGGACTCCTACTATGTCTAAGTGAGTTCTCACTGCGGGAACTACCACCGTAACCTAACCTAACCTAGGTAGTTTAAAGCAAACAAATATTTCAGAAACTCATCTAGATGTTTTAGGAAAAATTTCATAAAAAAATAAAGTTCAGTTATTCTATTTATTAGGAAATTGTGTTGCTAAATATATAAAGCACCGATTCACCTTATTTAAGGTCTCACATACTGACTCATTAACCCGAGTTTTATGTGCAACGGCGTAAGCAGTATTTTTACTAGATCAACCAAATGTTTCCTGTTTTTGTGAAATTTGCCTACATCTAGAGATTCTATTTCCTTTTATTTTTTTTCGTGATTCTTACGATATCTGCTATTCTGTTAGCATAAAAAGCGCAAATGATTGGTAAGTTCAGACTTTTGTCCTAATCACATAACAGTTATGGTTTTCAGATCATCGCATATTTGTCATTAATATTCCTTATAGTTTATCTTATCCAAAACGCAGTTGAATGTTTCGTATTCCTCTTTTAGCTTCGTGGAATAGACTGTTGAAATACTTGCATACACATTTCCATTATGTTGTAGGAGTGATTTTAAACTTCAAATAGATGAGTCTATAGACAGCCTCCAATCGTTAGGGACATAAAAATTTGATTTTAATTTATTGATTGATTGATTGATTGATATATTTAGTAATATTGTATTACCATAAATTTACAAATTTTTTTTTTAGCTTCGCCTGCGTTACATTAATTTTGTTCTCTTATATATTCGATACATTTCTTTTTAAATATATAATAATTGCTTTCTTTTTTTAAATTTGAATTTAACGTATTGTATAAACTTAAACCTTTATAAAATACAGTCTTTTGCGCTGCCGCAGTTTTCTGATGCTGTAGTCTGAAGTCGTTCCCGTTTCTCAGACTGTATGGCTGCGTTTCGCCCACATATGTCATTTTGTCTTGTATGTATTTCGCCATTTGTCCTCTTTTTGCCTTGAACACCATTGTTAAGGTATTAAGTTCTAGCCGTTGCTTAACATTTAACCATTTAAGTGCTGTCAGCATATATTGCACCGATGTGTATTTACTGCATCTTAGTATGCATCGTGTTGCCTTATTTTGTAGTTTTTGTAGTCTTTCTATTTGTGCGTTGTTGCAACACGCATATAGTAATGTTGCACAGTATTCGAAATGTGGTTTTATAATTACATTATAAATCTTCACGGCCAGGATCATCGACATTTTTCTTCGGATTCTTTTAAAGAAACCTATCTTTTTCCCAATCTTTTTAGATATGAATTCTATGTGGTTGTTGAATTTTAGCTTTTTATCGATGATAATACCCAGATATTTTATGCTGTCTACTTTTTCAATGATTTTATTGTTTATTTTTATTTCTTCTTCACTTCCCATGTTTATTTCCATCCACTTTGTTTTTTGCTCATTAAGTTTTAGTTTATTCATTTTCAACCATTTGTTTACATTTTCTATGTCTGTCATAAGTTTTATTTTACATTCTTGCGCATTACTACCTCTTGCATATATTAACGTGTCATCGGCATACATTATTGTTTTACAGCTTTTTATAACATTAGTCATATCATTTATGTAAATGACAAATAGTAGAGCGCCTAAAACAGATCCCTGAGGGACACCCGTTTTCACATTCACGTAGTCCGATACACTGTTATTTATTTTAGTTCTTTGTGTTCGTTCATTTAAATATGTTTTGAACCAGTTAAGCTCTTTATTCCTTATCCCGTATTTCTCGAGTTTTTTTATCAGTATTTCGCGATCTATAGTTTCAAACGCGCGCTTAAAATCTAGGAATATTGCCATAATTTTCTTATTCTCTGTGGCTTTCCAATCGTTCACAACATAGTTGACAGTAGTTTCACATGAGTAATTTTTTCGGAATCCTGATTGGTATTTCATAAACAGATTATTATTTTCAAAATACTCTTCCAATTGTATTTTAACCACTTTTTCTAGGATTTTTTCAAGAGTTTTTAATGTGTTTATTGGCCGATATTCCTCACATTTTACTGTTCCTTTAACCTTTTCAACTGGTGTTACCATTGTGTCTTTCCAACTATTTGGAAATATTCCTTTCATAAGGGACTCATTTACTATTTCTGTTAAAGGTTTTGACATTGTTTTCCAATTATCCAAAATAATTTTAGGGCTTACTTTCTCAAAATCTGATTTGTTTTTCATCATCTTACATATTTTCTTCAGTTCGTCTTGGTTTGTTTTGCGAAACTTGAAACTATGCGGAACGTTTTCTATTTGGTTTTCGTATTGCACATTATCTATTGATTTTCTTATGTCTTCTATACTATTTACGAAATAATTATTAAAATTATTTGCAATTTCATATTCATTTTCGTAAACTTTATTGTCAAATATCACATATTCTATCACATTTTTCTTTTCTTTTAACACTAGTTTTTTTATTTCACTCCACATTTGTTTTTGGTCAGATGCTTGATTTATTTTATTGTTTATATATTTCTTTTTTTCGTTAATAATTTGTACCTTGTAATAATTTTGGTATTTTCTTAGAGTTTCCAAATTTTCGTTCGTGTTTTTTTCTAGCGCTGCTTTATATAGCTTATCTTTGTTTTCTTTAATTTTTCTTAGATTGTTATTGTACCATACATTCGACGTCCTGCCTTCCGGTATAATTTTCTCCACTGTAAATTTTTTTATTGTGTTTATAAGTCCTAACTCTATTGCTTTTGCATTGTCATGAATGTCTGATTTAGTTTCATATATTTTCTTTGGTAAGTTCTTTCATAAAACATTGTTTATTGTATTTAAAAATTTTTACTTTATTTCGTTTAACATTTTTCTCATATCTTTCTATTTCTATCTCCACTTCTATGATCGCATGGTCCGATATTTTTTCGTAATCGTTAACATTAGCACTTACTGCGTACATGTTATTAATTAAATAGTCTATTAAAGTTTTTGAATTTTTTGTCACCCTTGTATAGTCTTCAACACTTTATTTTAAGCAGTTATCATTTAAAATACCTTCTATTCTGCGTTTATATGTTCCTTGTTTCTTCCAATCGATATTAAAGTCTCCCGCGATTACAATATTTTTCGAATCTTCCGTTAGTGTTTCAATATATTCCTCAAAGAAGTCAGCGAATTCTTTTTCGGAGCTACTTGGCGACCTGTAAACAGCCACTGTCACTACATTCATATTACCGAAAATACACTCACAGGATGTTATCCATATTTTTGAATCAATAGATTTCCGTTTTACATTTCTTATTTTCCATTTGTTTTTAACATAAATTGTTACACCTCCTGTATGAGCGGAGTTCGAAAGGCAACTAACTGTTCTGTAATTGGGAATATTTATTTCTGAGTCGTCAATATTTGGTGTTAGATGTGTTTCCGTAAGGAATATTATGTCGATATCTCTTTTGTCAATGGCAATTTCTAAGTGTTCAAAGTTATGTATAAGTCCCTGGATATTGGTGTATATGCCTTTTATAGTCTTTGGCTGCTAGTACCCAATGCGTTGTTTTTTCAATTTTAACTTATTTTCGTATACTGGACAGGTCCTACTTGTTGTTAGATGGTTCTCGTCAACACCTAATTTGAGTGTTTCGTTTGCTCGAATGCAGTTTATGCACTTGTTGGTATACTCTTTGTTACATTCTTTCGTTTTATGTTTTCCGAGACATTTCAGACATACATCTTCACTTTTACACTCAGCGGCCTTGTGGTTAAATCCTTTACATTTAAAACAGCATAGAACACTTACTCCGTCATAAATTTTACATCTCTCCCATCCAATATTTACCTTCTCATTGGCTAACACTGTTGGAAAAGTTTCGATGTCGGTTTCAATTGTGGCATTATAATATGATATATTATTTCTTTTCACTTCATATATATTCACTAGTTTTAGATGACTTTTTTCAAAAATCTGGTTTTGCGCTCTCAGTTTTTCTACCATTTCCTTTTCTTCATGTTTGAAATTCATTCGTGATATCATAAAACTTGGATTTACCTTTTTTGGTATTTTTATTTCATAGTCATTACCGATTTTATTTTCTAGTGTAGACTTTATCTTTTTCTGTTCTTCTATATTTTCACTTTCAATGATTACAATACCGTTTCGCTTATCTTCTATGTTGGTGATTTTCAAATTTTTCGGGTCAATTTTCTTATTTAGATCTTCTTTTGTTTTATCACTATTTTGATTCATTTTAGGCTTAATAATTATTGGTGCAATTTTTTTCAGATCTGGCACCACCTTGCCTTTTACCATCTCAGCGAAAGTGCTTTGGCAGCACTGCTTATTGTTTACAATTTTTTTAACTTCACCACACACTTTCTCACTTTCTTTAGTGTTTTTTGTAAGCTCTTCGCATATCTTTTCACTTTGTGATTTAAATTTTTCTGTGATTTGGCACAGGGTTTTCATTTCTTTTACGCTTTTTTCACACGATTGTTGGGCAATTTGTACAGTTTTGACTCGCTCAGTATATCTTGCCTCTATAGCTGCAAGAAGGTTTTTTATTTCAATTTCGTTGTTTTTAATTGCACTTTCGAACTCGTTTCTATACTCTTTTAAACGGTTTCCATTTACTTTAACTGTTTCGTGAATTTCTCTAATCGCCATGTCAACATTTTGGATATATGTAACACAATCTTCGCAAATGAATTTTATCATGCAGTTTGTATTTAGTATATTACTGGCATATTGATCAATTCCCGCGCACTTTGTTGACATATGATACACCTTTCCACAAACTCCCTCACATCTTATTCCCGATTCGCCCCGTATTGCACTTTTACATTTAGTGCACTCCGGCATTTTTGTATTAGATTCAGCGTCTCTTTCGCAATTATTACCAGTCACTTTAAATTAAATTTATTAAATACAGCGTCTCTTTCGCAATTATTACCAGTCACTTTAAATTAAATTTATTAAATATTTTCTGCACAAAGAAAATTTTCTTCCGCTTTTTCACAAGAAACAACCGCACGCTTCAACGAATCGTCTTTCATTATTCACAAAGACTTTGGACGTTGATACAGTAAAATAAGGTTTTATCCCCACCTACAGTTTACAATTTTCTGAACTCCTTCTCTCTATTTCTATACGTACTTATTTCGAACTTTTTCAAACAGTTTTCCTTTCTTAAAATCTGCAGCTGTATACTTTAACATGTCTTTTGCAATCCTGATCCATCTAGTAAAATCATTTAGCGATTTTTCATCATAAAGCTGAGTAGAAATGTCTTTATGACCATCGTTGTACTCCGAATCAATCTCATCAAAATCACTATAATCAAACTCAAAATAATGTCTAAATCTCTCTTTTCATTTGTGTCTACTTCCATAGAACTTTCTGTCTCGTTACCGATCTCCATTTTGTCATCATCGTATTGAGAAGATTTTACTGTGGTATCTAAAGCAACTATAAGTCTTTTTACTGGAGAAACATCTGCATATTTTATTTTAGATTTATTTTTGGCATTAAAATCCATAGCATGATCTTCGCCAAATTGTAGGAACTGTAAATTTTTACTTTTTCCTTACCGGACCATCATGATCACCCAAGCAAAACGCATGATTTTAGGCACCCATTGCTCATTGTCGTCAAGTATCGACATATGCAAGTATTTAAAAAAAAATCTTTATTGGTTTGAGATATTTTTTGTATGATAATTTAAAATTTCAAAACTACCATAGATATAACCAAACACATGTGTGCCCTTAGAACAAATATGAGTTTTTCTTGTAGCCCTTAACTCTCCTGAAGCTAAGTTACCAACCAAAGAAGAGCCATAGGCCCACCCTGGCCAGCCGTCGTCACTGGGTTAGCCCTTCTCTGTATCATAAACCTTTTTTTGCCCACTTTTTTCATGAAAGCATTTTTTGAACTTAGAAACTTCGCCGGAAATTTCCTGTGCCCGCCCTCACCATGTGGAGGGCCATAGCTACAAAAGTAAAAAGGTGATTAGTTAATTTAAATCTCAGATTCGTTTTTGGCGCATCAACTTACCCTTCATCTGTATGAAACAAAACCCTTTTTTTGTTTGTGCCTGTAATTATTCTGGATATAGTAAATGAATTTGGACAAAAAATTAATACGCATATTTTTGAAAAATTTTAATTTTTGATTCCAATTTTTGTTTTCGATTGGTTTTGAAGCCTGGAATGTGAGCGCTGCTGAAGACAGCAGCGGTTTGCATATCATAAATGATGTTTTGTAAACAAATTGACAATTGTTGATACTCAAGTTAAGATGGTAATAAAAATTTTCTTCCGTTTCTTCAACTCGTTCGCTGCGAAAGTTCACTTAAAATTTATTTTTATCTATAAATCTCGCCACTCTTGAATTCTCCCGCAAAAATTCCAACTTGACTGAAATTCGTGGTGGTCCAGTTGAAAAATGTTTAATTGAAATTCCTTTCATTTCAAATAGAGCTTCTATTCTTTCTCGTTTTCGGAGCTTTAATTATTGTAAATTTTAACTTCCCATTCATATGTGTGCATTTATCTTTTTGCAACTAATGTGTATACCTGCTTTTAAATAATGCAATTTCAATTCAGTAACTAATTAATTGCCTTAGGTTTTTGTTTTTAAATTCGATAAAGTTTTCATACCAATTTGTACAAGTAAATTCACAGTTGCCAAGAGCAAAATTCTTTGAATTTCTTTTAAATAAGTAACCCCGAATAAGTACGGAAAGCGCCGCCGGTATCTGATAAAAATCTATCAAAAGCAGCGCTTTGCTGCGGTCGATGGAAAAGCGAAATAAATAAATAGTTGTAAAGTAAAAGGAAGCCAAAAGTCCAAAGCTTGTGGGAAAATGCTACTATGTACCTAACAAAGCAAGGAAAGGAATGTATTCTTGCGATGTACTTAAGTTGCATTCCATTCCAGTGAGCAAAAAAAAAAAGATAAAAAGTTATCTAATACTACTTTTTGTTAGCGCGCAATAAAAAACCCTACTGTTAACTTTATGTAATTTTGCCAAACATTGTCCGATGTTTAAAGTAAAATACAAAAAAAGCTAAGAGGAAAAGGAATGAGCAATAGCTAAAGAGTTGGTGAAATGAAATGAAAGTTAACAAAAGTTGTGGTTGAGCAAATGGAATTTTGTTACTTTTTTCAAAAAGCCAAATATATTTATGTGCACTTAAAATGTTAATCCTTTTAAGCGGAAACTTTTTTCCACTAATTCGCTTCTCTTCTTTTTCATCCCCTTACTTACCTAGGTACACCATCACCACTCTATGTGATTCAGTTGCGCCCGACATTGTGGTTGCCATACTCTTCTGGATCGGCTACTCCAATTCAACACTAAATCCCCTAATCTATGCTTACTTCAATCGCGATTTTCGGGAAGCATTCCGCAACACCCTCCAATGTCTCTTCTGCAATTGGTGGAGAGATCGCGGTCTGCCACTTGACATCGATATTCGACGCTCCAGTTTGCGGTATGATACGCGCGCCAAAAGCGTCTACTCCGAAAACTATTTGAGCGTCAGCCAACCACCAAGGCGCACCAGCCAGTTGGTCGATAGTTTATAATATAGCCGTGATGATTCGCTTTTGTCGGTGACGCGCACACCGCCACAACGGTCCACGTCAATGCAATTGCTGCCAACCCAACAGTCGTTGACGATGAGTGATACGGCGCCGCCAACGCGACCGACCACCGCCGGTGGTATGCATCAATTGGCCCCGCTCCCGCTGCCATCGTACGTCGGTAAACGTTTGCTCGAGATTACGCCGAGTGTGGGGCATGATGTGCGTGGCATTGACGTCAAGGGGAGGAATGTTAAATCAAATCATGATAAAATTGGTGTTGGTGGGGGCGCTGATGATGGTGATGATGATGATGATGAACCGCAGCAGATACAAATCGAAATACCGTTGGCGTATGTGAAGAAATGGAATAAAAGCAATAAAAGTGCAACAACAACAACAACAACAGCAACAGCTGCTACGGTAAGCGCTACAACCACAACAACAACAACGGCTCTAACAGCCGCAGCGGTCAATGGTGTAGCTGCTACTTGTTCTGTGACTACAACTGCAATAACAACAACAACAACAACAGTGACAACGCCCAAAGGCACCGAAATACAGGCACACACACACGTTTAGGATGGAAGTAGAAAGCGCAGTTTGAAAGAAACGATAATGAAGTTTGTAAAAAAAAAACAAGCAAAAAAAAATATATTTATAAAACCAAAAAAAAAACCACTCTGCTAAAAAAAAGTGTTGTTAGTATAAAAAAAAAAAAACTAAAAGTAATTAAACTAATAGTAAAAATAGAAATACACTGCTTAATATAAACTTACTTCATACATACATACATACATCCATAATATGGCAATAATCATGCCCTCTCACCTATCGCCAAAAATAAACACGAAATATGTATCTGAAGTCCGCTAGACCTCTACTAACAACTTTAAGATTTTCGGATTTTTGTTTTGTTAATTGAAAATACGTGCCCCAAAAATAAAAAAACAATGCCAACAGTATTTCAGAAAAACTCAAATGTATTTCAGAAAAGGGCAAATGAATTTCAGAAAAGGGTGAATCAATTTCAGAAAGCCACAATTGTATTTCAGAAAAACTCAATTGTATTCCAGAAACGCACAAATGAATTTTAGAAAAATTGAAATATATCTTAGAAAAGTACAAATGAATTTCAGAATAATAATTTTAGAATATTTTTGGCTAAGTATGTCCGGTTTCTAAATCTATACAATTGTTAAATCTCTGTGAGAAATTAAGTAGACCGCGCAAATATTGATGACACCGCCAACAGCAGCTTAGCTTCGTCCTTCAGAATTCAATATAAAACAGCTTACAGTTGGGTGCGTTCAGGCTGAGTAGAAAATCGACAAATTGTCCCATCATAACGCTCAAAAATATAACTTTAAGAGGCCAAGTAGAGCCGCTCACAAGGGTCTAATTTTATATGGATTTAGAAACCGTTATATTCTATCACATATAACGCACATATGTATGTCAATGTCCATTTGAGTTTTTCTGAAATTCATTTGCGTTTTACCGAATAACATTTGTGTTTTCTGAAAATCATTTGCCCTTTTCTGAAATTCGTTTGAGTTCTTCTAAAATATTATTGGAAAAGGTGTAGCTCAATAGCAACAAATGGATACCTCTTAAAACTAGAGTTGAAAAGTGTGGAGTACTTTGGGAGTTGAGTTCTTCAGAAAACATACATAGATCCTGTTAAGAATCGAATATTTTTTAAAAGTCTAATTAAAATGTTCGACATTTTAAATCAATTTTCAGTTTTCAGTCAATTTTTGGCAGGGGAGCGATTGTTGTCAAATGGAGCGCAAAAATTTTCTAAAAATCATGTAGATAAAATTCTATCTCAGTAATTTTTTTTTTAACTTAAAAGTCGACTTTGATGTTGTATTTATTCGTTTACCTATTTAATCATCCCCATCGCTAAATCCATCCTTATTCGATTATCGAAGATTTTACAAAAATGGTATCGCTGACTTCGAATAGCTGCTATAACTAATACATCCAAAGTATAGGGTACGTTCGCACTGCAATGGATTCGGTGAGAGTGTTTCTGTAGATAACTCGAAAGTTCGAACTACGATCGACTCAGGAATAGTCCCGAATATTTAAACGGACCACAAAATGAACGGACCAATAAATGAACCACAATGAGTAGTACTGCGTACTTTTGAGCTCATTTGGGTACTGAGTAATTTTGAGTTCATTTGGGTACTGAGTACTTTTGAGTGTTTTAAAGTTTATTTGGGTAGTGAGTAATTTTGAGCAGGCCATGTAGCGATTACAAATGTTATTTAAAAAAAAAACTTTTTAGCTGTTATTTGATGAGTCTTCTTTAGTTTTATTGTTGTTTGCAAAATGAATCGATATATTTTGGGCTTTATTTATTAGTTGAGAAAAAATCGCTATTCTTAGAGTTTCATATTTTGCTCTGAAAATAATCACCTAAAAACAAAATATTATTTCTGAGCAATAAATAAAATAGGAAAAATAACGACTGTTTTCTAAACAAAATATTAAACTGAAAAATAGCGATTAAATTTAATTTTTGACATAAAAATCCAAAATATAAAAATCAATGCCAATGAAAGTAGGTATTGTGGCAAAGAGGTTATTGCTTTAATCTTTATACATATAGAATTTCTCCTTCACATGATTTTTTGAGTTAAAATTTAAAAACTAATCGTTATTTGCGATCTTCCTTTCTTGAGTGTTTTTGAGTATATTTCGATACTGAGTACTTTTTAATTCTTTTGACTTCATTTGAATACTGGTTTCTTTTGTTCTTTTTGTTAGCTCGACTGGATACTGAGCACTTTTGAATAACCAAAATCGACAAGAATCGGGTGCTGTCCTTTTAAGAACCGAGTTCTAAGTATTTTTGGCACCCCCAAACTACTTCAACATCTTTAGCCATTAATGTTTCGAAGACCAAATAATTTTCGACAGCTTTTCTTTTCATGCAGTTTCGCATCATGTAAGAATTGGATATATGTATGTTATATGTTTACTACAAAAAATGCTTAGGAACAGATTCCCTTAAGTAAATATATACAATTGCGCTCTCAAAAAAAAAACGGCTTAAAATGGCGTTATCTTTTTTTCAAATTTCGATATTTTCTTCAGCTTGTGTAAATTTTCTTTCAAAATTTATAAAAATCTACATAAATTAAAATATATCGTGCCTTAACCGCAAAGTTGTATGTAATTTACGTTCTAATATGAACCTGCTGTAAATCTAAACGGTATATTCTGGCATCACAAATCTCATTATTATTATTCCGTTGAACACTTTTTGAAACATGTTTTAAATATTTCATGATCTAAAGTGATGTTTTTGGAAAGCATATTAAACAAAATTATATTTATTTATTTATAAAAAAAATCATTTTGTTTAATAATTTTATTTTTATTTTTATTTATTTATAAAAAAAAATCATTTTGTTTAATGTTTTTCGGAAATATTTTCGTTGATTTTTTTTTTAAATATCTATGACGAATTTTATAATTCCTATGGCAAAAAGAAGTACCGATTTCTCTAATATGACGTGTGATATGCACCCTAATGTCCAAATGTAGTACAAGCAAAGCCCCCTCAGATTCTGAGAGTTAAACAAAATTACAAAATTGAATACTACCCTTGTTACAAATAAAAATTTTACACTCCCATATACGAAACTGATTTAATATTAACATATTTGTATGAGTTTTATGTCAACTTTTTAATAAAAAAAAAAATAAAAAACGTAGTAAAATTTAATCACATTGCAATAATTAGCAGAATTCCTTTATATAACGGCTTTTTGTTAAAATTCAACTTCAACCAAGCACACCTCCTGGCTTCATTTAATCAATTCGCGCCGTTTTTGCCACAGCCTTTTCAATACCCTACATATGTACATACACATGTACATTTATGTGTACTTGTATGAGTAGTTTTCAATTAATTAGCAAATGTGCGCCTGAATTAGCAGCCAGCACAGCATCGGTGGTACGAACAGCTGCCGCATTTGAATGAAATTTTAATCAGGCGCAAAGTTTGCGCGGAAATTAAATTTCAACTTTCACTAAAAAAAAAAAACACAAAAAAAAAACAAAAAAAAAGAAGCAAATAGATGCAATAATATCCTACACATATGTTGTCAAATAAAAAAATGTTCGGTTTTTTTCCTTTTGTCATTTATGCGCATTTCGTTTGCAACAAAAATTATATAATCACTTTCAATTAACTTAACAAGAGAGACGTGAAAGAATGTTGCGCTAAAACGAACACGTACTTATTAAATAATTTTAATTATTTCACTACATTACAATATATTCAGTACAAATTGTATTTACAAGTAGAGATTTTAAGTTGATTTCATTTTTACTTTTTATTGCTCTTTTGTTTTCGTTTTTTTTTTTTTTGGTTTTTTTTTTTTTTTTGAATCAATAAAAACATACATTTAATGAGAGTGTGGAATTAATCGTAAATAAACAATTTTACTTTAATACGAAAATTACTCGAGGAGAGTTCGTTAATATTGTAGTTCACGTAAATGCAGTGTGCATGCATTGCAAACAATGTAAATTAACTAATTAAAGATATGTAAATAAATTTAAAAAAAAATAACAACAAACAAATTAAGTAAACTCATACAACTGTGACTGCGTAATTTCATACGCTAGTAAATATTTTCAGTTTGTTTATGCGAGCGTGAATAGTGCGCGATGTGGAAGTGGCTATGTTTGTTGTTGTTCACATTGTAAGCCAATTAAAAATCGATGTGTAATTGAACAGAACTAAATGCAATCAAATATTTATAGGAAATTTCAAATCAATTTGAATAATTGGATTATTGTGAAAATTCTATTAAGAAAACGACTGCTAGGAAATAAGCCTATTTGACACAAAAAAAAAACACAAAACAAATTATGAATTATCGAAGAAGAAAAAAACACACAAAGAGAAACGCAAAAAGCTTCTAACAGAGCAAATTTTCACTCAAACAGTAATGCTATCAAATTAAATTTTAAAAATTTTTGGCCATGGATTTTCTGTCATCGATAATTCTACTATGCGCCGCCGCGACCAATAATGATGGTTGAGAATTTGTGCAATCATTGGAAATTTCACACAAGCTGTTGTGGAATTGCAGCCAAGGCGAGTTTCAGTAATAGAGTTCGGATTATATGCAAAAAAAAGAACTAAAAATAAGCCGAAAAATAATGTGTATGGGAAATATATAAATTTGTACACAATCTGCTTATATTTAGTTGTGTAGGTAAATATTTTTAAGCTTTTATTTTTTAACAGGGACCGCAAATAGCAAATAGCAATTATTGTTCGAACTTCAACTCAAAAAAATCATGCGGAAAGAAATATGCCACACTTATAAGGATTAAAGCGACTTACAATAAGAACTACCTTAGGTTAGGGTTAGGTTGGAGTGGCAGCCGCCTGCAGCGGCTCACTTAGGCCAGTATTAGGAGGCCCATTGTGTTACCACAAGGAAAAATTTGTACCATCCAAGAGGAAAATTACCCCTCACCAAACCATTTTGCCAATTTCAAGAACGATTAGTACTCAATACAAATACTTTTTTCAATAACTTTCAATTACTTTGAAGTACTTGGAAAGGGATTGCAATTCTTTTAGCGAGTATTTTCGAGTACTTTCGAGTACTTTCAGTACTTTATGGTATTTCTAAATATTTTCCAATTACAAGTACTAGTACTCGAGTAGTAATTGATACAAATGTAATGTACTTTGAAAAGTATTGAGTACTTCTCTGGAAAGCCAAAGTCCTTAAATTGCTACTTAGTACGAGTAGTACTCATGACTTAACAGGTACGGTTTAAAATGAAGTATGTTTCGTAAAACTTTAATTAATTTAATTTGATAATTCGCCAAATTCGCATAGGCGATCATAGCGCCAGTTCTTGATTGATTGACCGAAAAATTTATAATTTTACATACATATTTTGTTTTGGCCTTATATAAATTTTTCTGAAAACCAGTGCTATTTATTGAGCTCGAGGCCGGATTTTTATTTAAGGAATAATTGAGAAAACAACGATTTTTCAAAGTGGTAGAAGTTTTCTCAATAATTCGCTAAATAAAAATCTGACCCCGAGCTCAATAAATTACACTGGTTTCCAAAGAAATTTATATTCAAAACTTACCTTGCACTACGTAAATATTTACCAAGCCTACACCGACTTTTTGCCGGTTTTTGTGACAAAAAAGTTGTATCTTCTTAGAACAAAACTCGAACAATTTCCAATTGATTGTCGACTGACGTATTAGATACCATAGTTGGTGAAGCTTAGCAAAGACATGCGAATATATGAAAGAAGCCTCTTAAAATTTAAAAAGAAAATGTTAACTTAATCCTTGTTCGTATAACAAACTACAAAATGAAAAAGTTGAGATAGTTAGGGCTAGAATATTTTTTTGTTTGTTTTATTTTGTTGCCTAGTGTAACCGTGTCTTATGGAAACTAGACATACTATTTCATACAATTGGCATAACTTTGGTCCGATGTTTTTTTAAGGAATGAAAAAATGTACCACTCTCAAAATATACCCAAAAGACCAGGACGACAAACTGAACTCTAGCTACTCCCTCGGTTTTAAAGATATCTGACTGAAATTCGGTGGGCAGTTGCATTTTAAAATGCATTAATCTTTAACGGGAATCAAAAACAACGGAACATACAACTGATGATCCAAATAGGTCCCACACCTAAGAACATGAAATTGGGAAACCTTTTTTTTCATGAATAGATGAATTGTAAATAATCGTACATCCTCTGACAAAACCTAATAGCATAAGCTAAAAAAAATCAAATCAGATGAAGACTTGAATTAAAAAAAAAAACAAAGTCTGCATCTAAGTACACCACAGTACACAAAATTACAACAACAAAACATCAAAAATCAATTTAACTATTTGTAACAAATAAACAAATGTAAAAATCTGAATTAGTGACAATCGAAAGCAATAAACTTTAGAAGCATCATATGAGAAACATATGTACATATATAAAAACGTAGCAGTATAATTTTTGTTAAATGCAAAATACAATAAATTTAGAAAAATTATTAGCATAACTGAAAATAAGTATACCAAACATAAGAACCCCTTCATTATGGCATTGGAGTAAAAAGGCCAAAAAACAAAAACCAAAGAATATAACATGCAAAACCCAAAACTAACTAGACAAAATATTTATTTGAAAAACCAAAAATAAATAGAATTAGACTGTACGGAGTAATAGTATCGTAATAGAGGAGAGAAAAGTCATTTGTATATTGCTCAAAAGTGCAAAATATGGAAACAGTTTGGAATAAAATACAGTACACATCTCGTTAGAAATAAAATATAAGTATGAACAGTAAAAAAAAAAGAATCCACAAGTATTACAGAAATAATTATTGTTTAACATGGGCTACTTCCTGAATGCAAATTATTGCAGAAAAAAATCATATATACATAACTTCCATTTGTAGCCGAAATACTGAGCAGTAAATTTCCTTTCGCTAGAAAGACGAAATTTTCGCATGCAAAAAATATGTACGTAAAATGTCCAGCCAAATCGAAAATCCACACTACACGAAATAAAATATGATTTGAAGCAAACAAAAAATAGTGCATAGACAAGAACAATACCAAATATGTAATTTCAATTGTAAGCATCAAAATACAAGCAATAATGGTTGTTTATCGTTAGCATAAACCAAGTAAAATTTCAATAACAGCAATACATCAAAAAACAAAAAAAAAACACAAAAATCAAAATAGGTTAAAGGTACTGAAAAAATAAAAATCAAGATACAATAAATTTGTTCATATGGCTTCCAAATGCGTTCCCAAAATATCTCAGTAAGGAACTGATTTTAGGAAAACCAAATTAGAAAAAATTATCTAAATATGTTTGTGTAAAGTGGGCCTTCTAAATCTGAATTATTTTGCGGGAAAAATTCCAAAGTCAAGTCAGAAATTCAAATATTCATTTAAGACTACCAAGAATTGAAGAAGCTGCGAAGAAACCAAGCCGATTTGTTTAATTACTGAAACTTTCTCCTTTGAAGCACAACAAAAGCTTAGCCTTATCTCTAAAATTGAGTTTTCCGAACACTTCCAAAAATTTACTACTTGCACGAAACCGGTTACTAATTTCAAAATGAAACCAAAAACTGTTGGAAGTAGTAGTACTCAAATATTTTTTTTTTTTAACAGAAGCAACCAGGACCCGTAGCGCTTATAATTTTTATAAATAGCTATATCATGAATTAGTCGTTATTTTATGGTTTTAATTTTTTCGATTACACTTGAACGATATTTTGTGATTGTGATTCTTTTGATTTAATTTGATAGTTACTTTAAATTTTTTATTTTTTCGATTAAATTTGGTAGTTATGTTTAAATTTTTTATTTTTTCGATCAAGTTTACCGTAAGTTTTTAAATTTTATTTTTTCCATAACATTTTATCTATATTTTTTTTCCGATCCAGTGTGATCGCTATATATATATTGATTTTGTTATAATCAAATTTGATCGCCATTTTTCTATTTTTATTTTTCCGATAAAATTTCATTCATATTTTCTGGCTTTTATTTTTTCGAACAAGTTTGAACGCCATATTTTAATTTTATTCTTTCGATAAAATGTTTTCGATATTTTGCGATTTTTATTTTTCCAATTAAGTCTGATCGATATTTTGTGATTCTTGGTTTTTCATCAATTTTTTCGTTAATTTTTAATTTTAATTTTTAGTTTCATATTTTATTGATATTTTGTGATTTTTTGCGTTAAGGTTGATCGCTACTTTTTAATTTTTCTTCGATCAAATTGTATCGATATTTTGCAATTTTTATTTTTTCTATTAAGTTTGATGTATATTTTTTCATTTTAGTTTTTTATCAAATTTGATCGTTTATTTTTTAATATTTATTTTTAGTTTTATATTTTATAGATTTTTTGCGATTAAGATTGATCGTTACTTTTTATTTTTTTTTCGATAAAATTTTATCGATATTTTGCGATTTTTATTTTTTCGGTGAAAAATAATCGTTACCCTTAGATTCCAAATTCTTCGATCATAACAAAAAAAGATTGTCGGCGAAGGCAATAATAGCAACAACACCAATAAGACGATTTATATTTTATGATCGAACAAATAAAAAAAAACAAAATATCGACACAATATTATCGGAAAAATTTAATTCAAGAAAGACAGAAAAAAATAAAAATCTCAAATTATAGATAAAATTTGTTCGAAAAAGTATAGCTCACAGAATAGTGATTACGCAATAATTTGAAACGAAAAATCTTCTAAAGTCTGATTTGCTCAGCATAATCATTGGATCGATATATTCGAATAGTGTTTTGAACGAAAACAAATAAAGAATTTTATGTATTACTACTTTTTTCTGATAATAAATTTATGTTTAAAAACTGTGCTCAATTGGCAATAATTGTGAAAACTCCGCGAGTGAAAAATGTAAATCAGCCTTTTAATTCAGTAGTGCTACAAAAACAAAATAGCTGTGTGTGTGACATTGAAATTTTTTAAATTAGAAAATGAATTTAACCGGCATTTTTCATCATCTATTTGTATTCAAGTTTTTGTATTGCGTTTCCTGGAATTAAGTTGACTGGGTAGCCATCAAAGCACGGCTTTCAAATTGCTTTATAAGTCAGCAACTTGATTCCAGCAAATGCGATGCTAAACCAGCGACGAAAATCAAAAGTGTTAAGATAATTGCAACAAAAAAAAAACAGACAGACGATGTAAGTGAGAAAATGAGCTTTCGGGTGACAAAAGTGAGTGCAATTAAAGTGAAAAATTAAGCGCGAGGAAAGCATAGAAATTTAGGAATCAAAGTTTTTTTTTTTTGTTTCGTTATCTTTTGGGCATAACTGGGATGCGCGATGAAACGTACTTTGCAAATAGAGTTAACAAAATGGTCACGAACAATAAAAGGGCCAAATTGTTTCAATACAATTACACTTGCATTACATACAAGCCGACATCTTGTTACATGAAAATTCTAAAGATAAATAATAGTAAACCAAAAAAAAATTTACTACATTTCTCAAACACACTTTTACGCACTGTCTAAATTTTTCGAAAACACATATTGCTTTTAGTTAAAACCCATATAAATAGTTAAAAGCCCTAATACTGTAGGATCCAACCATTTTTTTTCTACAGAAATAGCACATTTGTTTTACTATAATCTGGTATGCATACTTTTAGGCTTAAGGCAATGGAATTAGCAGTTTACGCTATATGTGTGGAGGGTAGAGGGCGTTTGTCCTTCAAACATATATTAGACTCCCTTTCTGTTCATATTTGAATTTGTGCAGCATCTTTACCAATAGTTCAAATGAAGGTTGAGCGTTTATAACTAAATGATAGTTCATTTTGAAGTTTCTACACTTTCAGTGCGGATATAAGTATAACACTACATTGAAATTAAATTCTGAAGGTAATCAATCGTTCATTAAAATGTTGACTGAAATGTTACAAAAAGCTTTGGTTATACTTGCCGCATTGAAATTATAACTTTTAAAATTAATTGCAGAAAAAAGAAGCTAAGCCTTTCAAAAACTCAATTTTTTCAGTTTGCATTGCTTATCCTATCAGAAACTTTATTAGTTTATATTGACTGAAGACGAAACTTTGGCCCAAAAATATCTATTGGGCTTCCAAAAAACAAAAAAACTAGAAACTTCCATTCTCTAAAGCGAATCCAGTGCTACATATGTGCCACCAGAAAGATACGAAATAATTTGTTTAATTGTTATCCAGGCCTAGAAAAAAATGTCACAACGAATTTCACCTTCATTATTTAAAAGAAATGTAATAAACTAAGTTATGATTTTCTAAGTTAAAACTTTACCTATCATAATTAGCTTAATTAGAATTATATAGTCAGATTAAAAGTCAGCTTATGCAAGACGAAAATTACAAATAAAATATACTCATGTAAATTGTAATATCAATTTATTGTAGAGCTGAAAAAACTACAAAATAAGATATTGCTAAAAATTCAAAATCAAAAGCAAAAAACTAATATGTGTGCGTGTATGTACCAGTTATAGATAGTTTTCAATTTGTTATGATAATAAGCAAATTATTTCATTAAAACTTAGTTTTGCATTTTGATGAAACATGCGATGTGGTTTGTAACACTGTGCAACCATTTTAGGATAACTCAAATCAGCACGGGCTTTTTTGGTATTTTCTAAAAGTATACCTAACCAGATTTGCAAAAGTTAATTCAATTTTTTTTTTTTTTTTTTTTTTTGACTACTAAAGTTTTCATGAACCGTCTAAGTGCTTATGACATAAGCAAAACAAGGACAGGAATTCAAATTTCATTTCATTCACTTTCATTTAAATCTCACATAAAAGTGTAGTTTTGGCGCTTACAAGAAACCCCTTCCAAATCTAAATTTAGAAAGCCGCTAGAGGGTTAAATGTTCTAGAGATTTATTCGGCGGAAATTTTCACTTGAAGTCTTCTCAGACAAAAACTGTATGCGATAAGTATAGAATTAATAAAATAATATATAAAATAAGTTTCATATAAAAATTAGATAACAGTTCTGTTAACATGTAATGTTAACGTTAGAGAAGCAGAGCAAGTGTAATAAATGTTATTTCAAGTGAACACATTCGTTTATCATATTGTATATTGTGAACCTTCACGTTCTTTATATAAATATTTGGTTTCAAAAGTACCGTTGTAAATATACCAAATAAAAATTTTGTGGAACATTTTAGTCGCCCAATAGCTTTCCATGTATACTTTGTGAGGGGTTCCTTGAAGTTAAAACCAAAACGAATTTTACAAAAATGTTTCTCACAACATTTTACTACATATGTATGTACGTCCGAACCTTTAATATATTTTTCAAAACTTTTTCAAATTTTTGAAATTAACTTGAACTTGAAAACTTGAGTAGGCCGTAAAAAGAAAATCCGTAGAGTGTTTTATTACTGGAGTGGTATATTTTCAGAAAATATTAACAAAGTGCGGCCTAGTCTCAGTTGTTGCACAGTGCAGTAGTAGTTGAATAAAAAAATAAGCTAGAATTCCTAGCACTCAGCACAATGACAATGATTAACGGAAATAAACAAATATTTGATGATGGAAGTATTTTGGTTAGGTAAATAAATTTTTTTTTTTTGAGTCAACAAACGAAAACTTAGTAATAAATACCACATTGAAACTAATCAAATAAATGTTAAACTAAACTGAATTACTTATTTGAACCGTAACAATGATGCGCAAAAAAACAACCACTCAATACAAGATACCTGCTTTTTCTGCTAAGCATCAATTTATTTATGAAATTAGTTTATTATGTTAAACTCGTAAGTATTGTATTCAATTTAATTTATTTCTGCAAATAAAGCTAGTCGCACCTAATCCAACCAAAATTGCTAAAACAAAAAAAAAGCATAAAATAAGTAAGAAAATAAAAAACTGCGAAAAATATATTCAGTAAACTTGTATGTATGTATGTAGATATTTTTGTAAAGTACTTTTTTATAACTAAACTATACTAAACTATTCATATGTATGTGAAACAAGTAATGTGCAGCAAACTGTTAAAATATGTAAATTTTTGTTTTTATTTTTAGACAAAAATGTGAAAAAATCAAAGAATTTGTTAAATTATTTTAAGCGATTGCCAAAATTGTATATAAAAAAAAACATGTTGTTCATTATTATTTATTTAAATAAGTATGTGTATGTAAATGTTGTGTTTTACAGGTGTATATTTTTTTGTTTCCAAATTTTATTTATTTTAATGTTATTAAAATATGTGTACATATATTTTTTGAGAAATATAAATCTTCCTAAACGAAAGTTAAACAAATTAAAATTACTATTAAATTAGCATACTAATGTACGAAAATTAATTTATTTAATAAATGTAAAACTAAAAAAGTCATACAATAATAACGCATAAACAGCTTAGAAATATTGGAAATTAATTATAAATAAAAAACTTACATATATAAATTTTTAAAACATATCACTGTCAGCCGTTGAGCGTTGGCTCATTTGTTTTATTATTAGATTTCAGATATCAGCGTCTGATTGCGCTGTCATTCTGTGCCTTTTGAATTAGTTACTTCAAAAAAAAAAAATGTTTACACTTAGCCTAAACTGCCTTTTAAAAGCGTGGTTTGCCATTTTATGTGACGAGGGTGACTTATGGATTTCCAGTTTTTAGAAACAGCAGTAGTACTTAATTCATTATAAATGTAGGTTTTGTTTTGTCGTGTCCTATAAACTTATTTACAATTATAGTACTCCACTTTTGTTATTAATATAATTTGCTATGGAGTACTGCAACCATTGTGTGCCTTCTATTAAAAAACTATATAAGTTATAATACAGCATCCGAGAAAGATTTTAGTATTCAACCAAATTTTCTGAAACTCATGCTGCCATCCGTTTTATCCTTTTGCGTTTGTGCATCAGTCCAGAGTCCTGTTGCAGTTTTCTTTCCCTCCCTCTGGAATCCGATTAGATTTCTTGTTAACCCAGGTGGCAGTACAGCTTGCAGAGTATTGTAAGAATTAGCGTAATAATTCCTAGATTTGTTTTGATAAGCACGTGCTTAATCAAAAACTTATTAGATTATTGAATTTCAAAAGTGATTTGAAGTGCTCATAGCCTGGTAGATTGCCACAATAAAGTTTTCTGAGTATTCTTTGGTCAAAGTGACCACCACTTGTGCTAAGCTTGTTAGGAGTGTCAGTCAATGAGGATATGTTGGGGTTCCGATAGTTGTGGATGGTATTGAAAGATGCCGTATTGTAAGGTCATAGGGAATAACGCCATATTTTTCACTACACGTTGAGAAATAAGTTCATATCGCTTTACTTCCGTTGGGGAAGTGTAGTAAATATTTTAACGAAAATTTTACATACACCTGGGGGCACATTTGAAAATGGGGGTAAAGTCCGCCCTTATTACTGTTTTCTAGGGAATATAACATTTCTAGTGCAAATAAAAAATCAAGGTGCGAGAGTCTGCGCCTTCGCCCTCCAGCTCACGAAGACAATAAGGATCATAACCCTTATTCGGAGGATTGCCATTTCTGGTTAACGGCAGAGGAAAGGGTTCGTCCCCTCTTACTATTTGCTGTTGCATTTAACAGTTATTTATTTATTCATTTTTTAATTTTTGCTGATTATAAAGGCTTACTTTTTGAAAGTCGGTTTTTTTTTTTGTGTATACAATTGGCATACAATTTAACAACAAAAAACTGAGTAGTTTATTTTACTAATGGGTTTAAGTGATAGTTTAAATGAAAGAAATATCAATGCAGCTTTCCAATAAAGTTTCATTGGAAAATTGCTAGTGGTTTGGCATATTAATAATTTGGGGACACCTAATTATTGGCGGTAGAAAAAAAAGGTGGTTTATTAGATTTCTTTACTTATTTGCTGAATTTTCTTAAGAAGACACTGACGAAATCAATTTCATCAACAGTTGTAATGATTTGCAGTATGATTTGGCTATAATTCCTCCTCTACAGCTGTTTCTTCGGGATATTGTTACCGCTGCGATGTTTATTATGCTAAATCGACTATTTCTGGTACTGAGCCTCTAGCAACTAGAGTTGTTAAAATGTTGTTAAATAAAATGTTAACAGATTCTCCTAACTACAAAATATTTTTCAATAACTTTTTCACTAGTTACGATTTTGAAAGCTTCTTGATATTCACTCTATGAAATACCCATTGGCAAATTCTAAGCCGATGAAAAAAAAAATGAAGCGGAGAGTTTGGTTCGGTTTTAGGGCAATCGAACTTGCATAATGGCAACAAAAATAATTCTTATAAACCAGTAGAAACTGTGAAAGATGGGCTGCTGAAAAAAATAAAGGGTTGATTACAAAATCATGAATTTATTCCAGAATTATAAAAAGGCTATGGATAGACGAAACCCAGCCAGATTTTATCTAAATAAATCGTCCAAAAGACTGATAGTTTCAATAAATGGATTACACGTATCTGAAAAGCTGCCAGAGCGGGTACGCTGTGTCATTTGCCATAATAAATAAAAGCAGTTGGGTCTATAAAAATATAAGAAACGCCTATGCATTGAAAACCCGTGTTTTAAAAATTACCACTCTTAAGTGGCCATTGCACCCCGTCACACATTTAAAAGTATAATTTTGAATGATTAAACAAACAAATTTTCAAATAAAATTTTACAGTGGTGCGCCATTGTTAACCCAACCCAAAATTATCAAAGGTGGCATAATGCCACAATGACTTTGTTTCAATTTTACGGTGAAAAATAAAACTGGAGGCAAAAATATGACCTTATTTCTCAATGTGAATTGAAATAAAGCCACATGGTGATATTGCCTATGACTTTATAACATTGCACCGGTATTGAAGTATGCACAACTTTTGATAGCTTATATTATTACTGTCTAAAAGATAGGCATTCGCTTGCGCATGGCTTTCGAATATCTTAGCCTTGGACCGTATACATCTGCTCCGATACCCTCTACAGATAGCAAACCACCAGCAGCTCATCATACTATGATTTCAGATATATGTATGTACCACCCACTCATTTTTGCTACTGAGTTCAGGTTTTCAACTTTTTACTGCATATTATTTCTCGATATTGCAATTTCATCCCTCGACTCTGATATATTTCTGTTCCAATTTTGCTAGTACGTATTCTCCAGATAGCCCTCTTTGCTCGATTCTGGATAGGAATTTGGAGGGTATATTCATATAAGTATTTTTGTTGAGCTGCCGTAACTCTTTCCTCCCATGGATTTGTGAACCAAAATGCTCTTACAGCTTTTCATTTCCTCCAGGTGTGATATGCTGAGTAAGTTTTGATCTAGTATAACGCCTGGAAATTTGGTATGTCCTTGATAACCAATTTGTATTTTGTCCATTAGAATAACCGTAAGACCTTCATGTTTATATTTCCCTTAACTTTCGTTAACTTTACATTCAGTTCTACCTTAATACTCCACGTTCTGGTTATATTTAAGACTGATTGGATCCTCTTACAAAGAGTATCTACGAGCTATCCCTTGCATATATCACAATATCGACGGCACAACAACGACGACGGCAAGTTAAGTCAGTGCTTTTAGTTTGTCTACAATCATATTCCGCATTACTGAGGATTATAGTGCACCCTGTTAGCAGCCCCTTGACTATAATGCTGCTTTCAATTTTTATTTCTACCCTAGTTGTACTGAACATACTGGGTGTCCAGGTCACCGGATTATTGTTTGCCAAATACACTTTCAATGTCATGGACATCTCTTATAGCTGTATCCTTCTCTCAACACTATACAGGAGTAATCTATATGCGAATACTTCACTAAACGTTTACCTTAGGAGACACAACAAAGGCCAGTCCTAATATTTATATAAAGCAATTTTTTGAGAGCATAATTGATCATGGCATCCTGAACTTCTGCTGCTAGTTTAAAAATGAAGCTCGATGGAGTAGTATCGTGTTAAGTTAACTCAATCTTGTTGTGTTTCGAAGGTTGCTTACTGGTCGATTTTGAAAGAGGAAAACTGTTGCAAAGATTGCTGTTCCTTCATAACAACGCGCTGGTTCACACATTGGATGCTTTCACGGTTGGCAGTAAAAAATGCGGTTACACTGAGGTTGATCGTCTACCATAAATCCCCAACTTGGGACTAAGTGTCTAATATCTATTCTCGAAATAGAAATCCAACTAGTGACGAAAAAAATAGAACAATGATGATGAAGTCTCATGTTATATTATTTAAATTTTTTTACAAATCATGTCTACTTTTTAATGCTATAGAAATTAATGGTAAAAACAATAGGTATTTGAGAACTATCGTTCAGTAATTTTTCGACGCCAAAGTATATTTGTTTTCATTGCCACGCTCGATGTTTTTTTTTTTGGATTTTTTGAAAATATAATTTAATAAAAATATAAAAAAAAAATTATATGAGCTGCTATTGAGCGCTGTCTTTGTAGAAATATATTGTACCATGATCACAGTTTTTTTGTGGATGCTTTCTTATCGACTTACCTTGTTCGATTCGTTAACCTTTGTGCTTTGGTCGCTTTGGTGACTACTATTGGTTGTAATTACAAGACAACCGTTTGCCGGTGCGTATGAGTAACCAGTCGACATGTAATGTAAAATTTCATATTTTCCACCAATCGACTTGCGAGTACTGTATATTTGTGATATGGTTTTAAATTAGTACATTTTATAAAGATATTGAATGTTCAAAAAATTTTCAACAACATAAATTAACTTAATATTCAAGAAATTAAAATAAAAGTTTCTACTAGATCAGCATGCCCGTACTGACTTTGGTCTGATTGTTTATTGCCATTGTAGAAATATGGCAAATAAGCCAGTGTGTCGCTTAGCAAAGCCTTGCTACTTCCAATTTTTCTCGTTACAATATTCAAAAGTTGTACTTGTACATTGGATATGTCTGTTCAATGCAAAAAGACTACATTAAAAGGAAAACATAAAAACGGGAAAGGCTAAAGAGGTCCCTTATCAATAAAAAACAAGGGAAAGGGAGGAAAACAAGACATATACGAGTAATGAAAACAGAGCACAGAAAACAATGAACGCAATGAAATAGGATACAATTACTTTCTGAGGAAAAATGCCAGCATGCTATTAAAACAATAATGGGTATGCAAATGAATGGAAGATCTGAAATGCCATTATAAAAGATAAAATATATAGAAACTTATGAAGTCAATAAACGGTTGCTCTTGATTTACTCAAACTTTGTGTGCACGAGCAAAGCAAAATCCTTGGCTACGATATTTCAAAGGATTGATTGGTAAATAATTTGCGACATTTACTACCTGTCTTTAAACAAGCGCGCAAGCTATATGTATTTATTTATAGGAAATCGCTTATTGGCTCGTTGAAGTTTTCATTTCTTTCAATTACATTTTATGTAAATTTGTTAGTATGAATTGCCGTTTGATAACAAAGGGATTCATTTACACGTGCAACAATATATTATTGTGGTATAAATTTTCAGGACCATTTAAAGTCTAGTAGTTTCCTATTTTCTCTATATAATTTTTGAACTAGTTTTTTCTTTATAGCAGAAAACATCAGTAGGACCTCAATAGGACATGTACATCATAAAATATAGAAACAGCCAGTTGCCAATTTCAAACCCTAAAATGGGTGTAGTCCCTGTCACAATCCTTTATATATTTATTGATGAAATAAACAAGGAAACGCGGGGTCAGGCTTTTGAAAATTGGAAAATCAATCAAAACAATTACAGAAATAAAAAGAATGTGACGGCATTGCTATAATTGGTCAAAACCGTTCTACAAAAGTTAATGACGAGCCCGTTCGTCCGTAGGGACAGCAAAGAATAAATTTGAATAATTTCTTTACCTAACATTACTAGAAATATTTCTTTTTATATTAATGAAAACAAACCAGCTGTATGCACTTAAAGAGGATTTTTTAATTTGCAGATGTTTCTGTAGTGTTCCTTATAACCAAAAGCAAAAATTGCTAAATATTCTAATAACTTGATATGTGAATTTTATATTAAAACAAACAGAAGAAAACCTGAGCAATTTTTACAACCATACCAATATAAATGAGAGTACAAATTTTACAATGATAAAAATGTATCAGCTGCAATAACAACCAAAAAAAAAAATAATTATTATTATAATAGTAACAGTAATAGCAACAACACCACAGCCACTGTCGCATTGACATAGATTTGGAGCGACATCTACAGCAACTTATCACAAGTTCGTCGACCAAACATTCAGCTACAGCTGTTCTATGTTGCTAGTTTGGTTTGCCCTTTTCGGTAAAGACATTTCCACTCTTTCCTGCCTTGCGCACTTTCGCATTTAATTCTCTTAATTCTCTCGACTGTCATTAACTTCATGAAGCAGCCACAAACTATTTTTCATATTTCTACATTAAACGCCGACCATTTATTTGAACTTATAAAAAATGCAGGTTCCCCTTTTTTATACGCTTACATATATTTCAAATTTCGTACCAAAGGATAATAATGTAGAATTTATTTATAGTGACACATTTCAAATGCTTGTGGGTATTTGTGTAGCCTAAGTATATTTTATTTGTATGGGGTTTATGTATGTGTTTTTGTAGTATAACCCACTTTAAATATGCACACACCATTTTGGTATGTAGATGTTGTACTAGTAGCTGGTTTTCAATAGGAGACGCATAAGAAATGTGTGCATCCAGGGAACAACGGCCCTATGGTCAACGGCGCTGACGGCAGGTTTTAAATGCTTTATAAAAACACACCGGCACAGAGAGAGAAAAGGTAAGAGAGAGAGAGAGTGCTTTCATGTTTGTATTCAAATTTGTATAAACGGCTTTAGTGCAAGCCGTGTTTCATAAATTCAACGGCAGGGATGCATTTTTTCGCACTCTCCCATCTATAGCATAAAAGTGTAATTTTTCAAATGGTTAAACATTATGTAAAAATGGATTAAAAGTTTCCAGTTGGCCTATACTCCAAACTATAGCAAATGGTAGTACATGTTTACTTGGAATTATATAGTGTTAATCAAAGTTTCTACGCAATACAGTATTTACTTTATCACCTACACTATAATCAAAATGTAGAAGAGTCGTGTATGTACACTGAAAATTTCTTTAAAGGAATGAACGACGCTGATGCAGGAGATGTAATGAATACACTGGGCAATGTTTAGAACCTATGTCTGTAAGTTTACCTATAGGCACTTCTTAATCATAATCTCCAACATACTTAGGCTCACTTGCGAGAAAGCAGGTTATCTATTTAACTCAGAGTTTACCGCTTAAATTGGTAAATTTGCTTGCACAGCAGAATGTTAGGCAACAACTCAAAGTTAAAAACAATAAATATTTAACCTAGCAATAACTCAGGGATAAATTTTTAAGTTTATGGCATTCTGTCATAGCAAAATAAATTTGTCATACAAACCTTTTTGAAATAAACCAAAAAAATTGGAATCGCTTTTTTGGGCAGCAATGGGGATGCCATCGAATGCGTAGGCCCCAACTCCTTTAACGGAGCTTTAGCAAAGGGAAGCGCTCACTTCCACGAGATTAGAAATCAAGCATGCCATTTCGTCGTTGTAATAGAACCTGTTAAATTTTGTTTGATTTTAATTTTCAATAATTTTAGCAAATTAAAAGAAAAAGTGAAAAAAGAAAAGAACATAGCCTGGATTACTGTATCTATTTGATGCAAGACAATATCTGACTCAGAGTAACTTACATCTTTATTTATAAATTTAACTCTGGATTTCTCGCTAGTGGACCTTAATGGATTTTCATGGGGTTTTAACCGGGATTAGATAGTAACCTCGGTCATAACATAGGGTACCTTTTATTAAATTATCAGCATAATAAACCGGCACAATGCAAAAATTAATTGGGGATGTATATAGTGGCAGCACGTTTTGCTATTGCTGTAGGTCAACTTTGTTTTTTGGAAGGGGGTGTTAATGGAAAGAAATTAAGGTCGTTTTATGAAAAAAGTCGTATTCAAAATATTCCTTGGATTAGTATACTCCTCCTAATGCACTAGTATGTAAGTAAAAGTGTATAAAGAATAAAAACATAACTAGATAGATTGTCTTAGGTTGTCTTATTGAACCCAAATATTACCAGTTAAAGAATTCAAAATGATATGAATCTTAAAGGAGAACAGTCCTACTATGCAATACACAATATATAGTTAACATCTCTAAGTATGCTAAGGTTCTTTTTATTAAAGATAATGAAGATTATAAAACATTTAAATAAATGTACGAAAGTAAATTAGTCTATAGTTTTTTTTTTTAACAATTTTATTCGACTTTGTGTTTTCTTAAGTAGTAAATATCATTGTATGTAAAATTTCTTTTTCATGATAAATAAAGTTGGCGTGCAGTGTAACGAACTTTCGGAATAGTAAGATTTCTGTTTGATGAGTCATCAAAATTGTCTCACTGATATTTCTATATTACTAACACAACTGATTTTTATTATGCGATATAACAAAGGCTGTTCATTTTTTTTGCCCAAATTTCAAGTTCTTTGAAAAACAAAGTTGTTGCTTACCTGGGTAGTAAATATCAAGCTGTGTTTATAAACTTACGTTCATGAAAGAAATATACTCGAAGGTTTGCCATTCCCTGCCGAGGGGCGCCCGCTATCAGAAAAATGTTTTTTCTATAATTCTTGATGTAATTTGACCCAGCCAAGATTCGAATCCGGAACACACGGAATGAAGCGGGCGAAAGCTGCACAAAAACCACTAGATTTATAGCACCTTTCGATGTAATTAAAGAATGACACAATAACAATCGGGAAATTCCGAACTTGGAATTAAAACCAGCAGTTAGGCTTCTTATTAAGTTTTTTGTAATATAAATAAAACCCTTACGTGAACGTTTCAGTAGACAAGATAAGAAACTGCAATTTACAAATCAAACTTTCGTTAACTTGTTAATAGTGTTCAAAAAAATCCGCAACAAAATTCGAAAATAAACCAAGGGCAATCAACATGGCGGAATAAGAGCGAGAAGTGGTCTACTACGTACGTCACTTCTCATATTCTCGTCATGATAAATGGGGGAGCAAAAATCATAGTGGGTTTAACCAGATTGACATATTCAGTTTGCGAGCCCATATTTTCTGTTGAAAAAATTTATTTCAAATATCTGTCTGCTGCTCCATATAGGGTAAGTAGAGAGCAATTATGCAATGATGCAGGTCAGATACAGAATCAGAAGTAGTAAGGTGGAAATCCAAAAGAGAAACACACAAAAATATAGAGTACCATCATTTTTTCATTTACAGTCCAAATGTACGAAAAATTCCGGTTTAAAATGGACTTGTTGGAAATATCACGCCAATTAAGCATTTCAATCATTGCAATTACCACCATTCGACGTAAATTTATCGTTGAGACATTAGCATACCGAACTACACCATTTCTAACTGTAAATGAGAAAGGGACCAACTTAAAATGCCTGTTTACTTAACTTTAATTGATAACAATAATAGTCAATTGTAAATAAGATTAGTAATTTTAAATTGCGAAAGCTTCAAATTAAAATGTGAAAATGACAGATGAAAATTAGAATGCGTCAAATTAAAATCCAAAAAACGACTTTTATGTTTAGAAAATCACGTAGATGAAGTAAAAGCCACTATTATTGGAGGAGAATAGGCAAGGACACTTCAACAGACATCATCGTTCCATGCGGAGGCAACCACCCATCAAGATATGCCGATGGTCGCATAAGAAAAAACATTGCAGTTATTATTTCAAAAATTTTGTACATCAAAATTTCGTATCACGGTATATTTGAAACGACTCGACTGATTTTTGTGAAGTTTGGTACATGTATTTGACATGTATGAGAATAGGTCATAGGGTATATTTTTTTATTTAGGAGATAATTATATATATATATATATATATATATATGAAACATTATTTATTTATTTAATTGAAATATAATTATAAATAACTATCGTCCTGACGACATTAAATATTTATATGTTCGTAACTTACATATATGAAATATTAAACTAAGGATGTTGAACGCTTCCTCCTATTGAGCATATGGTTCATACATATATCTTCCAGAGGGATGCAACCTAAAATTTGATTAAATTATAAGCAAGTGCACAAAATATAATAAGATATTAGTATCATTCAGTTCGTTCCGCTGAGGAGAGATACATATATAACTAGCTACATTTTGAATAGGTTGGCTACCTGCTTGAAAAGTCGAATTTGATTAAATTATACACGATTTATATTAAATATTAAAGTATAGATGTCAAACAGTTCGTCTCGGAGTTTGGAAAAGGCTCTTACCTGTTTTAAAAGTAGAATTTTATTAAATTATACACAACGATATAAAATATTGAAATATAAGTGACAAACTGTTAGTCGAGGACATTCCGCATATTTTTGAAAGGGTTATATGCAGTAGAAATTAATGTCTAAATACATATAGGCAAAATAATGTCTGCCGGATTTTTCTGGTATGTAATAAAAATTACTTCTCATTTCCATTCAATGCATTTTCATTTTCATTTAACGCTTTCTGGCTATTCTCATTTCCAATTAAATTTCACTGTTTTCTCAACAAAATTACCAAATGACTATTCTTATTTTCAATTGAAGCTTTCTCATTAACAATTTGAAATGATGTAAATGCATGCAAACGATATCCCCGAGCTCATTGGCTCCGCAGCCATATGAAATGGTCAGTAGCCTTCCGAGTTGGTTCATTTAAACACCTTTCTTTTCCCAGTAAATCGCGTTTATAATAAGCAGGGATTTTCAAGACGAAATCCATTAGTTATATTTCATTATTCAATGTCAAATTCAAATGACTACAAAGCCAACAATCCAATTAGAAATTATAGGTTAAAAATTAGTGACTGAATATAAAGAAGAGAAAAAGAATGTACATTGTATAGAGATTGAAATAATTATAAAAAAAAAGATCTGACTGGGACATAAAGAAAATATTTTTTATTCACAGGCTGTATGATTAAAGTAATTTTCTTTTAAAATTAATTTTAAAATTACTGATATATAGGAAATGAAAATAGTTGCGTTAGCAAATTTTAATTTGATATATTTATATATTTAAAAATACTATGCAAATAAAAACGAATTAGGTTTTAAACTAAAATTTCCCATGTATTTTCTTAGGGTTCATTCACAATAGCGCAGTTTCTTCGCTTCCCAACACTTCATCTCAGGTCGGACATCATTTAACCGAGTTGGCTCAACTTTGGCTCGTATTTTTGCGAGTAAGTGTTGTTACTTTACATGCATTTTGTTATCCGACCTAGTGTTCTTTTGCAACTAGGTTACAAAGAAACGGGCCTCATGTTATAAATGATTTAAATTGACTGATATTCTCAATTCAAAAGATGTCAATGTCTGCTACGAATCATTTCTTCTTACCATGTCTGATATTTTTTATGGTTAACCTCTACCTTTTATCTTCTACTTTAACTTAAATATTTTTTAAATAAAAGAAATACGTGCTACAAGCGTTATAAGGCAAATGTTCACAATACATATTTCAAAGAGCAATATCTTAATTATGCGGAACAGTTTAATGTCTTAGACAAGTTTCTTTATAATCGTTATATTAGGAGGCTTTAATCAGAGCATAAATATTATCCAAAAACTTTTCGAAATTTTGAGCGCTCTAAGCAAAGAATATTGCTACGCAAAATAGAGTGTATTTTAGTTCACAAACTATGTTTATTGATATTGAAAATTGTAAATCGAATACCTTCGTTGCAGCGTCAGGTGTACCTAGGGTAGTATCATTGGCTCTTTATTGGTTCTGCTTTAAATATACCAAATTCTTATTTTATGCTTATGATAATAAATTAATTCGATTTACTTTAGCTACAGTGTGATTTAAAAAACCTTTTAAATTGATGCTTTAAACTTTCACTGAATTTCAAAAGTGCTTGAAGATGGTGATATTTAAATCTTTAAATGGTTTTATTTCAAATTACTAACTTTCAAGACACGACCTGATTTCAGTAAATGTATTCATAGCTCTTATGTCTTTTAATGAATCTTATACTCGTAAATCTCTAGAGAACTCATAGGTGTGGTACAAACGTGAGTTCGCCTCTATTATCTGGAGCCCTATTTAAAATCACCATGCTTTCAGGGTTAAACGAGTTCAAAAGGACTTTGTTCCTTTTGTCCTCTCTTCTCATAGTTTCTCGGATCCGATTTCTTCCTTCTATTTCCGATGCAAACTTGTAAACCTGCTATATTTGGAAAATAGAAGACGTATTCATTTATTTATTTTTGATATCACTTATGATTTTATTGGCTACCTAGCCCATCTTGCGCATGTGGATTTGGGGTTCACACCGCTACTAGAATCATTAAACTGTAATACTTGATAAAAGAATTCAAATTTGTAGATTTGACACTAGACTAAAAACTATCCGCGATACATCACAAGTGAGTAAGAAAACTCTAAGAGCATTTATGGCGTACAGATCCATGTCAGGAAAGAGCTTTGGCTGCTCCCCAAATATATAGAGATGAATCTACGGCTAATGATCACCCGTGTATATAAATAGAACCATTAAACAGCGTTCAGCAAGCAACTGAGGCTCGCCTGCGTCTGCATAGTAGGAGCTATGAGAACTTTGCTCTGTTGGAACAAACACTCACATTCATAATAACATCCAAACCCAAGTGAAGAGGGCTATCTGGAGAATGACTAGTACCAATAGTGGGGCGAAATTGCAATACCGAGACATATGTATTATGCAACCAGATCAAACCAAGGTTCACAGATGGTTCATTAACTGAGGAAGTTATCGGCGATTGCAATATATGGTGCGGAGTTAAGATACCCAGAAGTCATGGGAAAGCGAATAACTATCTTTCAGATGTACTTCAATACCACCCGCAAGTATCGGAACCGAAATATTCCCATAATGGCCGACAGCCAAGCAGCTATCAAATGCCTCAAATCTCACCAGGTAACCTAAATAAACTGAACATGCTTGGTCTGACCAATCTGGTGTGGCTTATATGGGTTCCAGCTCATACTGATATTGAAGGAAACGAAATTGCGGACATACTCGCAAAATAAGGAGCATCGACTCCCTTTATAAGTTCTGAGCCCTTTTTCTTTCACCAACAAAAGAGGAGGAAGTCCGCAGAGTCCCTCATTTGATTAATAAATAAACGCCAATTTAATCTGAGCGGATGGCAGTTGGCATACTAAATTTTATCGCGGGTGCTAGATTAAAGCAGATTCTTTAATTCACGGAAGGGGGCACAATATTTATCAAGGTCGTAGTGCACAATCTTCAATAATAATAATAATAATAATAATAATAATAATAATGTCATTGATTCCTTGCTAGAGAAAACAAGAATATACTCCATCAGTTTCTCGTGTTTTATATATGCAGGCAAAGCTCGGAATAGATTTCTTACCTCGTTCTTCATGGCTCAACTTTATTCTAACGTTTTGATATCTTGGAAACCACGGAGGTTTATTTACCCACTGATTTCCGATGATAGCCTGCTGAGCAACTCAGAATCTACGCACATAATTTATATTCTAATGCCACAAATTTTTGCCATTCAATTAAATTAACACAACAAAATGTATTTAAAAATTCGTATTTACCCAGTTGTTTTACCTCTGTTACTGAAACTGAAAACACCGCGTTGCATATCATAAATTCATGATTATTTATTGTAATAAAATAAATTTGGGGAGTATTTTTTAAATTGCAACTTAAATGCCAGCATCAACAACTTCACACAGAGTGAGCTTTCTATTTTTAAATCAACTTTGCAGCATATTCAAAATTTTAAAATTAACTGACTTTTCCATCAGGACTCTCGACACTCACTGCTCTCACAAGCGCGCAGAGAAAGGAAATCAAAGGGCATGCGCCTGAAAGACGGCAATGAATTCGCCGCAAAAACACTTCAGGCTCCTGTCAGCCTACCGTGAAAATCTAAAACAACCAGAAAGCATTCTAGTTCATGAACTAGTTCCAAAAATACTGAGCAAACTATACAATTCGCTGCTCCTCTTCCGTACGTTGAGATCTGCTACGAAATTTGTAAGTTTTAAAACTGAAAAGAAAAGAAAGAAAATTAATAAAAATAATAATACATATTACTGAATACAATAATAGTGCAAACTGGAAATAAAAGAATAACAATCTTAGTAAAAATTTTAAAACAAACATCAAAAATAAGAAGAAAAAACGAATAGTAGTTATTAATCTATATAATATATGAAAATGGATCGGCTTTCCGCGGTAGCTTAAAACTTTAAAACGGCTAGACCAAATTGCATACTTCCTTTTACAGTTTTATTCGGGTGGCGCCGCAGGCGTACATTTTGTTTATAATTTTATTCCTACTGACACCTAAGCCTATATTATTTCTGATTTGATGGCGCACATCACGACTAAATGACATTCCGGTAAATTTATCATTTCTGATTGATTTTTCAAGTAAATTAGTTTACATTTACAAAATCTACCATTCCGATTGTGTGGACTATAAATTTTAACGTGATATTATTGATATTGAAGATATTTCGAACAACAAAAAGTGGGTACATTATTTTTATTTGTAGGCGAAAACATAATAAAAAAAATTGTGTCTTCTGTAGTGATAGAGAATGAGATAGCAAAGAAGAAATTACACAAAAAAGAAAAGGAAGAAGCGCAGAAGAAGCTGGCAAATGACAGAACGTTTCAAAGTTTTGTTAGCATTAATTGTGTAAAATAAATGCAAGTGGCTGTCTCAACTGTCACCATCTTTCATTGTAACAAAATGGTATATCGTATTGACCTCTAGATAAAACTGCCCTGGGCACGAACTTTCTTACTTGGTGACATGTCGCAAATGAAAAAGCATGCTTTGAAGATGCCCAGTGAGCAAAACTCTCTCCCGCATGCGAGCACAAAAAGCAGAAAGCCATCGAGAATTTAAAGCAGCTGAAGACCGTCCATAAGGCAATCAGCTCAAATCAAAATGATTGACGTTAGCAGAGAGCAACAAATCAAGAACGATTGAGAAGAAGAATAGCTTGTGCTCGACAAAGTGATGAAGCAATTTGACAGTGTGCGATTATTTAACGGCAACCTGGACAACAACAAATTTTTCTGATGAACATTGAACCTGCAGCCTTTCGATATGCGCCAAATATTGAATGCAATCAGCAGTTCACTTCTGTGAGATCCTATGAAACTAATGATAGATTTGATTCTATTTTCGCCAAATATTGGACGGGACATTACGGGAAAATACAGCATATTGAATTCAATTGAATTCAAAGAGTGCTAGATTCAATCTAGAATTGATACTGTAAACGATCGCTAATATTCGAGCAAAAAATTGTGAATGTTCTAAATTAATCTAATCAAAGAATTCATTATATGGTCAAAATTACGCTTGCCGGGTCAGTTAGTTATTATTTATTAATATAGAAAGTCGCGTGCAACTAAGTGCGCAAACCAAAAATAAAACTTCTATTGTTGTAAAAATAATATTTAGTAGTACGATTAGTGAAAAAAGTAGTAGTAATTAGTAGTAGAAATTATTAAAAATGGTAGTAGTAATAAGGTAGTACTAGTAAAAATAGTGATAGAGATTAGTAGTAGTATTTGTAAAACTAGTAGTAGTAAAATAGTGGTAAGAATTTATAAAATTGTGTTTGACATTAGTAGTAATATTACAATAGTAAAATTAGTAGCGTAAAAATAATAGCAGTAATTAAGTTTAAGCAATATTAAAAAAGTAGTAAATTAGTAAAGCTAGTAGTAGTAATTAGTAGTAGCTTTGGAAAAAATTGTAGTAGAAATTAGTAAAAATAGTGGTAGAGATAAGTAGTAGAAGTTAGTAAAAAAGTGCTAGTAGTTGATAGTAGTATTATAAAAAATAGTGATAGAAATTAGTAGTAGCACTATTAAAAATAGTAGTAGATTTAAAAAAAAAGTGGCTGATATTAATAGTAACATTAGTAAAAATAGTAGCCGAAATCATAAAAAATGGTAGTAGTAATAAGTAGTAGTATTATCAAAAGCAGTAGTAGAAATTAGTAGTAGCATTAGTAAAACTAGAAGGCAAAATTAATAGTAACATTAGTGAAGTCAGTAAGAGAAATTAGTAAGTATAATAGTAGTAATTAGTAGCAGTAGCAGTATTAGTAAAAATAGGATAGTATTAACTATAAATAGCATATTCAAGAATAGTAGTAAATATTAAAAAAATGGCCGAAATTAGTAGTAATATCAGTAAAAAAAATTAGCCAAACTTATAAAAAATAATAGTAGAAATTAGTAGTAGCATTAGTAAAACTAGAAGGCAAAATTAGTAGTAGCATTTGTGAAATCAGTAAGAGGAATAAGTCAGCATAATACTAGTAACTAGTAGCAGTAGCCGTAGTATTCGTAGTGATAGTAATAGTAATTAGTAGTAACAGTAATTAGTAGTAGCAGTAGTAGTAGGAATATTTAGTAATTAGGAGTTATAGTAGTAATTAGTAGCAATAGTAGTAAAAGCAGTTACATAGTTACAGTAGTATAAGTTGTAGTTGTATTATTAGTTTTAGTAATCAGTAGTAGTAGTAGTAGAAGTAGTATTTAGTAGTAGTGGTAGTTAGTAGTAGTAGTAGAAGTAGGACTAGTAGGAGTTGCAGTGCTGAACCAGTCCCGAAGTACTGAAAGGTCCTGCAATGGTCTCGTCGTATCTAGTTCGAAAATAGTGCCGAAACGGTCCAGAACTTGCCCTCAAATGGTTCTAAAGAAGTTGTACTTCAACAATAAGCGTTGCATTAGAAAGTTGGATTAACTTTGTGTTACTTCCTGGTCAGATAAGGCTAAATGGGTCAAAAATAAACTTACCTTTTTTCTACCTCATAATTCGAACCTTCTTCTAAATGCTACGGTAAAGCACTAAACTAGTTGCGGTGCAATGCCAACTGGCGTTAAGCTAACCCTTAACTAGTGAGTAGATTTAACTACAGGTTATCTGAATGAGAGTAAGGCTGAATGATTAATACATAGACAAATGTAGAATTTTTGAGAGCAAATATAGTAAGGACAATGTTGCAACAGTGAAATATGCCAGCAACAAAATCTGTGTAGCAAAACAAAATCGAATGAACAAGAGGAGTTACAACACAACACCACAGTCACACAGCGAATTCAGTCATCAACAGGATATCGAAGTGAACGGTTCGAAAATCACAATTGAGCTAACGACCAAACGAACTGTGCAATTTGGGGTGAATGGTTTTAGTGGGGAAAGTGCGGAAAACGTTAAAATACTAAAAGTAGCAACAAGAACCCGCAAAAATAACAACCAAAATACACAAACACGTCAAATAGACGTTATGGAGTTGTCTAACGATTTATGTCGGTGTTTTTTTTTTTGTAAACAGTTACTTGTTGTAGTAGATGATACATCTAAAATTAAGTAGTAAAGTATGAAGCAACTAAATTTAGGTTATATTGTGTATATATTTTTGGCAGCGACATTTAAAGCGATTACTGTAACATTAGGCGACGGAAACGTTAAGTGTTCTAACCAAATCTGACGAAAAGCCGCAGCCGCAGGAGTTAAGATAATAAGTATTTGAATTTTCGCAAATGTGAATGGAGTGAGTTTATAGCGTGGTTTATATTTCCCAAGCAACTTCATAAAAACAAAAAACAAAAATAATGAAAATATGCATACGAAGTGGAAAAGGATATAAGGACATAGTCAGCCATATGCCTACCAAAGTTAACATTTTACTCTCTTCAAGTGTTTGGAAAAATATCTGAGCAGATCTTTATTTGTTTTTTTTTTCGCTACATATTTGTTTGCTCATCTTGTAATTATCTGTTAAATCTATTGACAGCACTGCGGTAACTTCAACCAACAATGTAAGCAACGAGCAAAGGATAATAGAAAGAAAACAATTCGGAAGGCATAATAAAATCTCACCAAGTAAATCAGTAAACGTGAGAAAATGGGCAGAGTTTATGTAGTGATGTAAAAAAGTGTTTCGAGTGAGTTGCATGCAGAAGGAAATAAACAAAGTGAGGCAAAAGGCAATAAACAAGGGGCGAGGCAACGACAGCCAAAGCCGCGAAATAGATTGATAGTGGGGCAGAAAGTAAGTCAATATTTTTGCATGTGCTTCTGTATGTGTGTGTGTTGGCTATTAAAATATGACCAGCAACGACGCGTGACAGCCGCATAGACCCGCATTGAGGGGCGAGAATTGAATTAAGGGCAAACGTTCGTAACGCGAAAACAAAAGCAGAGCACTAAAGTGAAAAATAGCACTACACCAAATGACTTACTGAACCACATACATAGATGAAGTTCGTTTAAACGAAAAAATAAAATAAAAAAATAAAAAAAATTGAAATATAACATAAACAAAAATATATATTTTTCTCTCTTATGTTGGCTAAATAAAAGCATAAAAATAATTTTGCCACTATTCACAAAAAGAAAATATTTTCGCACCCGTAGGAAGTGGAAAAAAATTTTTTTAAATAAAGTTGCTACGACAGCCGCCTTTAGTGCGTCCAACACTAAAACTAGCACAACAAATAGCAATGCACACATGCAATGTAACGGGACGCACTAACACGCGCCCGCCAATAACAACAAACAAACTTGAGCCGAAAAAAATAGCAGCAAAACAACAAAAAAGAGAACGCAACCGCCATCGATCGATTTCTTATGCCCTTTCGCGTTTTCACACAATTCGCAGCTACGCTTTTTTTTATATTATTCACATTTCACCCTATTATTAGAATTTTTTTCGTGCTTATTTTACATTTTCTTTTCTTGCTTGTCGTGTTGATATTTTATTTTACTTTTTTCATTTTTTCCGCACACGGACATGAGGCTTTCTTTTCATGCACACCACTGCATTTATGTGGGCGCGCATGTGTGTGTGTGGGTGTGTGCAAATCTGAAAGCAAAAAAAAAAACAAATAGTCTAAGGCCACGAGGTCGCGTGAGTGTCCTTAACGTGTTCATATTTAGTACTCCTTCATGTGTGTTTGTGTATGTGTACTACATATGGTTTGTGTGTGTGTGTGTGTGTGTGACGGTATGTTGCACAAGTTCAGTGTTAATAACAAATTTAATTGTTTTCGATTTTTCAACTAAACAACAACAACAAAAGCCAACAGACTTAAAGTGTACAAATTAACTAAAGAAATAAAAAACAAAACCAAAATACAATTTTTAAGCGTGGGAAATTCGCAGTAGGTTCATATCCAGTCTAGACGCGTTGTGACCGCAGACACTCTGTCGAACAGCGGTGGTTAGTAGTAGCAATATTAAAAAAAAAAACACAACAACAAAACGATTTCTCCAGCAAGGCAAGTCGAAAAAAAGAATTGTATTACATTAAACGACTTAAAACCCCCACATCGCCACCACATTGCCAAAGCGCCATCAACTGTACTGCACTGGCATTCCGCTGTCAAGGCACAACCATAGCCAGCCAATGTCACAACGACGTTCTTGAAGTCAGCGACGCTTGCCGCACGCGACAATCACGCAAATGAAGCATTAGGAAATTGTTGAAAGTAAGGAATTATGAAACTACGCTAGAAATAAAAAAAACGTCAATAATAACAAAAAAAAAAAACAAAAAGAAAAAGTGCAGTGAATATTTTCCGCAACTACAAGACTAGCAAACCACAGCAGGAAGTTTGACACACACACAGTTGTGCCGCAGTTTGCTCGTCTACGTTTATATGTAGGTGTAATAGTGAAAGGAGAAATAGTAGAAAAAATATGTAGTAAAAAAAAATTCACTTACGGTTGACGAGCATAGAAAATGTGCCTTTGTCCAACAATCTAAGAGGCATAGTAGTAGACGTGTTACAAAAGCGGAAAGTTTTTGCCGGCAGTAATCAGACGTGGGGAAACAGCAACGGCCAGCAGGTAAGTTCGTAAATTAACCCAGTAGTGAAAATTTAAATAACCATAAAATCAAAAGCCAGCAACTTCACTTGAGTAAACGCAGTTGTATTTCAAAAGTATATTCGTAATTTGAAAACTCTATCTCCTTATACAGTCGATGTAGGATAGGTTAGGTTAATGTGGTAGCTCGCGCAGTAGGAACTCACTTAGAAAAGGAGTCCATTGTGATACCACCTGTTATATGAACTGTAACTAAAATCGGAAAACCAAAAATGATTAACCGGAGAAACGTCGCATACCCCGAATGAAGTCACGCAAAACACCTATCTTCACCCCAGAAAGCTCCTCTGGAGTACTAAAGAAGTACGAGCCTAGGTAATTGAACCTTAGTCTCGCAAAGGCAGGGCAGCTGAGCCGAAAAAGAAAATATTAAATATTTAGTTATTGAAATATTTCCCTTCGTACAAAAGTTTGCCGAGTTACTGATGTCTGGAATACCGTCACAGAGTTTGAGATTTTATTTGGTACCATCGGCAGGGAGCAAAGTCGGAATTTTAGTACTACTCAAATCCCTAGGGTTGATCTATATTAAAAAAAATAATATCCTAACTTTTCATATATATATATATCAATACTTTTTTAATATATCTATGGGGCAAAAGTAATGTTTCGTAGAAATGGCAAAAAATATCTTTTTCTCCTCATTGAATATTGAAAAGAGTTGATATTAATAAATTACTAAATAAACAATTGGAGGTTTCTCTGAAATCAAGGATTTTAATTCAAAACATATTGTTTCTCGCTATAAAATTTATGGGAAACTTTGGACACTTCTATAGACCTCCAAAATGTATAAGGGTGCTTTTTCCTCATCGAAATATCCTACAGGATGAGAGCATTCAAAATTTAAATATTTTGGGACAACCCTAATATGCATAGCTCATTGGCAACTAATGATTGGAGTATCTTGATTTTCTTTTAATGCTCACCTGCCTTTAATTCTTACCATACGGACGAGTTTTGTGTTAATACGTAGGTTCTTGAGTTGGACAAATGAGAAGAAACATTTCTAATTGGAAATTAATTTTTGGAACATTATTTCCACTCCGATTGAGGTGTCTGCAAAAGATGTGCCTTGATCGCATCAACCGGTTTTTCAGGTGTAGAAAAACATTGACTTCGCAAACTATTTTTGATCTGCGCGTATGAAAAGAAATCAAACTTGATACCAATTTATTAGGACTGATTGATGAGATATAGCACTGCGATCTTGAGATCTATTGTGCACTGTGTACGACGGCTAAGATATTAATTCGATATTTTAAATGCTCAAAAACTGTTTTTGAGTGAGAGCTTGCATTTTCGTAATGCGTATTCTGCGATTGGTGTCCCAGAATTTTCCAGATGCTTTTGACAACCAAAAGATGAGCTACCTGTTAAAGTTAACGGCTCTACGTTAATATAATAGAGAGGTGGCGACATATCTTAAAAATACGCGGTCAATTACTTCAAAGTTCTTCGAAAGCGAAGAACTTTCATTGGATTTGTGAAATTCATTCTTGCCGTTTTTGGACGACCTTCACGAAATTCGTCCCTGTGGCTAAGCACCACAGCTATTGAGTTCCGAAAGTGAGCGAAATACCGTTACTTAAGATGGCTCTTCCTCACCAAAAATCAAAAAAGGTGAATCTGCATAATTTTATTAGTTTATTTATCACACGAAAATGTCTAACTTTACGATATCAGTGCCAAATTCGACATATTCACAATAGTTTTGCCATACTCTACACTTAAGTGGCTCCCCTCGTAAATGTAAATGGCCTGCAAATACTATATCCATTTTTCAATTTTCTACACTATGGCACAATGGTCCGATTTATTTTCTAAAATGTCAACTATATTCTTCACTATTATTTTAAAGTTGTGCCCGCTCGATGGAAATTCTCCAATAATTTTTGCAGTTATCAAGAGAATCAGACGTATCGTCGTGCAAATAAAAATGTAAAAAACTCAGACGTCCTGGACCATAACTTTTCTCAGAAAATATTATCTGTGCGTTGTCTAATTTCAGAAAAATACTATGGTTATTCTGTTGCAAGAAAAAACATTTAAATTTGTCGTACTATGTTAATTTCAAACCAAGCAAATAAGTGTAAATGCGTTTCCTCTTTCTCTTTAAGAACTAGTAAAAAAAAAAACAACAAAAGAGCAAAATCACCATACTCTTAGTCTGTGAGTAAATGGTATTGAGGTCATAAAAATTTGCTGATAATTTCTAACTACGCATGGAATTTTCCTAATCAAGTTTATTTATCTTCCTAGCAACTTCTATGCGCTTCGTGTGGTGTGCTTCCAATGAGGGTGAAAAAAAAAAGAAAAGAAGAAAGATGTTCATTGAATGAGAACAAAAATCAAAAATGTAGCATTCGAGTTTTTCAATGAAAGTAAATGAGCAAAAAGGCGCACACACATCGTTAGGCTTGTAGTCATGGTATGAATAAAGACGATTTAAAAAGTTGGTAGCAGATTAATTCGACAATATTACACCATAAATTATATATGTATATCGAAAAATTGCTATTAACTTTGAAATACGAATGATAGCGCATATTTTTTGTTGCGTTCAACACAATTGCAAAAATTATTAGTAACTTCATGAAATTATTTACTCCGATATGAAGGTTTCTTTTAAACCAAATACATTAAGGCAGATAACTCAGTTAATTTTTTTTTTTTAGATATTACCATATTTATTAAGTAAGGTATATGAAAAGCTCTAGCTTGGTATAACCTAAAAAGAAGATGTCAGTAGCGACGTGTTTGTTGTAATTAAAAAAATTGCACGCAAAGAATTGTCAACTTTACTCTTTTTCTTACGACTAAAATAAAAAAGGTACTGGTCATTGTAAGTTGCTTGAAAGTGTACCTAAGAGAAGTGGTGATTTTATCATAATTCGAATAAGATTCAATTACGTATCTCTTTAGAATATTTTAGTATTGTTTGAGAGTAGATTGAGAAAAATGGATTGCGGTGCATTCTAAATAGAGCTAAAGGGTTCAGCTACTTATAACGGGTATTTTTTTTAGACTGATAGAACTTTCGATAGGAATAGCTGTCACTTGACAGCTGGTAAATGAAATTTCGATTTGACATTTCTGTTCAGTAGGCGTTGCCAAATCATCATGGAAAGAATGACGCCGCATTTGTGGAAATTTACTTTAAAAATCAATATTCTGTTCGCCAAACTTATAGAGCACTTCGTGAATTTTATGGTCCACATAATCGAGCATCAGAGCTGCTTTTTGGTCGAACTGTTGAAAAATATCGAACAACAGTTACTCTACTCGATGAAAAACCAACAACAACTGTACGTACAGAAGAAAATATTGGTGCTGTAAGTGACAGTGTCGGAGAAGATCCGAATTTGTCTATTCGCCGCAGTGCTCAACAAGTTGGACTTTGTCCATGCACAACATGGAAATTCAAAATTGGGCTGATCGTAGCCGATTCACCAAAGCTAGGCGTGGCGGACAAATGACAGAAAGCGGTTTTATATATCAAATGTAATGAAAATATCTTTCAAATAAAAAAAATTTGGCAGCACACTTAATTTTTTATGAGTTTTATTTCAATTTAAAGTGCTATCAGTCTAAAAAAAACACGAGAGGTCGATGGTTAAAAGAAAACAACAACAATTTTTCAAAAATTGACTGAAAGGGAAAACGACTGAAAACGAGAAGACAGCTAACTTCTTGTTTGTTAATATTTATGGAATCCTGTTTAAAAATTTGCATTTGTAAGAAGAATCTCCTTGCCTTTAAAATTATTTTAAAATCATATAAAGTAAATTAAGTAGGCGATCGCCTCATTTTTACTAGCATCTTATTGAATTTATTAATAAGGAAACATTTTATTTTTGAAAGAATCCTTTTTAATTCAAATTATACATACATACACATATGGACATTAAAATAGGTGTGTGATATTTAGTTCCGACAATAATTAGGTATTTATTATAACTATTAATATAATAAATTAAGACGTTTTCGATTTCATACATTAGTTATTGAAAATATGTTCATTGTAGAATTTAAAAACTTATCCAAGTTATGTAAGGGAATAGAAACGAAAAATCATCCGATTTCAGATGGACGTTAAAATAGATGTAAATTACATAAAAATGAAACAGCAAGTAATTCACAGGAAACCTCAATAAATATAACAATTATATAACTAATATCCCGTACTATTATTTTTCAGTATTGCATCTATTCTTCTAGGCATAGATGAGATGAGCTTCCGACATTTTTCTACGGGTATATTGCATTGTACCATGATTTTTCAATATTTCCCCACAATTGAGTTTTCTTGCTACACCTTCTCTATTGAGTTCATTCCAAAGGTTCTGGATTGGATTGAGATCAGGGGATTGACTAGGCCAATCAATAACTCGGAAATTTTTTTCTCGGAAGCAGTAATTCACCGTTTTAGAGGAATACTTGGAGTTGTTATCTTGTTGAAACTTCCAGACAAGTCTTTAGCATAAGGTAACATGACTTCCTCTAGTATACTCCCATATACAAATTTGTCCATGATGTTTTCGATACGATAAATTGGATCGAGTCCGTACCAACAAAAGTATTCCCATATCATTATATTTCCACCGCCGTGTTTAGCCGACTTCTTAGTAAACTTTATGTGAATTTCTTTACCTTGTGGTCTGCGCCACATCCTATTTACATCATTGACGAACAAATTTATTTTTGTTTTATCGCTCTAGAGAATGTTATGCCACTTTCGTTCATCTTCTGCTCTGGGCCGTGATGTATGGGAAAGGGCAAATTTGAATTTCTCATTAGGCGAATTTTGCGAGCTATTCTGTTAAAAAGACTTGCATTCGCTAACCTTCTCCTAACGATTCTACTGGATATTATGTTATATTATCAATTTCTCCTGCCATTTTTTTTCACCATGGACAAAATGTAATTATCAGTTGTTATAGACCCTTTTCCGTCAGCTCCCCGACGTTCAAGTGTAGTTTTGGCGCTTTTAAAGTATTTGTGGTGACAAAATTTGGTGAACATCCTAATGTTACAGCAATAAATTTGTAAGTTTTTCCTTTCTTACGCAAATTTTGGACTAGCCTTCTCTCCTCAATACTGCAAGGATCCGCCCGTCCCAGGTTACTCGAAATACTTCTTTTTTTTGCGGTAGTAACTAAGCATAACATTAAAACTTACCTCGTTATTCGTTTAGAATATATGACTCAAATTTTTTAAAATTACGCCAGACACACCTATCTTGATGACCACACTAGAAAATCACGCTATCATTTTGAGATTTTTAAATAGATCACCTAATTTAACTAACGATTATTTGGATTTTTTGAGGGAAAATAATCGAAACCCTTTTCAAAAGAATTATATTTCAATGTCCATATGTGTATATACATACATACAATATAAATAATGGTCCCGTTTTAATGTAACCGACTTGCAACAGAACGCTCGAACATGGTTAAAATTTCCTTTAGTTGCAAAAGCAACCCTTTTAGCCTCTTTCATGTAAGTAGCAATTCGTTTAGAGCTATTTAGAAACGGGAAATAGTTGTGCCGGTTATTTTTAGGTTTATGTAGTTATATATTTACAAACACTATGCAAATAAAAACGAATTAGGTCTTAAACTAAAATTTCCCATGTATTTTCTTAGGGCTCATTCACAATAGCGTAGGTTTTTCACTTCCCAACACTACATCTCAGGTCGGATATCATTTTACCGAGCTGGCTCAACTCGCACATCTTGCCGTGTTGTTAGTGTTGTTGCTTTACATGCAATTCGTTATCCTACCTAGTGTTCTTTTGCAACTAGGTTACAAAGAAACGGGCTCAATATATCGGGTCTTGCAACAGGAACGCTAGAAAAGTTTTTTAAATAAAACCAAAATGGTTTGGGATATGAATTAAATTCTTTATTCCTGTCAAAGTACATTCGATGCCATTATGTATGAAACTCGATTTTTTTTTGCATGGGCACCACGGGCACGCTTGCAGAAGTCCAGACGCTGTACCCAATTTTCGACAGTTTTCAAGTATAAATCGGCGGATACTGCTGCAATTTTACTTTCGATATTCGTACGAAGTCCATCAATCGTCACTGGTTTGTTGGCATAGGCCATAGACTTGTCGTAGCCCCACAGGAAATAGTCTAACGGCGTCAAATCGCACGACCGAGGCGACCAATTGACTGGGCCAAACTTGGTTTTCAATAAATCGATTGTGACATTCGCTGTGTGGCTTGTGGCGCCGTCCTGTTGGAACCACAGATTATGCAAGTCCATATCATCCAATTCGGGCCAAAAATATTCGGTTATCATTGAGCGGTAGCGATTCCCATTCACAGTAACGTGCCGGTCTTGATCATCACGGAAGAAGTACGGCCCAATGATACCGCCGGCCCATAAACCGCACCAAACCGTAATTTTTCAGGATGCAATGTTGACTCATGGAGTACTTGTGGATCGCTGCCAGTCCAATAACACATATTTTGCTTATTGACGAAGCCATTCAGCCAGAAATGACGACGACCATAAATTGGACGTAGCGCTCTTAAAGTTGGGGCCATTGACTCCGAATTTCGGTAGTAAATTTTAATAATTTCGACTCGTTATTGGATCGTGTGTCCTTCCATGATGAAATGGCAAACCTTACTGAAGAGAAATGTCAAAAGAGCGGGGAAAAATATGGCGTCGTTTGCTGTCACTATAGGCCTACTTTTGCGGCGTCCCTATTGGAAACCCCTTTAATATCAGTTTAATTAGCCTTGCAATTACGATCGTGTAGTTTAATTATAAACTGTGTTTTTTATACATAAAAATATATTGAAGACAACTTTTGGTCTCCAAGATCGTGCAAGAGGACTATTTTTTTGTGAGGTTATGGGAAGTCGCTTTTCTACGCAGATAAGTTCGAGGCGATTGACGCCTTGGAATAGAATATTCGACGCATTATTGCCGACATACGACCTCAATTGTCGCAAAAAATGTTCGAAAAATGTGCCTCTGGGCTGAAACTTTTTCGAACCAGCCGCGGCGGTCACTTGCCCGAAATCACTTTCAAAACATAATGCCAAACCTTTGTATTTATATTAAAGCTGAATTTTTTGCCATAGCATTAAATTGTATGCATTTTGTATCTTCTTGAAAACCACATATCTAAAAAAAAAACACCCCTTGTTATACGCGGCTCAAATATCAAATTTCGAAGCTCAAGAACATTGCAATATTTTAGCATGGAAGGTGATTGAAATATTGCAGACTTCTACTGTAGTTATTAAGGCTCAATACGAACACAACTATATGCGGCTAGTACTCGTATAACTTTTATTATTATTATCTTTTTTTTTTTTTGAGCAACTAAAGTAAATAAATATATAAGATAATGCTCACAAATCATGGAGTATGGAGGAGCACATGAATCAATAGCGCGTGTTGCAGATAATTGCCATCTATTCGAAATACTCATGGTATATGTATGTAACTGACGATGAGCTTTGAGTTGTCAGGGAGTTGGGTAATAGCTGTTGGTAAGAACCAAGATAATAATAGGCGAGGAGTGTATGCTTTCAATTAATCATATCGTAAATTTTCTGAAAAAAAGCCAGCGACTCACCTTGCAACTAATTTTGACGCACACATTTAATTACGAACCAAAGCGCTTTCTGATAGCTCAGTTTCCAATTACAACTTTATACATAAAATTTCGTAGACGTATAACTACCAGAGCTGTCAAGCAACCCAATTTGGTAATACATTTACTTTTTACCATACAAAGCGCGAAACTGATTAACCATTAAATCTGTAGTCGAAAAGCATTTGACACCAATGGCAGGCGTTAATTTTAGATTTCATATACGCCCAGTATGTTTCGTAGCAACGACTAATCAAAAATGTAAGTAAATATTTACTGCTGTCAGTTGGTTAAACTTTGGATGGGCGCATTCAATTCAGAGTGAATAATTAGCTGCATAATAGTTAGAAATTGATTCGTAATGGACAAAAAGGAGAATGCAAGTCCGATTACAATACAAAATGCGCACAAAAATTATAGGAACTTCACGATATCCCCTACTGACGTGCAAAACCAAAGCTGCAAACCGGCTTTGTACCGAACCGTCGCTTTTTCGTGCTTCGAACCGAACCACGAACTGAACTGTTTTTTCTTTCAAATGTCAAAAGTGAACTGCAAAACCACTTCAAAAAATCGTTTATTTCTGTTCAAAATGCTTCTGGCAAAACAGTAGATAAAAGAATTTTCGTAAAAATTCTGAGTATGCACTTTTGGACTGCTAGGCTAGACTTATGCCTCATCTAAATTTAACCTCGTTTTACGGTGTATTTAAAAAGAAAACTCTCTTAGGCTGTGAGATCTCGGAGTATCACAAGGCCAATAATTGTATATTTTTATATAAGCTTATCACTTGGAAATCTCCTAGCTATCTCTATGATAAGTTGTGTTTTACCAAATCTGCCCGCATATTAGATCTTATAGTCCCTCAGTTTACCTCAAAGGTCTCAGCAAGGCTGTTCTTCGTTAACGCTATCCGCATTTGGAACTCTATCCCTGCCAATATTAGAAAACAGATAAACAAAAGCAATTTTAGGGAATCTATCTATAATTACTTCAGTACTTAGCCTTTAATTGATATCCTATCTTCCATTTTAGTCCTAATTTATTAATATTTTTGTAACTAATTTCTTTGTTAAAACATTGTTAACTCGATGTTGCATAGGTGACTAGTGCACACCTGTAATTTAATTTATAACTTTTATTGCTTATTTATATACATATTTACTGATTATTAGCTTACTTTAAGATCTGTTATGTTTTGTTATTTATATATGTGACTCTAAAATTTGTTGTACTATAAAAGATTTTAATATCTTATTGTACTAATTTGCCCTAATAAATAATGAAATGAAATGAAATAATTTATTAAAAAACCCCTTGAATAATAATGACTACTGTATTGACTTCTGCAAGTGTGAACGCCAGTTCTTTGAAATAATATTTTTTGTATTTTATATACAGCACAAATTATGCTGTGTAATTTGTTTACAATATTGAAAATATTTTTCGTGCTAAACTTTTTTCATTTTATTTAACTAACATTGTATTGGCTACAAAAAAGAAAAACAAAAACAAAAACAAAAAAATTCTAAAACTCTGAGAGTAAAGGAATTTTTTCAAGTTTGTAAAATTATCGTAAAATTTATACCCAAAAATAAACTTTAGTTTTTATGTTCTATGGTATTGAATGAACTATATTTTTTTATAAAAACGGAAAAAATTAAGACAGAAAAAAATTTAGCACGAAAAATATTGTCAATATTGGAAAAAGTTAACACTGCATTTATTTAAGCTGTAAGCCATTGTATGTCTATATAGTTTTTGTCATATTTGTACCAATTAGTTTAACGAAATTAAGAGTCCCGTTTCAAGGATACCCATAAAATGTTTCTTGCACTGGCATCAGTTTTTCCTAACTGTTCGAAACAGAACAAAGCTAAATAAACTTTTGTGTTTTATTTTCGATTAAAACCGTGACGAAGAGCATACTACTTCTATGTAGGTTAATTCAGTTGATCAGCATATAAAATAAATAAGGTTGGTGTTATTGTTATTGTGGTTGTTTTTATTTGGTTATACATATCAATATGTAGTATAACGTTGCTATTATTGTTGGATATTATGGATGGTTTTCACAGTTTTAGCCCAAATACATATATAATTTCTTTTTTTTGGCCTAATTTATTAAATGCACAAATATTATTTTTTGAGCTCAAGGCCAGTATAAGGAAGAGTATATTGGAAAAAAGACAGCAATAGTTATTATACATAATTAGTCATAAAAATATATCTACACTTAATTAACTTGACACCGATTCGATAATTAAAAATTTGTTATGTATATTAGAACACGAGCTGCAAAAGAAGGCTCTAACTCGGTTAAAATTTCCTTTAGTTACAAAAGCAACCTTGTTAGCCTCTTTCATGAATGTTGCGATTTGTTTCGGGCTATTTAAGAACGGAAAATAGTTGTGCCGTCAATTTTTAGGTTTTTGTCATTAAAATTTATTGATTTTTGTTGATAATTGTTTTGTGTTTCGAAGTCATTTATATTGTATATTTATATGTACATATGTATGATTTGAATTAAAAAGGGCTCAATTAAAAATAAAAAGTTTATCTTATTAATAACTTCAATAAAATTCTAGCCAAAATGGGAATATCTCCTTTTTAATTAATTCTATATGAATTTTCACTTAAAAACAATGAGACATTTTATTGCAATTGCATATTTTTGGACAAGCCTCCAAAGAAGTTATCTCCTTGTTTTTCGTCGCTTCACTTTTCTATAAATCTGAGAAGAATTTCTTACGCTCACCTTTAACTCCAAGCTTCTTCAGACGTCGATTAATTAATGAAGTTTTTAGCTCTGTGTAGTTTTAACATTTGTTAAGCATTTCTACTAACTGTATTTGTATATTAAGAATATTGAGTTTTCTTATAAGATTTGCGTTGAAAATATCATGCATTTATTTCAAAGAGGTCTATGAGAACAATTGCAGCATAATTCACCAAATTTCTTAAATGATGTATGTGAGTATATTAAGTTTAAGTAATACATAGCAATTAAACAAAAAAATGTGGTGGCAAAAAATCTGATGACAATTTTAAACTAATGAGATGCCTTAGACAAAGCACTTTTGTGAGCTACTAAAGATATACAACTTTTATGATTTGATTTGTAAAAAAAATAAACTTTTGTGTAGGGCTTAATAAAACAAGCATGTACATATGTGTCTTTGCAATGCCTTATGAGCCCTTATTTATCATGGAATCAACATAAATTTTTATGAAAAACATTAACTGTATTTTCATTCATGTATTATTTTCGTTTTTGTAACCATTTTTTATATTTATTATCGTAGCGAAAAGAGAGAAAATGGTAGCATAAAATGCAGCAGAAGGTACTAAAAAAAACGAGAGCAATAAAATATATTGTCCCTATCATTGTATGTGCAAAGCCGCAAGAGAAAGTATTTGAAAACCAAAAACCTAAACAACTTCCTTGGCCAGTTTTGCTATCCACACTGGTACGTTATAATTATTTTGAAATCGCAGTCTGCATATCTGCTAAGAAAATATTTCTCATAAAAATATTACTTAATTTGGGACTTTCAATAAGAGATATTTTTTGTGACTTGAATCGATTTCGGTATTCTATAAGCAACAGTCTCAAAAAATTTATCCAATTACTGTGGTGAAAAGCAGCAGACGCTATCAGCTGATTGTATATTCAGCTAGATATCCACAATTAACCAGAATGAAAATATGTTCATCGATAGCACACATTATACTTTTTCACTTCTTTGTCAACACAACGACCAAGCGGAAGCTCGAGTACTACTTCATTTTCGCGTTTGTTCAATACTTTCCACAATTTCTTTGCTTTGGGATGAACTGACAAATTAGTGACTTTTATTTATGACTAGAGACTTGGAGACGGGTTACTGAATACCGAGTAGTTTCGAAATCAGTCTCATCATCGAAAAGTCTCAGTAAGTGACTTATAGAATACCGGCAATAGAGTTAAATATGTGAGAGATTTTTATAAGACATCCTTCTAAGCTTTTACAGTTTCAGCATAAGTAAAAACCGTAGAGAAATTATCAAAAAATTTAAATTTGTAAAAAATAGTAATGGTAATTAGTAGTAGCATTAGAAAAAATAGTAACAGAAATTAGTAAAAACAGTAAAATTAAAAAAATAGAAATTAATAAAAAATAGTAGTAGTAATAAGTAGTAGCATTAGAAAGAATAGTAGTAGAAATTAATAAAAATAAAAGTAATAATTAGTAGTAGCATTAGTAGTAAAAACTATTAAAAAGAATGTAGCTATTCATAGTAACATTAGTAAAAATAGTATTAGAAATTAGCAAGCGTAGTAGTATTAACTAAACGCAGCAGTGGTAAAGATATTAGGAGAAATTATTAAAAAAGTAGTAAAAAGTAATAGAAATAGTAGTAAAAATTAGTAAAAAAGGTGGTAGTAATTAGTAATAGTAAAAGTAAAAATAGTAGTAGTAACTAATAGTGGCATTATTATATGTGCTACCTCAGCCTGTAGCAGGTTTATTTCTCAAACAAGCGTCATTCTGGCGCGACTTCCGTGACGAGATGTATAAATCACTGTCGCTATTATTACTCCCTCTGTTTAAATACACTAAACGGGTCTTTATGAATGGATGGTGTTATAGGACTTAAGTGATTGAATGTTTTTGACCCGAAATTCATTTTATGTATGTGGACCGTATTAATTTCCGGCGCAACATGCCACACAGCTATTTTCTCGAAATGGAGACTTCAATTTTACACAAATGCTCTCTTCAAACAATTTACTATTTATCTATTACTGATACTGAATTTCCACTAATAGCGAAGGTAGATTCCAGCTTTAATGTGCATTAACAGCCTTAATTTGCATTAACTCTCTCTTGGATTCTGTACATATTATATTAATTTGCATTAAGCTCGTCACAAATGCACGAAATTTTAATGCATTTACAGCAGTGCATAGCTTTGCCTTCGGTTTTGAGTGGCGCGAGTCTAAATGCACAAGGTTGTTGTCTGTCATGGTTAAATCTAAATGCGCATTACTAATGCAAATTTCATTTCATCTGGCACTCCGTTAAAATTTTAAAGAACAAAACTGCGCGATTAGTGTCGACATTTAAAAAACTAGCTGCCGTTTAGCTTAGCTCGAGAAGTCCGTCTGCAATAAGGTTTTTAAAAATTATATCCCTTCTCTAATAGAGTTGCCATTATGGTCTAGCTGCTTTTTTTCATTGCTGATGTCGTTATCAGTATATTTATTATCACTATCGTTATCGATTTCAATTCCAACATTTTTATGGCACTTTTTTAGCAATGGGAATTGTAGGACTTTAAAAATACCAATAAAATAACGCAGCAACAAGCAGTTCATTTACTTTACAATCACTTCGGTGAACCTTTGCACTCATTTGTGTGAATATTTTGTTTGAAAGTAATCGCAGAGTAGAGGTCAAAGTTTCAAAATAAAAATGAACTTTTTGCTTAAAGCAAATCCTCAACAAAAAATATCTACAACTGTAAAGTTTTATGAGCACTTAATTTTTTTTTATATACATACATACCCCTAGTATCTACATGCAAATGCGTGCAGATCTACTTATCGAAATATCAAATAACCAAACGCTAACCCACGACTACGGAACTATTTTTCAACATTACATATTTTTATTTTCTGCTGCTTTGAATTTTCTTTTAAACATTCCATATTTTTTGTTTGTTTTCTGCTTCTTTGTTTCCAACACCTAGTTATCCTTTGGAGGTCAGCTTAGGTTTTACATTTGGCACTGCAATTAACACAACTTATAAAGGTTTTACGCCAGAGCGGAGCAGCGGAATGGCAGAGCAGCATTCATTATAGGGCAAATGTCAGCGTGTTATTCCCGGCTCAGACGAGATTAGCATTTTTTAATACTTTTCGATTTCACAGTTTATACGTTTATAGTACGTGATGTATCCTTTGTTCTCGCTCTCTTAATTCTGTTATATTAGTTTACGTTTTTATTTTTTTTCATTCTCACACTTTCAACTTTCTGTCGCGGCTGCTTTAACAAACTTAATACCTTTTGTGGTAGAGAAAATTAACGCGTACTTTGTGGTGGCGCACAATAACGCCGCGGCTTTCTTAGCTATGCGATTTTTATATAATTCCGACAACCCGCTATTTTATTTTTAATTTTTTTTTTTTGCGAGCTTATGAAAAGTGCATGGCTAACAAATTCACACCTCGTGTGAGATAAGTGACGTGTTAAGCGCAATTAAAACGCTTCCACAAAGCAACGCCACGTCAAACGACAGAATAGTAAAGTACATTCAGTACCAACAAATTTTGTTGTTTTTGTAAATATTCAAGGACGTGAATTGTTTGTCAATGGCAATATTTTTATGTTTTTTTTTTTGATTTTTTGTAGTACTTTGCGCTAGCCTGAATGCAGATAGCTAGGCGTGGTAAATATTGTAAATTTCATTATACAAACGGTATTATGTGGGCGCATATTAAAGATTCAAAAAAAAAAAAAAAACAAAAAGGCAAAAAAATTGGAGAAATTATTTGAAAGCAGAGATGAAATAAAAATCGTACATTTTTAGTAGTTCGCAACAAAAGCAGCCATTGTGCGGCAGTTGCTCAATACGCACAGCAGGCTTAATCCCGTTGGAAAAAGTAAATTAAATTTAATTAAAAAATTCATAAATTCATTCAACGAAGCTAAAGACTGCAAATTGAGGGTATTCATAATATGTTTTCGCGAACATTTAACCACCTAGTGAGAGAATGAATTATATGAATAAAAAAAATTTGCAAGCAAATTGTGTACATTGTTTTGTGAAAATGTAGAAATGTTGAAAAACTAGCCACACATGAAGGCTAGGCCTAAACCAGTTGCTTGCAAAAAATATTTTGTTAATGCTAGCTATGTATGTCAATTTTGTGTACTTTACTGATCTCGGGATTTTTCGGATTAAATGATGTAATCGCGGGATCGAGGTACTTTCCCGAAATTAAAATTGATTGTTTAAAAGTGTAGCCAGTTAAACAATTTAATCGGCTGAGCAAACCTATTGCAGTACTTTAACCCTTTACCTATCCGCCGGGTCCAATGGAGCCGAATTAGTTTTTATTTTTTATGTTGCCATCTCCATATCTTCTCCTTTTGAAATACGAAACTTCTCGACTTTGCTTATTTCTAAATTATTGATTACTTTCTAGCCATATAAATAATTTCAAATAATTCGTATTGCTATAGAAAATTTTCTAGCGGGAACTACCATTCGGGTGCGTTGGACCCAAAGTATTACTTCATAGAAAAACTGAACTGCCTTCTAAATTTATTTAAAGCTAGTTCTCATTGGGAAATTATTGTAAAACGTGAATTTGGGGGATTTTTATTGGAAATTATAAGATTATCAAGCCATAAGTGGTTGACTGTCAAAAAACACGGCCTTAGACCAATACCTATTTCTAAAAACAGCAAGCAAAGGTTTGCTCTCTCTATTTCGCATCCCGAGAAGTTGATAGTCTCTCTTCTGCGCTTCTAATTTATTTTTGAAAGGCCAGTTGTGGAGGTCATTATCACATAGAGAAATAATGAAGGATATCGCGTTTTTGGAAATATATAGAAGCCAATTGCACACTGTGACTTTGGAAAGTTTATTATTATATTCTAATACTTAACGGGAACTACATGTTAAAAACCGAAGACATGTCACAACAGTGGAGTAGAAAAGGTGAACGAAAAATGTTCAAAGACATAAGGCGCCCAATTAGATTTCAAATCATATGTACAAGCAGGTTCTGTAATCTGAGTGAAAATGTACGTGAAAATGAATCTTAAACCGAGTGAATTTAGATTTGGTGTTCTGAAATCCGAATTGTTTGTTCATTTTAGAGCTAGATTTTGCTTCAACTTAGAAATCAACCAAACAGCTGACAGTTGGCAATTTATCCAAAATAAGTAATAAATTTTTTGTAAAAATTCGAAAAAAGTGTGCGTTAACAAATGTTGAGTCTATATTTATAAAAATGGATAGGCACTCAAAGGAAAGAAGGATCGATGAGTCCCATTCCAACTCTTTAGATGTGCCTGAATTAGTGTAAGTAATTAGATATGTTTATTGGTGTCTGCAACTGGTGTAAATGTTTTCGGAAAATTTTTTTATAGATTTGTGTCCAGCAACCGGGTCAACAAAACTGCATTTATTATGTTATTGGACGTTGGGGTTCGAAATCTTACAAAAATATCAATTCTGGCACTACTACAACTGGCGCTTATATTTTTGGTGGATTTCAAAAAGCTATAGGGAAGGATGGCTGCATTTCAAGTATGCTAAACATTTTTGAGAAATATATTTGTCCACAGTGCATCAATGTAGTTATGACAGAGGACGAGAAACGACGACTGTCAAGAAAAATTTGGATGGAGTTTGAGTAATTTTCTCCATTTTCCTGTGTTTCCTCTTCAAAAGTTGTAAAAACTACAATATTTAAAATTTTGAGCTACTTAAATTTGGTTTTTATTTCAAATCCACGAACTCAAACTGAGGTGATTACTAACCGAATTTTTCTTGTGGACTCCTTTCCCAGAACATGCAAATTCACTCGAAATTCATTTAGGAAAAAAATGTGGAAATAAAATGGGGAAAGTGAAGCACAGAACCGCAAATGTCGGATTGGAAGCGAATTTTCTTGATATTCACTTGGAAGTGAATTACAGAACCTGTCTGATAGTGATGTGATAATGCAGCTGCAAGAACGGAAGTACGATCGGATGGTAAACAGGAACCAATTCGCCAGTGTTTCGAAATCTGGAATGAGCACCATAAAAACGGATATATACCAGATTGAAGTATGACACTCGGTAAATAATTATTAGTTTTTAGAGGAAGGCATTGATTACGGCATTACATCCAATCAAAACAAGAAAGATATGGAATCAAGCTTTGGACAATTTGTGACAGCTTGTGGCATCACAACATCAAACACTTTGATGTTAGAAACGATAAGTAAATGAGATAGGACACTCATTACAAGGTATCTTCAAAAAGGAAAAAAATTCCCGCATTATTTAAAATTCTATAGAATAACAAGAGTATCGATAATAGACAAAAAATAAAACCACAAATATTTTTAACTACAACAAACCCAAAGTTAGGGCTGACACTATGGACCCAATTAATAGGAAATACAGCGTGAAAAGATAAACGATAAGGTGGTCTAAGGCAGTTTTCTACAATAAGTGTTTTAAATGGGTACAATAGCTGACTCCACACGACGAAAATTGTGAAGGATCGGAACGAAGTACTAGCACAATACGTGTAAAAGAAACTATCCAGCTTATGCGAAGTTCAGAAAGATCGCAAAATTAAAGCAAAATCCATTAAATACAAACTGAGTATATAACTTTAAAACATAAACAAATGTGCACGCATAACACTGACGTCCAATAGACCCTAACTGTAGGTAGCGCTAGTTTTTTCAGTAGACAAAAGGTTAAAGCGGTACATAAAAAAAGAAATGTTATTTTTATTAATGCAGATATTTATCATTATTTAATGAACAAGAATATAAACAAAATTTAAAAAACTTAAGTCTTGAATATTGCGTAATTAAGTGTTTGTACGCACTTGGTTTATGCAAAGTAATTTGGATGAAAATAAGTAATTTACATTGTAGTGTGATCGGGATTTAGTTGGATATGTGGAACAATTTTTTTTTTCATTGGAAGGTGCTTTTACGTGGCAGGTAGCCAGCCCAGCGCACAACCAGATTCTGGGGCATTTTTTAATTTAAGACACATTTATACAGGGAGCTTCTTGCTCCAAGTCAGACTCCCGCTCGCAGCCGCACCTACTTATGAACAGACGCTGCAAAACCCTTGTGGGCCCTTAAACCGAAAACGTCGGAGTGGCCTCACCAGGTTCGCCTTCTCACTTTAGCTCACCCCCAAATGGGTGTTCGGGAGCTACCCAGATGACACTTGGGTGAAATCATCGAGAAGTTGTGAGCTGCTAGAACCGCATGCAGACGAATTGTTCTGGCCACTCCCAGGGGAATGGGGATCAGAGGCTTTCCCCACCGTTCTCCGAAATATTTCTGGTCCTATACGTCTTTACGACGGCGAATACCGCAGACGATGAAACGATGAGCTGTACTCAAACATAGTGCAGCAAATTAAAATACAGCGGCTATGTTGACTGGGACATCGGCTATGTGCGAATGGACGAAAATGCTCCAGCCCTGAAAATATTCAACGCGGTACCAGCTGATGGTGGTAGAGGAAATGGACGGCCTCCTCTGCGTCGGAATGACCATGTGGAAAAAGACTTCGTCACTTGATATTTCCAATTATAATAAATTAAAATGTAAAGTACAATTATAAAAAAAAAATGGAGAGATGACTACAACTTCGAGCTAAAGAGAAATCGGTATGTAAATTCTATGAGATGTTGTTATATGCCGCTAGGGCCCGACGAGCTGGGCCAAAAAATAAGTTGGCCTTTACAGCTGATACGTAAAAAAGTAAATGAGAACATAAAATAAATAAAAGTAATTGGATACGTCTTTTATTTTCCAATTGTAGCAGGTTTGTAAGTTTGCAGAGAGAATATTAAGAAGGTATCGGATCTTAGAAACTAAGAGAAGAGAGAGCAAAATGAACAAAAACCTTTTTTCAGTTGTTCAATCCTGAAATCATGTTGATAGTGAATAGAGCCTCAGATAATAAAAGCGTACTCTACTTTGGATCGCACCAATGAATTACGCTATAAGCTTTTGGTAGCACTTAACAAATATGGTTAACAAAAGAAAAATTCTAATCAAACAAGACACCAAGGTCTACGAATTCACTAACTGAAATCAGCTTGTGGCTTGAGAAAATTTTATTCGAAATAAAACCATTTACAGATTTGGCTAGGATCATCTTAAAGAACCTTTTGTTGTTCAGTGAAAGTTTATTATTATCACACCAACTAAAAAGGTTATTTAAATCACGCTGTAGGTAAAGAACATCGGGCATACAACTTATATTACGAAATAATTTAAGCTCATCAGTATACAATAAGAATCTAGAATATTTGGAGCAGGAGTCAATATCGTTTTTAAAAAAAGTAAACAATAAAATACCAAGGATACTGTCCCGGGGTACACCTGATATTGCAAAACAGGGCAGTAGATTTACAATTTTCATTATCTACAAACATAGTCCTGTTTGTGAGTTAAGACTTCAACCCGGCTAGAAAAATAGAGTGAAGCCCAATACACTTTAGTTTTAAATGCAGACCAGCTTTAAATTTAGAAATGTAATTTTGTATATGCCTTAGATAAATCATTTACCTACAAATTCCAATTCCATAGAAAACACACATTTCTCAACAGTTATAATATTACTCCTAATTCACCTTCTTATAGTATTTGCTATTGCTACATAACGTGCACATTATTTACACTTACAATTCCCAGTTGAATATACGATGTTAAAAAGGCTCAAAGCTGCAATTACATTCTCATGCCTACTTACCGGCAAAACAATCAGCCAGAAGCACATCGTCAGGTTCAACCATTCAACTCATTCACATCACTCATACGCCGTGTCGGCATTAACGGTAGGAAGTTAACGAATTTACCCCCAAGGTGACAAACAAATTTTCGTCATCAGCAGAATTTCAGGTGGTAGTGTATGCGAGATTGTGACCATAATGCGATTTTCACCAAATCCGTTCTACTTAATTTGCAAATGTCGGCAAATTTTAATCGCACAACAACAGGCATTTACCCAGAACCTGCATACAGTTACTCAACAAATGATTAAAGTAATTTGCGTGATTAAAAAAATTTTTAATTGAACATTCTGTTACAGACTTACATATGCCTGCTAACATTGAAATGCAAATCGATGCCTTGAAATGTGTTTGGAAAGTACATAGCTAAGGTATTTTAATCGTAAAAACTAAAAGTTTCACAAAGAACAATATAATTGTAGAGAACTGTAACCAACAGGATCGGTGCTTACAATATAGCTTTGGGCTTTAAAATTACTTGCAAAACACATCAAACTGAATGAACAGTTAGATGGTTTTTAAGAAGACTAATACCAAAGTTCAAAAGGCTTTTGTTTTATCTAGTTTGTTAAATAATAAAATTGTGCAGCAAATTTATTGTTTTATCGTTTATTCCAATAACTGGCATTGTGAACGAAGAAACGAGTATTAAGATTTAAGTAGCTGATCTTCAACTATATTCAATCGTCTTCTAACTTGCCTCTTTTGGATTTTCATTACAACCGTTGGTCAAATACTTAGTTTCCTTCAAGATTGTATGATACACCTAATTCTAATCTCTATTGTCTAATTTCATTTTGGAAGCACTTTACTATTTGTGAACGCATCGAATAAAAGTGGTTACTGAGGTAATATTGATGCCTATCAATTGCAAGCGGCAGTTAGATTTAGATTTTTCACATCGCATCACAAAGTTGCGACACGACGCTTTTGTGAGATAAATCCAACATACATATGTATGTACCTTGAAAACTTGGAACCACTTCGGTACTAGTTCAAGACAATTTTGGGACTATTTCGGGATCAGTTCGTGAAAATTTCAAGACACGTTTTCAAAAATGTCTGGCCTTTTTCAGCACTATTTCGGGAAAAGTTTGGTATCAGTTCGGAACTATTTCGGGACCATTACGAGAACTGGCACAGCGCTACTGCGAGGCAATTTTGGAACTAATTATTTCGGAACCATTTCAGGACTGTATCAGTTCATATCAAGACAATTTCGGAACTATTTTAGGACTAATTCTAGACTACTTTGAGACAATTTCGGGACTATTTATTTCACGGCGATTTTCAGACTATTTTGAGATCGGTTCGCGATCTGTTTGGAACTAGTTTAAGACCATTTCGGCCTAGTTGAGAGCTAGTTCAGGACTGCATTCGATCTAGTTTGAGACTGGTTCGAGAATTGTTCGGCTCAGCTTCGGGATTAAGGAAGTCGGGCACACTCCACGTCAACCTTTTATATAAGGCTACTTTACAAAGATAAAAAGGATCGATACTTCAGTAACTACGAAAGCAAATTAACCCCGATGTTATGCACAGCATTCAGTTGGCGATAAAAAAAAACGTGGTTTAAAAAATTATGGACAAGTTGCATGTCTCGCGCCCACTTTAACCCTTAATCGCACCCCTAAGAAAAATTACGTATATCACCAACCTGAGTCCCCAGGACTCACATTTAACATTTAAAGAAAAAACTTAGAAATAATTATTTTTAATTTATTTTTTTTTTATTAAAATATAGATTGCAAAAGCTTTTAACATAAAACAGTTCAAAATTATGATTAAACTTAACATAAATTTCATTTTTGTGAAATCTTTCTGAGATCATAAAAAAAAACATAAAAACTAAACACTTCATTTTAAATGAACATAAATCATATTAAAAATGTAAAAAGAACACAAAATTTTATATTTATAGCTTAAACATATACCATTAAGTAAAAAATCAGGCACAAAAGGGTTAGGCCCCATACAAAAAAAAAAATCGTGCAGAGGGTGAAATCACTCATTGGTTGCACAAGCAGCACACACTTTTTTGGCACATGTGAGACAAATGGGTTGTTTACACATGTGAGACAAATGGGTTGTTTACTCATAGGGTTCACACTTTCACATTTTCAACGTTTGGCCGACATATTGAGACAATACTGTAAAGAAAACACAACAAATTAATAAAAACCTTAAACAAAATTTTATCACACAAAACACCACCATGAGTCCCCGGGACTCACGCTCACCAAAATCAAAGCATTCAAACACTCTTGCGCTAACGTCCGTTCAACCACGCGTTCTTCACACAACTGCAGGAAGGTATACGAAGAAGCTGTGCCTAAACTAAAAAAACGCGTCTGTTATAAAGCTTTTAAATTTTGAGTGAGTCCCAGGGACTCAGGGTGTGCGATTAAGGGTTAAAGAAAACTAATATGTCTTCGAAGCTATCCAACCAAATCCTACCGTATTTGATACACGCTTGACGTTTTACAATGCGTACAATTTTTACAAAACCAAAAAAATTTGCAAAAACCAAAAGAGTTTCGATATTTTAGTAATCAAAATAGGTTATTTTTTTCAAAAGATGAGGGAGAAATATGTGGATTGAAAGAAATTTTGTAAATAGGTGTAATATCATCAAATTAAGCGCAAATGATAACACTCAAAAAAAACTTATCTGAATTGAACAAAAACAGCTATTAAGTGAAAGGAAAATAGAAGTACAATGGCGCTTAAGAAAAATTTACTACTTTTGTATAAAACAGATTTAATTTTATGTAGGTTTTCTTCATTTGAATTGAAAGAAAATACAGCAATTTGAAAAAATAATTACATCAAAATGAGGAAAATTATTCTTTGATCATTTTGTTTTAATTACATATCTACAAAGAGAACTAATTTATTAAGCTCTATAAAATTTGGTACACACTTTACATGGGAAAAAAGCCAACCGAACCTTTCATATCAAGGTAATTAACACGTTCGCTCAAATTTAGTACAAAGAATTTAATTAGAGGAGTTAAATGCCTGAATACCTGAAATTTTGAATACGAGCATAATAATTTATTTTGGTTTATATTTTAGATAAATAAAAGTGGTTTACTAGATTAACTACATACAACAACTACTGTTTAATTGAAATAAAAAGATGTGCTGGTTATTTCAAGTTCGGTTTCTCCCGAACTTAGACTCTTTTGCACTTGTTTTCTTTTAAATCACAAATTTCTCACTCCGACCAATTTGCAATGCGACTATTTATATTCAAAAGTCCACAGCTGGTGAAAAATCATACGAAGCTATATATTATGCAAAAGATTTTGGAATCATAGGCCACCCCCAAAATTACACTTTAATATATTATAATATATTGTGTTTGTCTATACAATTAATTCTTATTTTTAGCACTTAATTACATCTAAACATTGTTTCCGTCCTAAGTGTTCCGTGTTAAGTAAATAATTACGAGTTTGGAAACAAAACTATTTCATAGAATATGCACACATACAATACCGCATATTAAACATTTAAAACCAATTAAAAATCGCTCAAACGCACAGCCGGTTGTCATTCAGCTATGCTGAATATCGGCTGCAAGGCCTTGTGGGCTTGCAAGGCAAAAAAAAAAGTAAAGAACACCAATAGCAAAACAAATATACAATAACACCTCACACTTAGGCAAACAAAATTTCACAATCATAAGCAATCGATAGATAAACAACAAAATTCACTTCCCCGTCAATGAATCAGCTAGCCAATTAAATATTGATTTGAGTAGATAAAATGCAAAAAGTGAACGAAAAGTACTCGTCCGATTTGTCAGCGGCTAATGGTTGGAAAAGAAGACTACTGCGGAAGATTTCTTAGCTATTTTCGCCTATTTTATTAATTATTTATATCCCTTCCATTTTCTACTAAAAATAAAACACTAGAAAACATTTGAACTCATCTTGCAGAAAATGCCGAAAGTTGTTGAATCAGTCAAGTGCTGCTTTGACGTGCCAACCTCTCCGTGCGTTAAGGTCGAAAAGCAACCAATTTAAATTGGCAGAAGGATAGTTAAGCGAAGCAAATGAAAGAGTGAATATAAAATGAAATGAAAGTAAAGGTTTAGAAAAAAAAGTGTAATAAAAGTTTGATACGCGTACAAGAGAATATTTGAAATGGCGCCAAACGCAAAAGGCCGCAAAGGCAAAGTGAACAAAGTAAATAATGCAGAGTTAAAAGTGAATAAAGCTACTGGGCAAAGAGGCATTTCATATGCCAATATACTTTACATAATTTGCGAGAGCGAGTAAAACAACGATTTGCAAAAAACACGCTAGTCTAATATAGTACAATTGGGGGGGTATGTATGTATTTTTTTTTATTTGTATGTGAATAGGCACTTGTACTTTTATTTTTTGATAAATTTCACACATCCATGATTGATCCATGACCAAAATGTGCATTGAAATCAAAATTTTCCTTTCACTTCATTTCAATAATATAGAAATTCCACTGTAGTCTATAGTTTCTTAACGGATTTCACATAGATACAGCCATACATACAAAAATACATAAGTAAATATTAACGCGACTTGCCTTTAACGGTAACCGACCTTTTTTTGCTGTATGGTAGTCCGCCGCATACCTTAGCAGCAACCCAATTTTAGGGTTTCTTTTACTTTCTGCCTTTTCTTGATGATCTCCACCTAAGGCGTTTGCGAGAATTTCATTAGCTACTAAATGCTTGAAGTCTTATTTACATATTTACAGACACCGCTCGTTCTGACAACGGACAGCGGGTTATGCTAAAAGCGATAACAATTGTAGTGGGAAAAAACCGAAAGGAAATTATGTAGATATTTTGAACGGTAGTGATCCTATAAATATTTTAAAAGGATTCCTTTAAGTAGTGCAGTTAGAGGCAGTTACCCAGATAAAAGTGCCCTGCTGTTAAATCTTAATTTAAATTTAAACGAAAAGAAGAATGTAAATAACACTATCGCCGTCGCCGCAGTCAATAGGGCAGAACATTATCGTGCCAATTGGAGCAAGCATGGACGATGGAGTTGTGTCTCCAACCGCAAAATCAACTACTACTATTCAGCGAAAGCCCTATTGTAAGCTCTCATCCCGTCAACGGCTCATTGGTGGCGATGTCTAAGTTGGAAGTTGACATGCTCAGCCTTTACCCTAGCCTGGCATACATTGAAATTAATTTCCAGACAAGTGATGACGTAAACTCTACATTGAGCTGCTGTTGAAGCAAATTTTTTTGAAATATTTTCGAACCCAAACCCATTCCTGAATTCTTGGTCTTTTAGCTACAAAATGTTTGCCAAAAATTTTCACGTAAGTCGCATAACTCCATCTTACGCCACACATAGACCAAAACAATTTGGTGGCTGAAAAGCCAACAAAATGACTCAGATGGTCCACTGCCGGAACAATTACGGTATGATTCCTTCCCGTCGGTGAAAATATCTTCTTCCCCACCCTCCAAACAGGAGAGAATCACTGCAATGAAAGTTCTAAAAAACAATAAAGCGGTTATGATGGTTTACCCAACGAAATTTTTAAGGCTGGCATAGAGCAAGCTGTTACTCTTCTTCAGCCCGTTTTTTTGCAAAATAAGAGGAAGAAGAGTTTCCCGATGACTGGTTACAAAGGATTTTAGTTGGCCTGTCAAAGAAAGGTGACTTATCAATTTGTAAAAACTACAGAGGAACAATGCTCCTATCCATTGCGTCTAAGATCTTGTACAGAGAAAACAACTAGCTGGTTTCAGAAGCAACCCCTCTTGTATAGACCACCTTAAACACCTTACGAATCATTGTGGAGCAAGCACAAGAATGGCAGACAACTCTCCAACTAACCTTCTTAGATTACAGCACCGTTTTCGATCGTGTCTCTCGTAACAGCATTTGGGAGGCGCTTTACGCTCGCAAAATTCCATCGAAACTGATAGCTCTTATACAGGGTGGGCCAAAAGAAACCAAGGGGTGTAAGAGTTTAATAACTTTTTCGTTTATTAATTTCTTTTTATTTTTTCTTTCAGATTATATAATATACAAAAGGGAAATTTTTTTACACTAAGTATGAAAAATGGTATCTCTTAAATGACCACCGTTTTCAGCTTCGCACTGATGGGCTCTTTTTAGAGCATTTTCCATAACATCTTTCAAAACTTGTGTCTGTAGCGTTCGAATTTCTGCAACAATGTTTGCCTTGAGTTCAAGGATTGTCTCTGGCTTGTTCACATACACTCGCTCCTTCAAATAACCCCAAAGAAAATAGTCGAGTGCTGTCAAAACTGGCGATCGCGCTGGCCAAATAATTTCTGAATTTCTGGAAACTATTCGCCCTCCAAAAATTTGACTTAAAAGTGCCATTGTGTCTCGGGCAGTATGGGCAGTGGCTCCGTCCTGCTGAAACCACATACCTGGTCTGTTTTCAAGAGCAGGACGTAAAAAATTTTCTATCATAAACCGATAACGCTCTCCATTTACGGTTACAGCACTTCCATCTTCATTCTCGAAGAAGTAAGGCCCAATGACATTTTCAGATGTGATCCCACACCATACTGTACACCTGATGGGGTGCAATTGGCGTTGATGAATGGCTCTTGGATTTTGAGAACCCCAGAACCTACAGTTCTGCTTATTAACAATGCCATTCGATATGCTCTTTGCGTTAAAATAATTGATCTCTGGTTTAAATAATAAAATTCTATTGTTCTGGTTCTCTGTTCAGTTGTGAACCTCCCCATTATAAATTCTCCAAGTGTTGTCTATATAATCTGAAAGAAAAAATAAAAAAAAACTTAATAAACGAAAAAGTTATTAAACTTTTACACCCCTTGGTTTCTTTTGGCCCACCCTGTGTGCGCACACTATACAACTTTAAATGCAGAATCCTACACAATGAGAACCTGCCGGAAAGCATTTCCACCAGTGCTGACATACGGCAAGGCTGTCTACTGTCCCCTCTATTATTTTTAATTGTTACTGATGACACTCGTATGCTAAAAAGCTGCATTAAGGGCAAGAGAAGAGGTATGCAGTGGAATTTTCAAGAGCATCTTGAGCACCTTGCATATGCTGATGATATCTGCCTTCTCTCCGTCAAACACGCAGACATGCAAAACAAAATTTACGACCTATTCTCAACTTCTTTAAATGCAGGATTGAAAATAAAACACGAGAAAACGAAAGCTATAAAAATTTGGTCTACAAACACCTACCCGTTAGTTTTAAATGGTGACGAAGTCGAAAACGTCGACACTTTTGTTAACCTCGGTAGTATCACTGCCGCTGAAGATAGTGCGAAATTAGAAGCTATCGCCAGAGTAAATACTCGTAAAGCGACTCCGATCTATATGGTTGTCGAGTATTTGTACGAATCGGAGACTTGGCTAGCAAACAATACCATTGATTCCATTGAACAAACTTTAAAATATTTTGGAGCAGAACTTTTACGCATACACCGTTTGTCATCTGTGTCGGTTCTTAAAAACAAACTAAAGAAAATACTAATTTTGTTCATAAATGCATAAAAAAAATGTTTGCAGACATTTTCAAATAAATCGAGCACGCGTAAAACTCGCAAAAGTTTTTGTTCTTTTTTTGGTAAGATGTCCTAATATACATATTTATCTTTCAATTTAAAATTGAACCCAATTTATTTTTTTAACAACTTCGTTATATGAAATTTATAACGTTGTACCATTTGAGGCGTAACAAAGTACGCCGGGTATTGGCTAATAATAAATAATGCAAATTATACTTTTAACCGCTGTTACTTTTTGCATGATAATATATGAAAGAACAGGATGAATTATTTGTTAATTTCTTTCATGATTATTTACTTGGCGTAACCAAAAAGAATTAAAAGAAGAAACTTTTATGAAAGTTAAAATTTCATCAACGGATTATGTTCCGCCGAAATACAATAAAAAATTTATTTTTTCCACGCTCAATGTGAGCTTTACGCTTTTAAAATAATCTTCTATTCTTAACATTAAAAAATTGCCGAAACTCCTACCCAGTCTAGTGAATACTCTACTCTACAAAAAAAAAAGGGCGTCAATCCCTTTTCAACTAACGAAACAAATATTTTCTAAGTTAATAACAGCAGTTAGCTAAATAATTTTACAACTTTTTCCTTTGCGCTTGTTAAATTTTAAATTCCTCAATCAAGCTCTCACATTTTTGGCAACTAATACACATACAAAAATGTTGAATAGCATTGTTTTTGTTTTTTGTTTGGCTTTTTTGTTGAACTTTTATTTACATGAAATTTAAAAGCATACACACGTATATAAAAGTGTACAGGCATATGGAGCTAAAGTTCTAAAGGGATCCGACGTAAATTCAATTGACACATCGCGAAATTCGTTTAAATTATTTTGCTTATTCCGGTTACATTGGGTTGACTAGAATTTCTGTTTTTTAGCCTTGTTTCATTTCGTAGCGCTCACTTTCCGCCCCGCGTGTTTCACCTTTACACTAGAAAACCACACGCCAGACTTGGCGGCATATCCCAACGCCTCGTAACATCTACTTTTCTTGTGGTCTATCGTCGTCACGAACTTTTGAAAGTGTCATCAGCCTCCTCTGCTTAGAATTCTCCAAATTGATATTAGATGTTGTATTTGTTGTATTCATACTCGCCTTATCAACAATGCGTGTCCTTTATTTCGGAGAAAATTATGTGCATAGATAGATGGCTAGTCGTTCGCATGTGAGGGTGTTAGTTAGGTCGTACACATTCAATAATACTGTAATATCTGAGCACAACTTGTCTATAAAATGCCATATCATTTTGAATCAACAGCAAGTCTATATCATTTGCTATATTCATGCATACATACAAAAATACTAAAAATCATGTTCAGTTGCAGCTTTTATTTTTTCTAAAAGCCAGCGCCCAGTATCCTATTTTGGCTCTTTTATTGCTTTAATTCAAAGTTTTCACAAAAAAAAAAAAAAGTTTTCCAAACTTCGATTTTATTTTATTTCTTGCCTCGCCTAACATTTCGTAATTATTTTGTTGCTGCAAAAAGTTGTTAGTATTCTTATCAGATATTGTTGTTGTCTACGTTGTTTGGTTATGAAAAATTAGCCATTGCTTTCACACTCGCCCTCTTTTCGTATAACAAATTTATTTGTGAATGTATTCCTCATACGTTTGGCGTGACCGTCAGACAAACTTTTTTATTGCATGTGCCCATTTTATTTATTTTTTTATATTTTCGTAACTAAGTTTTTTCACAAGCATACATCCATACATTGCGTTACAACTTTAAATGCAAGACATTGTCAACAATTTCTAGATACAATTACAATAATGCTACGAGTTAGATAAGGCAATCTTGCGTTGGATTTGGATTTTTATTAATTTACTAGAAAATCCTGTTCTGCCTCTATTCATTAATATCCCTTTTGCATATCTAACCACATTTCGGTTTCTGCCACATATAACAGGTGGCAACCCCTCTCTCAAAAATAAAGGTATGCGTCTTGTCATCGCCGAGACGAACAGTTTCGCACTCAAATTTTCATATTTCATATAACTTGTGCATAACTGAATTAAATTTGATTTGAAAAAGGTGGCAACCCTCTTCAAAATATACCTGTTACCTGTAGCGAAACACATATTTTAATATTTCATATAAGTAGTGTGTGCATAATTTAATTGAATTTGACTTTTCAAGCAGGTGGCAACCTTCTTTAAAATATACCTACCTATAAAACTTCTCGTCAGCAAAACGAACTGCTTTTTTACTATTTCATATAACTTGTGCATAATTTGATTAAATTTCATTTTTCAAGCAAGTGGCAACCCTCCAGATGCAATAAGATTTCTCCGCAGCGAAACGAGCAGTTGTGCTCCCTTAATTTCAAATTTCGTATAACTTGTTTATAATTTAATTAAATTTAACTTTTTAAACAGGCGGCAACCTTCAAAGGGTTAACTACTACCCTCTTAGAGTTAGCTATGCACATTCCCTTCAACGAGACGAACCGTTTTGCACCCATATTTTAATATTTCATTTATCTTGAGTATATTTTAACTAAATTTGACTTTTCAAACAGGTAGCAATCCTTTTCCAAGCATAAAATATGCATTTTACGACCTACTCGCGTACCTACTACATGTTCGTACGAAATTGTTTCAAATTCGGTCGAATCGTTACGGAGGAGTTCGACCAAAAACAACGAAAAGTTCGGCCTAAACATCCAGCGATGTTGTAGCCGCCAAATTATTATTTTTATAATATCACAAATTTAATTTACATTGCGGGTACAATTCCTTAAAAATTTAGGCTCAGGAATTCCGCTTAACCCTATCAATACGGCTTTTGCAGGAGGCTAATACAAGCACAAGTTTTGAATATTTGAAATTCAATTTGTAGATATAAGAATTCTAGGAATATTAAATATTTGATTTATGACATCAGAGTTCTCCTACATAACCAACAAAAATTTGAATTATATTTTATGTAGATTTTTATGCAATATTTTTAGAAATAAAATCAAACCAAAATATTTCGATTTGCAAAATCATTAAAACAAAATTTTTATAATTTCAGACAAAGCCGATTAGCCGGTAAGTCAAACAGTCACAACTAACAGAATCTGTAAATTGTTTTAGTAATTTTCTAAATTTTCATTTTGAAACACGAGACACATCGGCGCACTGTATCTAAGTTCTTGCACAGGCAATAGATCGTGAACATTTTTCTTTCGTCTGAGATTCGTGCTTTCTCTACCAGAGAAACTTTTTGTAATCAGTTTCTTTTAGCATAAAAAAAAATAGTTTCCAGAATGTTCAACAACACGCTACTGGAACGGAAATATCCTACGATACGGCCATTATGAATTAGATTTAATTTATTGAAGGGAAAATTGCACTGAAGATGGCACAACGCCGAAACCGGTTTGTCTCAAAACCTACCTTGACAATAGAAGACGAAAAATCGTTCAAATATACTCAGGGGCTTATGAACATGTCGGTGGACAATAGTGTCTCAGGAGCATTGTAAGGGTTAAGAAAATACAAGCTCACTTGGCGCAGATGATGGCACCACCAGGGAGAGTGTCTGGCTATTTTATAAGGGAACAAATAAGTGTTTTTAATACATTTCTATTTTTCTCGAAAATTAGTACGATATTTGATAAAAAATAAGGCGATGGCGAGATGTAAATATATTCTCTTGGTGCTGCTAGTTTCGAGCGACAAGTATTATCAAATGTATCACACCATAAATTATGTATGTACATATAATAGAAAAAAAATTGTAAAGTTCACAAGCAAGTAAATACTTTAACCATGGAATCGATACCCACCAAAGTACTTGCACGATGGATTCGAATACAAAAAATGCACAGTACTGGAACAAATTATCGAGTGTTAACTCGTAGTTCTTCATATCATAACAATACCACACCTTCCCTTCTCTCCCTTTTTCGCAATCATAACAGTTGCATTTATATATTTATTTATGTACCAACTTTTTTTTATTTAAAACCACAAGAAGATCTACCACTACACGACTGATGCCGGCATTATGTAACCGAGTCTCATCTCAAGTCCAATTCACCATATCAGAACTAAATAATTTCACTTCTTCTGATATAAGAATCAGATTAGAACCAATTGGTTTCTGTGTGTGGGGGAAATTGAACGAGAATTATTGCCATAGGAAACGAAACGGCGTGTAATTTCTTTGTAATATTAGTTGAGACGCTTTCGGTATTTCGGTACGCAACAGTCTCAAAAAAATTTCACCAAAGGCTGTGGTGAAAAGCAGTAGAGACAATCAGCTGATGGTATGTTCAGCTAGAGATGTACAATCAACCTCAATGAAAATGTTTTTATCGATAGCACACGATATACTTTTGAAATTCTTTGTCAAAAGCATTATTGCTCTTTTAAAATTAAAACAATCGCAAAACTAGCATTGAATTTAGCGGCTCCAAATTTTTCTTGCGGCATTTTATGTCAATCGATATATTTAATATGAACAATCAATAAATACAACTTCTCATCCATATGCACATTCGATCAAAAAGGCTGAACAAGATACATTAGCAAATGTAAACAAATCGTTTTTTTTTATTATGCCTTCTAAAATTGTAATATTACTTTTTAGAGATGTAAGCAAAAAATGTCGTACGACTAAGGGGCAGATCGAGGGCTACTTTATTTTTGCGTTTGTTCAATACTCTCCTCAATTTCTTTGTTTTGTGATCTGCTCATGACCAGCTGACAAATTAGTGACTTTATTTTGAGGCTAGAGACTAGAGATGGCTTACTGAATACCAAAAAATTTCAAAATCAATCTCAACACCGAAAGGTCTCAATTAGTGACTAGGGACTGCTCACGGCATACTGACATTAGTCTTACTATGCGGGAAACCAAAGGAAATAAATTGAAATTCAAAATTGAAATTGAAATATGCAATTTTATATAGAGTTTCTGCCATTTTACTGCAAGTAACTAAGCTAGCTGGAAGTTACTGTAATGGTATGATTTTGGAAGTAGTACAGAACTTCAAATGCCACAATAGACATCCTGTTTTTCCTGAACAATTCTTGAGCATTGAAAACTTTTTGGTCAGTTGAATTAGTATTACCTATTATAATTATTATTATTTTAATTTAAGTTTATGTGTTCAAAGCTTCCCGCAGGAAGCGCCGATTGTTGTATTGCGTGTTCCCCTGAGGTCATCAAGCTCTTGCTGTTAATCTCTTCCCAAATCATAACTTTCTGCGTTTCCCTTACTGCACTTATTTTTCTTAAAAGCAAAAAGCCGCTCAATTATGTGGCATCTGTTACATTCTTGCATTCTCTTTAACACTATCTGCTTTTTCACCACAATTTCGTCAATTACATGCCTCTGTGGTGTTTTGCATATTTTAATAATTTTCTGCGTTAGTTTATTTATCCAAACTCCAAAAACAAACCAAACAAAAAAAACTAAAAGTCATACATTCTTTGATGACTGGTCTTTTCAGCTGCGCAAAGTTTAAGGTGCTCATCATTTGTTTTGCATTCAACTTTCAACTGAAAAGTTAAATTCAATTACATTAAAAGTAAAGCAAATTGTCAAACTCAACTTTGTGTTACGCGTCGCGGCCTTAACAAGCTTTGCGTTCTATCAACAAATAAGCTGTCTACTTGTGGAAAATTTTACTTACTAACCAACTTGCTTGCGGCCAAAACTTTATTTTAACTCAAATATAAAAACCAAAAGTCGCACAAATGAAAAACCTGCCTTCCGCTAGAATTAGTTGTGGAATAAGTTGTATATATGGTGGGCTTTACAGTTGATTTGACACATTTGTTTTTTGTACTTTTACTTTGTTTCTTTCTCATCTTGTACATTTTCGTTTGACATTTGTGTCTCAGGTTTTCACTTGCCTCACAGCTAACCGAAGATTTTAATTTAAAAAATGCTCCAATATTTGTGGTTTCGCTTGACTGCAGCTCAACTAATGAACCGACCGACCGACCGGCCGACCGACCGACCGATCGACCAACCATCAAGTCAGCAAGCCAGTCAACTTGACAATATGGGCTAAGTCAGCAGGCACTCGACTACACTCGACTACACTCGGCAAAGTTTATTCTACTTTTATCTACCCTTCCACTCTACGCCACTCAACTCTACTTATATCTACTACTTATTTTGAACTTAGCTTGGATTGCTTTTTGTGCCACATCTTCCTTATGGCCTTAAAGTTTTCATTTTGTTGTGTGAAAAAATTTAAATTGGTTTTCGTTTCGCTTCGGGAGTGCAACAAAGCTAGCCAGACAATGAAGTTGGCGTAGCTCAGGAGACATACCATTTTTGCTTACCTTGGCTAGCGTAGCTCCACCGCAAAATATATATGTATGTATGTGTGTATTTCTGCACTCACAAACAATAACCGCTTAAGTAGAATTAACCCAGAATTCGAGAAAATAAAAGTTGTATACATTTAGATTTTAATAATAGCCTTATGGCGAAACCAAAATATTTTGGTTCATAACTTTTTAAATATGTGGCTCAGCTGGCGAGATGGAAATTTCACATACGCCTGCATTCGCTTGCCCAATACTCGATTTTAGCTTAATTCGACTTAGTGGGTTATTACTTGTGGCCACAAATATAAATACTATGTACTTACGACGTGATGTTATGCTCGTTCCGCCCTAACGCGCTTTATGAACTCGCCTGCTATGAACCCAAATCACTTTCAGCAGCTTCACAAAATGTCTATAAAATCCGATATTGTGGAGATTTTGCATTCTTCGACGATTACGCTTTTATTTTAGATTTTGATTCCTTTTGCATATTCTTGAGATTTCCCGGAAAAAGAGGAGACTTACTTCGATTGTGCGTTGTTTTCATACAAATAGGAACTTAATTATCTTTTTTGCCTAAAAACAAAATGTATTTTAAATAAATATGTACCTCATTCAATTTTATGTTCTACAAAAGTGCAAGCTAAACTTTTTGATATTCATAATCGCTCATTCAACCACAGCTGAAATACTTGCGCAAGTGGTACAGGTGGTCCAGAAAAAATATATGTCATAGGGCGTTGCATTCTAAATTTTTTGTTAAGTTTCCAAGCACAAAATATATTCAGCAATTATGGAATATTTTGAAAATAATGTTGGCTATCACTGAATCTGTCGTGACCCAAATTTTCGTAAAATCTATGTTAACCCCATCACCGAATATACCGTAGGACGTACATAGCATATTGGTGATTCCATAATAGATGTTGCAAATATCGATGAGATACTTTGTACGCTTTTTATTAAAACTATATTGACACGTATTTTTTTTTTATTTCGCTCAAAAAATTTGTTCGACGGAATTATGATTTTTTAAATTTTTGTTGAACTGCATTTTTTCAGTGGCGTTTTACAGCTCAAATAACTCGAAAACCCTTCATCTTAGAAAAAAAACTTCTTTGAGATACAAATTAGGTTTTTCATTCTACTTTTCAGCGCTATATTATAAGAATTTAAAAAAAAAAATTGTCACCACAAAAGTTACTTTATAAGTATTAATCACAAATTGTTTTTTTTCAAATTTGGATAATTTTTATTTTTTTTCATCTGAATGAATTCTCTAAAGTCTTCCGAAACATATTAAAATCAAAAGTAGATGTTGAGTATTTAATTTAACTTGAGTCCAATTAAAAAAAAAATCGCCTTTTAAACGATGTGGCAATCCTCTATGAAATATACGTATGTACTTTCCTCTAAGTGAAACGTACCGCTTAATATGTTTAGTGCTAGCTTTTCTACTGTCCATGAATATATAGATCTAAGAGTCATTCTTGACCCAGGGCTTACATTTGTGAATCTTATTAGCTACATTATTTCCAAAGCTTACTCTAGTCTAGCTTTTCATCGCCGTTATGAAAGGGACTTTAAGGATCCGTATACTTCGTCCAAAACTCGAATATGCTTCCCTTATTTGGAGTTCGAGCTATTCAATGTGTTTCTTATGCATCGAAAGCGTGCAACGAAGTTTTTCTTCTTTTGCTCGCAAGCCGCTTAATTTATTTCTACCATTGTCCTATAGTGGCCGTTGTTTGCTTATAGGGATGAAATCCCTGAAATCGAGAAGGTCCATTCTATCGCTGTAGTTCTTTTGCCATATCTTTGTGGGCCTCACTGATTGCCCGCAGCTACTTGAGCTCATTAGCTTCAATGTTAGGCTTTCAATATCTGTTTCATGCAATGCTAATGAAATCTAAATACGATAAATATGATTACGCTCAATGAATTCGATAGAATATTGAGTAGCCTTGATCTAGACTTTGCTGTTCCGAGATCTCATTTTGGTTCAATACTTGAATCTCTATACTCTTAGTCATAGTTTCTAAGTTAAGTCCAAGTTTATGAATTTGTGGTCGAACTCCACCGAAATGGCTTGACCGATTCTTATAAAATTTCGCATATATGTTTGGTAGGTATGAGAATAGGTCGTAAAGTATATTTCAAGCTTGATAGAGGTTGCCATCTGTTAAAAAAATTCAAACTTAATTCAGATATTCACACGTGGTATGAAATATCAAAACATGAGTCTCTAGCGGTTCCTTTCGGACAGAAAGTTCAAGCCTATATTTTGAAGAGGGTTGCCAACTGTTTGATAAGTCGAATTTCATTAAATTATATACAAGTTATATGATATATTAAAGTAAACGTGTCAGACGGTTCGTATCAGCGAAGAGAAGATTCTTGCATATATTTTAGAGAAGGATGCCACCTGTTTGAGGCGTCAAATTTTTTTTTTAAATTATACACTAATAAGGTTTTGATTTTTAGAGATAGTCGTGTGAAACATTTTTTTTAATAAGTAATTTATAACTTTCAGTCCAGTTAGTTATTAAGATCATTTTGTGAAAGGAGAATATTCGACAAACAGGAGCCTTCGATACAAAGTGTTACAAAAATCGTTCACTGAATACAAAAACCAAACGGTTTTAACATATTTTGTTTACTCTTGGACATTTTTTTATTTTAAGTGAAACTTCTTTACCGGCAGTAATTTTTTAAATCGCGTCACGAAAGTCGCATCAGATTCGCGTCACGGTATCAGGAACTGAAGATTTAATGAGAAAAAATAAACATACAACTGAGATAGCGACATATCAATGTGTATGTATGTGTGTACATGCATCCATGTATATATGTATAAGTACATATGTACTATGTAAGTACATTAGTACCTAGATACATACGTAGCTTGGGGCAATTTCGGCATTAGTTAAGGACTGTTTCGGCACCGTTTCGCACCGTTTTCGGACTAGATAATTCAGTATAACGGAACTGATTGCACACTGTAACTACTACTCCTACAAGGCTTACTACTACTGCTAACTACCGCTATTAATAATTACTACTAGTATTTTTACTTATGCTAATATTAATTACTACTACTAGATTTACTACTTTCTCCTACTATTTTTACTAATGATAGTTCAATTAGTTTTACTACTACTACTAATATTCCTTATTTCTACTACTATTTTTGATAATGGTACTACTAATAATAATTACTAGTTTTCCTAATTTCTACTACAATTTTTATACATTTTGCTACTATTAATATCTACTACTATTTTTACTAATTCTACTACTAATTTCCACTTCTGTTTTAACTAATTTCTCCCACTATTTCTACTAATTTCTACTACTACTTTTATTAATATCTACCACCAGGGCCGGATTAAGAATGTGGGGGCCCTGGGGCCGGGATACATGTGGGGCCCCTCTTTTATATCTATCTATAAACAAAATCAAACACGCAATTCACATTCAAACTGTCAACATGAATAATGATATGATAATCATAGAACCTGACTATATGGAGTTTTCAGCTTGCTCTAGACAAGGGTAGGCCCTATTAATATTTATTATAGAAGTTTGCCGTTAAATTTTGTAGACTGAACAATCCTTATGTTATGTCATGACCGTGTCTGTGCGAAATGGACGATTACGGAGGGCCTGACATTTTATATTCGATAAATGAAAATTATGGAATTTCCTAGGGCCTACCCGTTCCTAAGGCAAACTGAAAACAATGTATGTATATACATATGCAGTCTCTAACGCAGCTGCTTGAACACAACTAATTTTTTATTATTCAAAAGTTTGTTAATGTAAGTAAGGTTATAAAAGTCATGATTCGATTATTTTTTAATAATCAAACTTGGATTGTACTTTTATGGCTCAGTTACAATGCGGGTGAGTGAGGTTATTTTTTACGAATGACATTAAAAAAATAAAATTGAAGCTCTTGAAAAGCTAATTTTACACGTTTGATTTTAAAATAAAAAAATTTAAAAATAAATAACATTTTATGAATTATTTTAGCAAAACGTGCAGATATATGTAGCGGATGCGTTATTAACTTGGGATATTGACACATTTATCTTTCTAGCTGATGTTAATTAATCGAACGGAACAATTCTATATGAACATCAGCAACAAACGGTTCCGAGACAATAATATCATTAATGAGATTCATTTTACAGCAATTAATACAGTAAGACAAGTGAGACAAATTTTCCTTTAAGTGTAACCCCGTTATTTCAACTGACTTTTGTTTACTCTCGATATGAATCGATAGTTCAACTGCGTTGCTCACGCTGAGAGGTGGAGGGAAAATTGAACGAAATATGACCTAACCAATATCGCGTTACCTATTTGTAACACGATTTTAACCAAAAATTTCGTTATATCAAGTTAAAATAAAATAATAAGATAAACTATGTCGAGTAATAAATAAAACTTTATTCAAATCAAGAGTAACAAAAATGACAATAAAAATGGAATAAAAATGTCAAAGCAAAAAAAAAATCGTTTGTACTGATGAAAAAAATAATTTTGTTCTTTCATTTTGTGGGGGCCCCCCAAATGTGCGGGCCCCAGGCCGTGGCCCCGTCGGCCCTGCCCTTAATCCGGTCCTGTCTACCACCAGTTTTACCAATGCTACTACTAGTAACTACAATTTTTTGTAATTTCCACTAATTTCTGCTACTATTTTCACTCACGCTTAAGCGAAAAACACTAAACAGATGACGTCTAAAGCACTCTCCCATATTTGACTCTACATCTCTTTAAATAAGTAGAATCGGCTGAGAAATTTTACACGTATTTTTATTTTATTAAAAAAAACAAATATGCGCCCTAATAAAATTAACGATCTGAGTTTTATGAACCGGGCTTGCATTAATTAGTTCTACCGACACAGATTGCACTGCATAACTGAGATTTGTAGAAATGGAAAACATGGAACCATTCACTACTCCAGAGCAATTCAAACTGCAGAACTTAAAAGAACCATATAGGGAAAACACATCACAATCAAACTAAATTTTTCGTAATATATTTCTTTTGAGGTATTTTTTGCCGACTACTGGAGTTTGGTATTGAGATAAATGAAATAAATTCGAGATCAAAGGGAAAAAGAGCACCTCCCAAGGAAGAAAGGCATCGCTCCCCATACTGCATTTCCCTCAAAATATTTGTAATAGGATACTAAGACCTTGTATGTGTAATCTGAATCATCGATGTTAATACAATGACACAAGACATATCGAAAGTTATTGGAATTGGTTTTTATTAGCAAATGTTGAAAATCCAAACGTTTTCTTAGTTAGGATTCCAATGATAATCTTTTAATATAAACTTCAAATAAAATCACATAAAGCGTAGGATGTCCCATGGTATTTAACATTCCCTCAACTCAATAAATTAATCTAAATTTAAATATATGTAAAAGCGTTTGATTTTTTTTTTTTTTTTTTGTACAAATGCACAGGTATACAAAACGCAAACTAAACCCATCTCATACTTAGCTGCCACACAATGTGGGGGTGGTGCATTCCAGGTTTTTTTTTCTTTCTTCTACTTCCATACCACTAACAATAATTACTTAAGTTCGTTAACTTAATTAAATAATGCTAGTTTCGCGTGCAGATTTGAAATTACGTGCACCTGAGCAAAAACAAAAAATACCTCAAACATCCCTACTCATCGTTAACAATTACCTGTCAGCCGCATACACGCCGTCAATCAGTCGTCCAAAAATCAATCTAATAAACTTACTGACATAGACATTTGCACGCGATTTCTCTTCAATGTAGGCAATGAAAACTCAGCTGTTTTATTTATGCATGAATAACATACATACATATGTAGTTTTTTACTCGTCCAGTGAGGCAATTCACCAAAACTCTCTAGCGAGAATATTGCTATAAAATGAGCCCTTGAATTGCCATAGAATTCAACTCTATTTGTCTGTTTGACGTATAAAACTAATACTAGTTACAAACAGACATAAACTTAAATTAATGTGCATATGCAAAATTTCATATACATATGTACTCGTAGAGTAAGTTCGGGTAATATCGAATACGTATTTCCTTTTTGATCATAACTATGATGGTATGCGTCTAAAGGTTTCAAAATTTGATCACTGAAGTTTATACTAAAGTATTATAAAGAAGAATTTTGCAACAAAAAAATCATAAACATATGTATGTAATAATAAATTTCTTATAAAATATCTGAAAATAGTCAAAAAGTGACACTTTAGGTAATACGCGGCTAATTTGGTATACATGGTTCGTTTAATATGGTATACCATATTAACAGCAATATAAAGTGTTAAAACTAAAATCTTTAAATGTGCTTTAAGCCAAAAAATAATAAAACATGTAAACAATTTTATTAAGCATATAAACTTTAAATACCCGGCCCAAGTTTTTATTTTTAATAAAACGTGCTTGTTTTAACAATCTCTACTTTGAAAAATTAAAATATTTTATGATTTATTTTCAGAGGAGGAATCAAAACTAAAATAAATTGGTATGCTTTAAATGTATGTGTTTACTTACAGTTATATTTTTATGAAAGTATTGTTCCATTCGCTACATTAAAATATTATTACCATATTAAAATATTATATCTAAAATACTTTCTCAATGTACATATTTATTCTTTATTATTTAATATAATAATTTCTATACTATACTCGTAAAATATACTAAGTACTTATTCTTCTAAAGTATAATTATGTATAGTATATATGAAATTTGCTGATTCTATTTTTAAAATTAAAATAGCAGAATTTAGTCAAAGGCAGAAATACAAATACTATCGTGGTAACTGTGAACCGTTCCATAATTAATTGCGCTTACCATAATACCAACCAAATTTGAAAACGCCTAGTCAATTTGCACCCCTACAGGTGTAGCAGAACATTCCAAACCTAACTACTTTCCTTAAGAAACTTTTCTATTCTATTCTCTGTATAGGCATAGATTAAAATCACCAAAAAATATGACTTTCTGATTACAAATGTCATTATTAAGAATATCGCGAATTATAAAATTTTCAAAAGGTTTCTTACTCAGGTGAAATGCAAAGCGTGCCTTTGTCTATATCTATCTGGCTTGCTTTATGCTGTTACAAAACACCGTTAAGTTAATAAAGTTATAAAATCCTGGGCACCACTGCGCTCGGGTGTGAAAAGTATAGAAGAGTCAAAGTTCGAATTCAACCGAACCTTAAATACCCGGTGCAGGTTTTTATTATTTTAAAGTTACTCTTATATATAAAAATTAATAGGAAATTTTTACTTTAGGTGCCTGTGTTTGCATTTAAGAGAAAATATGAATTCGTCATATATTCGCAACTATTCGGCGCAGATAAATGATATTTGAGTGAATACTGTATATCAATTTGGAAAAATGTGCGGTGCCACGCTCGTTTTCAATAAAAAAGGCAAATTCCTTGTGACTCCACAACTATTCGATGCAGATGTACAATATTTGGTATATACATATGTAGATGCTAAATGTGAGGCTATAAGATACTATTTGCCATATTCGAAAATTAACCCTTTGAAACAAGCTCCAAAAAAAAAAAAAAAAAATACGATTTTGAAAAAAAAATGTTGTTGTACTTGCAGACAAAAAGTGTCTAAAAATGATTTGTTTTCGAAATCTTTTATTTATACAGAGCAGTTCTTTAAGCTTTTGAAATGAATTTTAGATCATGAAAATCGATTCATTCACTAGTTCTTTTATTATCACTTACACAATTTTGAAAAGCATGGCATTCGAAAAAAACCCCGTTTAAAGTTTGTGGTCCAAGAACTCAGCGGGCATGGCGCCAACAACTTGCGAGAAGCAGCTCTTTCACAACTTCGAGAATTAGCTATTGAAAGTATTCTTGATGATTTTCTCAGTAAACCGTGTATGGTTTACAGGTAAATAGGCTACCCAATTTTAAGGTTTAGCTGTTTTAATATAGCAGCTTTAAAGGAAAATCTCTATAGTGCCCCATTTTCAATAATTTTCAGTGGACACCTTTTGTTTATAATAATTTATAATAAGTAAAAGGTGTGACAAATTTTCTATTATTCTTAGCTGCTTTAGTGCCAGAGTGATAGGGCAAAACCTAATATCTGAACAATCAGTTGATCGAAACTATAGGTTATAGTGATTCGATATGGATAGTTTTCTTTACACAGGCTACACGCATAATAAATTACAGGATTACCGAATTCCATGTTCTTAACTAAGTCGGTGTACGAGATATAATGGAAACCCTCATTTCAGTCAGATATCTCAAAAACTGAAGGAGTAGTTGGCGTTCAAATAGACAGACGGGCATGGCTAAATCGAATTATCTCGTTGTATGCTTGGATATGGCTATATCTCTTCTTCTTCTTCTTATACCTACAAACATTTGATCAAAGTTATAATATTATTTCTTCTTAATTAATGACTCTTATATAGTCCCAAAAAAATTGATAATTTAAATATTTCACTTTTTAAAATTATACATTTTCTTCTATCAAATATTTTCTCTTAAGCCAAATTCCCCACTTCTACCGATTTCTGAATTTTCAAACTTCCGTTTATGTGGTGTGAACTAATTTTGATAAAATTTGAAAAAGTTGTTACGAAGATATATCTAAAAAGTTGGCTAATCTCTAAGACTTACAAAATTTTATTTAATAAATTCAAGCGAAACGTACAGTAGAGGGCAAAACAAATAGGCTACCCTAGAAATTTGCGATAATGCGGTTTTATTTAAAAAATGAGGAATTGTTTATAAAATATTGTTACGAAAAACGTTTCTTATAAGTATTCTTAATATAAATAAACATTTCAGTACATGGAACATTTCGTGTTTTTTTATTAGAAGCCAAAACCAAATGTTAGTGATATTTTTATTTTCAATCAGGTGCTTATAAAAAATAAAGGTAAACTAAACTAAACTTTTAATTGTAGTTAAATAATGTAATATATATAATAAAAACTTATTTGTATCAAACTATTTATTTTATTAATACTTTTTCAGTTTTAAATCACAAGGACTAAATGTCTCGTTTGGTTTTTTCGTGCTCTACTGTATGTACGAATTTTGTTAGAGTTTGATGAAGTAATTGCCAATATTTCGAAATATTCACAATATATATTTATTTTAGTACTATAATTAATAAACAGCGACCAGCGTAGCCGAGTGTATAGGAGGAGCGCGCGACCGGAACATTTAGAATTTTGTTCGCGCCTCGGCAGGCAATGACACACTTTCCTATTGTATTTTAATCACAAAACCACTTCTAATAAAAATCCCTCAAAATGTTGTACACTAACAATATCCTCGCCACAAATATTAGGATTTCACAAACAAAATCAAACCAGCCGAACTTGGCCGCACAGAGAAAAACCAATTTCTCATGTTATTCTGAATATTTCATGCTGAAAGTCATCTATCCGGCTATTTAATTAGTTGATTAGTAAGTTTTTTGATGGTTGATTGTCAGTATGAAAATAAGCAAATGACAACAAAAGCAGGGACGAAGGGGTATAAAAGAGGCTGATGCGCCGCTGCCTATCGAAATGATCGTATCAGTTGTATTGTTGAATGAAGAAATTTATAAATCTTTTAATGCATGTACATAGTTAGTAAATTGTTAGAGGAATTCTAAATCTAAAAACTTGGTGCCGAAGTTCAGACCACGCACTTCAGTTTGATATGCCATTAGCTCTGTGCGGTAAGTTGTTTTCCATGAAGTATAGATACCCATGACAATCTATTCGTTTGTAATTTGACATAATGCTTTTACCATCGATGTTTATATGCCACTTTCTTTCTCATTCTCTCTTTCTCGATACGCTTTAAGTTTTAAAAATTTTATTCTCCGTTTGTGATTCGCCGAGCTAACGGTATTACTTAATAATATTCTTATTATACTCATCACATTTTATCATACTCATAATTCTTAATGCTCTTGTACTTGTTTTTCAGACAAATTAAAAAAAGTTGCTGTAAAAACTTTAACTTTGCTTAGATATACAAATTACCAAATTATCGTGCTCGAGTAAACTGGTCGCTAAACAAACAGCTTTAACTGTCAATTTCTTTAAAAAAAAAAAGCGTTTGCTCTTGTGTCTTACATTTATTTTATTTATTTCGCTGTCTGTATACATTTGGCTTTTAACTTTCCTTCCATTCTCATTAGCTACAATTTTTATAAAGCGTTGTTGGTGGTGTACTCGTGGCACTTTCCGCTTTTGATATTTTCTTATATTTTTTAGTCATTTTCTACGCATGTCTATTTGTTTATGTAGGCAAAACTTACGAAAACAAAATTGAAGTTGAAGTCGAGCAAATATCGTAAACACTGGTAACTAGAGAGGGAATTAATATCAAAAATATATTGGTTTTGTTGTTCATTTATCCACCCAGAATAATTAGAGGTGCCCATTCCACTTCTCAACAACATTTATATTCAGTCTTATGCTATTAAATTGATAAATAAAAAGAAGTGTCAATAGGTTGTTTACCTTGGCAGAACTAACAGGTGCGTTGTCGTGGCCAATTGAAGTCGATATCATCGGTATCCGCCCGTAATTGCACACTCTTATAAATTCTGCAGCTACGGGTACCGGATAACTGAGCTGTCATTAAGGCCGAAATTTCGCAGGCGAATTGTCGGTCATTCAAACTCCTCATTACCAAGGAATCAAACGAGCTGTTGGAAGAGTCTGGCTACACGCTCTACTTCAGGGCCCGGAGTGCCAAAGTGAAGGTTTTATGATCCGGTGCCCCCCGCGGGATGATCCGGACAACGATGAAAATAAGCTGGTAGAAGGAATGCAGCGCGTTAACATGGCTGCACCATCGAAGTAAATGCAATAATGGTTGTCGAGGGTATATTTTAGTACTCCAAGCTGGTAACGGACAATCTGTCTGGCAGAGGAAGAATTCCATATAGCCCTCATTGAAGGGCACTGGGTGTGAAACACGGACGTCAAGGGAGGTCAGCGTCATTTAACACTCATACCGGAATACCAAATTCAGACATCGCGGTATATAGACAACTTCTTCTTGTGTAGTCGAAAGCTGACTTAAATTCGAGAAATAGGTGGTGCATGTCAATCCTCTTCTCCTGGGTATTTTTCAATATTTGGCGTATCGTGAATATCTAGTGGTGGATGATAAATTTACCAGGTCTGAAACTACACTGACAAGGACCACCCAGTTCATTGACGGTTGGATTCAGTCTTCCACATAATACGCGCAATGAAGTCTTATATTATTGCTAAGCAGGCTGCTCCTGCGGTAATTGGCGCATATTGCAAGATCGGCTTTTTCGTGAATTGGGAAGAATACACTTAAATTCCGATCAGCGTGCATGAATTCGTTCGACCATATTCTACAAATAAACTGGTACATTTAACTTGCCAGCTCTTCATCAACACTCTTGAGTAGCTCAGCTTGTAATCCATCAGTACTCGCAGTTTTGTTGTTTCTTATTCCGTTTCATTTCTATCAAAATTACATCGAGGGCGAGTGACAGGATTTTAGTGCCATCTACCGAGATTTGGGATTCGGTAACCTCATTTTATCCTGTGATGCTTTCGCTGTCACAATTTAACAAAGTGCAGAAATATTCAATCCATAATTTTACTACTTTCTACTAGTCTCAAATAACTTCACTATATGTATACTGATAAAAATGCATATGTAAATACACATATGTATATATGTACATTAAGTCGTTTCACTTTATATGATGGGAAAAATGTTTAGCGTGTGGCAGCTTGATTTGAATACTTTTGTGAGAGAAAACATTTTGGGTGTAGACATTTTTTTATAGGCCCCCGATTTTTTTGCCATAACTTTCTTATTTGATGTCTCATATTTAAATCTTTACGTCGTCGAAAAGGTCCCCCTCAGGACTATATTTGACCCTCAGAGGGTTTTGGCCTTAAAAGCCGTTTTGAGTGTACCTTCCCACAATACTGGAATTACTGTTCCCAATTTTTTTTTTTTTATATTATTAATCTAAAGCTCTCGGAAAGTTATAATGGCTTTGCTAAAAAGGTGTTTAACTTTCTTCACAAACAAAAGAGTTATAATGTTTTTAATATTTATGTGGAGGCTTGCGTTTTAGTTTGCCCTTTATTTTACTTTTTATAATCTAAATTAACATACTTTGTATGGTTATATGTAGCTCGACCATAGAAAAATCTTGCTACACTTGGCGGGTTTTAACTCAGTTTCAAAAAAATTTCGAATAGTTAAGCGAGTTTCTGTGTGGCCTAAGCTAAGCATTAGTCATTTAATATCAAAAATTAATTTTTTTAAAGGCGTGGAATTTTACTGTAGAATCGATCTCAGATGTAATTTTTTTTTTTTTTTGTTATACCGAAGTCTATTCAGCAATCTGGGCGCAATACAATTCATTTAAAACAGAATGGCATCTCATATGTGCTCAAAAATGCAAAATAATTCTATACTCACGAGAGTTAATTAAAAAAATGCAGCAAATCCGTTTAATCGATTTTCACTCATAGCAGACCGCAGATAATTTTTCATTAGACGCGGTATTGAAAAAGAGCATTCGTTCATCGATGTCATTACTGGTAGAGCAATCATAATAAGCAAGATTTGATGAACAATAGGAAAACTATTTTCGTTGCAGACAACAACTGCTTTAATAGAATTGTGGATATTTTTTTTTTTTTTAAATTCGTCTTCACCAAAGTTTTATTTCGTCGACAAAAATTCTTCAGAACAGTTGCATACAAAATCGCTGGGTATTTTAGGCTTCCTCATCTAGAACTAGGGTTTTTGATGGCCAAAGACATACGAAATTCGAATTCGAAAAACAGTCTTCGAGATAACAACATACGAATAAATCCGTAAATATTGTGTAAGAAGAAATCAGAAATTACTCTTCAATGTCGCTAGTCTCTACATTGCACCGATGAATCTGACGAGAAGTTATTCTGTGTTTCTTCACTTCGATATCATATTCTTTACAGATCTGGCCACCTTTTTCGAAACTTTTGCTGAAATATTCTTCTGCATTCTCTCGCCAGACTATTAATTTTTTATTTTACTGCATCTGCTGCCAACTTTATAGTTTCATTGAATCATTTTCATCTAGATGCACTCGATGGAGGAGCAGGCAGAATTTTCTTCAACAGAAAATATGTGCTTCATGAAGTACTAAAAAATGTCGCAACTGTTTGATAAAAATATCCAATTTGTTATGCAATGAATGATTTCTTTCAGTATTTAAACTGCAAATCATCGCAATCATGTAAATCCGAAAGGCTTAGTTGACTTTTGTGTAAAGAACATGGCCGAAGCGGAAGCCAAAGTTCTGTCGCTCTCTAATTATAACACATCATAGGCGCTTTTTTTTGGAACGAATAAAGTTTTCGATTTGATTTTTCAAAAACTTTACAGTCTACATAGTTTTTGAAGAGCTCACTCGAAAACTTTATTCAGACTTCCCTTGGGAAGGAGCGGGGCTTGAACTCCATGCAACTGAACAGATATTTTAAACCCAACTGAAAATACTTAATATTTTTTCATATTGAAAGCAAATCTTCTAGATTTGTAAAAACATTAAAACCAAACACTTTTTACCAAAGTTCTTATAATTTTCCAAGATACGAATCAAAATGGCTTTTAATGATAGCCCCCCTTTAGGGTCAAATACATATAGTCCTGAGCGGTGGCCTTTTGGCGACATAAAGATTTAAAAAATCGGGTATCAAATAATTATTGTGTTTAGCGGATGCCTAAAAACTAAATGTCTACATCCAAAATTTTTTCTCTCACATAAGTGTTCAAATAAAACTGGCATACGGCAAAATTTTTTTTGCACGCTACGCTCTAATATATATGTACATATTTCCTTCTATCCTTCACACGTACTTTCGTCATCCACCGTCATTGTCGCAGTGTGGCGAAGTCATCATTGTTACGAGCATTAACGCAGAAAACGTCTATCAAAGCTAATACAAATATAAATCCATAATCGTATGAATAATAGACCGTCGCTAAACGGAATCCTGTCATTTTATCTACGTAATTTACGCATATAAAGCCATGAAAATTGTTATTATTTTTTGGTATGCATACTTTCATGGTGAATGCAATCGAATTAACAATTTGAAAGATATATGGGTAGCGATAGGAGGCTTGTATTTTATGTGTTAGAAGATATAGAGGCCTTTTCGGAGTTGGTCTTCTTGATTTCTAAACAGACGAAATTTTTTCGCTTTGAAAAGATTTGCCAATGATTAGTTTGAAAATGAAAAGTAATTGGCAAGTTAAACCCAAATAAATTTGTTGTAAAGGGTGGTTAAATTTTAAGGGCCGATGTGGAATGTGAATCACATCTAAACGTCAATTTTTTTTCTGCATTTCATTTGACATTTCTCAATTTCAGACTAACTCAATTTGAACATGGAAAGATACACAATCGAGCAACGTGTTAAATTTATTCAGGCTTATTATAATAAATTTATGAAAATTTTCGAAGAAAATCATCTTCAGTGATGAGGCACATTTTCACCTCAGTGGATTCGTCAATAATCAGAATTGCCGCATTTGGGCGAATGATAATCCAAGAGTGATTGTCGAAAAACCAATGCACCTACAAAGAGTGATTGTTTGGTGCGGTATTTTTCTATAATGAGGCCGGTCAGGCAGCTACTGTGAATGGTGTTCGCTATCGTGAGATGATAACGAACTTTTTATGGCCCGAATTGGAACATATGGATGTGGACGATATGTGGTTCCAACAGGATGGTGCCACTTGCCACACAGCCAACGAAACAATGGCTCTTTTGCGCGACAACTTCAATGGCCGTGTTATCTCACGTGGTGGCGATGTCAATTGGCCACCAAAATCATGTGATTTGGCACCGTTGGACTACTTTCTCTGGGGTTATTTGAAAAAAAAAGGTGTACGTCGATAAGCCAGCAACAATTCAAGAGCTAAAGGATGAGATAATTCGCACATTAACGGCATAGAACCTCAATTATGCCTCAGCGTCATCGAAAATTGGGACCATCGGATGGAGGTGTGCCGCCGAGGTCGCGGCGGACATTTGGCGGATATTTTTTCCATACATAATTGAACCACACCATATTATCATAATAAAAAGAAATTACAATAATTTCCAAAATAATTTGTGTTTCATTCAAAATCAACATCGGCCCTTAAAATTTAACCACCCTTTATATCAGCCAAACCTTTTATAATTAAAAGTCCATATTATTCAGAAGATTTATAAGGGTTAACCTCCATTCGGCCATTGAGCGAATTTGACCCAAATTTTAACACTGAATGGATATAATTTGGTCAAAATTTGATGCAAGTGGCATAGGGTTTTGGCTCAACAGACGAATCGTATATGATTTTTTCGAATCATATTAAATCGTCACTAAATTGTTTGTCTCGAAGGCTCTGCTAAAGCTAACCGTTTGTATGCGTTTGTATCGTTTTAACTGTTAGCATTCATGTAATTTTGGTAGCCGACTGTGTAACGTGTGCGCGTTTCATTCAATGGGTCCCGGGTTCTATACGATAGTGATGATTCCCGACATCGAGTATTTGACTCAAGCGACCGCGTGTTTTATGCTTATCGAAAGACAAAACAATTGAATATTCAAAGAAAATTCATTCCCTATTGCTCGTCCAGTTGTTTCTCGGGATTTGGATTCGCAACCAAATAAATTTCTTACGGTTTGTGGATTTTTTGTTTGTTAATTTTTTCCACCTCATATTAAGGCCAATAGCTTTTGCCACAGATTACTAATCGCTTGCCATAACATTTTCAATTCGTCGTATAAGTCTGAATAGGATAATTTTGATATTGTCACAATGCGAGCGAATGTGTGGTGGGTTTTTGCTAGCTGGTGTGTATCGCTCCAAAAGTATCGAGTGTTGCAATAGGAACGCACAAAAGTATTTTTAAATAAAACAAAAACGGTTTGGGATATGAATTAAATTCTTTATTCCTGTGAAAGTACATTCGATGCCATTATGTATGGAACTCGATTTCTTTTGCATGGGCACCACGGGCACGCTTGCCGAAGTCCAGACGCTGAATCCAATTTTCGACGGTTTTCAAGCATAAATCGGCCGATACTGCTGCTATTTCCCGTTCGATATTCATACGAAGTTCATCAATCGTCGCTGGCTTGTTGGCATAGACCATAGACTTGACGTAGCCCCACAGGAAATAGTCTAACGGCGTCAAATCGCACGACCGAGGCAGCCAATTGACTGGGCCATTTCGTGAGATAACACATTCACCAAACTTGGTTTTCAATAAATCGACTGTGACATTCGCTGTGTGGTTTGTGGCGCCGTCCAGTTGGAACCACAGATTGTCCAAGTCCATATCATCCAATTCGGGCCAAAAATATTTCCCATTCACAATAACGTGCCGGTCTTGATCATAACGGAAGAAGTACGACCCAATGACGCCGCCGACCCATAAACCGCACCAAACCGTAATTTTTTTGGGATGCAATGTTGACTCATGGAGTACGTGTGGATTGCTGCCTGTCCAATAACGCATATTTTGCTTATTAACGAAGCCATTCAGCCAGAAATGACGACGACCATAAATTTCACGTAGCGCTCTTAAAGTTGAAGCTATTGACTCCGAATTTCGGTAGTAAATTTTAATAATTTCGACTCGTTGTTGGATCGTATATATTTCCATGATGAAAAGGCAAACCTTACTGAAGAGAAATGTCAAAAGAGCGGGAAAAAATATGGCGTCGTTTGCTGTTACTATCCGTCTACTTTTTTATTGTCTCTATTGAAAACCCCTGTATATTCAACGTCGCAAAAGTATGACATGTGGGCACAATATTCGCTGTGATAAATATGTGGATTTTATTCGTTCTATTCATTTGTGTGGAAATTACACTGAAAACATTGAATAACAATGCGTTTTTTTTCTTTATTTTCTTTTTAATTTTTCTCTTTTGCTCTTTTTTCTCTGTTTTTTAAGGGCACATTTGAAACCAAAGAAAAAAGTTTAAGTAAAAAACTTACTTAAGTAAATAACTTATAACTTATAAAAAACGAGACAAAAGTCGCAAAGATAGATTGGGTCAATTTGACCCATATCGAACGAATGTGTGCACGGAAAAAAGGATTGATGTTAAACTTTTTTCAATTAATTTGATAAATTTATAGCAGAAAATTTCTATTTAAAAAATACTGAGATAAATACAAGGAAAACAATCGAAATGTAACAGACATGTTCTCGATTTTGATTCAGCGCATGTGAAGTGTTCATCGAAAAAATATTTAATTGCGATACATCACAAAGATTTGGATGTTGGTGACATTTATTATTCGTTTTATATTCGTTCGAACCTAAGTGACATGTTTGAGAAATAATATAAAAATAGATTGGTGGTGTTAGGACCAGAGACCAGCTCATTAATTAATTCAAAGCAAACCCAAAGAAATTAAGAACCTTTTATAGCTGATGTAAATTTCTTCATAGGGCAAACTTGCTTGGAGTCCAGCTTTTAATTTTTTTTTTGTTCAGAACGCGCAATCACATGATTTCTTTTCGCAGCATATCCAGCCCGCATTGTTTAATTTTTTACGAAACATAATCTATTGAGAACAGCCGTTCAAAGTAGTTATCGACTCGGAGTTAAAACTATTAGAAAACTATTCGAAAACTATTCAAACTCACTCAGAGTGTCAAGAACAAACACCACCACCATAATAAGCAGGAATTGCATGACTTTTACTTTTCAAATAAAATTGAACTGCAGCATCAGACCTGTTCTGTAGAGGACTTTGTCTTGCCTTTATTAGCGTACATCTAATTACTCTATTACTTAGTTTAAAGGAGGGATTCGTACAACAAATTAGCAGTTCATTTGGTTGCTGCCATTTTTCGCTTTTTTTTTTTTTAAATTTCCATTTAATTATACAGAAAAATATATGTGCCTTCTTTGAACTTGTCTACCGTATGTAACGTATTTTTTTGCGATTTAATTCATATTATTATTTTACTTTATTTTACTTTTGCTTTGTTGTCAACTGCACTTCCATTGGCAGGAAAAAGTAATATTTCGCAATGATGCCAATGCCAAGTCTAGCCAGTTAAGCAAATCGAAAACCAGCAGCCAGTCAGCTTTAATAGGATTGTGCATTTCCTCTGCTCTTTTATTACATTCATTTATGTACGTACGTTTGTATGTATGTATGTGTGCACATGGCTGCCAATATTATTTGGCAGCACAATTGCTGGCAACAATATAAGTTGGAGCAACAACAACAACAGCAACAACAACAACAACAAGAACAACGACAACAAGAGTCAGTAGCATCAGCAGCAGAGAAACTGGCACAATTCTCTTTTTGGCACATTGCCAACACTTTGCTCTGCAGATGATGAATTTTCCATATACATATACTTATATTTTTATTTGTTATACATGCCCATTGTATTTATATTTGTCTACATATGCGCAGAATTCCGGCTAACAATATGGCAGTTTAGCGTCATTGTGGCAATGCCAGTGTCAAGGAGCCCCCCACTGTGGGGCGCCAGTTTGTTGCAAAATAATCACGGAAATTATGGATTTGTACAGGCCTTAGGCTCTGCAGTATTTTAGATTGCATATTTTTGCTATTTCTGTTATAAATTTAAGTATACATAGTTATAGATATTCTGTTACCACTTCCTATTTTGTTTAATCTCTTTGGGGCTTATATTTTCCTACATATTTAATGCACTTCCAGCAGTGTCTTTAAATATTTTATATTAGGTGTAGTAAAAAGAAATCCATTATTTTAATAATAAATTAAAAGTTTTATTTAGCATCGTTAAAATGATCCGATTTAGTTCAAATATGCACCGCTTTGTTCGATATCTTCTTGCCATTTTGAAAATATTTTCGTAGTTCAATTCTCATAGACACCCTCGTCTCTATTGGCAAAAAACTGGAGTGTCGATTTTCTCTGCCTTCTTTTGAGACGAATTTTTCTCCAGCAAAATCATTCGCCATATAAAGAAACTGATAATAATCACTGGGTGCCGTATCCGCACTATAAGGTGAGTAATCCAGAATAATAGTTATTTAACCGTTGAGTTTAAAAAAAAATAAATCATAATTTTTATAAGAATTATGCAAATCTTTTGATAATAATTATGAGTTAGAGAAATTTTTTTAAGTTATCGACATTTATTATTTTGAAACTTATATTATAAATGAAATCATCAATGACTATTATTTTGAGATTTATATTATAAAAGTCTTTCCGTAAAAATTATCAATGAGATAAAGTTGTTTACGTATTTTAAAGACTTTTATTTTGAGACTTATTTAATAAAAGTATTTGCATTATAATTAAGACTAAGACATTTTTCTTTAAGTTTTTAAATACGGAACTATTTCGGTACCCAAAATAGTACCGAAATGGTCCCGATATTATTTCGATGTAGTCCCGAAACAGTTCCGAAGTGTTCCTAAAAAATCTCGTTCTTTAAGACTTAACCATTTTTTCTTCCACATAATTATTATGAGCACACTTTTATAACAAAAGCCTTTGAATAACAGTTACAGATTACTCGAAAAATTTGTATCTAACTATAATAGTTATAGATTACCTTTTACCCTTTTCCCTTTAAATAGTTATGTATCTTATAAAAACCTCCCGACCCGAAACTTTTAGAAACATTTTCTCTCCTATTCGCCATAGCTTGTCTGATTTAAGTGGTTCCAAACGAATTTTTGTGCAATGGTTAGCTTGTGGGCAATCGAAGCAGAGCTTGCATGACGATCGGACTCGACAATTCACAATATTTTAGCGATATTTTCTACATTTGGCCTTCCAGAGCGGGTCAAAATTACCGGAATGAAATCGATGAAACCAAAATAGCTGCTATAGTATAGAAGTTCAAAGACTATTCACATTTTTTTCCGCCTGGGTTGAGTTTACGCCGTAACGACGTTAGCGAAAACGAAAATATGTCACATTTGCTCGATGCTGGTGTCCATTTTTGACGCGTGCTCAATTAATACTGAGTTTAGCAATCACAAAACAATCAAAGTAATTTGTTGAGCACAAAATTTTATTTTTCCCACGCCTTCTAGCCTAACCCGATCGCACTTATACAACACGAGCTACAAGTTACTAAAGCCGCATATTGAAAGAGTAATGGATTTCTTTTTTACTAGAGCAAATACTTTAATTCATTTCATTTGCACGCCTTCGCTTCTGGGCAACCTTAAATTTTCCACATTTTCCTGCACTTTCGACAATTCAATTTTGCAAGTATGGCTTAGTCATATCAGTGCCATATCAGCATGTGTACATATGTATATGTGTAGGTGAATTGCAACCTTGAAACTGCATAGTTCCTATTCTTCCGCCAGCCACCTTACATAACCGTACACTTGCAGCCGATATTGCGCTCGCAAAGCCAACGGCCAGTAACCAGTAGCCACGAGCCAACAGCCACGAGCCAACAGCCAAGAACCAAGAGCTACAAGCCACGAGCCAATGTCAGAGCTAACAAAAATTCCATTTCCCACTTTGGCGCTGCTGCCTTTTATGTCGTCAATTTCGCATGTAATGTGTTGTGCAGCAAACTAAACAAATGCACTCAAAAATGTTCTATTCACAAAATTGTTGCTACATGTAGCCAGGCGAATACATTTTTCGTTCTGCACGTTCCCCTGCGCAGGCATGCTGGTTGTGTGTGTGTGTGTGTGTGTGTGTGTGTGTGTGTGTGTGTGTGTAGTCATTCATGTTGCACACTTTCTTTCTTTTCTACCTCTTCTCCGCTGTCACATCCACTCAATCTACTCAAACTTGCATTTTCGCTCATTTAGTTGACTTTCAACAACTTTTCTCTATGTACAAATTGTAAGCATATATTTATGTATGCGCGTGTATGTGTGTGCATTGTTTAGCTGTGTGCGATGAGAAATAGTAGGTATGTATTAGCGGATGTTGTGAGCGTACGTGTAGATAGCATGAATGGGCAACTGAACCGGCGGCCTGTTCCAACTAATCGTCTAAACAAGCAACCAACTTCCATGCCAACTAACAGAAATCCCCCTTTGACACAATTTCCGCATTTTAGTAAGCAGTAAACAGAATAACCGCACAGGTCGTATAAGTGATTTTAATTGTAAATTCACATCAGGTTGTACACTGCGTATGAGCAACATCACCGGAGTAAAGAAATTCATGTACAGTTTACGTGAAAAAAATAGAATTCCAATTTACTATCTAAATTTAAAGCAACGAATGAATGCGACCATTTTTTTTTTTTTGCTAAGGTATTTAGTGTAGGTATGCTACATAAAATTCGTATCCTCTATGTAAATAGCATATTTTTATATCTGATTGGCGGCTCACGGCAGCGCTACAGGTGCACGACGAAAAAATTGGCATATTAGAGTGTGTTACTCCAGAGATTCAGAATAATAATTATTTAGCCGTTGAGTTTTAAAACAGCCATCCTAATTTTTAAAAGAATTATGAAAGTTTTTCAATAATAATTATGAGTGAGACAAATTTTTTAAGTTATTGATAACTATTATTTTGCGACTTATATTATAAAAGTTTTTCCATAATAACTATGAGCGAGATGCATTTTATAGGTATTTCAAAGACTTTTATGTTTTATAATACTTATGAGTGAGATAAATTTTTAAGCTATCAATAACTCTTATTTTGAGATTTATATTAGGTGATATGATTTTTTACGTCTTTCAAAGCCTTTTACTTTGAAACTTATATTATAAAAGTCTTTCCATACTAATTAGGAGTGAGGAGAGTTTTTCAAATTTGCAATAACTTTTATTTTAGCACTTACGTTATAAAAGTATTTCCACAATAATTATGAGCGAGATACATTTTCAATGTCTTTCAAAGACTTTTATGTTTTATAATACTTATGAGTGAGATAAATTTTTAAGTTATCAATAACTCTTATTTTGAGATTTATATTAGGTGATATGATTTTTTACGTCTTTCAAAGCCTTTTACTTTGAAACTTATGTATATGATAAAAGTATTTCCATAATAATTATGAGACTTTTATTTTGAATTTTATATCATAAAAGACGTTGCATAATAATCATGATGTGTATCAATTTTTTATATCAACAATAACTTATAATTATTTTGAGACTTATGTACCTTATAAAATTCTTTCCATGGTAATTGCTTCAGCGATATACATTTTTTTTAACGTTTCCCAAAGAGTTTTATTTTGAAACTTATTTTATAAATGTCTGTGCATAATAATTATAAGTAACAAAAGTATTTAAGTCTTGAAAGACCGAACTATTAACCGAAACTGGATTATTACGGGGCAGTTGGATATCACTTCGGTACTTGTTCGGAATCATTTCTAAACTAGTTAAGGATCCCACGAACTTAATTGTTCAATTGTTGTTGACGTAAAAGCGTGAAAATTCGAAATATTAGAAATAACTTGAAGTCAAAAAAGCATGAAAGCACAGCCAGACTTAGTGACTAGTCCTGAACTAATTTTAAGCTAGTCTCGAACTAGTCACGAATCAGTTCCGGCCTAATCTCGAAATGGTTCGAAAAAAGTCCCATCCTTCAAGACTTAAAAAATATTTTCTCCCTCATAGGTATTACGACAACACATTTGAAGACTTAAAATATCTAGCTCGCTGAGAATTATTATGTAAATATAATACTTACTTACTTACTTAATTGGCGCTATAACCGCTTAGGCGATTTTGGCCGAACTTCTCCTACAATTTGTGATGTGCGTCTTGATGTTGTAATATAAATTGAGGGACCGGCCTATAGTCTTACCCTGCCTCCGAACGGCGAATGTTTTTTGTGAGTAGTTCTTTGATGGTTGGAATATACTCGAAGGTTTGCCGTTGCCTGCCGAGGGGCGACCGCTGTTAGGAAAAACGTTTTCTATAATTTTTGGATGTTACTTGCCCCGAGCTGAATTCGAACCTGGGACCCACCGAATGAAGCGCGCATACGCTACACACTCGGCTACGGCTGCCGCCACACAATATAATACTAGTTTTCGTATAATAGTTATAGAGTACTCCAAAAATTTGCTTCTTACTAAGGTAATTACATCTTAACCTTTACTCTTTTCCCTCATTGTCATGTCGCCGGTTAATCCCTTCGTCCATATGGTGCTCAATGTAGAATAAGATAAAGCTCATAATACATTTTTCAAATAGCCTTTCATTTTAACCAAATCTTTGCCATTTTGTTCCAGAAATTTTTCATCTCATAAAAAATATATAAATAAAATAGCTAACATATGGCTTGATGTTTGGGAGTACTTCTCATACAATTTGTACAGTGATTCATGACATTCAATCAAAAATTGGTGGGCCTACAGTTTTGCTGCCTCTCCGAATGTTAGATTATTTATGTGAGAAGTTTTTTCATATCACAAATCACAAATGCCGAGGGGCGTAGAAAAAAATCTTCTATAGCCGAGCTTTTAGCTTGAGGCAGTCCGGATGGAGACGCTCGGCTACAGTGGCATGAAATGCTTCACCTTATTTAGTTATTGAATAATGCGTTGCTTTAAAAAGAGAAACATCAAAATACAGACATGAATTGTTGCTTTTCCTGGGTAATTCAGGATTGTAAGCGGGCCCGGATTTCAATCGAAGAGCCCTGAAATGTTACAATCAGCATGCTGACGAGACTTGAAAGATAAATACTTTATTTACGATAATTTATTTAGCCAGTAGAAGGAAGACCACGTATTAAGGTTCAAAAATTTTTTGCCGGACCTCGGCATTATAGGGGAGACGATCGAGTTCTGTGCAGCCGTATTTATTAATGGCAGTTATAGACACAGGCATTGTCAGGCAACGCCACTGATCGCAACAGTTCTCCTTAGCGCTTTTATTTAACAGCATCTCGCATTCGTTAAAATACACCCGAAAATGTCCTTTGGAACTCAGCAAAATTGTTTGCCCTTTACTCTTTTCGGCGACGCTACACCATCCATTCCTTTAGTGGCAGAGGATTATGACCCAAAACAATAATTTCATTGCCAGTAACTACTGAGCTCCTTAATTCTTTATATTGGTATTCACAAACTGAGTCCACAGCACTTTACGCGCTCTTATTTTTGAACAACGGAAAAAAAATTTGGGTTTCACTCTGCACTAAAATTATTAATATGCAAATGTTCATTTATGATTCTAGGTACTAGTGTTTTTGAAACTTCATTCAGAACCGTTAATTGAATTGTTTTTTGTTGTTCTTTTGTTTAACGATGAGGCTGAAAGTTAATGTACATATATTTAAAAAAATTTCCGTCATCCCTTGTCAAATTTTGTTAATTTTTCGAACGTTTGTTTTTTCGGAGCATTCTATACGATGGTTGGTGGAATCAGTCGCTCAGATGGTCGATTAATCTGTGCAAAAAAAAAAATACATTTCAAAACGGTAGCGGCCAATCGTTAATATGTGCATAATATGAAATAATATGAAAATAAGTGTAGTAAAATTTCGATCAAATGTTTGGCGCAAAAAGGTCCATTTATCATATCTGCAAGAAATTATTCGACTAGTTTCTAATATCTTAGTTTCAAGTGCACGGATTTGTTCCTACGGTGGAAAGTTTAGCTTTAATTAGTCCTAAACCTTAAGCTATTGAATACAATTGAATTGGAGATTTATTAGTTTTTATCTATTTTCAACTGATTTTATCAATTGAAAAAAGTTGACACAAAGTACTATCCCTAATAATATATAATATCCCTGTTAATGGCGCAACAGGATGTACTTAGGAAATTCCAATAATTTGGCATCAACGATGAACTATTTAGTTGCCACAATTAAAAATGTTAAAATTAACCATGTGAGGTACATATAATTAACAGGTCACATCAATTTGTCAATCAAATAATGGATTTTCTTTGTAAACTGACTTCACAGCAATTAATTAACTAATTTGATTAAAAAAAAAACCCTCCACGGCTACATGAAAAAAGACATTGTTTAAGCATTTGCATAGCTGAGACGCCAAAAAATTATATATAAATATGTCGCACAAAAACTGGTATGAATTTCTTACTAAACACCATGCAAAAAACACGTTTGAAGTAACCTGTACTGAGACAATAATTATTTTTAGTATTTATTGTTAAAAACTGGCTCAAATCCACAGAATTGATTTCAGTGAATTGGATTCTAATAATTGGATGTACAATAAATGGAAAACAAATTTTACAGCATACCTTACACTAATATTTTTGAATGAAACTAACTATCAAAAGCCAAAGAGCGATTTGATTGAGTCTATATTTGAGATGGTAGGGATACCGAGATCCCGTGATCCCAGGGTTCCAGTATTTTTCAAGTACCGAAAATGTCGGGATTATCTGCCACCTATCTCAGGATTTTCGTGACCTAAAATAAAAAATGTGTAAGCTTCTGGTATGTTTTGCTGCCCATTAGTTTGTTATATAATAAGGAGTAAGCTCAAAGTTGCTACAAATTACCGATGAATTGTAACAATTTTTTTTTTGTGAACGGTCTTGGCCAGTATTCGAGACAAAAATCGAAATTGTTATGTAAATCAAAGGAAATGTTGTGAGATTTTCTAGATTTTCAACAAAGTTTGGATTTTTAGATTATTTATTTTTGTTGAACAAAAAGTTAGTTTTGTAACAAAAATAAGAAATATGACTTAGGGTGAAAAACTTTGGGAAAATTGTCAAAATTAAAATCTTCTGGGGTGTCCCATTTTTGGTGTTACTCATGGTAGCTAACAATTTGTTAACAATTGCAAATATTTTGAGCATTTTCGTTTTATTTAAAGCAAATACTTAATAAAACTCTAAAAAATGACTAACACTAATTGGACGAAAAAGAGTGAACAAAGCATGGGTTAAAGGACAAAGGAGTGTTGAACAAGAATAGCAAGACTTAAAAAGCGCGACATCATCTTAATTTAAATTTAAACGAACTAGTCTAAGAATGCAATCAATGTTATTTCTAAATTGATATAAAGAGTGAATTGAAAACCATAGTACTTTTATTGAATTTCTGATTCAAACCGCACCCGCATAGTTATGACTCTGTTGAAAATGTTAAATAAGCTTACTGGATTTTTATTTTGACATCAATTAATATATTTGAAAGCCACCTATTACTTTCCTCTTATTCCGCAAAAAACTTCACTAGCTTAAAAAATCTGTGAACTTATTTTAAACAAAAAATACAACTGTTGCTTTTTAAGCGCCAGCATTTTTTCTTATATCTTAAGTTTCTTTAGCAGCTATGTATCCGTCACAGTAGACTGAACGCAACAAATTTAATTATTGACATTTTGCTACGCATGAAATAATATTCACAATAATAAAGCAAATTTTATTTAACCCCCATATGATTTATTTATTTTATAGTAGGAGAGATTTTTAAACAAAAATGGCATCAATATTTTTTATTTATTTTTATTCTCGCGACTAATCGCTGCATTTCAGAATTCTAAAAACGATATGCCGAAATATCCGGGATTTTAGAAAGCAAAAAAAGTATACACCCTTTCTCTTCATAGCGCATGCTCGAACAAAAGGAAATATTTTATTTCATATAAAGCAAATTACTCTATTCCCGTTTCAAGGGAAATTAATCACCGAAATCCATATGAGCTGTCAAAGCCTATATAATGTGGTTTACGAGATACTCCACAAATTGATAACTTAATTTTACTCTGTTCCCGCTGTAAAAAAATCGCAACATCTTTTCACAAAGTTTAAAATACATTTGACACATACAATTGTTGGAAAATAGGCAAATATTTTTTGTATTATTGATTTACATTTTCTTTTATACGGCATCTTTAAGTCGCTTTTGGCTGCAGCAAACTTTTAACGGCAATCTAAGTGCTTGTTCTTGTTTCTCGGCTATGAAGTCAGTACTAGCCTTAAGAGATCAAATGTTGTATTAAGCCTTTGAAGCGTCGCCTCAAATAACGGATTTTTTTGACTTCCTTTTAGCATCTTTCTGTATCAAATACCCTCTTAAGGGGGTCCTCTACTCTCAAGGCGTGAAATCGAGCGATTTTTTTTAGAAATACATTCCGAAGAATCTACTGAATGGATTAAAAAATGTTTATTTATTTAAAAGGTACATGTTTTGACTTCAAAATTCATGTATCGAATACCAAAAAAAAATATTACCGACCTTGAAACGTCATTAACTTAATTGATATTGAAACTGCACGGGTGCCGCTCAAGTAAAATTATGGCCAGTTGGATAATCTCTAATTAAAAATTAAATATTCTTTATAATCACGGATGCGTTGGCTATGTTTACCCGAAAAAGAATTCTTTTATTTTGTAAATTGTAAAATTTATGCAACAATTTATTAACATTTTCCATTTTCACGTTATTTTTTGATATATTAAAGACTCTAAAAATGGAACACAAGAAAATTTCGCAAATCGTACTCGGGAAAACATAGCGGTATGTTTACTGCTTAATTCAATATAAAAATTTTTCAAATCGTACCAGTACTTTTATGAAAAGTCTTATTCGGCTGCTAAAAAAAACCACTTTCGGGAAAACGCGTTTAAAGATTGGACGCCACGCTCGGCTCGGAGACGGGTGCATTCCGGAGCCCAGGAGCATGTAAAGGAACGTGATTTCCACGAAATCCTCTCTGTGACGTATTCTTGGTTGTATATAGATTGAAATTATGAGAATTTGCCAAAAAAAAAAGTGGTATAAAGAAATTGTCGCTTACAAAGTTATGTGAGGCAACCCTTCATTTGTTCAATGTCGACTATATCCGGTCACATCCTAAATTAATCGCACTTTTTTCAAGCTACCTACTTTTTCTCAGTATTGTCAGCTGTGTATAATTTCGATATGATTAGTTCTTTAGGTTGTCGCCATACGCAAATGGTAGGTACTTGCATTTGGCAAATGCTCTGAATTACACCTGACTATCTGAAAGGAATACACTGATAGTCCCTGATCAAGCAGCAGGCAAATATTGAAATCTAAACATTTATTTTAATTTACCTATACATTCTCATAATCTATGTGCGCACGTGAATTGAAAACATAAAACGTGCCGGTAAGCCACCATCACCTTTTGAAAAGTCAACTAACCAAATTTACTCCATTGGCATTGCATCCGCCCGACTGCAGAAGGAGTAGAAAATTTGCATGAGTTTGCAAATACACACACATACAAAAGAATGTACATAGATATGTACATAGAAATACGATTTGTACGCATTGCAACTTAAAATCCACTAAAACTGATTTACGCTTATTTTATTTACGCAGTCGTTTTCGCATTTCGCGCTTTAAGTGCTTCTGGCTGTTTATTTATTGTATTTACGTATTTGCCCCAAGAAGCAGCTATGTAGTAGCTTTTTGGCTTTCTATTCACATCATACCCTGTGGGAAATGAAGTAAGTTTTAAAGTAATTTACAAATTGCTTTGTTTCAATGGCAGCTAATTGAAATTCGCAATAATGAACTGATGATTTCTTTAACCTATCTTGCACATTTGTGAAGTAAACCTTCTTTAGCGGAATGAGAGTGATCCTCTACATCGCGTAACGTAAGCAGTGTTGATATCGCGTAACGAAGGCCGTGTTGGATCCTTTCAGTAGTTCGAAACTGGTTCACCACTTCTACTAATTACGCCTACAACTTCTACTAATCCTAATAATTACCACTAGTACCAAATTTTTAGTTACTTTACTATTACAACTACTGCCACCATCAGTACTACTACTACTACTGTCTTTACTAATGTTTTTACAACCATTTTTACTGATTTCTACTACTATTTTTACTGATTTCTACTACTATTTTTACCAAAGCTAATTCATATTATAATTTCTATTTTCACTAATTTCTGCTACTATTTTTATCAATGCTTATTCTTGTTACTATTACTATTTTTACTACTATTTTATTATACTACTAATTGCTACTACTACTTCGACTATTAGTTTTATTAATTCTCACCACTATTTTTACCAATGCTACTTCTTATTGCTATTTCTATTTTCACTAATTTCTGCTAATATTTTTCTAATTATACTACTAATTGCTACTACTACTTTTACTAACTTTAACTAGTATTTTTATCAATTTCCATTACTATTTTAATGCTACTTTTAAATACTACTTCGATTTTTACTAATTTCTACTTTTATTTTTATTAATTTCTATTACTATTTTTACCTATGCTACTTTTTATTAAAATTTATATTTTTACTAGTTCCACGTACTAGTTTTATAATTATACTACTTATTGCTACTTCAACTGTTACTAATTTCTACTACCATTTTGACTAATTTCTACTACTTTTTTTTACTAATTTATACTACTATTTTTATCAATGCTTATTCTTGTTACTATTACTATTTTTACTACTATTATATTATGCTACTAATTGACACAACTACTTTTACTAACTTCGACTAGTATTTTTATTAATTTTTACTCTTATTTTACTAATGCTACTTCTAATTACTTCTTCTATTTTTATTTTCATTAATTTCTATTACTATTTTTATCTATGCTACTTTTTATTAAAAATTCTATTTTTACTAGTTTCACGTACTATTTTTATAATTATACTACTTATTGCTACTTCAACTTTTACTAATTTCTACTACTATTTTAACTAATTTCTACTACTTTTTTTTACTAATTTCTACTACTATTTTTACCAATGCTTCTTCTTGTTAGTATTACTATTTTAACTACTATTTTATTATACTACTAATTGCTACTACTACTCCGACTAGTAGTTTTATTAATTTTTACCACTATTTTTGCCAATGCTACTTCTTATTGCTATTTCTATTTTCACTAATTTCTGCTACTATTTTTCTAATTATACTACTAATTGCTACTACTACTTTTACTAACTTCAACTAGTATTTTTATCAATTTCTATTACTATTTTAATGCTACTTTCAATTACTACTTCGATTTTTACTAATTTCTACTTTTATTTTTATTTATTCCTATTACTATTTTTACCTATGCTACTTTTTATTAAAATTTCTATTTTTACTAGTTCCACGTACTAGTTTTATAATTATACTACTTATTGCTACTTCAACTGTTACTAATTTCTACTACTTTTTTTTACTAATTTCTACTACTATTTTTATCAATGCTTATTCTTGTTACTATTACTATTTTTACTACTATTATATTATGCTACTAATTGACACAACTACTTTTACTAACTTCGACTAGTATTTTTATTAATTTTTACTACTATTTTTACTAATGCTACTTCTAATTACTCCTTCTATTTTTGTTTTCATAAATTTCTATTACTATTTTCACCTGTGCTACTTTTTACTACTATTTCTATTTTTACTGATTTCTGCTACTATTTTTCTAATTATACTACTTATTGCTACTTCTGCTTTTACTAATTTCTACTACTAGTTTTACTAATTTCAACTATTATTTTTATTAATTTCTATTACTATTTTTACCTATGCTACTTTTTATTAAAATTTATATTTTTACTAGTTCCACGTACTAGTTTTATAATTATACTACTTATTGCTACTTCAACTGTTACTAATTTCTACTACTTTTTTTTACTAATTTCTACTACTATTTTTATCAATGCTTATTCTTGTTACTATTACTATTTTTACTACTATTATATTATGCTACTAATTGACACAACTACTTTTACTAACTTCGACTAGTATTTTTATTAATTTTTACTACTATTTTTACTAATGCTACTTCTAATTACTCCTTCTATTTTTGTTTTCATAAATTTCTATTACTATTTTCACCTGTGCTACTTTTTACTACTATTTCTATTTTTACTGATTTCTGCTACTATTTTTCTAATTATACTACTTATTGCTACTTCTGCTTTTACTAATTTCTACTACTAGTTTTACTAATTTCAACTATTATTTTTATTAATTTCTATTACTATTTTTACCTATGCTACTTTTTATTAAAATTTATATTTTTACTAGTTCCACGTACTAGTTTTATAATTATACTACTTATTGCTACTTCAACTGTTACTAATTTCTACTACTTTTTTTTACTAATTTCTACTACTATTTTTATCAATGCTTATTCTTGTTACTATTACTATTTTTACTACTATTATATTATGCTACTAATTGACACAACTACTTTTACTAACTTCGACTAGTATTTTTATTAATTTTTACTACTATTTTTACTAATGCTACTTCTAATTACTCCTTCTATTTTTGTTTTCATAAATTTCTATTACTATTTTCACCTGTGCTACTTTTTACTACTATTTCTATTTTTACTGATTTCTGCTACTATTTTTCTAATTATACTACTTATTGCTACTTCTGCTTTTACTAATTTCTACTACTAGTTTTACTAATTTCAACTATTATTTTTATTAATTTCTATTACTATTTTTACCTATGCTACTTTTTATTAAAATTTATATTTTTACTAGTTCCACGTACTAGTTTTATAATTATACTACTTATTGCTACCTCAACTGTTACTAATTTCTACTACTTTTTTTTACTAATTTCTACTACTATTTTTATCAATGCTTATTCTTGTTACTATTACTATTTTTACTACTATTATATTATGCTACTAATTGACACAACTACTTTTACTAACTTCGACTAGTATTTTTATTAATTTTTACTACTATTTTTACTAATGCTACTTCTAATTACTCCTTCTATTTTTGTTTTCATAAATTTCTATTACTATTTTCACCTGTGCTACTTTTTACTACTATTTCTATTTTTACTGATTTCTGCTACTATTTTTCTAATTATACTACTTATTGCTACTTCTGCTTTTACTAATTTCTACTACTAGTTTTACTAATTTCAACTATTATTTTTATTAATTTCTACTACTATTTTTACCAATGCTACTTTTAATTAGCACTTCTATTTTTACTAATTTCTATTAATGCTTATACTTAATACCACTACTACTTTCACTAATTTCTATTACTATTTTCACTAATTCTTCTACTAAGTACTACACCCATATTTAAATCTATATTTGTTTGTTGAATTGGCATAGAAGTTTTACTCGTGCTCGGTATCGTGCTGGGCATAGTTACATGACTGCTTTCGTTTCAATTACTATACATGTGTAAATTCTCAATTCTTATTGGATTGTAGTTATACAAATTCTAGTAGTTTTAAAAATTTAAATTTAAGTTTAGATTTTGTTTTATAAAAGTTATTTTGACAAAACCGAAAATATTCTTAATGAATTTATTTTAAGGTTAACTTAAAAATTTTATAGGTATATTTTTAACAGTTCATAACATGCCTACATTAAAAATCTTGGTGTTAACATAGTTTAAATAAACAAATTATATTATTAGCAACATAAATTGAAGCCCGACGATAATGGCCCTTCTAAATTCATGACCAATTTCAATTTTATGAGTTTTTTAGTATTTTTCCATCACCTTTTAAGGTGCGAGAAATATTGGCCTCTGATGGAACAATAAATTTAGCAGGTAGTTGTAAATTTTTCCCAATACCCGTTTCGTATGGTGGAGCTAAAATACTTTCTTTTTACATATATTGGTCGTTAACATACCAATTGTTTGTTCTAATTCTTACCATCATCGCAGTTTTTAACCGGCTGAAAAAAATGTTGACGTAAATTGTGTTACCTTATCTATAGTCAGTTTTAAGTTGCAGTTACTTATTAAAATTTATCACCTTAAAAATGTGTTAATTTTAAATAAGCACGGCAAATGAGAGTTAAAAAACAGAACTGTCTCACGCTAAATTGAACAAAATTATCCTAGCAGTGTTATGTGACTAAATTAGTTTTATATACTTATGTTGTTTCCTAAAATTTACCTCTTTTTTCGACAGGGTATGTACAGATATCTGTGAGTCCATTTTAGCGTGGACGTTTGAGAGCCCAACGTTTTGTATGTAAAAAGGATTTTTGCAATAAATTGACTACACTTACACTCAATTCGCGCATGTACTACTCTACAAGTATTTGTGTTGTGTAAATTTAAATTGAGTCCGCCTTTTCAACTCTCTAGCTCAATGGGATGTTCGGTTAACCGTTGAGTGGATGAAGAAGATGAAGAAATAGCGCAAGAATAATTTGCATATTTCATTTATAAATCTTGTGTGTGTGTGTGTGTGAGTGTGATAACAAACAAACAAATAAATAGTTATGAAATATTTCGATATTCAATGCTATTGAAAATTACTTCAAATGTCCTTCTCAATTTTTTTTTTACACATAAATGTACAAAGCTTTTTTTTATAATTTATTGAGGTTTTGTTATTCTTTTTGCCCTTTAGTATATAAATTTATTCAACCGTAGTCAATGACTTTTATCGTAAACAAAATTTCTCATTTAACAAAAACAACACATCAATTTTTCATGCAACGAAATATCAAGCTAAGAATTTAGCTGAACACATTTTCGCGTTTGAAAATGTTTAGGCTGAAAGCCAAAAATTTCGCCAAAATTAATACGTTACTATATTTATACTTCAGACGGCATAATATGGCGTATTATAAATGGTCTGCAGAAAAAAAAATTTGTTCACCCCTCCTAAATGTAAAGTTTGCCATGGCAAAAGATATAGCATATACATTTTTTTATATAATGTTTATTTAAAAGTTACAAAGTAGTGTGTTTAAGTTCAATTACAATTATGATCATTAATATTATAAAGTCCAAATTATTTTGTGGATTTCTTCCCTTTCTTTGCTTCATTCGGAGTTTCTCGGTAATTTGTGTGCAATATATCCTGATGCTCATCCGATTTGTCTCACCAACGTTTTTAAGAAAATATTCAAAATTGCGTGCAAAAAATTAAATTTGTGTGACTTATTGCATTCTAGAGCTTTATGGTAAGCAAAAGGAAGTTCCTCCACGATTTTCCGGTTACTGTAAGCCCAAGAAATTCTTCCTGCTCTATTTTATTTCTAATTAGCGCTAAATTTTACAAAGTGGTAGCAGAAAAATTTTAACTCCACGCGTACAACTTTTTCCGTACGTAATGTGTATCTCTTACCTGGCTGTTCTCTTCACAGACAAAAAAAACTTAATATATCCACCCTTTAAACCAGTATATTTTTATAATTCATTTTTTCGTTATTTTCTAGAGTACTTCTTTCACATTCCTTTTTTTTTGCAGCTGTGGTTTTAGGATACATCATTTATTTTTTTTTTTCGGTAAACCTCATGCAAAATTAGCAATCTTTTTCATGATTCTGAGGTTCATTTCCAATCATTGGCATTGAAAAGCGGCATAAATTTGTGACTTCCTTCAAGCCAACCTCTCAACGTTTATGAGCAACTGGTACAGCAAAATTTGTACAACCAATTTTTCCCCACTTTCATAGGTGGCAAATCCAAAACAAAGCTAATAAGATTTTTTCGCCTGCACTTTTACTATATTTCGTTGTGTTTTCAGTATAAATTCACCATAAATGTTTTTAAAAATGGTATGCAGAATTCTTAAAAGTTCTCGGCATTCTATAAATAAAATAAAATTTATTTAAGAACAGTTGTAAAATTTCTAGCATATATTTACTTACTCTGCGCTTAGAAAACTACATAAACTGCATAGAAAATATTTCAAATAAATGCGTAGAGTATGTACTTTGTGCAAAAGTTACTAAAATATTTGATATAGAATGTAATTACTTAATTAAAAGAAAAATTCCGAACTGACTGCTGTAAAGTGACAGCCAAAACTTTTGTGACGCACCCTTCTTTCTTTTACTGCTAAATGAAACCCGTTTTGTATGCCTATACACTATTTATAATATTTACACAAAAAAAAACAGATTCGAAAAATTATAAGTTTTGAAAAAAAAATATATATGGGTCAATCCATGCAAAATTTACACTCAAAATTTTTTTGGGAGAACCATATTTCTTTTCGCGTTCTATATTGAAAAATAATCTAAGGCTGAACTTGGTTCATATTAAAATAAAAATATACGGGTCGATTATTTTTCAATATAGAACGCGAAAAAAAATATGTTTTTCCTAATAAAATTTTGAGTGTAAATTTTGCATGGAATGACCCATATATAAAACAAAATTTAGACGTGATGAAAAAATCGGTCAGCGGGAACACCAATTACATTTCTACCAACACAAACACAAAGCTTCCGAGACAATTTTTTTTGTTTTGTGTGTTTATGATACAGTTATAGTAGGAAGCTATGTATATTGGGATAATGTTTGTATGGCAAAATTTATGAAAAAATGGCGTCCAGAAATTTCTTGCCATATTGAAGAAATGAGGAATTTCACTGCACCCGCGAATTGATTAATTTTTTATTTTTTTTGTCCATATGTTTTTGTTGTTGTAGCAGCAGACTACCTTCTGCAAGAACTGCCTACCCATTTTCGTTATCTTCAAACTCAACTAAGAAGAGGCCCAGGAGTCGAGATGTTTAGACAAGGTCGGATCATAGTGAAAGGGGTGTTAGATGAGTTGGTTTGCAGGGGTTGACTCTGGATAGGTTGGAGATATGTCTGCAATAATATGCAGACCATAGTTGAGCCAGAATAATGCGAGACCCTCCAGGCAGCTCAAGCTCTTAGCCTGCGATTGTGGAATGACTCCAATAACAGCATTCCCAGGGCGAGAGTCTGTGAAGGTGGTGTTTATGGTGAATGCTGTTAGAGCGTGTCTGCAATTTGACGATTGCTGTTGGGTGCGCTGAAACGGTGAGCAGACTGTCGAAGATGAACCCCAAAATCCTCGGATGGCTAACCATTGCAATGTAGGTTGCATAGTGTGTTTGTTGTTGTAACGCAAGCATTTTATAGAAATTTCCATTGATTTTTATTAATTTAATAATCATTTAAATTTAATATATAGAAAAAAAAGCTTTCCAAGACCAAAATTTAAAAAACAATTATAAAAAATCAACGGTAGTTCTAGCCACTTAAAATTTGCACTTTGAACTTTTTATACATACTTGTAAAAAAATTTTAAAATGTTAGTGAAGATTTGTTGAGTTTTTATAATTTGTATATAAAGTATGAAATTCCAATTTATATTGTTCTTGTTATAGTATAAGCTATAGTTTTATTGCAAAAAAATCATCATTAGTTGGGGTTTGCTCGCTAGTGGCGAAAAACCCTTCCCCTTAAAACTGCTCATACGGGAAGGAGAAAAACTAATTTTTGCCCATCCTTGCCCGAACTTTTGCAAGCCTTCAACATCAAGCCACGCAGAATTTGACAGTTCATACATTGGTGCGTCGATTGGCAGTCGCTAAAAGATAGTTAGAACTATCTAAGGATAAAGCTTTTGAAATAATTCAATAACCCGTACAGACTAGCGAAACGCGTTCTAAAAAATTTCGAATAAGCCTTTTTATTTTAACAAATTACAAAATTGTAATAAGTGACAAATAGTTTCGCACTCATATTTTAATATTTTATGCCCTATTGTATAATTTAATTTTATTTAACTTTTAAAACAGGTGGCCACCCTCATGCGATTAGCTATAAATCTTCTTGCCGAGACGTTCCGTTTGACACCCATATTTTAATATTTCATTAACTTGTAGGTATATCATTTAATTAGATTCGACATTTAAAACCGGTGGCAACTCTTTCCAGATTATAGATATGAAGCTTCTCTTCGCCAAACCGTTTGGCAGCCATATTTTAATATTTCCTACAACTCTTGAATAATTCAATTTTGACTTTTCAACCATGTGGCAACCCTCTACAAAATATAGCTAACTATGAATCTTCTCTCCTTAGCGAAATGAGCCGTTTTCTACCCATATTTTGATATTTTATATTCTTGTCTATAATTTAATAAAACTTGACGTTTCAAACGGGTGGCAACTCCGCTTAAAATATATGTATGAACCTTCTTTTCGGCTAGACGATCCGTTTGGCGTCCATATTTTTATTATTGCATATAACTTGCTCATAATTTAATGAAATTTAACTTTTCAAAAAAGTGGCAACGCTGAAAAGTGTTAGTTGTGAACATTATTTCTGAAACGAACCGCTTTGCACCAATATTTTAATGTTTCACATAACTCGTGTATATTTTAATTGAATTTGACATTTCCAACCTATCCCAAACATAACCGTTTCGGTGTTAGTTCGACCACAAACACCGTGATACGAGATTTTCATTCACACTTTGTTAGTTCTGACTTACGTTGCATCGGTTTTTTTAATATATTGTACATATAACTTTTATTTTAAATTGAAGTTGCACTAATTAATTAATTAATTGATTTTTTTCCTTTAATATTTATACTCAGATTTCGACTACTTTCAAAACGAATAAACTTTGAAGGGGCCAAAAATTTGAAAATGTCATATTTCAATTAGAAGAATCGAAATTCTTGACAGCAGCAAATAAAATTTTAGCTTGTTACATACACTCGCACAAATATGCGAGTAATTAAATAAAGTGCAATAGTAAGTTTGCAAACATTTGCACTCTCGTAAACCAATTGGATTACCTTGGATTACCTGCAGAATTGCACAAACACATGTACACATGTACTACATATGTACAGTGTTTCCCAAAAGTATTTGGCATATGAAGAAAATAAAACAAACGATAATTTATTTGTATTTGTTTATGTTTTTTTTTTTTGTATAAATTATGTATTCAATTCAATAACATATCTACTCTTTACTTCGCTGAGGCTTCATTAACACATAAATAATCATTGTACATAGGAAAAAATTGTAAACAATTCAGAATTTGTAACTCGCAAAAGGCCTTTTCTTATTTTTAAAACCCGTCATTTGGTGCAGATTTGTTTAATTGTTGCAAGTTTCAGTTGAATTTATCTTTACTGGTGCGAATTCAACGATCCGAAACACACGGCTCACGATGTTACTCGTAAAGTGTGGTTACTTTTCAACACCCACTCAAAGCCCTGACATAAACCATAACCTTTGGGCATACTTTGAAGATAGAGTGCGTGAACACAAAATTTCATAAAAAAAAGTAGTCTCAAGCAGGTTTTTCAAAGGGAATAGAGGAAAAATGTCACTTAAATTTTGTCGAAAGTTGCTAGAATCGATGCCAAAACGCTTGAATGCTTTATGTAAAGGGCCTTTCAATAGGGACGCTACAAAAGTAGATCGATAGTGACAGCAAACGATGCCATAATTTTCCCCGCTCTTTTGACATTTCTATTCAGTAAGGTTTGCCATTTCATCATGGAAAGATATACGATTCAACAACGAGTCGAAATTATTAAAATTTCCCGAATAATCCCGAAAAATTTACGGTTCGGAGCGGCGGCGTCATTGGGCCGTACTTCTTCCGTGATGATCAAGACCGGCACGTTACTGTGAATGGAAATCGCTACCACTCAATGATAACCGAATATTTTTGGCCCGAATTAGATGATATGGACTTGGACAATCTGTGGTTCCAACAGGACGGCGCTACAAGCCACACAGCGAATGTCACAATCGATTTATTGAGAACCAAGAAATTACCCAGTCAATTGACTGCCTCGGTCGTGCGATTTGACGCCGTTAGACTATTTCCTGTAGGGCTATGTCAAGTCTATGGTCTATGCCAACAAACCAGCGACGATTGATGAATTTCATACGAATACCGAACGTGAAATTGCAGCAGTATCGGCCGATTTATACTTGAAAACCGTCGAAAATTGGGTTCAGCGTCTGGACTTTTGCAAGCGTGTCCGTGGTGTCCATGCAAAAGAACTCGATTTCCATACATAATGGCATCGGATGTACTTTCACAGGAATAAAAAATTTAATTCATATCCCAAACCAATTTTGTTTTTTTTTTAAGTTTTGTGCGTTCCTATTGCAAGATCCGATAAATGTAGCGATTACCACACGAAATACTAGATAGTTTTTACATTTATTTATATATCACTTTTAGTCAAATGCAAAATACTTTTGCGAGTTACAAATTCGGAATTAACTTCATTATATTTCAGTGTGCCTTTATTTTATTATTTTATTTTATTTCTTTTGTTTTAATGAAGTCACAGCGAAGTTATGAGTTGGTATGTTAATTGAATTTAATACATAATTTATCAATTAACCTGAAAAAAAGCAAAAATAAAATCGTTTGTTTTATTTTCTTCATATGGGAGCCACTGTGCATTAATATGTGCACAGGTAGGAGTATGTTAGAATTAATTTTACTTTGTCTTATAACTACAAAGTATCAAAAAGTGGATAAAATAGTTACATATCAAGCCCTAACCGCGATAAATGCGAGTGTGTGTGTGTGTGTGTGTGTGTGCGTATTAGATACTTTTTCACACACCATTTGGCAGCAAGCATCAATTTTATGCGTTTTGACAAGCACATACATACAAATTACTCATCAAGTCATGCACGTCTTACCTAATGCTTTCAAGGAAAATATAGAAAGTTTCTATTTTGGTGTAATGTAGAAAGATTCCTTCATCTTCGTTACTTATGGAAACAAAGCAGTAGTTTTTAATTGACTTCTTTCCACTCCACTTCTTTCCACTGCAAGCATGAGGAAGTTTTCGGAAGAACTCTGTTTTGCAAACTCGATTTAGACGTGAAAGTGCCATATTTCAAAACAAAACATCTTCCGCTGAAAATTTCTTATTTGTACCTATTTGGTTCTGGTTTTGAGTAATCGCTTTATTAATTTAATAGAAGTCAAAACTCTGTTTGTATTGATTTCTGTGACAGCGTTGATGTTGTTAGAAAAAGTGCGTTCATGGAATGATGCGAAAAAATATTCTTCTTCTTCTTAATTGGATATAAAACCGCCTAGGCAGACAGATTCTTCGTTGGATATTTCGAGACTGACATAGTTGTTGGTGTTAATGCTGGTTCCCCATACTTTGACAAAATTGTAACAATCGACAGTAACGCGGAAGCCAAGACACGAATACCCAGGCTGCTTATTTGATGACCGGAGGAGCTTCGTTTTGCCCTCGCTCGCGCGGTTGTTAAAGCCAATGATGTCGGTGTCATCGGCATACGCGAGCAGTTGCACACTCTTATAAGAGATGGTGCCTGAGCGGTTTAATTCAGCAGCTTCAATTATCTTTGTTAAAGAAGTCATACGGCAGGGAGTCACTCTGTTTGAAACCTCGTTTGGTATCAAACGGCTCGAAGAGGTGTTTCCCAATTCAGACTGAGCTGGTGATGTTGCTCATCGTCATTTTGCATAGTCGTATTAGTTTCGCGGTATATAGGCTCATCGCACGGACCTTTTTTCCCTACACGAACATCTGGTCGATGGTAAATTTCCAAGGTCTAACAATGATAAGGTCCACTTATGTAGTTCGTTGATGGTTGGCATCCTTCTTTCAAACAATACGCTCGCTTGAACCTTTTATGAAATATTAAGGGGACTGATCCAGCGGTGGTTGGCGCATATTCACCCTTCTTGTGAATTGGGCAAAGCACACTTAAATGTCGTCATCATCGGGTCCTTCGTCTTCTCCGGCGACGCTTTCGCTGTCACCATTTAGCAAAGTCGAGAAATAATGTTTCCTCCACAATTTGAGTTTGCTTTGGACATCAGTCACCAGGTTGCCGTTCTTGTTTTTACAGGAACTTGACCAGGTCTTAAAACCTACCGGCTAGCATCTCAAGCTCTTCGCACTCACGTATTTTGGTCTCTCTCTTCCCTCTGCGAACAATACGTCTATATTCTTTTCTCAACTCTCGGAAGTGTTAACATACAGTCCTCGTTACGCCCGATAGTAACGTGGCCTTGTTGTAGGTTGCATAATCGCTTTCCGTAGCGGCTTAAAGCACCAGTCGATTTTTTGGAGCCGCTGACTTCTCAGCGTAGGTACGTAGTGAAAGAGGAATGTGCTCCCGATGCTCGTGAATTCGGGTCAGCTGCAAAGTGCATACCCGACCAAATATGTTCAAAAATCATTTTTAGTATACATATGTATATTGGAAGTGAGAGAAAATATTAAAATGTTTGAAAGTAAATTGCTTGATAAATTTGCATGCCCTAGATGTTTAGATACTGTGTAACAAATTGAGAAGTGAAACAATTCTGGGGAAGATGCAGACAAAAGATGGGTTGTTATATTTGAATATTTCGTTGATAACCATATTGAATTTGCATTACTTGAAAGTTAGTTGAGTTTAGTTTGTGTCTACCACTATCTTATGCACCCACAGAAATAGTTGCTTCGCAAAAAAAGCAATTTCTGTACAACAGCAAAAACTCAACAGAAAGTTGAAACTCTATAATCAAAGTAAATTGCAAAAATTAAAAAATTATGATGATTTTCTTTGACAAATCCGTGCCAGTGAAAAATATGAGTTTTCTTTTATTTAATTACCATTTGTTACGGTTATTAGTTTCATATATTCGAATTTATGCCAACCTGAATTTTGTGAAATAATAAAAAAAAAACTGATTTCTTTAGAAAATTCTAAAATTCTTATTCCAAAAATTTAATTGGATATGTAAAGCAAGTATTAAGGTATATTCATATGCGTATATATGTATATATATATTACAAATTTTGTGTGAAAATGGTAAAGAAAAAACTGAAGCTTTCATTTGCAGACAAACGAAGCGAATCTAATCATAAAAACCAAAGAGAAAACATGTAAGTAAAAAGTGACGAAATAAATAAAAAATATATACTTTCCTAAAAAAATCGTTCCTATATTCTAAGACAGTTCAAAAAACCAAATCAGCAGCAGAAAAGCATCATGGGCAATTTCATGAAGAAGCATTAGCATATGCTGCCAAATTGGGTGCAGGGAAAAGCAACTGTTATTTAAAATGTTTTATAATTTGTCAGAATTTATATTACAATTATGTAGAATCTAGTTTTCCCTGTGATAAAAAACGATACGGCAGTAACCGTGTATCGTAATTCCAATATTATCGTACATACGATCAGTCACGTAAATTATTGTTATCCGATTGCCATTTCGTTCACTGAACACGTAATTCGACCCCAGTTCGCCATATCCGTGTTTACATTCCGCTGCATACTTTTTGGCGCTACATCTCAAAATATATAAATCACAAACAGCTGGTACAGGGCGAACTTATTAAAATACTTTTACTTCCTTCAGGTGCTGACTGAATTTGTTCATTCCGTGTGGATCAATCTGTAAAAGTATGTTAATATTTTCAGTTCATATGGAGCACGCTGTTAACTCAAACACGAAAACTGCAATAGGAACGGTCCAAACCATTTCTCCAGTTAATAAGTTAGATGTCTTAGACGTCTTTTTATTCTAAAAGCATTTTTAAATGTTCGGCTACAATACCTTCGAAATTTCGCTATTTTTGTAAACTGAAACCTTGTCATCGTAGCTTTAATGTAAAGTTTAATTGATCTTTAAAATTTGTATTTGCCTTCATTTATTTACAACTGCAGAGAAGCTGGTATTTTTCGCGAATACGATGGGGAAATTGCGAATTGAGTCGTCCTCTCGAGAGTCTTACGAACCGCTTCTGGGTCAGCATTACAATCACAGTGAGGAGAATAAATTCCCACCATTGCAATGGCAAGTTGTGTCAAAAAAAGTAATTATCCACCCAATGAAAGGGTATGTTTATGTTGTACTTTGGAGGTTATATCGGAAAATGTCTACGTATGTTTACAATCACGTCTTGAAAAGACAACGCACTCGTAACGAATTGCAAAATTATGTATGTATGTATTTTGATAAAAAAAAAAACTATTGGTAAAAGAAAATCCTTAAAATTTTTATATGAGTGATGCTCGTGAAGGACGGAAAACATGGGCAATTGAAACAAAATTCTTTTTATTGAAAGGCTAACTGTGAGTTACTTGCATTGTTTCTTTTTTTTAACACTCACTCTTGTTAACTCTTTATTTGCCATTTCCGCTGTACTCAAAGCTGTCATTCCTCACAGTCACAATTTTCAAAATCAATGTTAATATCTGCGTGCACATCTGGCGTATACACAAACATATTTACATATGTATGTTGTAGGTGGTTGTGCATATGTATGCAGGTGTATGTATGTATGTATTCCCTGCCGCTTGATATGTAACTGACAATTTAATGCATATCGGGTTAGTTTCATCAGTGTAATTCGGTGCAATTGACACAACTGTTGCTTTGGCCGCAATCCACACCGGACGAACAGCTTTTTAGCCGCAGATTTCCGGATAAGTTAAAAGCAAACAGCTACAAATGATGTGCATAGCAATATGTTGAACAGACGTGCATATACAGTTGCGAGCAAAATAATAGAATTGCCCAGTGGAACACACTGTCTACCACTGTAGTTTTGATATTTATAAGTTTTTTCATTTTTTCTTTTTGCAAAAGCGTTTGCCAACACTCTTATTCGCAAAGGCTAACTGTGAGTTACTTGCATTGTTTCTTTTTTTTAACACTCACTCTTGTTAACTCTTTATTTGCCATTTCCGCTGTACTCAAAGCTGTCATTCCTCACAGTCACAATTTTCAAAATCAATGTTAATATCTGCGTGCACATCTGGCGTATACACAAACATATTTACATATGTATGTTGTAGGTGGTTGTGCATATGTATGCAGGTGTATGTATGTATGTATTCCCTGCCGCTTGATATGTAACTGACAATTTAATGCATATCGGGTTAGTTTCATCAGTGTAATTCGGTGCAATTGACACAACTGTTGCTTTGGCCGCAATCCACACCGGACGAACAGCTTTTTAGCCGCAGATTTCCGGATAAGTTAAAAGCAAACAGCTACAAATGATGTGCATAGCAATATGTTGAACAGACGTGCATATACAGTTGCGAGCAAAATAATAGAATTGCCCAGTGGAACACACTGTCTACCACTGTAGTTTTGATATTTATAAGTTTTTTCATTTTTTCTTTTTGCAAAAGCGTTTGCCAACACTCTTATTCGCAAACTGCAACGCTCGAATAACGGTAAGTTGGCATTATATTTTGACACTTTAAGTTCTGTGACGCGAGGTTGTTTGTAAGCCGAGCACAATAAAAGCAGTGTTTAAGTTTTCTTTTAAAATCTTCGAAAATTTGATAAATACGGTTTTCAAAAGTTAGTAATATTATTAAACATAAATACATAATGACAAATTATCTCATGTGTTCGCATAATAAATTTCTTTGAAGTGGGTCGTGGAAAATATCGCACAACAGAGAAGCGTAATTTGATTTAAAAAATCTGATAAATGAAGGTAAAATGTATAAAGAAGTACAAATATTATTAAGTTGCTCTGCAAAAATGATATTCAATGCATTAAAGCCTAAAAACTCGACTGAAATACGTGACCGTAAAAAAATTTTATTCGCGTATACAAGAAAAACACTTAAGAATGGCGGGTCCTCTATTATGGAGTTGACAAACCAACATGCTACCTTATGCCGAAGGCGAAATGCCACTAAAATGGATTATGCAACAAGACAACGAACCAAAACATACTAGTAAAGTGGCAAAGGATTGGTTTCGGGAAAATGGTATTGAAGTTACGAGTATGGAGTGGCCAGCGCAATCACCAGGTGTCAATCCTATTGAGAACTTGTGGACTGATCTTATAAACCCCGTTTAGGTAGAAAAACCAACAAATGATAAACATTTGTGAGAAATAGTACAAAAAGCGGGGTATAACATTCCATTGGAAAAATGTCGCCGCCTTGTCGACTTCATGAGCGACAGATGTGTTGCAGTCCTAAAAATAATTTCTGTTGTAATTATCTCTAAATTGGAATAAACTAAGATACTGCTATTTTTTGCTGCACCATTTTATGTACATACCTTGTTAAGAAGAAAAGTTTTAAATAATAAAATATAAACTCAACCAGATTATTTCGTGCACAGAAATTTCCCTTTAGGATGTGTTAAAAAACACATGAATATAAATGTTTTGATTTTGTAAAAAATAAAACATGTGTATCAACACCTAACGAAATATAGAGAGCGCATTGCTATTAAAAGGCTCACAGCTGTAGAGGTATGAATCTCTATGCATATAAATACCACACACACATGTATGCACGCATTTATATAGTATATGCAGGTGTTTACTTGAATGACAAATAAATATAAGAAATGAATAAGTTGTTTCTTTCGTTATTGGTAAATAGGGCAACCCAAAAATTGCATTTGCAAGTTGTTTGTCGTGATCGCAATTCTAATGCCGGTTAATTAGAAATACGTTTTGTAAATTTCTCTTTAATTTAAACTAAACTTGTTGTTGCAATTTTTTGCAATTTTAGCAATAAATGCAATATTTTGCAAAAATGACTTTTTAGTGTCAATTTTGCAAATAAATACAATTTTATGAAGCAATTTGAACAATAAATGCAATTTTATGCAAAAATGCAATTTCAAGTAGCCATTTTCATAATTTCGATTACATTTGAAAAATTATCGATACACAAATTATCATATGTCACATCTCTGTGAACAGATGTTTTGAAGTTTAGCATATCTAACATAAAGTTATTTAGCGTGGCCGGGCATGTAGCTAATTTTTAGTTGCAGAATCGAGTGAGGTGAATTTATTCAATTTCAATTAAACAAAGTGATTTATTTATTTTATTCTATAATTTAGATAATGCCGAAAGCAAAACAGCGAAAAACGGACAAATTAGCTTCTTATGTCGCGAAATATCCTATTTTTAAAACTGATGGCGTCGTATTGTTTTGCAAAGCTTGCAGCAAGTCTGTGTCGTCAGAAAGATTATACTCTTTGCAATCGCATGTTGCGAGTTTGGCACATAGTGAAGCGGAAAAAAAATCATCAACAAGTACGCAGCCATTATAAACTCAAACCACAAGTTCCAATCAAAATCAGTTCGCGCAAGATTTATGCAAAGCATTAGTTGCATCGGACATTCCACTTTATAAATTAAGGAATGAAAACCTAAAAAGTTTTTTTGGAAAATATGTAGATTTAACTATCCCTTCTGAAACCTCCATGCGTAGAATAGTTGGTGAAATTTACAACGAAACTCTTGAAACCATAAGAATGCAAATAAAAAACAAATATTTGTGGATATCGATTGACGAGACAACCGACTCGTCTGGGAGATACATTGCTAACGTCGCCTGTGGCATATTGGATACGGATCCCGAAGAGGCCAAAAAACATTTTTTGGTGCATGTAGCAGAGTTAGAGAAACCCGATCACGCTGCTATTGCTAGATGTTTTGACGATGCAATTAAATTGTTGGACCCAAAATTTGACAAAACTCGTATTCTTTTATTTCTCACAGACGCTGCGCCGTATATGGTGAAAGCCGCGACTGCTTTGAAGATTTTCTATCCAAAGATGACGCATTTAACATGTCTCATTCATGGCATCCACAGAGTATGCGAAAAGATTCGCGAGAGCAGTCCAAAAGTCGACCAATTAATTTCTAGCGTAAAAAAAATTTTTGTTAAGGCGCCAAAAAGAGTACATATTTTCAAAGCCACTGAGCCAGAGCTCGAATTGCCTCCACAGCTTATTATCACTCGATGGGGACTTGGCTGGAGGCAGCTTTTTATTATGCGAAAAATTTGGAAAAAATTAAACGCATACTTTTGTTGCTCGATAAAACTGAATCAAAATTTTTACAAATTGCCATTGATATTCTAAACGATTATGACGTCCGACTCAACTTAATTTCTATCTCAAGTAATTTCGGGTTTATACTCAAATCAATTAAAACTTTGGAATCGAACGGATTAGCTCTGCATACTCAACTTAGAGTAATATTGGAAGCCAAAGAATTACTTCAACAAAGTGGTAACGATATTATAGTACGAAAATTTAATTCGATTTTAACAAAAAACAAAGGTTTTCCAATAATAAAATAAATATCGAATCAAATTTCTGGCGAGAAGATTGGTGCTACGTTAAATTACGACATTGCAGAAATTTGCGCTTTTAGATTCGCACCCCTGACTTCAGTTGAAGTAGAAAGATCGTTTTTGATGTATAAATCTATTTTTCGCGACAATCGGCAAAGTTTTTTATTAAGTATTTTAATGCAAATGCTTGTGATTTATTCAAACAATAAGTCAAAAAATTAAAATATTTCTATTTCATTTTTAAATTCACAAGAAAAATATGTGGTACTATGAATAAGTACTTTTTTAAGTTTATTTTTCTTTTTTAGTATTAAGAACAAGAAAAATCTGTGGTACTATGAATAAGTACTTTTTTAAGTTTATTTTTCTTTTTTACAACAAGAGAAACCTTTGGTACTATGAATACGTACTCTTTTAAGTTTTTTGTCTCTTTTATATACATATTATAAAAATAAAATTTACATAAAACAATTTTGTAAGGTTTTTTTAAAGTGCAATTTTAAGTGCAAAAAACGCAATTTTTGGAGCAATTTTATTGCGCCTAAAATGAAGTTTTTAGTGCAATTTTTGGGTTGCCCTGTTGATAAACAATAAATCATGTAATCATGTAGTATTTATTTTAAATGCAGTACTTATTTGCTTCAAGTAGGTTTGATATTATTTGTTTGCCTACCACTCTTCAGTCAGATACCTCTAAATCTGAGGGACTAGACATTCGTCTTAGTTCCACGGCGCTTTAGAGAGCACAAGGTATGAAAATATTGCGTTGATCAATGCCCGCCCGGATCTGCTCGAAACCAACCCTCTAGTGCGATTCACTAACTTTAAACGATACGACAATCGTAATTTTTGCCAACAATATTTGTCGTTTGCACTAACGATTGTGCGATTCACTAACTTATTCTTAACGAAACTTAACCGCTCTCTCGTTTTTTTTATTCAAAGAACTAAAAAGTGGCACCTATGTCAAACTAAATGTCAAAATAAGCGAAAAGCACAAAGAGGAAGAGAGAAAAAACAAACGAATGCGTGCTGCCAAATATAAATTTGAGCGTTTTTATTATATTTCATTAAAGTGAAATAAGATACTAGTTTATTTCAAACTTCAAACATTTATGACTCTTTTTATATAATTCCATTGTTGCAGAATTTCGGACTCTCCTCTGAGTGATTTGGTAGAATAGTAATCAACTCGACTCCAAGGAATATCCGGAAATATGCCATGGTTTTCGTTTTCGAAATTGGCGTTGTGCTCCAGCGTATTTAAGGGTTACATACATGTAATTAATTTTTTTAATTAGAATCATTTATCTACAATATATATTAAAATTAAACTATACTTCAGTTGTTTTACTTGGATGCTTGATAAAAGTTTGCTTTTACCATTTGCACATTAATTGAATGCTAGATATGGTGGTTGGCATAAACCTTCTCATGATTCTTTGGTGTGCAATCGACGGCCCCAATAGTGCCGCCTAAAAAGGGTGACGACGCTGAAGCAAACATTTCTTTTGTAGCTTGGCGTTCCACTTAGGTTATAAGAAACCTCACTTTCACAATGAATCATTGATTGCATCCGTTACCCGATGAATGCCGGCTTCCGGACGACTGGCTCAGGGATATTCCCCATTGCTCACATACGGGTCGTTGATAGCAACCAATTGCAAAGGATCTCAAAGTCGCTATAACCTAGCAATGTAAAAGTAAGATTTTAAGTCAGAGTCTCTTGTTTGGTTGTCAAGCTGAAAAATTTGGTATTCAGCCAAGTCTGGAGATAACCGAGACAGCTTCTGAAATTTTGTTGCATTCAAATGAACGGATTGTCCACATGCCGGAGTAAACGTCGATCCACTGTTGGAGCGCCTACCTCTTCGTCACCTCACGATAAATCATATGCCAAATATTTAAGCAACATTATTTGGTGTTCCTTTTTTAATTACAAGAAAACAAATCATCGAATTTTAAATATATCTTTTATTTAAGTTGAAATCATGAATTTTTCTTTTCTCGATTGAATTAACAACATCAAATTCGTTGTCGTTTAGTTTTCGGTAATCGACAAGCTAACAACAGCCGACAGTTGGTGAATCGTACTACTGATGTGGAATTGACACAATACTTTCATCACTTTTCAGACACCTGCAAAGCCTCTGAAGCTCTACCTTTTGGAATTTCAAACTAAATTTTTGAAACGAACAAGTTAAAAGCATATTCAAATAATCATAATTTATGAGCAAATCACGTTCGAACTACGTAATTTGACTTAGTAAAAACTGTCAATAAATTAAGAATAATATTAGATACTTTATTATAAATCAAGAACCAAAACAACAACAAGGCAGTTCGAGCTCTAAGTTTTATAGATTAAAATCGAAATATGTACTCATATCCATCACAAAACTGCCATTGAGTACTTAATTTGTTTTGACTATTTGATTAAATTTAAAAATGAACAACAAAACTTCCAAAAACATAAAAAAAAATAAATTTAGGCTAAGAAATTTATGGGCAGAAGGTAGTGAGAAACTTCTCATTGATATTTTTCATGGAAAAATTATCCATTACCTACATAAGTGGTGTTGGCAAAAATAAATAATATCACGGCAATGTCAGGCAAATGTTGGGAGTTGTATGCTATGCTTCATTCTCATCGATGACTTGGCGAGCCACTTCCCAAAAAGTCAATGATCGTCCCTATTCCAATGAACAATTAATTGGAGCCTATCTAGGTGCAAGAAGTTACTTACTTTCATCCAATCTAATGGACCGGTCTAGAAAGAATTTGAGTGATTTCTAATAATAGGAAGCATTGTTTTCTCAGCAATTGTATTTTTTTTTATTAGCCCATAACACCACTTTTGCCATAAATCCAAATACCTTTTTTGCGTAGCTAAATATTGGCATTTCGATTGATTTTTAAATGCCTTAATAAGTTCTCTTTTGTGATCATATAAAAAAAGTATAACAACAGAATCGTAAATATAATAAAAATGCGTAGAATCACTCACATTATACGTTCCATTTATAAACAAACCAATGTTGTGTCAAAAACAATAAAACTCTCAATATAAATAAATTAGGAACAAAAAGTGTGAACCCACTTGATTTCAACAAAGTAATTTATGCGAAACGAAGTAATTTACGTTGTAACGGGAACGCAGTTTAAGTCTAAAAAAATTAAAATAAAAAGCTTGTGTTAATTTAAAAAAAATTCAAACATATACAAAATATCATCCTGCAATAAAATGTCTGCAGCTTTCAGTGGTGTTTTTCAAATAAGGACGTGGCCACAAGCTTAAATAATAATCTTCAAAGACTCATCAAAAATATGTGGGCTTGATTTTGAGAAAGGAGATTAGATTTATGGAAAATAACCACCCTAAACCAAATTCTCGTTTAAGCAATAAATATTAAGCGTTATCCAATCCAGTGGCAATGGCTTTAGATCTTAATGCTTTGGTGCACTTACAAAATGTTGCTGAATCTACTATGTATTTTGTTTTTGCGTTACCATGGTGACTTTGCAAAAGCCATGATACTAGGCGATTTGCATATAGTCGCGAATTGCTCTATTAATAATGGTGTGCTGGGTTATCATCATATTTTCAAACTTTTTAAGCAGAATTAGAAAACTTTTGGCCATGCAGTTTTGCAGTTCATTTAATTTTAGTAGAATAATTTCCATTTTTGAAGTGGCCAGAAGCTTAGGTTGATTTTTGACAACTTTTATAAGCTGCAGTCTTACGCAGGTTTTCGATACAACGGGTGGAAAATCCTAAGCTAATGAAATATAATAGATGAAATTTTGAGCTAAGCTTCTGGGATTTGCATCAATCAATCAGACTCAGACTCAGAAACTCAGAATTTTTTTTCAATGATTTCATGTTTTAGAAAAAAAAAATGAATTTAGCTAATGAGGAAACTACAAGGAATATTTCCAATTTAAGCGAGTAAGTCTTTGAAAAGTGTGAACAAATAAAATAAGGAATCTTAAAATTTGTAACAAAAATTTAAATTAGAGTTTTTAAACAAAAAACTTAAACACCAGAATAAGTGTAAAAAATTATTACGCAAACACAAAAAAAAAAAGAACTAAGTATGACCTAACAGATAATTTAGATTTCTATCATGTCCCCTCGTGTCACAGTAATCATTCATGGGTTAAATTAATACAAACAAACTTTTCCCATGTTTTTTTAACTTAATAAAACTTGTAGTTTTTATCAATTTCGTTACGGTGATACTTTCGTTACGCAAGGTACTTTTTTGGATATTTCTGCTGTGATTTTTCATCATATCTTATCGTTTCACGTAACAAGCCCTAGAAGCAACTCAAATCGCAAGTAACGCTCCAAACATGTCCAAAGCACTGCAAATTCAAATCTATCTCAAGAGTGGAAATTAGAATATAATACATATTTTTAATTTAAAATTTTGACACAGAAGGGATTCAAATTTTTTTCGTGAAGTTTTTTTGTATGAAAAGGAAAAAATTTCCGACCGACGTACAGTTGTCAAATATACCAAAAAGTTGGATAAAGTTCCAAAATAAAAACTTTTGGGGCAGTATGTTTTCGAATGAGAATATCTCAAATACTATTCGTGTGACTCCTTTTCACATGGATGAGAAACAGATTACCTATGTTGTCTCTGCAATTGGCTTTAGCAGTGAGCGGGCTGCCTTAAGGAAGAAAAATGTATATCTTCAAAATTAAGTCACTTTGCAATAACTGAACTAATTTGCACATTTTAACATGAAATCTCTTCGTCAAGGTGAGTAATTTTATGATATTTATATTATAAATTTTTCCCGTTTTTGAAATGAGTGTTGAGCGAATGATAATCTTCCGAATTTTCGAGAATTAAAACTCACTTTGGACAACCGAGTTCCACTTAAAGTTTTTTTTTTCTAGTACTAAAAGATCTTTTTTCTTTGCACATTTCTCCTCGGTACAATGCCGTTAAATAGAGTTAGAGTATTTTTCCCCTGTATTTTCGTGGAACAACCCCAACTCTTCACTGCCATGGATCTGCAAGTCATGAATGCTCTTACATCTGTCTTTCTCACTTCATCTAAGTGTGGTTTTCAGAGTAGCTGGTCGAGTACCACACCCAGAATTTAGTCTCACGCTGACGGTGACCTATGTTTATTCCATCGATTCTAATGGGTTATAGTAACTTTCCTTGTAAATGGTACGATGGTGGTGGTGGATTTTGCTGGATTCACATTCAGTCCCACCTTAGTGCACCATGTTTTGGTTATATTTATGCCAAGTCTATGGCAAGTTAAACCAGTTCATTATCCACAACCATATTCTATAGCAGTGGAGATAACACTCCGCCCTGTGGTCAACCCCTAGTTATGTTGGTATTAAAGCAATGTTACTTCTGAGCATTTTCAAAAGTGGCATAGCGATTATATCTATGCCGCCTTCTTGTAGCATAGCGCGAGATTTTAGTGGTTTAAAGATATTAACTGCCCATCTCAATCTGAGTTCTGAGTATATCTCTTTTGCCACCTTCCAGCCGTTTCGACTTATTTTCCCTTATTTTCCCACTGGAATTCATTAATTGAATTTATTTGAATCAGGATTTGTATTTCACGGCCTTTGAATACAGATACGTATTCAGTTATCGTGAACATCCCCCTTCTCTAAGTTACAGACGAGACGAGTGGGATTTTCCAGAAACTTGTTGTCGTTTTTGGTTCAAATGCTTTAGACTGCGAATAAGTTATCAAAATTCCAATTAGCGACCGTAAAATGCAATCACTTGTATTTTTTAAAAAGTCGTTCGTCACTTTGAGTTCAACATTTTCAATTCATAATAAGTGGTCTAAAAACCGCAATCTACAACTTTTAAAGCAAATCAAATGTATTTAAAAAAAAAAAAGTCGTCCTCCCTTATTGAAACGTCATTTTTTTCCGACGACACCAATATCATGTACAAGTTTTAGAGCGTATAAGTTATACTTAATTTTCCAGAAGTCGTCAGCCATTTTTTTCTCGGCAAATTGAATATAAAATTCGCAATCAGCAGCAATCGAAAACTATGAAGTGCAGATTTTTTGACGAATCGGACAACATTTTCGACTTTCACTATATTGGACCACTGTGCGGCGCTCGACAAAAACGCAGCTTTAAAATTGTCCATATATGTAAGTGCAGATACCCATAGCTCTACATACAAATATAAGCAAGACAATACTTGAATTTCCTGGCACGTACAACAAAAGATAGAAATAATACATTTTTTGTAGACACCTGAAGGATTACGGTCGCCCAATAAATTTAAAGGTACATTGCTTGCAATCATTCAGAAAATCAAAATCTCTTACCAACAGCAAAAAAAAAAAAAAAATAGATGACACACGAAAAATGTGAAAATATCTTTTTTTTCTACATCTGTCGCAAATGACTTGTGCGATGCTCAGAGTTTTCAATAATTTTGTATATGCATATCCGCAGGTGTAAAGTAACATTTCCATTAGCTGATTGAGTTTTGCGCGCCAAAGATTTCCTTATAAAATATTACAAGCATTTCTTCGATATCTTGAACACCTGCCAAGAAATGTTAAGAGTTGCGCGTCAACCCAATACACAAGTGTTATAAATATCGATATACACATACATATATACTTAGATAGTATATGGAAATACTTTGTGTGTGCATAAATATAAATGAACGTAGATACCCTGATAGCCCTGACCGTGCCTGAGTGGAAGTAGTACTTGAGCCGCATAACAGCGCGACCTTTAACCCAATCAATTTATTTATTTGTCGACGCATTTCAAATGTTATTGGTGTTTCTTTAATTTCAAGTACGTTCGCATTTTATTATTTTCACTTGCTTTTTATGTATGTACTATATATGTACATCGATACGCCTTTTGAATTTGCTAACACACGGACGCCCATTCTACAAAAAACGCTCATTGGCATCACTTCGCTTCGCTTAGTTTATTTTTATGGCTGGCAATTTAACAGTAAATAAAAGTTAGATATAAAGCGAATAAACAACCATTGTCAATGTCATAATTCAAGGCTAAATATATAAGTTCACACACACACACACACCCATGTATGTTGTGTATGTGCACGTGTATGTGTGTGTACTAAGTGTACAATCCTTCATTCGCTCGCACTTTCATACTCACATCAATGCAATGCAACATACTCGTACTCGTACTCGTACGCGCCCATGGGTCGGAAAAGTATTTCGATAAAATCCTCGACGAAATTAAGCAAAAACAAAAAACAAAACCAATAGCTATTCAGACAGACTGTCAGACTGCTAGACAGCCAAATTGCAAGAGAACAACTAAAAGAAACGGTTTGCACGTGCGTAAAGAAAAAAATCAAACGATGAATACACGAACTTATCTTATGTCAAAGTACATTTCACGTAATGGGCGTGTGCGTGGCCAAATGTGCGGAAGTAAAAAGTTCATTTTAATCCCACTACGTAGATTCCACATAAAACACACACAAACTCAAATAGACGGTAGAATTTACAAAAATGTTTAAGCAAATATTGAAACGTGTCTACAAAAGTCCTGTTTATTAAGGTGTACCAGGTTCCAAAAAAAAAAAAAAAGAAAACAAAAACACTTCAGGTACACTTAAGCTTTCCTTTACGAAGTTTATTTCATTCTGATTTGAATTTTTATGGTTTTTCAAACTGTTTTTATATTGTAGCGGTTTTGCTTTCTTCAGCGTTGTTATTAATTTTTTTCAGTGTAACCGTTATTTTATTTTTTTGATCAAAAATAACCGTTATTTTATTTTTTCATTAACAAGAATTCGAACATGTCGATTTAATCTTCACGCTTTTTAAATCGAACCTGAGTTTCATTTATCAGAATTTTTGTTTTAACTGATTATATAATCGTTTTAATTTTTTTTTATCAAGTTTGATCGTTAATTTTTCGATCAAAAATAATCGCTATCCTTAGACTTAAATTTTGACTATTATTTTATTTTTATTTTCTCGATCAAAAATAATCGTTACTCTTGTATTTAAATTTTTTCGATCATGTTCGATCAATACTTTCTTACTTTTATTATTTCGATAAAAGATATTTCTTAATTTTTAATTTTAATTTTTGCTATCAAGATTGATCGTTATTTTGAGAATTTTCTTTTTTTCGATAAAATTTTAATTTTAATTTCGTCAATCAAGCTTGATCGATATTTTCTGACTTTTGTTTTTTCGATAAAAAATAATCGCTATTCTTGTAACTAAATTTTTTCGATCATATTTTTCGATAAAAAATAATCGTTACTCTTGTATTTAAATTTTTTCGATCATGTTCGATCAATATTTGCTTACTTTTATTATTTCGATAAAAGATATTTCTTAATTTTTCATTTTGATTTTTGCTATCAAGGTTGATCGTTATTTTGAGACTTTTCTTTTTTTCGATAAATTTTAAATTTTAATTTCGTCAATCCAGCTTGATCGATATATTTTTTACTTTTATTTTTTCGATCAAAAAAAAATCGTTATTTTTTATTTTCATTTCGTCGATAAAAAATAATCGTTGGTGTTTGACTTTAATTTCGTCGACCAAGCTTGATCGATATTTTCGAATTTTTATTTTTCGATAAAAAGCAATCGTTACTGTGGTATTTAAATTTTTTCCGAACAAGTTTGATCTTTGTTTTGTGATTTTTCTGTTTGCAATGAAAAATAATCAATATTCTTATAGTTACAATTTTTCGATCATAAACGCAAACAGGATCGAAAAAGATATCACAAAATATACCCCAATAGCTATGTTCGGAAAATTTTTAAATTCAAGAATAACGATTATTTTGTATCAATAAAGTAAAAATCTAAAAATATCGACCAAATATAATCGGAAAATTTGTAAATTTAGTTGTATCGATTATTTTTTACAATATCAAAAAAATAAAAATTACCAAATTTGGTCGAAAAAATAAAAAGCCAAGAGTAACGATTATGTTTGAACGAAAAAATAAAAATTCAAAGCAATTAAACCAAGATTCTTTTTAAGGATCATAACCGGTACGGTCCCTCATTTAGTATGGTTGTTTTTGTTTAAAAAGCGAAACAAATTTGATGAATTTAATTTAAGCTTAGTTTCAAATAAATGTTGTGAGAAAAAGTAAAATGTAATCTTAATCTTTGCATAAATAATTTTGTAGCACCGGTTTTTTGTTTTGTTCAGTGGACTTCCATTTTGTGTTTAGAATTTTTACATTAAGTAAAAATTAATTCGGTTTTCGGTCGACTTTTCAGGCGAGTTTCTGAGTAACGCGCACATCGCATAAAAAAGACAAGATTTAAAATTTTTACCCAGAATTTTTGACAAAAGGCTGATTTATTTGATTTATTTGCCATCTGCAATTCGTTGAAAATACTTTTAATAAAAGTATATTTGGGTGTATTTTCTACATCTTCCAAAACAACACGATTGCACGAAATGCAAAAATCCTATAAAAAAATACGCAAGAGTGCGAGAAAAAGAAGCGAATAGTCAGACTCGCTCCATTTCTTTTTGAGCCAGCGGGTAGTATACATTCTTTAATAATTTTTATCTAGAGATATTAAATAAAACTTGTTGTTGTTGTAATAGTGCTCAAATTGGAAAACTTTATAGTTCATGCACCATGCAAGGTATTTGCAAGACTTGAAGAATCCCCTTTTATATATTCCTAAGTATATCAGTATATTAAGGGGATTGTGGAAAATTTCCTTAAATATGTTTTTAGATCAGTTAACATAAAAATGTTGTTCTTTTTATAACAGCAATTTTGAGGAAGTATTACTGAATGGACTCTTTCCCGGATAAAAATCTGGGTCGTTACTGTAACATAAAACCGGGTGGCATGGCAATGCAAGAAACAATTTTTTTTACAAACAGTTTCCATTTTTTTCCCAATATTCTTTTAATACATACGCTCAAATTACTTGACGAAGTAGATTTGTCTATAGTGAAGTCGGTAACGCAAAAGCATGGTTTTTAAACACGTCAATAGCTTCCTTTATCGGTGAAACCCGTTATCCACGTAGTTTATTCTTAATGAACGGAAACAAAAATATATATTTAGGCAACAAATCAGTAGTGGGATTCACTAACTTATTTTAACGATATTCGCATGGTTGACTCATATAAACCAAAATTTTAACGATTTTACTATTCAGCAGCATTTGTTAACAATATTTGCTATCGCCGAATCAGCTGTTGTCGAACTAGTCGATTATCGATAACCAAACGACAACAAATTTAATACAGTTAACTCAATCGAGAGAAGAAAAGTAAAAAATAAATTTAAAATTCGTTTATTTGTTTTCTTGAAATTAAAAGAGGAACATTAAATAATGTCGTTTGAATATTTGGCATAGGATTCATCACGTAGTGACGAAGAAGTAACCGCTCGACGTTTACTCCGGGATGTGGAATGCAATAGAAGCTGTACCGGTTAGCTCCAGACTTGGTTGAATACCTAATTTCTCAGCATGAAACCCCAATAAGAGGCTCCAGATAACAGCAATATCGACTAAAAAGTAGGTAGCCCTTGTAATCTTTAAGCCTATCGCTTTTTGTCGCTTTTTCCATTTTCAAAGCTCTATACAGCTGATTGGCCGTCCCTTTCTAGATCAAATATCCCTCTAAGTCCCCTAGAGCAATATTATTTAACTATCTGAACATAGCGTATCTGTTTATTTAGGGGTTGTCTACTCCAATCGACTCATTTTTTTAGCTATTGTCAAATTATGTGAAATTTAAAGCGCCGATACTTTTCTGATGGCCGACTTCTAATGTCATAACATCGTTAAATGTTTCAATATGGTGATCTTAGTCTGGCGAGAACAAAGCGATTGTATACTTCAGGCATGGAACAATCAAACTGTTACGTTTGTTTTATAAATTAAATTCAATTAAATTAATGAAATATTTAAATATCGGTGTCAAAGGAACAAGTTTAAAAAATATCATTGACACTGTTAAAAAGGTGGATTCAATTTGATTAAAAAAATTTGCTGGAATATTAAAATATCAGTATGAAAAGAAAGAGGCGAAAATATTTTCGATGTAGATTGACACTTATTGCAAATGTTTATTCAAACTAAACAGTTAACTAAAATGCTATTACATTGGTCTCAACCTAAAAAAGTTCACAACTCCTTAATTTTGAAAAATAAACTAAAAGTGCTGCCCACTTGTTGAAGAATTAAATTAAATTATCTTTCAATATAAATAATACGGAGTTCAATTAAAAAAAGTTTTTGTTTGAAAACTATTTTTGATAAAGTTTGCGACCCGTTTGAAAATTTAAAATTAAATTTAATTGAACTCGTGTTACAAATGAAATAATACAATATTACTTTCAAACGCAAAGAAGCTTTTTAAGCGAGCTTTCATTGAAAATTTTTAGCATGAGAAAAAATATATGTACCTATTTCCGAAGATGGTTGCCACTTATTAAAAAGAGTAAATTCAATTTAATGAATAAGTTAACTGCAATGCTGCTATATTAATTTCAAAATGAGCTTCAAGAAATATTAGGTAAGAAAATATTTTTGTTTGGAAAATGAAGCTTAGTAGAAGAGGGAAACCGAAAACTAAATTTTTCGTTTTACTCCTTTCGGCCGAAGCACTTCCACCCAGCAAACAATTTTGTAAAGAATTTGGTGCAAATAAAAACTAACATTGATAAGATTTTACAATGTGGCCGTCCATTCAAAAGAATACCTTTTAGGAAATTTTTTTTTGTTGTGAGTTGTTGGCGGTTTGTATTTATTAATAAGTTAATTGAAATATAACAATATTGGTGCGAAACGACAAAAGTTTAAGAAATAGAAACTTCTAGAACTTATTTGCAGAAGGTTGCTAGTTGTTTAAAAATTAAATGAAAAAAATAAATAAAAACTATGTTAGAAAATGTTTTGTAACCTTTTCAAAGTTCACTTCTACTGCGCATAGGGACTCCAGTTTATTTAAAGAGTATTATCTTTATTTAATTTTTTTTTTAAGGGCATCAATAATTATAACAATAATTCTTATTATTTGATACCGGAACAACCTGATCTATATCCGGCCAAGAACTGTCACTACAGCAACATGCCTCGAAAAGTTATGGGGAATATTTCATGCTATTACAACAACAGCAACGATTACTTCAACTATACTATTAACTCGTACAACAGAATTTTCGAGAATCATCACTTAGGGAATATTTGAAAGGAAACATCGATTTAATAATTCAATTCTATAAAATTTTAAATATTCAAGATTTTCTATTTAATAACCGCACAAGATATTATTTTTATCTCCCATATACGTGCATAATCTTTTAGTTTTCATATGCAATGCTTTCGAAATTGACGTTAGGCGACTATACAAATATATGTACATAGATAGCTCTTGCCGCCTCTATAGCAAATTCTGTAATCTATTGACACAACCTCCTGCCTTTGCTCCTTAGTTCACATTTACCCCACAACCCGCTGTTCATTTTATCATCTACCATCGCTACTGTTGTATTGGTTGTTGATTTTGCAAAGAAATGCCAGCGGCTACTATTAGCGTTAAACAAGTACAGCTTATTGGCACTGACAAAGATTAGTACAGCTGTGCATAAGACCCACTATATCTCACTGTCATCCAATTGTGTGAATTCTCAGTATACAGTGGAGTGTATGTAGATAGAGCGGTTCACCGCTTCATTTTTATTAGGCCTTCAATTTAAGTCAGCTGTTAATATCCAACTATAAAGCAGTCAAAGGAAAGGCGTTAAGAAGGATGGTGAAGGAAGAAGGATGAAAGTTCAATTCATTTTCATTTAGTTTGGCTAACACTATGGCCGTTCTACTTAATACACTGAGTTGTTGATTTTTAGTTGTTATTTCATTTGTGCGGCTGGTATTGTTATTGTAATTATGTATCACTAACTTCAACATCATGCCCTTAATTGTGATTTTATAAATTCCAGTCACTTGAGGCTCAAATCAATGATTTTGTAAATGAGGCATGCTGGAAAATGAGTTTCATGTGCCTGAGTTGGCAGGTTTGGTGAGCTTGGTCGGTAGGTTAATTTTTAGCCACTCCAACTCTCTACTGTTTACATTAACCTGAGAAGGCAAAAGCTTAATATAATCGTCCCAGCAACCCGTTTCCATATTTTCTCTTCTCTAAGTGGTACGAAATCTGCTTAATTACTTCAAATATCGCCAGTTTCATTAAGTTATCCAAACACCAACAAATTTAGCACTTAATTTATTGAACTCTGCATCGACCTCTTCACACTCTTTGCCCAAATTTTAGTTTCATTTTTCTTTTTTCCTCCTTTTTTGTCAGAATATTGTCAAGAACACTTTAGTTTTTTAATCCCAGTAATTTTTTTCTTTTTTTTTTTTTTTTAGTTAACACCTGCCAATTTTTGTGAACCTACTTCGGCGTATCTTTATATTTTTATGGTGCACAAAGAGAAAGCAGAACAAAATGTTTACAGTGCTTTGAGTTGTTATTTTAATATCTTCGAGTTTCTCCCGTAAAGAGTTATCATAAGTTTCCAAGCACTTCGACTTAGATAGCGTGTTTTTTAAACTAAGTATTTTATAAGTTTTCAAAAACTTTTCCCAAAGCAAGCCACATTTAGATGTCATTCTTAAGGTCATAAGTTTCCATTTTACATTATTTTGTTTTACTTAAATTGTTTTCTTTGTTTATAACAGCAATTCTAATAACACAAACTCTTGAGGAGCTAATTGTTAAACGCGGTGGGTGGTTAGATTGAAAATCCTTTCAATAATAGTACCTGCACATTGAAAAACACCATTAAATATTACAAACAATTCTATTTTTTTTTTTATTAATTTATGAAATGGTATAAATATTATTTGTACCATAATATTAAAGAAAAAACATATTTCCCATCTCTGAATTTTTATGGCAGCGAACTTGAGAAATAGATGCCGATGGAAATTGAGAGTCGCATTCGCGTCCTTAAGATAATTTTACACAAGAAACAGCCAATATGATAAAATGATTTTGTATTTTGCCATCAAATTTAATCAGATTGTTCGATACCACGGCATATTTTTTTTTCAAAAAGTCTGAAAAACAGAAAGATGGTCTAGCGGCAACAATTGAGGGCTCACGATAACCTGATTTCCAAAACTTCGTCTCCAATATGCAATGTGTGTGCCAAACCGAAAAAATTGAGAAAGCTTAATTTCGTAAATATTTTTCAATTAGGCTGCCTGCTGTTTAAAAAGTGAAATAGAAATAAATTTAAAAAGAAAACTCGCAAACATATTGCTTATAACGCGAAAAATCAAATAGGACATTATTTAGGGTTTGATTAAAAAATTCAATTAAAATTAACTTAATAAGTTATTCAAAAGAGAGCTGTTACCAGTTTAAAAATTACTACTAAATACTATTAACTCCTATTACTCCCATATTTTTAACTCTATATCTCCCTACGAAGTCGGCAACGTAGTTTTAATTTTGGCGCGGGCTTTAAGGTGTACGAATTTTTTCTTTAGTTAGTTTATGAGCAGCCGTACATCGATTGTTTTTTTTTTTTCAATATATTATCGATTGTTCTTAATCACCATCGGGAGTGGATTAAATCAGTATTTTTAAATTTTCACTTAAGTATTCTAGTATAGAATTTAATTTAGCCGTTCCTCTTTTATTTTATTTTTGAATAAATTTTTTTGCAAAATAGAATTCCTGAACTTTTGTTTCTGAAATCAGAAGCACCGTCCAAAATAGAGTGTTCTGTTTTAGTTAACTAATTTCAATGTTTAATGTTGCTTTCCTTCTACACTCTGGTAGTACCGGACAGCCAAAAGCTATGTGTATTCGTTTCTTATATTATCATCTTTTATATATATTTTATATATATCTTAATGTTTCGCTATCTTACTGTTTTACTCAATTGTGTCTTTATAATCCATCGAGGAGTCAGTTTGTGACTCGCGCAAAGGCTATCACAAACATTAGTTCGAAAATTTTATCTAGTTTACCATATGGCACTGATATTTTTGCTTTACTGAAATTAACATATATATTTAACGCCATCTTGCGAATAGTTTTACCTAGCCATCAAATTTCCACCCACAAAAAAAAGCAATCGAATTGCTCGCCACTAGCTGCCAAAATGACAGATGGTAGCCCATCAGCGGGTGGCAGTGGAGATGAAATAATATAAGGTTATTATTAGTTAGTTCGAAGTTTCTTTAACGCGAAAGATAAATTATATTAACCCTAGAGACTGTCAACAAAAAGAAAAACGGTATCAACGACAAAGTTTGTTAAACATTTACTTCCCCGTTTGATTTCAAAATTTTCAAGAAGTCAGTAGTCGCAAGCAAATTAAGGGAGTGACTGGCACATCTCTGATGCTTAGGCAAAAACATTCATTTTCGAACTGAGACAGACCATTATCGATGTCGCCCATGTCTGGGCAAACCCCGTGCTCCTTGAACGTCTTCACAAAATTCGAACCTTTGTCAGCGACAGTCATGACGACATTTGAACTGTTTAGTCCAAAGGAGCTGTTTATGTCGCTAATGACCTGCGTCAGTTTTTCGAATGAATTTGTACCAGTCAGTCTCCAGCAAACTAAAGCAGCTGACTTTCTCTCGAATTTATCATCCAACCAGTGGCACGTGTACCCGAAGAAGCTGCGGTGATTACCATACCATATGTCGGCCGTTGTACAAAAATTCTTAGCTGATGAGATATTAGCTCGTATTTTCTCCAACATGCTATTATATTGATCCTCCAATATCATCATCACCTGTCATTTCATATAACTCTCGGAAAGAGCGACGTTCAAAAAGTGAAATAGGCAGACTGCAATCAACAATAGCGAAAAGAAGTTTTTTTTCAAACTTCTGTTGTGCGGTTTGAATATCTAATTTGACAGTCTGAAATATTGATTGTTATTTAATATTGCTTTATAAATTTAATTTCTGTATAATACATATTTACCTTCACAACCTTATACTTCTCAAATAATTCGCTATGTCTTCGTCTCAAATGTTTGATGAAATTGGAGGTAACTCCCCCGGCCCCCTTTATGATATGTTCACAACCAGAGGCAGAACACTTCGCTTCCACTGAAACTTTGCCAGAAATTTCAACCTTAAATAATAGTTTTATCTAATTAATTTGTGAACTTTGACTCTACTTAAATTATTGTACACAACATTGTTATTACCTCTACTAAAAAATAATTTTGTTATTAAAAATATGTACATAAACACAACACACAATACAGCACTTCACAAACATAAGAAAAAACTTGTTTCACATCCGTATAAAATTCGGAGCAAAAAATGCTTCGCTTACGCGATGGCTTTTCTGGTATAAAGTCGGGATCCGCAATGTTGTCATCAGCCGAAAAGTCACCCTCATCAAAAATATTATTCATTTTACTATATGGAGAAGAAAACAGTCAATTTAGCTAATGTTTTTTAGTATGAATATATATGCTTCACATATGCACATCTCTAACAGTTGAATATACATATGTGCATATGTATGTACTTTACATATGATCATTAAAAAATAACAAACATATCCACAAAAAATATATGCACGTAAAATTATTTCCTTGCCTGTATGATGAAATTCATTCACACAACACATGTTGTGTTATTAGTAATTACAATAACAAAACACATGTACACACATGTGTATACATAAATCCCGCCAAGAAACGAATTATATTCTATTATATATAAAATCAAATTATGTATGTACTTACCAATATTTATACATATATTAACACTGCAATTAATAACAAAAATTAATAATATTATACAAATAAAGCAACGCGGATAATTAACAAAACGCACAACAAATTCAGTTGCACTTGTAAGACCACGTAGACTCTTTTATCATATGTTCTTTGTGCTGCTGATCAGCTGTAGAAAAATCGTTCACAATCGATAACAGAGTGTGAAGTAAATAGATTGAAAAACTAAATTATATATTTATTTATGAAATAAGCAGAATAATTGAAATACATTCATATACATATGTAAAATGAAATTAAATAAATAAAAATACAAAAATATTAGAAATATATAAAAATGGTATCAAGTACTTGAAAGTAATTGGAAAAAGTATTTTAACCACTTTTTCAACTACTCTCAACTACTTTCAATTACTTTTGGGAATTGATGGTAATTCCAAGTACTATTCAATTACAAGTACTTGTGCTCGAGTAGTAATTGTATTTCAGCTGAAAAACGATTACTAATTCATTACAAATACTTTATGAAATAATTATATTGAGTAGGAGTTGTACTCGAAATTTAACAGGTTTGCTTCTCACCCAGTTTTTCTGCATTTCGAATTAGTCTATATGCGCCAGAATAAAATACTATTTTTAAATTTTATTTGTATCGCAGATATAACGAGCCGGTCCTGAAACACAAATATCTTTGTCATATAAATTCAAATGCAGTTTCTTCAATTGAAGGGACACCTAAGACGTCCATCAACCTAAAACCTGAGGAAAGCTTAAAGTTGGGCAATCAATTAGAAAGGTTTGCGGTGGGTGTTACTGTAAATTAAAAATCTTGAATCAAAAGCAGTTTAAATTAAAATACTTTCCTTGTTGTGAAGTAAAGTAAAACAAACAGCTGTCATGCTACATACTTATATAAAGTTTGCACAAATGCATACTAAAGGAATGTGCTCTATGAAAAAAATAAAACACGAAGGCTTTATTTCCAAGCAATAAATTTCAATTTAACCTAATTTGAGCGCTTTAATGAGCTGCAAAACTTCTTTAATTTCCCACAAATGGAATAGAATAAAATATACCACAACATAAAATATATGAAACTAAAAAAAATTCCCATTTAACTTTTTATGCGCAAACAAGTAATTTCAGTAATTTGCTACAGCATTAGTTAGTTGGTCGAAACTTGCAGATTTCCATAAAACGAAGTACAACTCAATGGCTTTACACTTATATTATTTTTCTACATTTTCTGTACTAAATAAGTGCCGCCGAGTCGGTGGAAATATCGAAAGTTGACAGGAGCCCGCTACAAACCCTAACAAGCAGCTTAAAAACAGTGACAGCCCAGCGCAGCTTAAGTAGAGAACCGAATGGGATGTGAAGGGTACAGAGGCTCATGCAATTCATTTTTTCATTAGCATAAAGGTTGGATATTTAGTTATGTATGGCATTTGTCATGCAAATTCAAAAGGCACTTGGCCGACTAGACATTTAAACTGGTTGAGATGGCAGCGTGTAGTTACATAAGTTGAGTGCGAAAGCGTAAAGGGGAACTAAGAAATGAAAAAAAAAATCATAAGTTGCCATAAAAAATAAGTGTATGAGTAAAATATGATCATCACAAAAAAACATGAAAGTTTAAAACCCATATTTAAATTGAATTTGCGAAAGTATTTTTAAAAAAATTTATGTATTCATTACCCATACTCATTTTTCCGGTGATTACGTGAAAACTTTAAGTTTCTCCTTCTAAAATTTATTTGACTAGTTGCTAATAATTCTGTATTTACCGGAAACTTTAACGGCTATAATATTTATTGGAAAAAATACTTTTTAATCGTTATTTCTTAAGTTTTATTATTGTATTTGCCTGGAAAATAATCGGTATTTCTTGAATTCCATGTATTTATTGTTTGGATGTTCAATCAATGAGCACAAAATCAACTGGAAGTAAATACACTCTTACATCGCTGTTATTTTCTAAGAAAAAATTAGATTCAAAAATACTCTGATTATAGAGTTCCTTTTTTTTTTTGTTCCCGACTTGCAAAAGAACGCTCCAACTTGGATAAAATTTGCTTTAGTTGCAAAAGCAACCCTGTTCGCATTGTTCTTGAAAAATGCGATTTGTTTAGTGCGGAAAACAGTTGTGCAAACCAATTTTAGATTGACGTAGTTATATAACGGGTTTTTCAATAGGGACGCACAAAAGTAGACCGATAGTGACAGCAAACGACGCCATATTTTTTCCCGCTCTTTTGACATTTCTCTTCAGTAAGGCTTGCCGTTTCATCATGGAACGATATACGATCCAACAACGAGTCGAAATTATTAAAATTTACTACCGAAATTCGTAGTCAATGGCCTCAACTTTAAGAGCGCTACGTCCAATTCATGGTGCGTTATTGGACAGGCAGCAATCCACACGTAATCCATGAGTCAACATTGCATCCCAAAAAAATTACGGTTTGGTGCGGTTTATGGGCCGGCGGCGTCATTGGGCCGTACTTCTTCCGTGATGATCAAGACCGGCACGTTACTGTGAATGGGAAATATTTTTGGCCCGAATTAGATGATATGGTCTTGGACAATATGTGGTTCCAACAGCAACAGGACGGCGCCACAAGCCACACAGCGAATGTCACAGTCGATTTATTGAAGACCAAGTTTGGTGAACGTGTTATCTAACGAAACGACCCAATCAATTGACCGCCTCGGTCGTGCGATTTGACGCCGTTAGACTATTTCCTGTGGGGCTACGTCAAGTCTATGGTCTATGCCAACAAGCCAGCGACGATTGATGAACTTCGTACTAATATCGAACGTCAAATTGCAGCAGTATCGGCCGATTTATACTTGAAAACCGTCGAAAATTGGGTTCAGCGTCTGGACTTCTGCAAGCGTGCCCGTGGTGCCCATGCAAAAGAAATCGCGTTCCATACATAATGGCGTCGAATGAACTTTCACAGGAATAGAGAATTTAATTCATATCCCAAACCGTTTTTGTTTTATTTAAAAAATACTTTTGTAGCGTTCCTATTAAAAAACCCTGTATTTAAAATTAATATGCAAATAAAAACGAATTAGGTCTTAAACTAAAATTTCCCATGTATTTTCCTCGGGCTCATTCACAATAGCGCGTTTTTTTTTCATTTCCCAACACTACATCTCAGGTCGGGCATCATGATATCATTTTACCGAGTTTCCTCAACTCGCATATTTTTCCAAGTTGGTGTTGTTGCTTTACATGCAATTGGTTATCATATCTAGTGTTCTTTTGCAACTCGGTTACAAAAAAATGGGTGCTTCGTAAGCAAAAAATTCAATTTAAAAGAATAACTCGCATCTAAGCAAAGACTTAAACTCAGAAAATCTCTATGTTTTTAATAACCTTTTAAATAAAATTTATAAAAGTTACGGTCCTTCATTAAAATGATCTGTTGTATTTGTTTACCATTATATAAGAGGTAGTCGTGGGTTTTGTCCAATGTATATAATTTTATACACATTTAGTAGTTTTATTTTTACTTAGCCTAGGACATACACTCCTCACATACGAGCACATAATGAAATCAACAAATGCCAAAATGTGCAGGTCCTGCAATATGGAAACAGTGTCTATAAAACACATTTCAGAAGATTGCTACGTCATAAAAGAAGCACAAGAACGACTAAACCTTCCCAGTCTACCTGAATTGCTTAAACAAGTTTCGCAGCAGAATGTATGTATATAACGTAATGAATACCAAAGGTTAAGCTATATTTTTGAATACCAAATTACCGTGTATAGTTGTCCGATATCGTTCAAGTTACAATATTATACAAAACTTCTTCTTCAAACTAAAGATGGTTTCGTTAAAATTGCTTAATTAGTTTCGATATTATGCAGTTCTAAAATTTTGCTATATATTGGCGGTGGGCGGGGTCATGAGCCGTTTTCGCTGATTTTCAAATCAAGATTCTCAGAACTATGTGTGCAACATGCATGGGTTGATTTTTGTCAGCAAAAAGAGATTAGCAGAACATTTTGGCTACGCAGCAGGTTGATAAAGGGTGGTTAAATTTTAAGGGCCGATGTTGAATGTGAACCACACCTAAACGTCAAGTTTTTTTCTGCATTTCATTTGACATTTCTCAATTTCAGACTAACTCAATTTGAACATGGAAATTTGCACAATCGAGCAACGTGTTAAAGTTATTCAGGCTTATTATAATATATTTATGAAAATTTTCGAAGAAAATCATCTTCAATGATGAGCCACAATTTCACCTCAGTGGATTCGTCAATAAGCAGAATTGCCGCATTTGGGCGAATGATAATCCAAGAGTGATTGTCGAAAAACCAATGCACCCACAAAGAGTGACTGTTTGGTGCGGTTTATGGGCTGGCGGCATCATCGGGCCGTATTTTTTCCAAAATGAGCCCGGTCAGGCAGTTACTGTGAATGGTGTTCGCTAACGTGAGATGCTAACGAACTTTTTATGGCCCGAATTGGAACATATGGATGTGGACGATATGTGGTTCCAACAGGATGGTGCCACTTGCCACACAGCCAACGAAACAATGGCTCTTTTGCGCGACAAATTCAATGGCCGTGTTATCTCACGTGGTGGCGATGTCAATTGGCCACCAAGATCATGTGATTTGACACCGTTGGACAACTTTCTTTGGGGTTATTTGAAAGAAAAGGTGTACGTCGATAAGCCAGCAACAATTGAAGAGCTAAAGGATGAGATAATTCGCTTATTAACGGCATAGAACCTCAATTATGCCTCAGCGTCATCGAAAATTTGGACCATCGGATGGAGGTGTGCCGCCGAGGTCGCGGCGGACATTTGGCGGATATTTTTTCCTTACATAATTGAACCACACCATATTATCATAATAAAAAGAAATTACAATAATTTCCAAAATAATTTGTGTTTTATTCAAAATCAACACCGGCCCTTAAAATTTAACCACCCTTTATATCAAACTTTTTGAGTTTGGACTTTTTTTTAAATTGTTTGACCCAAATTTGACAGCGAAATACTGGAAAAGTAGTGGAGTGATAGAACTTATCTTTAACTATATTTTTGTGAAAATTCTGCTGCTTTTTGAATGAATAAAACAGAAATAATTTGACAAGACGGCTTGCATTTTACTTTCTGCAAGTATTTTACTTTCAATGCAAGTATTTTACTTTCTCAAACATTTTGGCTACCTCACAGTTGCCTATTGATTAGCAGAAGCCGCTCTGCTGTACAAATATGAAATATTTATAGGACACTTTAACAAGAATACTACTAACAGTACCAATGAGCTCACTCTACATTACTTTAGAAGTTATTAGTTAAACGACGCTAGCGCCGTGGAAAATCGTCCACTATGCGCGGGACGTTTAAAATTTGTTTGCGTTATTCTTTACGGCCAGCTATAAACCATTTCACAAATTATGGATTTTTAAGGAAAACCCCCTTTATTACCAAACCGTCGTATAAAATTGATTTCATCTCTGAAATATATCTACTTAATCACAATTTATTTTTTCATTCTCTGAAAGGGAAGGTACTTCTCCAAATCGAAACCCATTTGTGTGGTATTGCGAAAACAAGACTTTTGCTAGCAGTTTGCCAAGCCAACTTTTTAAGTTGGTTTCCGACTGCCTTTTTATTTGAAGTATTTAGTATTTGTGAACCTTTAGTACTAACTCCCTTTGGCAAATAATTAATCAACTTAATTTCCTTTGCATCCCAAAAAACGAACACCGTAATATTTCCCACAATACTTAAGATCTTGAACTACTTAAAGATCGGTGAAGAGTCGAAGTAATGTAGCCAGTTTTCGTATAAGGTTACAAATCGAGTACACGATGCCTTCGAATCATATTGAAATTTTGAAATATTTTTCTTTTTTAAATGGGAACTCGCTAGTCCTGGTGTTCTATCGTAAACCTTCCCCGCTGCCAAATGAGATCTCTGTAATCGCAATCAAATATTTGATGGTCGCTCGTCAGACAGACAATCCAATTTGTATACATTATCATCGGTATGGGATGTGAATGAACGTTCAGCCGATATTCTGCCTGGCTTAAAGACCCGAATTCAATACCCTCTTACAATTGTGGAGTATGGAGGAGCAGAATTCCTCAATATTTGTTTTAGGCGGCTTGTATTTCTTTCGCAGAATTTAAGATGATTCTTACTTTACTTTTTATTCGAAAAAATTTGCTGACTGTCCCTCGTATATCCACAACAACTACAGCATACGTTTCTAGCGAAATAAACAATTTATTGTTACAGTTAGCTTGGCAAATGCTCTCAACAGATGAGACAGGTATTTGTAGTTTGTTTTTTTGTTAACGAAGCATTTCAGATCTCATTCATTTCTAACAAAGATTGCTTTTTATAGCAAGACATAAAAACCGCATGGCCAGTGAAGCCACTAAACCCATACACACACAATCAAACATACAGGGTGGATTATGAATTTGTTTTTTTCTAATCATATGTTATGTTTTTAAAGTGACCGAAAGTTAGTACTACTATATCACCGCGGAACAAAATTACTTGCTTTACGCTTGAGGGACTCGAAAAAGACAACGATTTTCAACATCAGAGAGCGACAATTTACACAAAATTTCGGTTAAAGGTGAGTGCTATAATTTTTTTTGGTTTTTTTTGCCGAAAATGGAAGACATGGACTCGGACGATTCTTGGTTTCATCAAAATGGGGAACCATGCCACAGCTCAATTGATATTTTGCCCGCCAAGTTCGGTGATCGTATCGGTGATTTCAAATGGTCACACCGGAGCTGCGTTAGACTTTTTTTGTAGATGGCCCTGAAGGACCGATGTTATACGAATACCCCGTTAACAACACGAAGGTATTGGAAAATAATGGCAACTAAAAGTTACCACTAGATTAATGGACCAGTTGATTGGCTTAAAAGACAAAAGAAATGCATGCAATAAATAACAAGATATTAATCGATTAGTCGGTAATTTCTATTAATTTTGTTTTCAATGCTGAACAAGTTAATAGCCTTTTTTTGGCCTGCTACCATAATTTTGAAAGATTTTTAGTTGTTGTTTCTGCTCGGGCTTTTGAAAGCAGACCGTCTGCTGTTACTAATCAGCCACTAACAACGGTTGTTCCTTTGTTCCAAAGCGCCTCCCAAACTCCTTCAATAGATAAATACTGCCTGATTTCTTTTCGCAACAATTTATTAAATTGGAGAATTTTACTCAGTGTGGCTTTTCATTAGGTTTGTGACACAAGAGCACGCGGATTTCGTAGCGCATTGTTGGAAAATCTGTACGTAAATCGCAGTCTTTTGGACTAAAAGTAAAGCAACAAACTTCACTGAGAAGTTTCAAAACTCAAAAATCCCCTGATCGAGACGCAAAGCAAAATCCCGCAGCCGAAAGCTGTATGAATTACAAATTAGAAACTAAAAATGTGTTGTTGTGGGCGACGAAACCTAATGCTTTCGGAATTTTCCAAAAAAGTATTTGATTTGGCTAGCCATTTGTTCCTGTGGCCGTAAAAGCAGCCCTTCTATCACGGCCGGGACGATGAATGCCCAATTTTATTGAGACGAATGCCTGAAAAAGCTAGATTGGAGAATTTATAACAAAGTGGTTATAAAGTCCTAAAGTCGACGATGCACTCGTGCAAAAAATGAAGGCGCGTGTGCGATGAAAATAAAGGTGGTTTTTTAGGCATGTGATTTACAAGAAGAAATAAAACTCATATAGTTTAATGCTATAGCCAAGAATTCAGCTTTATTATAAATATAAGAGTTTGCATTACATTTTAAAAATGATTTCATACAAGTGACCGCCTCGGCTGGCTCGATTAATTTCCTGCAGAGGGGCCCAATTTTCGGCCACTTTTTGTTGCAATTGGGGTCATATGCCAGGAATAACGCTCCGAATATTCTCTTCCAAGGCAATAATAGTCTCGGACTTATCTGCGTAGACAAGCGATTTCACATAAATCCACAAAAAAAAAATAGGACAGCGGTGTTCAATCGGACGATCTACGATCTTGGAGACCACGCCATAGCCCCACAACGCGTTTACCAAAAGTTGCCCTCAATAAATTTATTGTTTCGTTGGCTTACTTCATGTAGCGCCGCCTTGTTGGAATCAAAGGTCGTCCACATCAATATCCTCCATTTCAGGTACGAAAAAGCCAAGTTCCCCATTGACTGTAACATTAAGGTCGGCTTGATTTTTGAAGAAATATGGGCCAATTATTTCCTTTACCCAATAGAGCACACCAAATATAGAATTCAAGTAACAGCTGTCAAAAAGACCAACTCCGTAAAAAGTATTGCAACATTGAAAACCACACGTCTAAAAAAACATCCTGCATTATAACATTTTGATTATGTTTAAATACCGAAGTATTATAATTAAAACAAATTTGATTTCAAAGCCTTCCAATTTTTTTTTCTGGAAGTAATTTCTAAGGGTCGCTGTTTTGGTGTGTTTACCATTTATTATTTCGAGCTAGAAAAATATTTGGTCAAGTTAAACTAATTCATAAAACGTTCAAAAAAAAAACAAAAATAATCCAGGAATCTTGCCAAGAAGGCCCTGGGATCAAAGGAACATTGATAACTTTCTTCTAAATAAAACAATATTTTCCACTGGAGATTTATTACTTATTTTCGTCGAACGTCTCCTACAATTTGTGGTGTGGGTCTTGATGTTGTAATATAAATTGAGGGGCCGGCCTATAGTTTCACCCTGACTCCGAACGGCGAATGTTTTTTGTGAGTAGTTCTTTCATGGTTGGATACACTCAGAGGTTTGCCATTGCCAACCGAGGGGCGACCGCTATTAGAAAAAACTTTTTCTATAATTTTTGATGTTACTTGCCCAGGATTCGAGCCCGGGACCCACCGAATGAAGCGGGCACACGCTACACACTCGGCTATGGCCGGACTTTTATTACATCGAAAAAATAGCTGTTATTTTTAGTCTCTGAAAAATATTGATGTGTGGCCGGTTTTTTTTTTTTTAATTTATAAAAAGAAACCACTCAAACGGGCCACCCTGTACATACATTGAAATCGGCACTAATGTGCTCTTGAACAATATTGAATAAGTATTTAATAAAATCCCATTTATAAATGTGTGCTCTTTATGGATGCGTATGTATGTATGTGTGTATGTATATATGTATGTATGTGTGTATGTGCATATATGCAGTTCTTGTTTGCTTTAGGTTGAAGTACCTGAGGCGCAACAACAACAACATTGCAATTGCACTTTATTTCATTCGTTCAATATGTTCGTTTGCTGCTTTAGAGCGCGCAGCAAAAGGCAGAGCTCCTCCGGCTTATAGCAAATGTCCAACAAACGGCAAATGTACATATGCATGTACATATGTATGTACATATCTACAATATACCCACATTTAGTTGAGCCAGAGGAAGCCCAAAGAGTGAAGTGTGAGCTGTGCATACAGCTTAGAGAACTTTTCTGATCCAGCGCGCAGAGGGCGAGAGGTGTAGAGAGGAGAGTGTACAGGGAAAATAGCTTTGGGCGGTTGCCTCCTGTCTGTGCATTATTTAGTTCATTACAAGCATTGTGAATATGTAGGTATGTATGTGCACATCTGCTGCGAGTTTGTTAGTTTCCATTTAAAAGATTTGTTGGTTTCATTCGCATTTCAATTGAATTCACTGCAGCCGTAATGAATCGCACACTCGATGCACTGTTCAAATCAATCTGATGGCACTCAGACTTTACAGCTAACTAGAGAAAACTTACTCAGACGAACGAACATTTATATTCATTCAAACATATCCCCCCCCCCTTCCGCTCTACTCCTATGTGTGTGTGTGAGTGTGTGTGTGTGTGTGTGTGTAGCCTTCAATACTTTGCAAACAACAATAGAGCTCTATTTGTACGAGTATTTATTGTATGATTCCAATGCAGTTTTATACCCCATACATCGATAGCAAGACAAATGTGCATTAAAAAGGATCTAGTAATTCCACACACACACACACACTCGCACATACACGCAGAGAGTTAAGTTGCTCGTAATTGGTCGAATGCAGCACAAGCATCGGTCCAAAGGTAATTGTATAGCAATGTTTACTTTTTAATCGAATGACACAGTTTTATAAACTGTGATATTAGTTGCTCCATGCTTGTTAACCTATTTATTTTGCCTCTTCGTATACTTGTGCTGGATTCAAGAGGTTGATTTTTCGAATCCATATGCTGGATTCAAAAAGGTTCATTATATACACAGAAATACATACATACATAAATAAATGCAGGCACACATTATAAGCCGGCTGGCTTCATTCAAAATGGTTCTGTAAATTTAAGTTTAATGCAAATTGCATCTTATGTCCAGAAAATTACCTTTTATCCCCACTGCAGTCAAGATTTCGACCAAAGCATAGCTTTTCTGCGGTTATGTTAAGAACATTTGATGACATAAGAATACATTTATACAACGGTGACTTAACTCTACTTTATCTCCTTGATTTTCAAAGGCATTTGGCTTAGTAAATCATGACCTTCTTTCTGCAAAGCTTCGAAACTATTTTGGTTTTGCTGATGGGTATGTTAAGCTTACGTCCAGCTACCTTACCAGAAGAACCCAAAAAGTGATGTGTGGAGCTACCTCCGCCAGATCTGGTATTGTTGCCTCTGGTGTGCCGCAAGGATCTGTACTTGTTCCCCTTTTGTTTAGTCTTTTTGTTAATTATGTATTCTCTGTGTGTCAGCACGTCAAGGTCCGTGCATGCTTATGTACAAGAAAAATTAGTACCATCCGAAGAAGAATTGCCCCACACTATGCGAATTACCCCATACGGTGCTTGAAACCTCACTAAGGTCATCCAAAAACGGTGATCCCAGATACCGCATCCTGCTTTTATACAGTGCAAGATACTTACAAAGTAAATTCAAGACCGTTTCCTCCTCCTTGTCATTCTTGCAGCTCCTGCAGCATCTTCGGAAGGGTACGCCAAACTTTTCGGCGTGTTTTACTATCAGACTGTGCCCTGTTAGAGCCCCGATCACGTAAGAAAAGGTTTCCCTCCTTAGAGAGAGAACGCTGCGCGACCGTTTCCGGTCTCATTTAGGCCACGCCTGCCTAGAGGTTCGATAGGTCGTATTTTGTCTCCATCTATTGTCAGCTTGTTTATATGTACAATCTCTGAGTAGCAGTTTGCAAGTGGCAAACGGCATACCAATGCGTTCTTTATCCTGAGGAATCTGCTTGGTCGTACCTTGTCTTGCAAGTTCGTCTGACATGCTGTTTCCCTCTATGTCCCTGTTGCCAGGGACACAAATGAGGTACAGTCTGTTCTGCTGGGCCATTTCCTGTAGAGATTGGCGGCAGTCCAGCGCGATATTCGAGTTAAACGTGAAAGATCTCAGAGCTCTGATTGCAGCCTGGCTATCACTAAAAATTAAGATATCTCTTTCTATAATCCCGGTCCTAAGCTTCTCTACCGCCTACATGATAGCTGAGACCTCAGCCTGGAAGACGTCGCAGTGATCTGGTAACCTAAAATAAATTTGCAGGAGAGGGTTTCGTGAGAAAACGCCACCTAAGCCTTGTCGACATCAACATCTGATTATCCCTAAATATTCCTATTTGTCTTCTTCGAGGCTTTTTTTTTTGTTAATGCTGTAAGGTTAGGGAATTCCGTTCCTGATAGTGTTAAGGCCGCGTTGAATAGAGACGCAACTATAAAAGGATAATATTTAACTACTTTAAATCTATATGGTGAATGTGACTGCAATTTAGATTTTCTCTTTCCCCCACTTGTCTATTTTGTAATTTCTTTTATTTAATGATAACTTTGAACTTTAATTTGAAGGATAATTCTTAGTAAGTATTGTAATAACATATATATTTCATGTTAGACTTTAGATGACATACTTATAAAATTTGAAATTCCAATTGCATATGTAATTTAATGCGCGTAGATATTTTTGATGTAAAAGACTGAAAAGGCTTACAAACACAACTTCATTTCTCAAATAAATAAATAAATAAATAAATGCAACGCAAATCTTATATATAATATTTCCGATTGATATTTTTGTGTTAGTATATCTCTTCCTGCTCTCATTCGGAATCAAAATTAATAAAAAAAAAGGTATTGTTTTAAATGTAGAAATGCTGATATACTGAAAGCTGTGCCTTATTTGGCATGGTGCTTCTGTTTAGCCGTATTTTATTAAATAAAATTTTAAAATTAAACGAATGTAAACACATTTAAAAATTTATTTGTACCATTTGCACTATTGTGGCCAATTGTGAATGAATACAAATAAGAAGTCTTCTAAATTCAAAATGGCGGTGGCTGATATTAAATATCACAAATAGCCAATTTTAAGTGTCAAACGTAGAAATGGCTTTGACTTTATTCAAATAACTATCGGGTGTTTTTTTAGGGGTATAGAACTTCGAATTGAAATAAAACACAAGAAAATCGTTTTAAGGTCCATCAATTTGGCTTTATTGGAAGGATAATTTTATGCCATTAATGTTTAAATATGATTTCGGGCATGTGGCCGCCGCGGCTGGCTCGAATAAAGCCAATTCTACAGGTCCAATTTTCAACCACTTTTTCGAGCATATGGGGCCGTATGTCGGCAATAACGCCACGAATGTTGGCTTCCAATTCCCCTAACGTTTCTGGTTTGTTGGCGTAGACGAGCGACTTCACATATCCCCAAAGAAAATAATCCAATGGTGTCAAATCACACGATCTTGGTGGCCAATTTACAGGTCCATTCCGCGAAATTATGCGCTCATCGAATGTTTCCTTCAATAAATCGATTGTGACGTGCGCTGTGTGGCATGTAGCGCCGTCTTGTTGGAACCACAACTCATCCACATTCATGCCATCCAATTCGGGAACAAAATAGTCGGTTATCATGGCTCTATACCGGTCTCCATTAACGGTAACTGCCTCTCCAGCATTATTGCGGAAGAAGTATGGCCCAATGACTCCACCAACCCATAGAGCACACCAAACAGTCAGTTTTTGTGGATGTAATGGCGTTTCAAGGGTCTCATGTGGATTCTCTTCACTCCAAATGCGGCAATTTTGCTTGTTGACGTAGCCATTCAACCAAAAATGAGCCTCATCACTGAACAAAATTTTGCGATGAAAATCAGCATCGAGATCAATCTCATTTTCGGCCCATACACCAAAATCACGACGCATTGCATGGTCTCGCGGCTTTAATTCTTGCACAAGCTGGATCTTGTAAGGTCGCAAGCCAAGATCTTTGCGCAAAATCTTCCATAAAGTTGATGGACAAAGCTCCAATTGCTGTGCACGGTGGCGAATCGATTCATTCGGGTCCTCTTCAACACTTTGCTCTACAGCGGCAATTGTTTCTTCGGTGCGCACTGTTCGACGTCTCTGCGGATGCGTATTATCACATAGAGTAAACGTAGTGCGAAAACGATCCATGGTTAACCGAATTAATTGCTCTGATGGACGATTATGTCGACCATAAAATTAACGGAGCTCGCGGTAAACTTCGCGAACTGAACCATTATTTTCGAAATAAATTTGCACGATTTGCAAGCGTTGTTCTTTTGTCAACCTGTTCATGATGAAATGGCAAACCAAACTGAACATAAATGACATTAGAGTTGCCAGATTTGACCACAAAATGCCAGTTTTATCTCTATTCGAAAAAAACAAACCTGTAAAAAAAACACCCGATACATATCAACTGAAACCATATGTACTTAATATGAAATTATATTTTTTACGATACTAAGTTCAAATTGACGCTTAAACCAATGAAATGTCAGTTTACTTGTTAAATAAAAAAATAAAAATATTTCGCAGAAGAGTTGAATTACATGTAAATTGTCGTTGTTGGAAATTTAAAAAATTCATCTGTTTAACACGTGTGAAAACCAGTTCGGTTTATATCTGAATGCATTTTGCTGCATAATTTTTGGCGCTCCATTTCCAAATATATGAAAAAAAAATTTGCTTCTCCGGGGGATATTACTAAAATATTCATATTTTCTTCCAGCGCTGACTTTTTTTTTATTTTATAAAAGTTTACATAACAATAAAATTATTACATAAACTAAAGATAACGCAGCGCTAGCATCGGAGGCTTTCGGCTGCAGCGCTGACTTAATTTGTAAATTTTATATGGATCACTCTGTTAACTTAAACACGAAAATTGTAATTTGAACGTCCCGAACCAGTTATCTCATTTATTAAATGGTGGCAATTAGAATGTAGTATAATAATATATTCCAATTTATGCTTTAAACCATTTAAATAACATCGTATTGGTTAAATGGGAAAATTCAGTTCAAACACGTATTAAATCACATGCAAATGGTTTTTGGAAATTTAAACATATAACTCGTTTGAACCCCGGTTTACCAAATATCTGTTTGCATTCTACTGCATACTTTTTGGCGCCCCATCTCCAAATATATAGATTTCCTCTCCGTCCCAACTTAATTCCTTAATTTCATATATTATATTTGTTGATCTGTTCATTTCATATGAATCATTCTGTTTTACTTAAACACGAAAAATGTAATTTCAATGGCCTGAGCAAGTTCCTCATTTAATTAGGTAAGTGGTGGCAATTCGGTCTGTTTATAAGTAAAGAATTCGAAAAGAATTTATTGTCTTTGTATTTATATCGGTATCCGATATTTCAATCTCATCCCAAGTCTCTGAACTTGCGACCTTCAATCAGAGACGTATTTTGTGGCATGAGACAGTTTCGATATTCTGTAGGCTCTAGTCTCAAAACATTTCACAAAAGACTATCGTGAAAAGCAACAGCTTCATCATATTTTCCTATACCTGGAATACAATATATTTTTTTAAATTTTTTGTCAACTGCATTATAGTTATTTAAAAATAAAGCAATATGGTTTTTTTTTAAGCCTATTAAGTTACCCAGTAAATTCTTTTATAATTTCGTATAACCGATTATTTAAAAAAGGTATAAAAATTAAGACTATAAACAATCGATCAATAGAGCCACTCATCTACATATATGCCTATACGTTCGAAAGATAAAAAAAGGTAAATATGTAACTGTAAGCAAATACTTTTTTTATTATATTTATTTTCATGAATTATAATTTTTACAGAATTAAGCAAGACATGGCGAACGACTAAGGATCAAATTGCATAGCATGTTTTCCTCAATTTCTTTGTTTTCTGATCCGTTCAGAACCAGTTGGCAAATTAGTGACTTTATTTTAAGACTAGAGATTTAAAATAGCTTACTGAATACGGAATAGGAAGGAACGTAGATAACAAAGAAGTTCGTTCACTCCCACCGTTCTTCTAATAGATAATATTGTCTTATTTCACCATAGCAGAACAAAATTGACTTTTGCTGATTGATATTAGAATCCGATTTGATCCAATTGATTTCTGGAGTGGTGAAATAAGATAACATTTCTTGCAATATTTATGTGAAACAGTGCGTCTCGGCGAGCAGAAAGTTTGTAACTATATTTTATAACCATTTTTAAATAGGAAAATTTAATTGAATTATACACAAATTATACTGAGAGAAACCAAAGGGAATTTTCTGTTTCATTTAGTGAAAGAAAAGGAGATGACCACAACATTTCGTTGCTTTTTGTTTGTTTGTTTGTTTATTTTTCTTAGCAAGTTTGTGCTGTTGTCAATTTAGATTTTAAAATACAACATCACAAGAAAGTTCATATTTGCGCAACTTAGAAAGCACAAACCAAAATTAGCAAAAGTTTGCAAAGGACATATTTTAAGTGGATGTGGCATAAAGTTAAGGTATATTTACATATTTACATATTTATGTCTTATGAAAATGGTTGCGCCTAGCAGCGGCCTAAAATTTGTATACAGATGTGTAGAGTGAAGCCCAACAGCGCACAGTGGGAGAAATGGTCAATCTAGCGGCGCTTTAGCGAAATTTTTAAATTCAGAATTCTCCAAATTTTGTTTGTTTTATTGACAATTTATTTCCTAACGGGGTCTTTTCTGTTTTCGTTTTTGTTTTGTTCCAAATATTCGCATATCTGTGAGCTTTCGAATTTAACACATGTTTCGGCAAGTGCAATAATTACTATTTACCTATTTGTAAGTGCAATTTTTGTTGAACTGAAAAACTTTAATATAAAATTTTGTAATAAGATTTGCGACTTAATTATTATTATCTGGTATGTGTTAAATAAAAAAAAAGTCATTGTGGTCTGTTAATATATGTTTTAGATCTTTACAATGGAAAAAGAAATTGTCCTACATATATCAAAGTGTTTTTATATGTGTAATCCAATGTTCCGTAGAAAATAAGTGTGGTGGATTCGATGGGATTCGATTCAATGTTTGTATAATTTGTTAAAATATGTTGTATAGTGAAGAGCAAACTTGCAAAATTCAAAAACAATTAAGAAATTTCATAAGCAAACTTGTAGAAAAGTGGAAAGAATGTCATAGGGTTATGTCAGTGTTCGAAGAGCGAAATAAGGAATGGTTGGATGAAAATATAATTTTTTCTAAGCCAACTGTTTATCACCGTATACAAAAACCTTTTTCAGAGTGTACAATGAAAACTCAAAAAAAAAAAAATTGCATCAGTTGTTAACGAAACACCTAACCAAGAGTTAATGGTAGCGGCAAGCGGAAGTCTTTACAAAGCTGGAAAAAGAAATGCTTCACAGGTTGTTTCAAAATTGTTTGAAGAAAGTTCGACTGCTTCGAAAATGCTTAAGTCTGTAAGCTCTGAACAAAAAACCCCAATTCCGTATACACCTGAGGAAGCTTTATCTCTTTATATAGATGGCGGATACTCAAAAAGGTCGTACAAAATAATGCAATATGGTGCCAAAGAACGAAACTATATAGAATACCCATACAAAATTGGCAAATTCGAGGAGAACATAAAGAAATCGCTCAGCAAACCAAAAGAAAGATTCAACTTGAGCTAAAAGAAAAAATGGGTATATTGGTGGGCATTCCCACGAAAGGATCAGGCAATACAAACACTGGGAATACTGCAAGAATATTTTTCCAGCATCCAATTTTAGCCTCTACAGTAACTGGCGTAAAAGTAGAACTTATAAAAAGATTTGGTATAATTTTGCGTACTATGGCATGTGGGTATGCAGTTAACATAGAGGCTTTTCGCATATATGCTTGGAATAGAGCAGAATTATTTGTTTCCGAATATCCTTGGTTTTATATGCCTCCATCTGTACATAAAATATTAATACACGGAGCAGATATTATTGAAAAAGTTTCGGTACCAATAGGAATGATGTCAGAAGAGGCACTTGAGGCAAGAAATAAAGATTTTCGCAGTTATAGACTGAACCATACGCGAAAAAACTCAAGGTGGAATACAATGAAAGACTTAATACACACCCTTTTAGTTTCTTCAGATCCAATTATTACATCTAAGTCTAAAAGCACCTCCAAGTACTCCAAAAATCACATTGAAATAGATGATGAGGTCAAAAACCTTCTTTTACATATAAATGATCTACCTGACGGCAGTAATTCTGAGAGCTCCGACTCTGAATAGTTTTTTTTTTTCTAATAAAACATAAAAACATACATATAAATAAATAATTAACACATATTTTTAGAATAAAGTAATGCATTTTTTCATTGTATTTAAGAAGCTATTAAGAAAGCGCCGCTAGATTGACCATTTCTCCCACTGTGCAGCGGTCGGAAAGCTGTCATAGAATCGGCTTGTGTAAATATTAAATAATAACTCAACTCTCTTGAAATTTTCAATTTATATTCTTTATTCATTACAAAAATATGCTCATTTCAAAAATATGAAAGAGAAGCAAAACGGAGTGCGTAGGAAAAACGATAAAACTTCAGCATTCAGTAATGATTGATTTATCATCAGTTGTATGAGTGAAGTCATGAAATATTTGCTTTGAGTTATTGCATACGCAAAATATAAGGGAATTGCTAAAGACTTGGAATACAATATTATAAAGTAAGTAATATTATAAGAAAGTGGTTTATTAGAGTCTACGGAGGATATCATACCATTCATAAATAAATAAAACATGTTTTCATAAAATATTCAATTTTAAAATCTATATACTTATATATAAAAATGTATTACGGCTTCTTCGGATACTTAAAGCTAGAAAACGACTAAACCAATTTGGATACCTTCTTGTGCGGGATAGTTTCTAATAGCAACGCGAAGCATTAGTCAAAAATTTCCCAACAGGTGGCGCTGTAGGAGCACATTACGTTTTGAAGTTCAATTCAATTACAGTTTAATACGTGGCGTTAAATCACATTTTGCTAAATGGCGACTGGATATATTTAAATAACATTTGCCCAATAAGTATATGAGTTCCCAAAGATGCAGTTTTTAAACAGAGTTGCCACCTTTATAAAGGCTTAAATTCAATTAAAGTAATCAGGGAAATCAAATATTAGAATGTGGGTATCAAACGAAAGCTTTTATTTTCAAAATATCTGGAAAAAAGATCAGCATTTGTTTAAACGTTAAACCGAATTCCAGGGTAAAAGCTATTACAGATATATAGCCCAATTCATAATTATAACGCATTCACATATTGCCAAATTTTGACTTGTTTGTTTCCCTTATTTAAATTTAATAATTTGTTTTATAGAAATATATAATTCATGTCATGCATGTCAATTGATTTAGTGATAATCTTAACTCTTTTTTTTTTTAAGAAATAAAAGTGATGCTATATTTTTTGTTATGATAGGTAACGAAATTTAACGTGATAGTCGAAAATCTTATTCACATTCGTTTGATACAGCTACTGACAATATAATAGAATCTAGCATTCCCTCCATATATATTTGCCAAAAAAATTTCTTAACCAAATCAAAACATGCATGAATAATTATTTCATTAAAGAAAAACAAAACTCTTTTAAAGTAGACAGAGTCGTAAAATTCAATTAACAAAAAAACAGAGTCAGAGAACTAAAACCCGAAAATAATAATAAAATCCCATTAACAAGGGAGACAGTTTGTAACAAAAACAAGTTTGTAGCAAAACCTTCAGTTGCAAGTATTTCAGTGCATCATTTCGGCATAGATTCTACTAGGGTCTCGCAGACCGACTTTGGTATGGAATACCATGCTTCATGGATTCTTTGCCAAAGTTCTTACTTATTCCTTGACTTAGCGGATCCAAGCTTTTCCTTTATAATCTTCCACAAGTTCTCTATCGGGTTTAAATCCGAAGATTGCGAAGGCCACGTCAATACATCGATTCCACGACTCTGTAACCACACGGTATGTTTCGAATCATTATCCTGTTGCAACTGCATAATCAAAGGCATGTTCCATACGGCATAAGGTAGCATTACGTCTCCTAATATTCTTAGGTATCGGTACCGGTTCATGTTTTCCCGAATCGAAAATAGCGGTCCGACTCCATACTACGAAAAACATCCCCATATCTTTACATTTCCTCCCACATGCTTGAATGTTTTTGTTGTGTAACTAGGATTTATTTCTGCATTTCTCGGTCGTCGGACCCAAACCTTTCCATCATTGCCCACCATGTTTACTTTAGATTCGTCGGACCATAAAATATTTCGCCACTTTTTTTGAATTTTCTGGACCGGACCAAGTAATGTGAGTTCTCGCAAACGTTTACCGATTTCCTCGCTATCTTTTTGTTAATATTGGAACTTTTCGTGACAATCTGCCGAAGAGGTTCCTTTCTAGTACAAGACGTCGGACAACAGTTCCTGAAGATATTTCCACGCTTATTTCCTTCTGACTGCAGCGGATTTAAAAGGATCGCGCTTTGAAAGTCTCTCAATGAATTTGTCGTCGTTTTTCACGGTCGGCCTATCAGTTCGCATTCGTTTTGAGGCGAAAGAGCAGTAAACGCAAATTTTTTTGATCCGTTAATAATTTTTTCGATTTCTCTTTGGGTAAAACCATTTTTTTTTTTTTGTTTTTGCAAATTTTGTATATGTTTACGCTCTGCTGCCGTGCAGTGCTTTCCGGAACCCATTTCTTCTAAATTGAAACAAACTTCTCTATATACGACCATTTATTACACAATGTGCACTTACAATACAATTCTTACACAACAAAAATCACTTTTATTGATTTTTTCCTTCTTTAATTCTATTATATTGTTACTATATATATTGTTACTATAGTAAAATGCAATGGTGGGCAGGTTTAGGCGCAAAAGTAATAATAAAACGAAAACGCTATTTCATTATAATGTTTTAAACGACAATAGTCCGTTACTGTAATTAAAGGTTTGCTCAGTAACGAAAATGTGTATTTGTTTTCTGTGAATAAGAGATTAAAATAGCAAAGAACTTATAAGAATGGACAACACGTTACCTTTGCTTTTCTCGTTTATCCACAGGGTAGCCCCTTCTCTTTTCATTCAATCATTTGCGCAGTAGGCGCTACCCTATTGAACAACGAGTAAAGCAAAAGTAACCTGTTGTCCCTTCTTATACTTCTATATTCTTAGGTAACATGAAACTAACCTTTGGTAAGGTAGAGTCAAAACTCGAATGTCACTAGTGGCAAATCATTATTCACCCACAAAAACAGCCCACAAGGTATCCAAATGAAAGTGATTGCCTACTAAAATTTCAACCAAGCCCCTTTAATATTTTTACTCTCGCTCATACTCGAATGAGCTGGGGCCACATTTTATGTAACACAAACTATTTACAAAACATTTCATATAAATAGTTGCAGTTTAACCGAACATAAATTTCTTTGTTAGTTCTTTTTCGGATCGTACCTATCACGAAAGCGCACAATAGGACAAACAAACTTCATCTAAACAGCAAAAGTCTAGCATTTCCGCATGTACAACAACAACTTTGACAACAGCAACAGCAACAAGTGTACAATAAATGCAGAAGATATGTATAAATAAAGTCAAATTGACAATAACAAAAGTAAATAGAAACTTCAAAAGCGATTGGCAGTTTGAATACTTTTGTTGCGCGCGCTATGTGTGCTATGTGTTCGTCCAAATGAATCCCAACACGAATTCAATTCATACAATTCAAGTGAACAACTTTGACACTTTTCCTTTTATTGGACTTAACAATTTTATATTGAATACAAAAAGCAAACACACAAAAACAAGCGCAAACAATTAGTAAAAGTTAGTAACGGCGAGCAAAATAGAAGAATTTCCAAATTCCATCTGAAAAACAAAAATCTTGGGAAAAAGCAGAATAAAATAAAATAAATGTTTGTGCATACTACATATGTATGTATATGTCGAAGAAAAAGATCGATTAGGATGAAACAATGAAATGAATACATCTACTGATAGACAAAATCGCAATTGATTAGAGCCATTGACTTAAGGTTTCAATATCATTGGCAATTCCTGTAAATATATGTATTTTGCAAATTGCTTTACTGTATTGTCTCAAATGTATGTATGTAAACTTGTATGTATATTGCATGTATGTGTATATGTGTGTGTGTGTGTGTGGTTTTGAGAGAATTTTGCATAAATTTTCAAACGTGTGTTCTATGTGCAATAAATGTACGTGTGTGTCATGCGACGCTTCCATCAATCTAACGCTGACATTTGAGTCAAAACGTGTCGGAAATTCTAAGAAACTTGCATAAAATTTAAGAAATCAAAACAACAAAGTGCTATGCAAACACAATCCAAACGCCAACACAAACAGCAATAACAAATTTAACTTACTTTTTCAATCAGTGGCGTAACCACGCGGAAAATGGGATTTTGGGTGCTAAAACTGCCTTTTTACGTCTCACAATCGAGGAGTAATCCAAAAAGGCTTGTGAAGGAAAATACATATTATTAATTGAATACTCGTAAAGACCTTTAATGAGCTGACCGGTCCGAGTCTTACAAGAACGAAAAACCAGGTTAGAAGAACCAAAAAAAGAGGGTCCGCAAAATAAGTTCAAAAACTGAAAAACGATTTCAACAGAACCTAAAATCACCCCTAAAAGAAGCAAAAACGCTTTCCAAAGAATATACAACATCGAAACATTCGTTCTTTTAAATAGCACCATTACTTTGTTTTAAATGAAACCTGATGATGGGAAACGCGATTAAATTTCAATTTACTTACACGTATTTTCTATGTATAGGGTCTTGCAATAGGGACGCACAAAAGTAGACCGATAGTGACAGCAAACGAAGCCATATTTTTTCCCGCTCTTTTGACATTTCTCTTCAGTAAGGTTTGCCATTTCATCATGGAAAGATATACGATCCAACAACGAGTCGAAATTATTAAAATTTACTACCGAAATTCGGAGTCAATGGCCTCAACTTTAAGAACGCTACGTGAAATTTATGGTCGTCGTCATTTCTGGCTGAATGGCTTCGTTAATAAGCAAAATATGCGTTATTGGACTGGCAGCAATCCACACGTACTCCATGAGTCAACATTGCATCCCGAAAAAATTACGGTTTGGTGCGGTTTATGGGCCGGCGGCGTCATTGGGCCGTACTTCTTCCGTGATGATCAAGACCGGCACGTTACTGTGAATGGGAATCGCTACCGCTCAATGATAACCGAATATTTTTGGCCCGAATTGGATGATATGGACTTGGACAATATGTGGTTCCAACAGGACGGCGCCACAGGCAACACAGCGAATGTCACAATCGATTTATTGAAGACAAAGTTTGGTGAACCTGTTATCTCACGAAATGGCCCAGTCAATTGGCCGCCTCGGTCGTCCGATTTGACGCCGTTAGACTATTTCCCGTGGGGCTACGTCAAGTCTATGGTCTATGCCAACAAGCCAGCGTCGATTGATGAACTTCATACGAATATCGAACGAGAAATTGCAGCAGTATCGGCCGATTTTTGCTTGAACCCCGTCGAAAATTGGGTTCAGCGTCTGGGCTTCTGCAAGCGTGCCCGTGGTGCCCATGCAAAAGAAATCGAGTTCCATACATAATGGCATCGAATGAACTTTCAAAGGAATAAAGAATTCAATTCATATCCCAAACCGTTTTTGTTTTATTTAAAAAAAACTTTTGTAGCCACCGTCAGGTGGCGCATAAGTCGAGTAAATATCCGCATTTATGGTATGGTGATGGTGCAGAAAAAAATACTTTTATGCTAATTATGTGGGCTAGGTGGCGCTACACGCAAGTTATTCAATCTCTATTTATGGTGCGACTTTATTGAAATTAAAAACGTAAAATGAAAGTGTGACGAGATATACATATTTTTAAGGAAAAATAGATGGGGCTAAAGGCGAGTTATTTAATAAAATTACTATTTTTCATCCAACTTTAATAGAATTAAAAGTTTGTAATGGGGGTGTGGCGAGAAGTTCTTTTACGAAAAATTAATCCGCTAGATGGCGCTGGATGGAAAATAAAATCTCTATATATAAGATCCGTATATAAATTGCTCTGTAGTCGAGACTTCCAGAAAATCCACATTTATGATACGATATAGTTCAAATCTAATAAGCTTTGTAAAGTTAAAGGGAAGCCCCTTTAGTCATAGCCGAGGTAAAGCTTACTTGGGAGATATCTATCCCACTGAGAATTATGTCGAAATATTCATACTGACTGCATTTTTAGTTTAAAAAAATCATTTGTAAGTATTTGGAAATGAAGTAAGGAACGCAGACAAAATCTCGAGTATTTTTATAAAGTTTTAGTGCCACAAATAGCGACGAAGAATATATTTACTTATTTTCTTTACTTTATAAAAACTTTTAATAAGCTTTTGAAACCGGAATCGACAAATAAGTTAAGGAATAAACAAAATCTGTAAATAAATTTATTTGCTATGGTACATTTAATTTATTTATAGGAAATTTCAAAATCGTACTGAAAAGAATAATTTTTCAAATTTTCAAAGGATTTTTTTAAATTATTCTACATCTTCGTCACCTAGCAAATTAATATCTTTGTCAATATTTATAAATGTTAGACCATAAAGTCTTTCTTGGCCTGCTCCTCCTTGACTATCATCCAGTTGTAGCTGTTGAAACGGGCAAAACTGTCAATATAAGCAAAATTAAACAAAAAATGCCTCAAACATCCTTCTACTTTTGCATAGAACGCAAGTATTTTCCGCCCCCCTCCCAATTAAAGTTGTTATTTTTAAATCAAATTAAAACTACTCATTTCACGACTTTTTAATCTCGATTCTTTGATTTCTGTACCTAGGTGTGTACAAGCAACTTCTATGTGTTTTTGCATAGCAACTTCAAGTTACTTTAAATTCCTTTAAAGTGCCGTTTGCTAATCGCTTATAATTGGCGACTGAGAGGTAAAGCCGTAAATTTTAAATTCTACCGCAGAAATTGCTGGCAAAAGTTGGGAAGCCGTAGTTGGAGACTCCGCTTCCTTCCAAGCTACTATTTTCCCATTTGAAACGGCTTCATGGCTTTCACACCATCTTATTGGACATACAAATTACACCCTCTGCTGCTGAACTTCAGAATCTTACAAATAAAAATCTCGTGTCACGGTGTCTGTGCCGCACTCCTCCTGTTTATGAAATTTTGTAGGTATGTTTGGTAGGTATGAAAATAGATTTTAAAGTATATTTCATACCGTTAGGTGATTAGGGTTGCCACCTGTTTGAAAAGTCAAAGTTAATTGAATAATACACGTGTGCATAAAATATTAAAATATGAGTCTCAAATCGTTCGTTTCGCAACAGAAAAGAAAGGAAGAGGGCAAATTTGAATTTTATTTAATTTAAACTTTAAGATTTAATGAAATATTAAATTGTAGGTGAAAAAAGACTGGCATCGGCTAGAAGGTTTGTGGCTAACGCAAATTATGTGAAATATGAAAATATCGATGCCAAACTAATTGATTCGCTCAGAAGAGCGTTATCGCATACAGAGGGTTGCCACCTGATTGAAAAATCGAATTTAATAAAATTATACACAAGTTATATGAAATAGGGAGATAAGGTTGTCAAACAGATATTTTTGCTGAGAAGAAGATTTATAGCTAGCAATATTTTGAGGAGGGTTGCCACCTGCTAAATTGGAATTTAAATAATTTATATACTATTTATATAAAAAACGGATCCTCTCCTCGAGAAGGTTCATTGCCTTTATTTTGGAGAGGGTTGCCACCTGATTGAAAAGTCGATTTCAATCAAATTATTCGAAAATTATGTTAAATAGTTAAATAAGTTATTTTCGCTGAAAAGAAGGTTTATAGCTAGAAAAATTTTGGAGAGGGTTGCCGCCTGTTTGAAAAGTCGAACTCATTTTAATTACACACAAGTTATAAAAATAGCGAAATATGCGTCATTTGACGTTTTGCTGAGGAGAAGGTTTATAGCTAGCTATATTTAAAGCAAAAGTCGAATATAATAAAATTATGCACAGTTTATATGAAATAGTAAAATATGGGTGTCACCCATTTGTTTCGCTCAGAGAAAATGTATAGGTATATTTCGAAGAAGGTTGAACCCATTTTTAAATAACAAACTTAATTAAATTATCCACGGGGTGTCACCTGTTAAGCTGGACAACTTCTGCATGGTTTTTCTAGTACATTCATAAAAATACATATATACATTTGTAATTTTTTTGAATTGCTCTAGCGCTTCCAGGCTTTGTTGCATAGTTTCGGGAACAGTAATTATCATTTCTTAGGTTGGGCTCGTACAGTTTAAATTTGTATTGTACTCCGGGAATGCGGTAGATAATAGGAATTTCAAATAATATCGAGTTACAAATCAACTGCACTGCTCGTATTAAAAATATAATATGGAACAAAATATTTTCGCGAAACCCCTCCGTGAAAAAAAAAAATCTGGTTCCTCGACTGTCTTCAACTCAATGCAAATAAACCAATTCAAAATGTCTGGAGGAAGCGCAAGGGAAAGAAGAGGGCTATACCACATAAAATTAGTAGAAGTAATTCGTTCCTCCATATTCACAGCTCAGTAATTTATACAAACATATGTACATATGTAAATATTTAAATATTTATTTATGTACATACAATATAAATTTTTGTAGAAGTGCGCATAAGTAAACACGCATGTAAAATGTTACAATACGCGCATCAAAAAAAAAAAGAACAAACAAGAAAACTCGCATAATCAAATAAATCTTGAAAATTGTTAACTTATAATGCAAAAAGTGGAAGCGAAAGTGAATGACAGTTTTGGTTGACACGCCATAAGACTAAAAGCTTCAAATCAACTACTTACATTCTGCTATCACAAGAGGCTTGCTTTCGCTCAGCAGTCGATTGAGGCGTGTTATACGAGTGCTACCCTGTAGGAAATGCGCTGGCGCTGAGCTCTTACACTATGAGTAATAATAAAATCATTACTGATTAGCCTTAATTAATATTTTCTTCATTGGTTATCGACGAAAAAATGCAGGTAGATGTCAACCATATCACAGTATAAAGTCGCATTTTCCACAAGTTCACTTCCGTACCTTTTCTCTACAGGGTGCTTTGACATAACTCTCTTCTCATGTATGCACTTACACTTATTTGTTTGTTTTGCCATCATGTCAGCTAAGTGCTGGAATTTGTGACTGAATTGTATTGGCATCGTTTGTTAGAGTTAAGCGATTCATCCTCCCATATTGAGTACACATTTTATGTACATACATACATCAATTTAAGAACAAATATACAAATACTTAAATGCGATTAAAAAGCGTTCCGTGTTCTTATTTGAAAACGATGCGTCGGTGGGATAAAATTACGCCTTAATGTCAATTTAATTTCAGTTAAGATATGACAGTTATATTTTTCCCTGGGCAAGATATGTAGGTAGGATCATGAGATGAAGCGAATGGAATATACTATGCTAGCAGATTTTGATTAGAAATAAAGTCAATATTTGAGTACAAAAATATTACATTTTTAAGCCGACTCCGAATAGCAGTTGATTTTTATGAAAATTTTTTCCTAGGCAAAAATGTTTATTAAATGGCGTGCAACAATTTTAGAACCGATCAAATTTTTCGAATAATATTGCTTAAGATGGTTACCACATTTGCAGTCCTTAGATTGCTGGTTTTGTAAATATCAATTGTAAGTATCATTGTCTATTAGAAATTGTAGGAGAAAAGTTGGAAGGTCGTCGAAATGATGTGCTTCACTAAAAGCGAATCTCTGGAAAATGTACATATGATGAATTTCATATCAAATCCAATATGCGTTGAACCCGACCCTCTCAGAATTTGATGAAATTTTGCATATAGGTAAAGCCATTCCGTAGTAATCACCCTTTAAAAGTACCTATTATCGTCATTTTTCGAATATTTCGATACCTTGCCATGCCCACAATTTTTCGAAAATCCATTTTCTAAAAATAAGGTTGTGTTTGGGTACGTAAGATGTACCTATGTGCAAAATTTCATCAAATTCTGAGGGGGTCGGGTTCAAAATGTACGTTTTTTTCCGCCTTTGAAATGAAATTCATCATATGTAAAATAATGGGTGTTTTCAAGCAAAATCCAAGCAAGAAATAAGCAGCTCCATTTATTGGATTTATTTGCAAAGTTTAAGTTATTCATATGGCAAGTTTTCAAACCGAGCAGTTGGTTGGTTCTTGTAATTTTGAATCATTGTGGGAAAATAAAACGTAAACAATAGTTTAAATTACTTGCTATTAATGAATACAGGGGAATGCTTAATATATTACCATATGTATTTAATTTAATTCAAAAGTAATTTTTTACCTTTTTTTAATTGCTTTGTTTAAAATATTTTTAGGAAGGAACATTTCTTTTTTACGGTGCCCGAATTTGGCTTGGAGCCACTGTATATAAAATTGAGGATCTTGATGAGTACATTGACGCAAAATCTAACCGGCGGCTACTGCAAATGAATGTGTTGCGTGTGTGAGCTTCATTTGGAGTACCCCGGGTTTAAATTCTGTTCGAAAAAGCATTGGTGGGAAGATTTTATACATTCTGGTTCAATTGGGCATTACAACGTTATTTTTTATAACTATTATTATTTTATTTTATATTACGTATTTCAAGTTATTTTCGTTGGTTTAATATATAGAAGTGAGGAATTCTATGATATGTTCTAATTGGGTTTATTAAATATATTTTCTTTTAAGTATCCCCGCTTGTTTTTAATCCATGGTAATCTCTGTGCATGTTAATGCGCAACGCTGAAATTTCTAAATGTGTCTTTTATTTTTAAAATACTTTACTTTCACTTACGATTTGCTTTCGATTAAAGTTTACGTTTTTAGCTAAAGCATGCCTCTTTTTTATAATTAACTTTTTTATTAAATTATGTATTAACATCTTCGGAATGAAAAAAAAACTAATTATTATCTAAAGACAAATGTCTAATATTTGTATTGCATTTCGGGGTCAAAGGGCTTCACTCGGGGGTACATTAGATTAAAATCTCGGCCGGAGAATGTACATAAAAAACAAAATAAGAAAACTTTTTTTTCTTATAGCGCTAGCTCACTGGCATGCCAATCCAAAATAACTATTGGCTCGAATTTACATACTGAAAATGTTGCCCAAGTTCTGAAATTTAACGAAAAAGTTTTTTAATAACACTTATTTGATGAAAAATATCTTTAAATCACCGATAACACTTATTTCCCAACATTTATTTAAATCATAAAACATTTACATAAGCTAAATTTTTTTTTTCATATACATACCTTTCTGTTCTCTCTCTTTACAGCTTTTAGATAAATAAATGCAATACTCGTAAAAAATATTAATTGTAAATTATAATTTGCTATAGAAACCTAGAACCATCTTAAATGCAATCATCTACGTCATAAGCTAATAAATATTTTCAATTCCCAGTGTCTATACTTAATATTAATATTTGACCGGCGCCATCTGTCATTCAGTAGTAAAAATAAAATAATACAATTATTTACCAACATATGACTCATGATCGAATGAATTAATGTATGGCTTGTTGTCTCCATTGATCAATTTCTATTGGATCACTCTCTACCGCTATTGTGCAGGTATTTTGAAAAGTGATGACTACGCATGGCATCCATACCAAATCCTTACATTCTACATATGCATCTTTTAGTTTCAAGTACTATCTTAAACGGTTTTTGAGGCGACCCTTCATATACATTTGTTTCTCGATTTTTTCAGCCAAAAGCTCCAGTTGGTAATTTGAAAATTTATCCCACATTTATTGTTCTTCTTTTCGCTGCTGATTTGGTCTTAAAGTAAATTTGCATTACACAGATTTAATTAAACCTTCATTGATTTTATTCAGAGTTTTACCGAATAGTAAATTTATAATGGATGACTTAATTTTCCTAAATGAACTCATTTACTTATAGATACCCTTTAAATTTAAGACCCTATATCTTCCTCCAAATGCCGGTTTTGATATTTAATTCCAAATATATTTTCCAAAAAAAAAAACCTGGTGAATTTATCGCAGTGGTATGCTAGGCATTGTCAGTTGAGTTCCCGCTGTTTTGGAGTAGTCCAAAGTAAAATTTGCTGAAATATTGTTTTTTTTTTCTTAATATGAATGAGGAAAAATTTGCAAAGGTATGACTACTACCGTTAATCAAATATTGTGCATGGCATATGACCAGCATATGATTACAACAAACTAAATTCAAAATGATGATCAATCTGACACATCCTTTGCATATTGATACATACAGATTCCTTAGGTGTGAGTGTACAAGAAAATGAAATAACATTTCCGGTGTAAATAAGTAAAGCAATCATGTCACACGCCACGATTTTCGCCCGTCCCTTTCATCTTCTATATTCCCAGAGCTTGTGTATTTCTTGCTTCCTTTTTTTCCTTGTATTTTAGTAAGTGATTTTTTTTTTTTGTTGCATGTAATGAAACGTGATTTGACTTTTGTCATCCTAGCACAAATATCTCTACATGTTTGCACGAAAATAATACATGTATATGAATAATATATATGTGGGTATGTAGGTTATAACCCAATAAAGCAACGTATGATTTGCAAACCGTAGAAGTGCCGGTAATTTATTGTTCCCGAAGAAGATACGGAATTTATTCTATTAAGTCGGTTTTCGTAGTACGAAATCTTCGAAAAGAAAGGGATGTAATGACTACCGCTAACAATTCTGAGCGATCTGGTATGTTCTGCGCGAGTCGGGGATCGGGGATGGTTTAAACCTATTTTGATTTATCAAACTATCAAACTAAATGAATAAAAGTTATTCTGTAATATTTCAAATAGCAGAAGTTAAAAAACAATAAAGTAAACAGAAAATGTATTATTTTACAAATCTATGCAGGAAATATAATAGAATATATTTGAACCATTTTTTTAATTGTGTCCGTCTGTTTGAACTCACTGATCTCCGTAACTGCTTAATAGATGTTCATGGAGATTTAATTGTGGACTGGACACCGACATCGCCCGAAACATAAGATCTATTTTATCAAAATATTAATTGAAAAACAAGCAAAACAGATGTTGCATTTTTTCAACGGCATCAACGCATGTCGGTGTTTTTTACAGTAAATGGCGACGAACGGCTATAGCTAGTTAATTAATATGTTCAAAAAATGAAAATAAAAAACAAATCAACTTTTATACACTTCTGATAATAAAATAACAATAATTTTGTACTTAAGTATAACGGGTGTTTTTTGTCGACTGATAGAACTTTCGATAGGCATAGCTGTCACTTGACAGCTGATAAATGACATTTCGTTTTGACATTTCTGTTCAGTAAGCACTGACAAATCATCATGGAAAGAATGACGCCGCAACAACGTTTACAAATTGTGGAAATTTACTTTAAAAATCAGTGTTTTGTTCGCCAAACTTATAGAGAATTTCGTGAGTTTTATGGTACGCATAATCGAGCATCTGAGCAGCTTATGCGTCGAGCTATTGATGGAGGCATCATCGGTCCTTATTTCTTTAAAAATGAGGCCGGAGCGAATGTTACTGTCAATGGTGGTCGTTACAGATCAATGATTATCGATTATTTGTTTCCAAATTTGCATAACATCGACGTGCAAGAATTTCGGTTCCAACAAGACGGTGCCACGCCTCATAGTGCAACTCAAACTATCGATTTGTTGAAAGAGTAATTTGGCGATTCATCAAAGCTAGTCGTGGCGGGCATATGCCAGAAATCGTTTTTAAATATTTTTAAATATTAATGAATGAAAATATTTTTCAAATAAAAAAAAAACAAATTGGCATCATACTTCATTTTTTATGTGTTTTACTTCAATTTAAAGTTATATCAGCCTAAAAGAACACCCTTTATTAATTGGGTCAAAGTCATGAAGGTAGAAATTTTCAGTTTGAAAGTGCTTTTTCGCAAATATTGCAGCATATTCCAAATTTATATTCAAATAATTAATAGGCACGGCATTTTGATTTGAATTTTATAGAACCCTAAATAGCTGATCAAAAATGGCATTATAAGTTCCCTATATTAAAAAAAAAAAACCTTAAAAATCTGCGTAACAAACTGCATAAGAAATTTGTGCCAAATATCAGCGTTTTTTAAAAGATTTTAATTGTCTAAATAAATTTCTTTATTGAAATGACATACTTGGTGTTCAGAAAAATATCCAATCGAGTCCGAAGTCTTTTTGGCAGCTCATTAAATCCAACAAATCCTGCGCGAGTGTGCCAACCGCGGTTTATCTAGACGACGAAATTGTGAACTCACCCCTTGAGGCGACCAATTTATTTGCCGAGTTTTTCCAATCAAACATTACCTAAGCTATTGGCTACACTTATAATTTTCCCCAAACTGATCAGTTTCCTTTTTCAAATTTTGGTAATTTGAATCGCTTTTTTGATGATATCCCTTTTGGTATGTCAGCATTGAAACCTTCTTCCCAAACTTTAAAAAAAAAAATTGCTTTTCAATCATCTCCCCACTAAAAACCCGGAGTTTTCATCGATGATAGGCAGGCCCGCCGAGAGGGGGGTGGTAAGGGTGGGATTCCCACCGGGCCCGGAGTTTCTAGGGGGGCCCGGATTTCAGTCCAAATCTCAAAATTATTAAATTAAATCTCAAAAATATACGAAGCAAATTTTGGACATCGACTACCTCCATTCGATTTACTTAATGCCATTAATGCGAAGAAATTGAATAGACTTTTCCCAAACGTTTGCATCGCTCTGCGTATATTTTGCACGATTCCAGTATCTGTTGCGGGTGGTGAGCGGTCGTTCAGTGTTTTGGCAAGAATAAAAAACTTTCATCGGTCCTGCTCAACCCAAATCAGGGTGTCAAGCCTAGCTACTCTGTGTTTTGAAGCACAACTGGCCAGAGAATTGGACTTTGAAGAGCTCATTAACTCATTTGCATCAGTCAAAGCAAGGAAAGCCCACTTCTAAATAATCTTTTTATGGTATTGTTTAATTTTATAAAAAAATATTACCTTCTTTATATAAAAATGATTCATTCAACAAACATTGATAGTGAGAGCATAAAATAAATTCTTTTTCCAATAAGTGTTTGTATTTCTATTTCTTGATATCGTCAACTCGATCACAATATCAACATATTCTATTCTAAAATAAATTATTTATCAAACAGAATAGAAGTAACTAAAGGTTTTACGGGGGGGAGGGCCCGTAGATAACTCTCCCACCGGGCTCGGAAATCCTCTCGACGGCCCTGATGATAGGAAATTGTTAACAGTTACACCAATTTTTAAGAGTAACAAAAAGAATGCTTCCATACTATTTGAAGCCGTCATTAAAGATAGAGTATATTTTGCAACGAAAAGATGGTTTTGTTACAGGCAGATCCAAAGTCTCCAATCTAGCCGTTTGTAGTGAATTTTGCATTGAATTTTTTTCATCTGGACTTCAAGTAGATTGTATCTACACTGATTTTTCCAAAGCTTGTTTGCACTGCGTCTCATAGAGTTGTTTTATGTAAATTTGGCTTTTGGCTTTCACTCGGTCTACCATCTAAGTGAAAGACGTTGCAGCGGTACGATTGAGGGTGAATTCTCTGCTACCTCTGTTGCTACTCCTGGGGTACATCAAGGAATTATTTTGGGCCCCCTTTTTTTTGCCTTATTCATAAATGATATGCTTGTATGTAGTTGTTTTTCATTTGCTAGGCATCGTTTATATGCTGATGTTTTGAAAATGTTTGCCACAATAAGAAACTCAGAGACTGTGTACTAATTCTGGTATCTCTTTAAATATTAAGAAATATTTTCAAATAGGCTACTCCAAATCTCGTAATATTCTACAATCGTCATTTTATATCCACTGCTGGATGAGATCAAAGAACTTGTGGTAAGTTTTGACTCACGTTTCTCTTTTTCAAGCCAAAATTGATAATTTTACTATCTCAAAATCCTACACGCTCGTAGGCTTCGTAATACGCAAAATAGCTCAATAGAGGTTTGCATACGCCTACATTTATTTGGAAACCTTATCACCAATTCGCTATCTTGAGAATTGAACGGGTGCAAAACGGGTTTCTAAAATTCGCACTAAGATCTTTAGGTTTCTCTAGCTCTATTCCGTTTTAGGACTTCCGCCTGCTTTTAATCAACTCAAAGTCCATTGAACGAAGAAGGTCGACACTCTCTCGCTGACGTTTGTGTTTAATTCAATTCAAAGGGGCATCTCTGCTGCAACGCATTAATTTTCTTGTTCGTTCAATACATTTACGAAGCTCTTATTCCATTTATCTTAGGAAATTTAAAACCAATTTTGAGAGCAATGCACCTATTGGTCGCGCGCTTTGTGAATTTAGTGAGATCTCGAATTTCATTTCCTTTGATCTTGCAATTTCTAATAGCTAATTGTTTTATTTGTCGAATGTTTTTTTCTTTTAGTCTTTAAAACATTATGATATGAATTTATCTAACATTGTTATATTCTTAGTTTATAGTCAATATTGAATTAATTTGAACAATTTGTGTGATCATTTAGAAATAAAAGAAATAAATAAAGAAACAAATAAATAAATCATTTCGAGCGCGCTTGCAGAATTCATTAAGGGAAATTCAATTGACCAAAAAAAAAGTTTAAGTGTATTAAATTTGAGTAACAACATTCATAACATTACTTGCATATTTAAAAATGAATGCATTAAACTGAATAAATCGAGAACTTCGTTGTTTTAGTTTAATTAAAAAGTTATCCGCAGAAAATGTATCATTTCGTGAACGCAACTATTAGCTGTCCGGAAGTTTTTCACTAAATGCGTCAGGTGTACCTGCTGGTGGTATTTTTAAAGTATTTTAGGAAAGATATCTGGCCTATATTTGTTTGGCTGTATAAATAATTAAATAATGCGATAAGCCAGTCTAACTGCAAATCGGCATCATTTCGAGAACGCTGTTTGTAAAAGCGAGTAGGTGGAAATCGTACCAAACCCTACAAATTTTAGCAGTACGTATAAATTCAATTAAACAAAATTTTGAATATATCCTGTAATATATTATTAAGTTTCAGAAACGATCCCGAAATGACTATTTCTAGATCATCAATCATTAATAACATGCGGTCTTAAGCAAATTTGGCAACGACGATTGATATTATTACCTTTAGTTAAATGCTTTTTTATTTTTAAATTTTATAGAATCCGAAATAGCTCACAAATCGTTTCAGGCTCGCTGACAGAACAAATTATAGGAAATTTAACTAACCAAAAAAATTCAGTTAATTGAGATGGAAAAAACCGTGAACTTCGTTTTTTTTAGTTTAATTAAAAAGTTATCCGCAGAAAATGTATCATTTCGTGACCGCACCCATAAATCGGTCGGAAGCTTTTTACTAAATGTGTCAGGTGTCCCTGCGGGCGGTATTTCCAAAGTGATTTCCAAAAGATGTCTGGCGTATATTCGTTTATTTCGCGAACGCTGTTTGTAAAAGCGAGTAGGTAGAAATCGTACTAAATCCTACAAATTTTGGCTTGTTAAATTGAATTAAACTAAATTTCGAATATATTTTGAATTATTATTATTATTTTTTTTGAGTTGTAAGAATAATGCCGAAGCTACTTTTTCGAGGTCATCATTCATTATTAATGTCCGGTTCTAAACAAAATTGACGACGAAAAGTGAAAAATCAATTTAATAATAAAGTGCAATGTTTTCTTGCTACCGCACCTAAGTTCTCCACCTCTAAGATTTTGACTCATATAGCTCATATAGGGTTTGGCCTATCTGTTCCTACAATTCATGGTGTGCATCTTAATGTTGTACGACAAATTGGTGGTCCTGCGCCGACTACAAATGACAATTTATTTATGTGTAAAGTTTTTTAATGACAGCACTACGCGCGTAGGTTTGTTATTGCCTGCCGAGGGGTGACCTTACTTACTTACTTACCTAATTGGCGCTATAACCGCTTAGGCGATTTTGGCCGAACTTCTCCTACAATTTGTGTTGTGCGTCTTGATATTGTAACTCAAATTGAGGGTCCTACAGTTTTACGCCGAATCCGAACGGCGAATGTTTTTGTGAGAAGTTTTTTCATAGTTGTTCTTTAATTGGAGAAAATGCCTGTAAATACTGGTAGACGGTAAATGGAATCAGTAAACGAATGAAAAATCCTTACTTGTTTTGCAACTTTTTCTATTTACTTTACGAATTCTTTTTCGAATATTTTTCTGACTGGGATATGTCTAATGTACATATGTAGGTATAAAAACAAACACCGTACGCCGTACTACTCGTATATGTTTTCGTTTATACAAATTTCAGACAATGTATGAATGTTTCTGATGTGAGGACATTCCAATTATGCTCATCAAATCTGCCAACGCCAACTACCCGTCTGTCAATCACGTCAACAAGGGGCGTTAGTTGTTTACTTATGTTGTTATCATTGTTGTTTCCTTTTTTTTTGTAATGTTGAACAGTGTTGTTGATTTTTTTTCACGCGTATGATAAATTTGATTTATATGTTTTGATTTTGTGCCAAATTATAAGAATTGTGCTAGCAGCAAAATTTTCCGATTACTCCGCGGCAGACGCAGCAAATTATTTGGCTTTAAGTCAAATTCGACCTTTAAGAAGTAACTGCTTTTAGAAAGGCTGGGTAAATGCGGGCGGTTTGTGGCGATTTTATGTGAATGCTGTTTTTGACGGCGTTTGTATAGTCTGTGGTTTATTATTCACCCAATGATGCCACATCACCTTGGGAAATACTAAAAATTTTATTACAAAAATTATGGCTCGTTAGTCGTTTAAAAGATATGCATAAGATATTAAAAAGAAAAACAATTATTGATTTGAAAGGTTCATCTATGTACATATGTCATTATGTCAAATGTCAAATGTCCACCGCGGCCATTGAATGAATCTGTGCATAGGTCCAGCTGAGTTTTAGCAATGGTATGTTTTATATTAAATTTAAAAACATTGTTCGATTGCGGCTTATTGGCGTATACCTTACGGTTTAGGAAGCCGGTGAAAGAGCAGTATAGACAACAGTCGATAGAATAAAAAGTTTTAAATATTTTAAATCTCTTATATTCCTTTGCGTTCCCTCTTGTAAATTCAAGTTTCGATCCTTAATTTGTTTCTAATTAATTTTCAGTTAATTTCCATAAAAAATACAATTTATTGTACAATAAAAACTATTCAAATCTAAGCTTTAAAATTTGTGTAAGTCTTAATAAAAATTCAATTCAAAACAAATTTCATCAAGATTTTTACATAAAGTCCATTGTATAACAGAGCTCCTATAAATTTATGAAAATTTCAATAAAATTCAGTAAATTTGCATCAGAATTTTACACTTTTTAATCAGGAAATTGTCGACAAGTTTCGGCACTTAATTTCTTTCTAATTTCTAGTTTTTATTCAGCTCATTGCCCACTAAAAATCGTACAAATCTAAACTTTAAACGCTTTACATATTTTAATAAAAATTCAATAAACAAATTTCAACATACACTCCGTTCTACAATAAAAATAATAAAATGCAAGTTTCAATTTGCTTAAAATTTCCATTGATTTTTACAATTTTTTTATTAATGGTGGTACTCACTTTATCCATATAACGAATACCTGATTTTTTTTATGAAAGAAATGGCCACCGTAAAATGGAGTGGATTCTGAAACTAAACTACATTAAAAAGTTCTGAAGGTTCTGATTTAAAAGTCTGAAATTTTGATGAGCATTTGTTAAATTTTATTAAAATTTGAACAATATGTGTATAATGAAAATATTTGTTTTTTTTTTTTGCAGAAAAAGTTAAATTTTTATTTAAAAAAAATATATTAAAATAAGTAAGTAACAAAAAAGTGTTGAAATTTTTTCATTTTACAATAAGTAATTTAAGTTAAACTACATCATACGACAACCACACATGGCCCTAAAAAAATATCAGTAGCCACGGAGGTAGGACCTCTTAATACGACCTCTTGCTTTCCATTGATCTCTTCTTTATGTGTTTAAAAACTTTTGTAAACATTTCAGATTTATTCACAATAGTTTTTTCATTTGGTATTAACATTGAAACACCAGTTAAAACTTTTATTTAATTTGTATTCAATTAGTTTAATAAAACTTTATCAGAAAATTTTCATACAAAAAATACTAAGATAACAATAGAGAAAACGATCGAACTGAAGCTGGCCATTTTAGCGCATCGCATCGATATCCATCGAAATGTTCGATATTGTCATGTTTTACAAATAATATTCGAACTTACACAAACTTTCATGTTCTTGGCATTTATTATTCAATTTATATTCGTTCGAGTCTTAGTGAATGTTTGAAAACCATTTTGGCAATTCACAAGGTAAGGTCTCTTATTTGATGCTAGTGCTGTCAACCAAAAACTGAGCTAATAAATCAGGTTTAAAACTATACAATACAACGATCGCACCAAATAAGATACCTTGCGAATTTCCAATTATAAAAACAATATTGGTGCTATTTAATTGATGCGTTTTGCGGATATATTTTATTTAAAGCACATTTTTTGTACAAAATCTTTGACTACTGGCAATTCCTACGATAGTAGCATTAAGAACAGCTGCTCTTACTTGTAAAGAAACTTCATTTATTAATTCGAAACAAAACCAAGGATATTAAGAAGGTTTTATAATGTAAATTTCTTTATATGGTCAACTTTTTTGGGGTCCAGTAGTGAGATTCACTATTTTTAAACGATCCGACAATCGCTGGTCTTGTCGACAATATTTGTCGTTTGCACTAACGATTGTGCAATTCACTAACTTATTCTTAACGACATTTAACAGTTGTCTAAAGAGTGGCACCTTTCTCAAACTAAATACCAAAAATGGGCGAAAACCACAAAAAGGAATAGAAAAAATACATGCGCGCTGCCGAGTTTAAATTGGAGCGCATTTTTATTATATTTCATTAAAGTGAAATAAGATGCTAGTTTATTTCAAACTACAAAAATTTATAATTGTTTTTATATACTCGAATGTTTCATTGTAGCGGAATTTCAGACTCTCCTCTGAGTGATTTGGTAGAAGAGTCATACACTCGACTCCAAGGAATATCCGGAATCACCTGCAAATACGCCATGGTATTCGTTTTCAAAATTCGCTCCATTATGAATCGAATTGGGCTCCAGGGCATTAGGATTGACATATATTAAAAATATTTTAATTAGAATCATTTATCTTTATATTAAAACTAAACTATATTTCTGCTTTTATACTTGCATACTAGATACAAGTTTGCTTTTACCATTTGCACATAAATTGAATGGTAGCTATGGTAAGCCTCCTCCTGATTTTTTGGCGCAAAAATTGATACACGGTCCCAACAGTGCCTCCCAAAAGTAGATGAAGACACTGAAGCGAACATTTCTTTAGCAGCTTGATGCTTCACTTGGGTCACATGAAGCCTGTCAAGATGAGAAATTTGGTCTTCAGCCAGGTCGGTAGTAAATGGACAGCTTCTGAAATTCTGTTGCATTCAAACGAAAGAGATTGTCCACATCTTAGTTAAGTCGAAATCACGATTTTTTCTTTTCCCGATTGAGTTAACGACATCATATTTGTTGTTGTTTAGTTTTCGATAATCGACTAGCTAACGACAACAACTACTACTTACTACCTACTTTATGAGTCTACTGCATTCGAAGTTATAAATTTTGAATGCTTTTTTTTTTAAAGAGGTTGATGTCTTTTACTCTGGCATTTTAATTAGCACACCCTATTGTGGGCATTTAATTTGCTTCGTGTGAAATTTAAGAACCCGTCTTGTTGTCATTAAAAGTTTAAAATAAGTTGATTTAAGTGGAAAACTACGCATAGAGAGAGACGCATATTATGTTTCAAAAAGACAAGAATATTCGCAAAATACCCCAATCCGTAGAATGTTCACACAAAAAAATTTTGAATGCGATCAAGCATTTCCAAAAATATAAACATTTCGCGAATATAAAATGTTCTAGGGCCAAAACGGGAAGATCCTTAAATATACTACACACACTCAATGATCCTGTCGCGACTTCAATACAAATAAGAGCCGAAATGAAACGGTATTATGGTGCAAATTATGGCAAGTAGAACTATTAGACAACAACTTTTAGAAAACAACCTCCGCGGAGGTCAAAGTTTGAAAAAAAACCCGAAAGTGTAGCGTGCCAACCAAAAAAAAAACGAAGCGATATGAGTTCGCTATGAGCCATATTGGCTCTTCACCATCCATTTGGAATTCTTTGATTTGGAGTGACGAATTGAAGTTCAATTTGTGTGGGCTTGATGGCAAAACTTATGTACGATGTCCTTCTAACAAAGAGTTGGGGTCCAAGGTACGCCAGAAAGACGGCGAAGTTCGATGGCAGCAGTGTTTTGGTATGGGGTTGTTTTAGCATACACGTGGTCGGACCCATTGTTCAAATAAATGGCAAGTAAATGGATTAGTTTGTCAAAATTTGTTGTCGGGACACCTCGTACCATATCTGAATAACTTGTCATTATCTGTTTTCCAGCAAGACAACGCGCTATGCTATAAGTCGATAATAGTAAAACGGTGTTTCGAAGATCTGACTATACAAGTCATGGACTGACTTGCCCAAAGCCTAGACTGAAATCTAATCGAAAACTTATGGGCAATTATTAAACAAAAAGTGTTATGGCACTGAATTCGAAGACTGTACAATTTATTATTTATTTATTTGTATGAAAAGTCTTTGAATACACAAATTCTTACAGACTAAATTTAGCTAATGTACAATAGTAATTACAATGAAAAAAGACCTGAGGTGATTCATTAAGGTGCCATGCGGCCACACAAGATCAGCACCTGTAGAATTTAAGAACAAATTTATATCACCACTTGCATTAGAAATAGGAGCATTCATACCATAATTGGTTTTCAAGAAACCAATTTTTAGGGTTTCGAATTGTCGGAGATTCTTGTAAGGAACATTGTACTGAATTTTACAAAAAGGAAAGAACAATCAATAGTCCCAGTAATGATACTAATAAGAAATGAACACGATGAAATGGATCTTCTGCTTTCTAGGGGTTTTAAGTCAATCAACAAACATCGAGATCGGTACATTGGTAAAGGTTCTGAAAAGTTTAAGTATCGGAGCGCAAATCGTAGAAAAGCTTTTTGAACTCTCTCAAACTGATTAAAGAGACCTATTTGGTAGGGCCTTCAAACAACAGCGGCATACTCTAACCTCGATCTGACAAAAGCACAATATATGACCTGGTCTACGGAAAGGGGGCTTAGGTGTCAAAAAATCAATTTTCACTTTTTAGTTGATTCGGATGGAAGATGAGATGCTTTTTCACGTGGTAGAATCCAAAAAGTCATAACTTGTTTGAAAATTCCCTAAAAATGTACATAGAGAAAGAAGAGTAAAAATACGAAAAAATATAATTTTTTTGTAATGAACAAAATACATTGAATTATAAGCTATAAAGGCATGATTATACACTAGAAAAACGTATTATGGGCCAAAAATAATAATGCTGAGTAGTTATTTTTCTTTGTTGTCGTTTTCCTTGAGATCTTTTTACGTGTTGATCCTCGTCTGGTTTGAGAACATCTTCACTAGTTTTTGCCTTCCGTTTCTTCGATGGCAAATCTTTCGGCAATGGAGCCACAATATCTACTTTAGATATATCCGAAACTAAGCTGCGAAGATTGTGATAGATGTACCACTGACGTTCCAAAGATAAACCGGCTGGTTGTATAACTTTCGGCATTTCAGGATCGATAGGTTTTAACAGAAGCTTAAATGACTGCACTTCTTCACTGTCTGCGAATTTCTTTGTTTTTACACAATCTGTAGAGATTATGAAATGATGGAATTGCGTTATTCCAACAAGTGACTTGTACAGTGGTTTAAAATAGCTGTCCCATTCATACCAGACGACTTTTTCAGGCGATACAGCTTTATTATAACCCCCAGGTGATGATGCCTCGACACACTGCAGTAAATCTGCATACGTGTCGATGTTACTGACAGCATACTTACTTTTGAAAATACCGAAGTAACGATCAGGCGCGAACTTAGTGTGCCCTGTAAGTAGAAAATTGAATAAAATAGTTTTGTTAAGACCCCGAGCCAAACGCCATTGCAGATATGATAGCACAGTGTTTTTCTTATTCTGCCCAACACAATTGTCACAGAAAAGAACGAGTGTTTCAATGTCTTTATAGTAGGTTTCCAGGTGATAATGCAGGATGCTCACAACACAGTTCGGTCCTTTACCAACGTCATCTTTTTCGTCTATCATGTAATTGTACTGTAAAAAAAAAATTATAAGTAAGATCCTGTAAAGGCGAGCAATTTGAGTTCCTATGATTCAGTTTGAAATTCTAACCTGAACTTTTTGTTTTTCGTCTGTAATTCCGAAGACTCCGCACCTCTTGGTTGCTTTGAAGTATGCTGTACCAGGTTGTTGTGGACTGACAGGGTAGTGAACGGTTTGGGCAAAATCAAATGACAGAACGACTGCTGTAGGGTCAGTATTTCTACACCAACTTTGATAATATTCTCGTTGATTTCGGGCTCGGTGGACGTGATCAAGAAATTGATTAAGCTTCTGTTCGCGTTCAATGTCAGTAACACCTTTGGCTTGCGCAATCGATATTGCGTTTCCTATTAAAAGAAAAAATTCTGAATTTAATCACAACGTTTGATACAACTATAAAATGAGCAAATAATGAGCTACTTACCACGGCAGACATCGCAGAGATCATCCGCTGGTTTCATAACTGTAACGTAGGGTATGTATTTGGACCATAACCGTCGAAAACTGCGATTACTCATCTTCAATTCGTCATCACTGAGTGAAGAAATGTATTTTCGATAAATTGAGGACTTCGTCTCGCTGGATGGCAGTTTCATTATCCGAAAATCCTTAAATTTTGGGAGTCGTCCGGGCAGTGGAAGAGCCATTAAATCGGCTATTGACTCGATAACAGCTTTTTCGAAGTCAGCCGGTTTAAATGACTTTGGATGTGTACTCGGTTTATTTGCCAGTCCGTGTTGGCGCACTGTTACACCCTGTGCGGCAAAATGACGTACTAAATGTTCGTAACGCTTCTTCCCACACGCATGTACAAAAAGGAAAAACGAACGACAAACAGGTACTCTGTAGAAGGTAAATGTAATTTTATGCCTCATAACTTCTGTATCCTGTCTCTGTCCATATTTCTTCCGCCCAGCAAGCTTTGCGTATACACTTTCTAGCTTTTCGTTACTCATAACTCCAGCTTCGATGTGACTTAGTATCACTAAATCAAGTTCATTTTTCGACATCTCTAAACAATTGTTCCGCGTACTCTCGATCATTTCCCGTGGTATCAGTGTATGGCATTTATTATTACAACAATCTTTTGACAGAAATTTTGTTACCAGCTCCTCCTCCCTTACTTCAACAACAGACAGGTCAATCTTAACAAAAGTTTGTTCGGTATCATCTTCTGCCTGAGATACACATACTTCGTCTTCATCATAATCGCTCTCTTCATTGTTTTCATCATCCTTTTCATGGAAATTTTGTCCGTATACGGCACTGAACTCCTCATCAACACTCATGTTTCATTTCATGCGAAATGCGAAGACGATAATCAACAGAAGCACTTACACAAATGTGATAACAGAACATCCGGAAAGAGAGACGAATGAAAACAAGACAACAGCAGCTGCGCAGTATTAGAGTAAACGTCACTTCTTCAGTGTTACTTTTTTAAATGTTCCACACTAGCAACTTACACGATGAACTATAATAATATTCCGACCAAAAACAACACTTACTGGACGTCCTTGAAGCCTCTGGAATGGAGAACAATTAATTAGATAACGAGAAACTGACGACACGAGTTGTTTATTTTTAACAGCTGTTTCCCAGAAAACTAGTTTTCGCTCGTTAGCTCCCTTTTCGTAGACCAGGTCACATATAATGTTTTGAGAGTATGTGGGTTAGAGAATGCAGAGCATTTTCGACGTACAAATGCTAGCATCGAGTATGACCGTGCCATGACGTTGGTTAATATGACTAGTGAAATTTAACTTACAATCGAAAATAACGCCAAAATCTTTAGTTTCGTCAACGGATTTCAAAGGAAAGCCAGCAATGCTATACGAAGTGTGCAAAATAGTAGCCGATTTAGCAAAAGTTATGTGAAAACATTTGCTTATGTTTAGCGATAAACGACTTAAATAACACCAATTGTGTACCTTATGTAGGTCGGATTGCAACCTTTCAGAATCTTGAATGCTGTTAATAATCGCAAACATATTAAAGTCATCAGCATACAGCAAGTTTTCAGCAAACGAAAAGCATGAACCTATATCATTAATAAAGAGATTGAATAAGAGGGGACCTAGAATGCTCCCCTGCAGGACACCAGAGGTTGCAATAAACGAACGGGATGTGGCATTATCAACGGCAACAACGCAGCGTCTATTGGACAAATATGACTTGATCCACGACAAAAACACGGAGTGAAAACCCATTGACGCAAGTTTCAACAAGAGTATTTGGTGGGATAGTTTGTCAAACGCCTTAGAGAAATCCGTGTAAAATGCGTCAGCTTGTGATCTTTTTTGGAAAGCGGAAATGCAGTATTCACTGAAAATGGACAAAATAGTGACAGTGGAGTGACTCGCAACAAAGCCATGCTGATTATTGGAAATAAGGCTTTTGACCGCAAAATATAACTTTCCATTCACAATTATCTCAAAAAGTTTTGACACAGACGAGAGCTTCGAAATCGGCCTATAATTGTGAACATCGTTTTTGTTTCCACACTTAAATATAGGGGAAACGGATGTCAACTTCCTTTCATCCACAAAGATACCAGAGGCTAATGATTTATTGAAAATAATTGAAAGAGGTTCGGCAAAGCACAAAAGATTGCTGAAAGGCCACTCGAGTCAGTTTTAGACGTAGGCTTGAGTTTACAAATGCCATTGATGACGTCGGTCACAGATAAGCGCAAAGATCCAAAATTTATCGAAGAATTGCTCCGAGAAGGAAGACTAGTATTCAAGTCAATGTCGGACTCAAAATTAGAGCAAAAAAAAATCAGCAAATAAAATAGCAGAATCAATAGCAGAATTTGCACATTTACCATTAAAAAATGTATTAATTGGCACCGTCGAACAAGACTTGTTTTGATTTGATGAACTGCCAAAAGGCCTTCGAGTTCGAAATGATATTGTTTTCAAAATTCAGAATATAGTTCCTGTATAAGAACTTATTCAAACAGTCAGATTCCTTTGAGTAATACTGAAATTTAGAATAATGCACTGGATCACCAGTCTTTTTATACAAATTGGCAAAATTTGTGCTTCAAATTCTTCAGATGCTTTACCCGTTTAGTATGCCAAGGTGTCTTATACAATTTCTTTTTACAAATCGGAACGTGCTTCAAACACAATTCAAAAAGCCTAGTTTTAAAGTAATGAAAACATGAGATAACATCACTATCACGGAAGACATCACACCAATCGATATTTAACAAAATTTCGTTAAATGTAGAGGCACATCAGCAAACTTATGAACCGTTATCGCGCAGGAATGGCAGAACATTCCGAAGGATACGTGTGATGTTCTGCAGTAATTCCCAAAAAGGATATCCGTCTAAATATTGAATAAGATACAACTTGTATTCCAAAATTTCTAAAATTAATCAAATTTTTATCTCTTCTTTTCTTTTAGATACGTTGACAGGTTGATGAAGCTTTTCTTTTTCTTTTTTACTTAGGTTAGGTTACTGTGGTAGTTCCCCAAAGGGAACTCACTTAGACATAGTAAGAGTCCGTTGTGATACCACCTAAATTTATGAACGGTAACGTGAATCGGAAAGTCAGGAAAGATTAACCTGAGAAACGTTGCGTGCCCCGAATGAAGTCACGCAAATTACCAATCTCCACTCCAAAAAGGTCTTCTGGAGAGCTAAAGAAGTACGAGCCCAGGTACTTGAACCTCAGTCTCGCAAATGCAGGGCAGCTGAGCAGAAAATGACAAGATGAATCCACCTCATCCTCCTCCATACAGCTGCGGCAGAAAGGGTCAGAGACTATTTTCAGCCTAACCGCGTGAATGCCCAACGGACAATGCCCAGTCAAAACACCAACCAGGGTCGAGAGTTGTCGCTTAGTAAGCGACATCAGCTTTTTTACTTAAACGGTATATAAATTTTGTGTAAACTTTCATTCTTCCTTATACTCATTCATAAGATTTCTAATTTCCAAAATGACGTTTAGATATGTCTAAATAAATGAATTTGTGAATCAAAATCGAAATTGTTTTGTTATTTACAATCTGTATATATTCCATTCGATACCCCTTAGACTTCCGCAACAGGAGGTGTTTAAACATCAGCCTCAATTCTTACGTAGTACCTAATCCAAACATATTTAATATGAGTTATTATTATTAGTAAGGATTCACAAAGTCTTCACGTGTTTAAGTATTTTTATAAGTGAATAGCAATTAATAAAAACTTTGCATATCTTGAAATATTGAAATTAATTTCTCGCGTTAACTGTAATAAATTATGTGCATAGCTCCGTCCTGCAGCATAGAGAAAACGTTAAGCGTGACAAATCGCTGTTGCTATCTTCGCTTTGCTCCTCATAAATCAAGTGAATAAATTAGACTTTTGGATTCCGTGAATATATATAAATTTGTCGCTTCAAATTAAGTATATACTCTTATTTTTTAATTTTCACAAAAGCGTCTGGCAAAATTAACATAAACTACGAAAATGTGGCTATCACCAAAAAAGCGCCAATTAGATACAAATTCTGTTCTTTTTCTTTCTTGGGTTATTGTTTTTGGTGGCATAATAAAATCAAATCACCGAAAGTGGCAAATTAATTCACACAATTTGACGCAATTTAAAATGCACAACTCACACACGCACGCATGCACAGTGGACTTGACGACTGGCACAGTTGGCCAACCAATCGAGCAGTAAACTGGGGTATTGGTGTAACAGAACGCAAATTAAAATCACCCGATTTACTCGGTTTACTTGTGGCGGAAATTCGAAAAGCAAAAATAGCTTATGAAAAAATTAAAATGCAAATTAATAAACAAAAAAAAAACTATACAAATAAAACAAGCGCATTTGATAGGCATGCGAAATGTGTCAATCTATTTAGCGGCCTTTTTCGGGAGGGGGCACCAGATGTGAAATTAACATAAAAAAACTACAAACGTAAGTATTTAGATTCAGGGCGAAAGCGAGTCATAAATACATCACAACCAGTATCAATTATTTAGAAAGAACGGGTCAAAAACGGAATTCGAAGTAGGTGTTAATTTTATTAAATTTTATTCATTTTCGAAACGGGCAGGAAAGGAAAAGAAATTCAATTTGTCAAATAACAAGTTTGGTAGAATTTGAAAAAAAAGCAAGGAGCTTTCTATATTAGTTATGAAAATATTGGTTTTATGTGATTTGTGCGGTAGAAGGGTTTGGCGGTTTTCCGATTGCTATAAATTTGAAAAACTTACTGACTGAGTTTAAATATACCTAGGATATCGATTTTCTTTAAGCTTAATAAAATGATTTCGGGGATATAGCCACTTCCATTCTTCAGACTAATGAATTTTACGCATTTCCCTCCCTAATGGATTTAGTCCTTGTGTCTGTCTGGTACAAATCTGCTAACTTACGGAAACTTAACATTGAGCTCGATAATTGCAATATTCAGTGATGGCAATACAACATAATGTAAAAATTTATACGCTAGGGGGCGCAGGAGTTAAGATATTTGTAAAAATTACATTTGCGGTCCGATATGATTGAAATTCCAAACATTTCTTACTTAAACAAAAATTTGTGATGAGCATCTACGAAATGTGTAAACGATCGAGAGAAACGTCATCGTTCCAAAACTGTAATCGAGTCAATAATCGATTGTTGAGTCGCAATGATTTTCGATAGTTTCGAGTCAACTGACTCGTTGTTTTTATTTTCATTACTTTACATTACACTAAAAGACGCCATTTTATATGCTCTTTATAAAAAGAAAATTTGGAATAATATCCATGGAAGGCCGTATACTACAATTGATCTCATTTTCGTTTCTTCTACATATAATAGCATGTATTAATTTCAATGATTCCATTTTTCCTTAAAAGAAAAAATATGTATTTAATATACGAACGCAATTGTTATGGGCCATAAGTGAAACAGAGATATTTCTGCCGATGTTTTGGTTACACATTTTTTGATGGGGAATCGCTCCGAGATTTTCTAACAATCGCTGGCCAGCAGCGAGTCCTAGACGTTTCGGTCGATTGTTTCGACTATTAGCTAACAAAAACTTACTAACTGCAGGGTGGTAAAGATATCTGGCTCACATGAAAAATTGATCTGCTTAAACTCAAAAAACATTTCATTTCTGGATCTCTTAAAAAGTCGTAATTTTTTCTTCAAATCGCTATATTTTCTTCTGATTGCGTAAAAGTCCATTCAAATTAATAAAACCCTATGCATTTTATGTGTTAAAACAACTATGAAAATCAGAAATCACAATCGTATGATATCGGTGGGTGAGAAAGGAGGAGATATGTATTATTCATAGAAATAAAAGAGAAACCGAAATATGGGAGAGCGAAGAGCTTGAGGTGCTAGCCGGTCCGCCCAATCCACAAGAAGGGTTATCCTGCAATATGCGTAAATTAATCCAAAATCAGCCTGCTTAACATTTCATATAAGGTTATATCGAACTTATTGTGCAGAAGCCTAAAGCCCAAAAGTCAACGAACCGATTGGACCTTATCACGGACCTTGGACGTCTACCATCGATCAGATATTGACGAAAGGTCAACTGCTGGAAAATACCTGTGAGAAGCGGATTGATGCATCTATCGGTATATAATTTTTCGCATATTTGCAACATCTTACCAAAGTATCTGGTTTGAAAGCTTAGATTTTTATAGCTATTGCCTTTCGCAATACAAAAGTTAAAAATTGATTATTCAAAATCGGGTTATGGTATGCCTTTTTATAGCTATCTTCGGTACCTTCGCTCTTCCAAGGTCGCCACATATGAAGAAAGCCATTTGAAGTGAAAAGAACGTGTAAATTAAGAAAATTCGAAATCTAAGATATTTTGAGTTGAAGTATTAAAAAAAAAACCAAATAACGATGGAAACGACGGAAGCGCCTGAAAAAGGCATGTTTTCCAGCATTCGTATTTGCATTTAAATTTATAATAACTGTGGACCGCCCAGAACCAGTTCTTGTAAGCAGGTTTCAATTTCTTCAGAAAGCTTAAAAGCTTAAAAACTTGTTTATATAATTTTCACTTTTTCCCCCTCTCTCTTTAAATATCATATTAAGTTACGTTTAACAAGTCTATTAATAAAAATGTTTGCCTTGTCGCTACAGATATTAATGTTACATCGATAATTTTCGATTAAAGCTCTAATCTAATTTGAATAAATCTTCATCCGTTATTCCATCTGGTTATCCAATCAATACGAATTAGTGTGAAAAGTTTGCCAAAGAAAGCGTCAAATGAAAATGCAAATAGTTATTTTAAAATGAGCTATTTGTGGTACAATGTTTCTGTAAGAAGGGTGTATAAATTGCAGGAGGAGTATGGACAAGGGATACAAAATTTTATTGTAATTATTATTCGAAAAATATGTAATAAAAATAAGTTTCTCATTTCTCCATTTGACGTTTTTGATTTACAATTAGCTACTCTTATTTCCAATTGATGCTTTCGAATTTATAATTAGAAATGGTTTTGAACTACAAACAAATTTTTTTTTTACTTCTACAGTAATTTCAAAATTTCAAAAGCAATAAAGCCGATATTTTCAATATACACTTTTATATTAATTGACATAATCTACACTATTTTTTGTTTTTTTTTAAACTTTTATTTTCTAATAAACTCGATTCTAACATTCGCGTTCTTGAATAACTCCGAGTTGAATCAAAATTCTTTAGTGGAAGTCATAAAAAATATAAAATTTCATTAATAATTTGTACAATTTTTTTTTATTAAGCTTGAGCCGCCTTAATGAGGTTAATCGCACAGTAATTTTGCAAGCGCTGATCTACCACATTCATAAATACAGTCGAAGTATAGTGTGTGGCATAGTAATACACATTTGCCATATTGCTTTGTTGAATTTGATGTCCATTGGGAGCTGAAAATGGTATTCACATATGACGGCAATGTTTTTCTCTATACTTTATGTAGAAATAAATAGCACTGGCCTAATTTATATTAAACCGTTATTAGTAGCAAACACACCGATTCAATATAAAACATTCAATAGAGAATACTTTGCGCCAAATTAGTTAGATATTAGCTATATGCCAGAATCTATAGTAGGCCATTTTCAGAATTTTTGTGTATAGATATACAAATATATGTGTGTGTGTGGGTGTATATGTGTATACCCATATACACATACATATATGAATGATAGACCATTGTAAGTAGATTTATCATGAAGCAAAAATTCCTTTTGACCTATCATTTTTCATTTGCTGTTGTTTTTGTATTTTCACAGCATTGATCGATTCCTAATTTTGTAGGTACACATTTCTTTCATGTGTTTATTTTATTTTATGTATGTTTTTTTTTTGTGTGTTTTTTGATAGATATTCTCTCATAGATATCTTCCGATTTGTTTCAAATTTTTCTCCAAGCTTCTTTTACCTTTTTTTTTGCTTCATACAACTATAACGTGTTATAATAAACAAACAAAAAAATAAAAATCAACAAAAGAATAATAATAAATTTCTTGTTCATACGCGTACCACGCTTCACACACTTGCGTCCGCTCGCATAACAGTAAATACCGTTGTTATATAAATCATTTTTTACGACATTAATAAGAGCACAACTGGTTTACGATGGCGTTAAAATGCGCACAGATTGTGAACGTCTATCTGAGCTAGCCATGGTCAGTGACCGAATTTGCAGAAAGTCGACTAGCCATTAAGTACAGTGAACAAAATAAAATCTTGCATTTTAGATTTGCAATTAAATATTAGAACTGTGGCTTAAAATCGACTATCCAAATATTCTACTAGAGTTGATTAGCAATTTTGATAGTTGATAATCGAATATCAAGTATTCGAGTAACCGTTCACTTTCGACTAACCGACTTGATGGTGTCGAGTAGTCTAAAAACCGACTAAGTAACCGAAATTATTCAATTAATATTTCTATAGGGGCTTCTTCATTATAGTGGAAAACGAGATTTTTCACTAAGCTTAAAATATGTAATAATTTATTGATAGAAAACAACTAATCGAAATATCGAAAATGAACGGTTAGCCAACTTGTTGTTTTTGTTGTTGTTGTTGTAATAGCATAAAATTTGTGGAAGGCTGCTGAAGTAACAGTCCTTGGCCGAAAATAACTCCGGGTTGTTCCGGTATCGTACAAGCGACTCTCGTGGGAACGTATAAAATTTGTTGTTTCCGGTCGGTGAGTCGAAAAAGTCGAACGGAAACGGCTAGTCGATTATTTGAAAGCGACTATTTTTTAAACAACTTTTGCTAGTGCATTGCTGGATAGGCGCTCTAGTAAACGAGAGCTCTTGTAAAAGTCTCCACAACTAACATAATTAGCGTATTGAAAAAAAGTGAATGAGAGTACAGATATTTATTTTTCGCGCAAAAACAAAACTGGAGCACTTTAGAAAATCTGATTTGAACCCTTTAATTTTGCCTTCCACTAATTTGCTTGTTTATTTTTTGTTAATATAGTAATAAAAGTATAATTAGGAGTTTACATCAAAAAGCTTTAGGTGAACTTCTAGATGTTGTTTCATAAATTGAGTGAGATAATTTTTTTTCTCTTCGCTCCAAATGCAGCAATTTTACGTACTGATATATCTTAAATGTTCTAGATTGAACAAACGTAGCGCATTCGAACATTCTTGAATTGAATTATTATTATCGAAAATTAAATAAGAAGCCACCGTTTAACTGTTATCGGGTACCAATGTAGTATGATGCCAATTTTTTTTTTATTTAAAAGATATTTTCATGACATTTAATATTTAAAAACGATTTCTGGCATTTGTCCGCCAAGACTAGCTTTGGTGAATCGGATGCGTTCAATCCAATTTTCTTTGCGCAAAATTTCCCATGTTGTGAATGGACAAAGTCCAACTTGTTGAGCACGGCGGCGAATAGACGCACAGCATCAATATTTTCTTCTGTACGTACAATTCTTTGTCTTGTTGTTGGTTTTTCATCGAGTAGAGTAAATGTTGTTCGAAATATATCAACAGTTCTGATGTTCGATTATGTGGACCATAAAATTCACAAAGTGGCGAACATAACACCTTAACATTTTTAAAGTAAATTTCCACAATTTGTAAACGTTGTTCCGCCGTCATTCTTTCCATGATGATTGGTCAATGCTTACTGAACAGAAATGTCGAAACGAAATGTCATTTACCAGCTGCCAAGTGACAGCTATCCCTATCGAAAGTTCTATCAGTCTAAAAAAAAAACCCATTATTAGGTATACCCCTTAACAACCGAAGTGTTTCAATAGTTTCAGGACAATTCTCTTGTAAGATTCTTTTAATTATTTACATATTGAGCAGTTCCATAAGAAAAGGAAAGAGTGGATCATAGATTGTGCTTAAACTTTTTTAGTTTTGTGGTACTTGGGGTGTTAAATAGTTTTGCTAATTAATTTATATTTTTTTTTTTTTGCAAGATATTCGCGTTTGAAAATTTTGAATTTGAAAAAATTACTTTTTTTGAACATTTGTGTCTCAAGAACTATTAGTCCTACAAAAAAGGCATTTAGGCAAAATTTTTGGAAAATGTTGCAATTTTTTTTTAAAGAAATAAATTTAAAAGAATATTCTTTTTTTTTTTAGATTTTATTTTAACACTCGTTTTTGCTAGTTCAGAATTGCTGCTGGAGCATCATGGATTTTCGCAAAAAAAATTTTGTCATACAATTTGAACTCTCCTTAAAATATACTGAAATTTTCAGGGAGTTGTTTAAAAACAAAGCTGGTTGTTTGAAAATGTCTAACTCTATCATTATCAGTTTGGATTTTGAACGTTTCTCATGTAAGTTTGTGATTTTCCTCTGATTTTATGTTTTAAATATGCCAACTGAAAATATTTGCTGCCATACTTTTAAACTTCCTCAACATAACTGGATAAGGAAAAATATCGCGAAAACAGCAGCGTATTTTATTTACGAAAATTCGTGCTCACTAAACATAGAAAGCTATTAGTTGTTTAAAAAAGTTAGATGCAAGCTTTGTTGTTTCGCTATGTTAATGTTAGTGAACGATGGCTAAACAAATGTTTTGCATTTCAAAGAGACATATTTTTTTTTTATATATCTATAAATTTAATCTGAGAAGAAAGCTAATCAAATTTCACAGAAAATAATTTTTTATAAGATTTACCCATCTAACGACTTTCCAAACTTTTTTGAAGTAAGTGCTAAAAGGGAATTTTTGAGTAGGAGCATATGTATTAAAATGTTCCAGGGAAATATTTGTATGTCTTAATCTTTCATTCCGTTTAGACATATAGTTCAAACATATTTTCCGCTTTTATGAAAATGGCTTTGACCATAGTAAGACTTAAGAAAAACCCCCCGGCTATCATCAGCCATTTTAGACAAGCCGTGAGCAGAAATCTAAATAAACGTAAACAAAACAGCTGATTGAAGGTTGCACAGGAACTGAGTAAATTTTCGGAATAAAATTCTGCAAAAGACATTCCCTACAAATTTTGACATTTCTTTTGCGAGGGTTCAAAATTGTACAGCGTGCCCAGTTTGAGAGGAGTTTGCGCCTTTAACAACTTTTTAATAAACAATAATATTGTAGTTTTTTAACGAAATAAAATATTTCGTATGCCTTCAATGGCAAAATGTAATAGATATATTGTTTTTGCACCGTTTTAATTTTTTCTGTGTATTTTTCTTTTCAAAATCCATATTTTACAATTTTTTTTATTTTATTCTGCTAACTTTTTTGGATCTTGACAAGTAAAACCGTAAAACCGTAGCGCCGAAGTTTTTCTTTTATTCACTATATGCATATATGTACATTTTAACATTAGACCTGTTCGTACCCCATATGAAAGGGAAAAAAAGTATAACTATCCATTCCAGTTTGACAGCTAACGTTGAGAGGATTTTTGGATAATCAAATTTTCGTCGTGTTTTGAAAACGGCCAAAGTGTAATATTCCTCATAACTATTTCATTTATTACTCGATTCGAAAATGTGTTGATATATCGTTGATAAAACTATTTTGAGTACTATACAACTTTAATCTTCTTAAAATTATAAATTTTAGTAAGCGATGTATGAATTTATTTCCTTGGAAACCTAGCAATAAAGTACTCAAATTTATTTTGTCAAACTGTAATGATGCGCATCGAGTTCAAATCACTCCCAGGCTTTTTATAGTCACTCTACTGATCACGATCTAAAGATCGCTAGATCACCGATTCTATAAAATATAATTTAACTAATAAATTAGATGGACGCATTTGATAACACAAGCTACCTTTAATTATTTCGTTAATTGTATCATCTACGTTAATGCACTGTAAACGTTTACAAATTTTCTTTATTACAAATTTTTCCGAAACAAAAGGTAACGGGAGGAAATTTTTTTCCACTGTTATTTTACTCAGAACCTATTTGATTAATAATATATTAATTATGGAATTTTTAACATGTGGTTTGTATGGGAGGTAGGCGTTAAATTAGGCCCCACGTCGCTAGTTAGCGACAGTTCGAATTGACCAAAGTCGTCTAGACTTTCATAGCGAAAATCAAGAAGATTGGTTAACGATAAATTTCTAATTCGGCATACGACATACAAACGTACCTCTATTGGTACAATAGAGGTCAAATAGCTAGTTAGGTTGCTGTAAGCCATATCGAAATAATCGTATCAGATACAGTCAATTCGCGCAAGTTACTCATACGCCTCCGCAAACCTGTGAATTGTTATTAAATAAAAGTTCATTAATTCGTAACATTGACATATCAAAATAATTTCGTTTTATTAAACACCCATCCTAATGAAACTAATAATCCAACGTTAAAGAACGAAAAGAATTACCTCATTAATGTTAACTCCTATTCTGATGAGTCTAACAAAACTGTGGCAATCTCATTTGTGATTACAAGTGCGATTCAAAATTCACTGTAGTTATTGGTAAATAATTTCAAAGAAATGTTTAAAGTCAATATGTATTTTTGTGCACCTAAATCCAGCTTTTGGCCATAGCTGGTATAATATTAGTAAAGCTAGAACGCATAAAAACAAGAGGATTCAAAACAAATGAGCCTAAATATATGTACCTCCATAATTCATTACTATTTTGTGATTCGAATGAATGCCGATTGTTAGGATGCTGATAGCGCTCTTTACAATAATGCTGTTATTTGTTACTAAAGTTTGGATTTTCTGCTAAACAAATAAGCCTAAAAATACGTACCATCATAATTCAATCCTTTTTCTTTGATATGCCATGTTGGGTATACCAGCCCACTTACAGCTTAACGTTAATCCTCGAATTTCTTTGCTTTATTGTTAATGACTTGATTACGTTTCGGTGTATAACGGAAGCAAAGTTATCCTATAATAACTTTAACTTTAAAGCTTTTATTTGTTTCAACTAAAATAATTATTATCTTTTGATAAACATTAAATTTAACACTACACTGCATTCTTGATTTAAAAGAAGTCGTTTGTCGGGGCGTATGAGTAACCTATTGGCATGTAAACCTTGGTATTCTGTTCCCGTTCCACATGAAATGTGGTGAAATGAAAATCCTACTTAAGTATATTTTAAATGTGAAAATTTCTAATTTTTTCAGGCCCAAACCGCAGGGTAAAATTGTACAAAATTTCGCATACAGAGATCCCATACCCTACGTGAACACATAGCCAATTAAATAAATGTAAATGTAGTCCGTTAGATGGACCCATTGAACCAATTTTTTTTAAAGAGAGTAGCAACCAAATATTGCAGTATGGGCATCAAACGACAGAGGATAAATATAGCTCAATTTCCCAAATATTTTGAAAGAAATGAAAATTAAGTTAAATTAAAATAATAAATGGCAATTCACATTATTAGTACCAAGCTAAAAGTTTTACAAAAACTTAATTTCAAAAATAATTTTGGAGAGGGTTGCCATCTATTTATAAAATTCATTCAAATTAAAATAAGTTAAATCAAATATTGAAATATGGGTTTCAAATAAAAATGTTTCAAGAAAGCATTTTTCTAACATACTTTTGTAAAGGGATGCCACCTGCATAAAACAGTAACTTTAATTAAATTATGAAGTTAAATCAAATATCACGTAAAGGGGCTTAAAGTAAGTTGGCCTAAAGAAACTTAATTGTGAAAATATATTTAAGGAGTGCTGTCACCTGTTTAAAAACATAATTTAATTAATATTTGTAAGGTTTCTGAAATATAAAAGTATTACACTGAAATGAAAAATTTTATACGAAAACGTGTTTGGTGAGGAGTGTCACCTCTTCAAAATACGGTTGATTTGATTTAATTGGTAAGGTAATTGAAATTCTACAATACTGGTGTCAAACGAAAAAAAGTTTATGGTAGCTCTCTTGGAGAAATATATTTCGTAGAGTACAAAATTTAAATTTAACTAAATTTATAAGAAAAATTAAAATTAAATACAAATAATGATATATTTTATGCATGCATTATCAAGTGTTTTTTTTAAATCTCTTCATAAAATAATAACCACGTTTCCAAAATTAAAGAAAGTCTAGTTAATATAAACCCTACTAATACTATAGATGTGAAAGTTTGTGTGTGAGCTCAAGGACAGTCTAAGGAAAGTATTTTGGCAAAAGAAAAGAAAAGTCAGGATACTTTCCTTATACTGGTCTTGAGCTCAAAAATTAATATTGTCGTTTAATAGAATCAGGCCAAAAAATACCTTTGGTGAAATTATTTATTTCCTTTTCTGTTATATTCGAATTTATAACGCCATGCGAGCGAAGCCGCAGGTGAAATCTGATCCATTTATAGTTCTCTGTTGTGAAATATAGAATCTTTTTAAGTTTGAATTATTTTGAATGCTACTAAATCGACCAGTATATTCCATAATATAATTTCCATGTAGTACATTTTTGAAAATGTAATAATCCTATTTAATAGTAGAAAAAATTCAATAAGAAATTGTACAAAATAAATAAGAAATTTAAAATGGGGAAACTCATGGAATGAATTTCCTTTTTTCGAGTAACCCTTGTTATTGTCTAGTACTGTTTGTTGGTTTTAAACGACTATACAGATGAACAGCTATACTGCAGTTAAACACAACCGATGTCGGAAATTTCGTGTAAATCCCAGATCTACTTTAATTTGAAAACACAAAGCATTTCCATAAGCCTTCATTGCAATGAAAAAACAATTAACCAATTTCTGGTATTTCATTTTCATATGTACGCAAAGGGTTTTCATTGATTTTATAAATACTAACAAATGTTACCAAAAAGTTGTATTTTATTACTCTTGCACGCATGGACAAGTGTATAAAAACTAAATCTACTTTTTGTTGGCCAAAAGGCATCAAATACACGCAGCTGCTGCCATAAATATAATGAAAATGGTACTTCCAACCAATATAAGGGCATACAGTAAAAATGTGTACCCAATAAGTAAGAGAAATTTTAATTTGCACATAAGATAACTAGCAAAATTTTTGAGTCGAACGATAAGTTAACTAGAGCTCGATAAGAGGGCAATTAGATAGAAACTAGCGAGTTAGCTAAGTACAAATTCATTTGTGAAACCATTTAAAGAGCTGGCTCAGAAGTTTATTAGAGAAATCTAATTTTCTCTAAACGAGAGGAATGTTTCTTATGGTTTGTTGGGTATGTAAGTGCCCACAAAACTACGAATGTGTGCTAATAAACTAAGCCTTGTACAGTACCGCCACCCTGCAGTAAAAATCCGAACTAATTAACCAAAAAAAAACTATTGGCTAAAGTTGAATGAAGTAACCAGTTTTAACATGATTCGAATTGTAGAATTTGAAATATTACTTATTAAAGTTGTATTCCTATTCTCGCTTGACTTACTTTAGTTTTATTTTCCTAGGCATATCTCATATTTTGGTATCCTGCTAGTCGTCAGTTGGGAGCCGGAAGGGTTTCACGTCCAGTGGTGCATGGAGGAGCGAAAAATGTGCTCTGCCTGAAGACCAGTGCTGCCATTTAACCCTTTTTCGGCTAAACCTAGCCTTTTCTCTTTTCGCCGAAAAATTTTAATTCAGCCTTTTTTATTTTTTTATTCAAATTACTTTGATTTTTTAGTCTTACCTCTTGTGCCGCAAAACAAATTTTTTTTAATTACTTAACGCATGAAAAATATAAACTCAACACTAAATAAATAAATGTCACCAAAATGCTATGGCAAAAAAGTAGGCTTATATGAGTAGGAAAATCTGCAATGCACTAAAGAATTTCGCGCTTGGCGAAAATTCTGTAGCTACTCTTTATAGTTTCGTTCTTAATTTTTTAATCTTACCCCTCACCAGTGCAGAAGTCGAAAACATTTATTGTGCTATGGCAATGTTAAAGCAAAATAAAGGAATACAATTAGTTTCTTTTTATCTTTCCAACAGGGTGAAAAGTTGAAATGAATAAAATTAGTGCTAAAATGTTAAGTTCAATCGCAATAGAAAAAGATCTCGTTCAAATGATGAACACTTCTAACTTTCTATGTAGAAAATTTCTAATGAAATCGTAAAAGGAATATAATATCTGAATTTCTGATTTATATGTTTAGCCTTAAACAAATTTTGATATAGCCTATTTCAGCCTTTTTACTTTGCACATTCTTCGCTTTTTAATCTTATTATTTTGCTGAAGATGTTTATAATCCACCACTTTATTTAGCATTATGCCCGCCTCAAGATGAAGTACGTAAAATAACACTTGAAGTAAAAAAAAAAATATTAATACAAAAAATCCATCAACGCAAAGCTTATACCGTGTTCACACGGTATATGAAAAGAAGTTGTTTCCAGGAGATGTTTTCGAATATTAAACATAACCTACCAGACAGCATGCCATTTTACTAACTGATTTTCGATGTTATTCCTCTATGTGTTTACCTTTTTCTACTTTAAGGCAATCCGGTAACCGAAATGTCCCCAGTGCTTCAAAATAGAAACTTCGCTCTGTGCACAAGAAGCAGTCTAGCTTTTTATAAATATTTCAGTTTCTCTACACCCCGATTCATTCTTATTATTGTGCTTATTCCTGTTTCTGAACTTGTAGAGTTGCTTAAGAAAACACAAAGAAAATTTAAATGTTTTCAAGATTATTATGATTGGTTCGTAATAAGGTTAGACAGTTTTAGCAGGGCGAAAATATAGACTTTCACTTTGTTTTCAGGGAATATCATGAATGCGTCATAAACAATTGGTTTTCGTAATCGTCTGAGCTTGGTATCTGTTTGGAATTATCTTAGTGACGATTGAATTCAAAACTACTTTCTGCAAGCCTTCAAAAAGAAAAAAACTGAGTACAGCATTTCACTTCTTCTTATTTTTTGAACAGAAATAAGTTTTGGAATCCAGACTGTAAGGTCCTTTTTCTTGAAGTTTTTTTTTTTTTTGAAAGCGCACCCTTTTTAGCCGCCTGTCTTCCGAAACTGCCTCCTCTTTATGTTTTCTTGCCATAATGAATCGCGGTCATCATAAATTGATTCTACATATAACAATGGAGTTCGTAGGAGAAAATTTTGATTTCCACCGGTGTCCTCGCTACTTTCGTCAGCGATTTTGTAACAGCTCGATGCACAGTTTTAAGCTTTTCGAATCTAAGTTTACTTTTTTTATCGCAGAATGTCTCTGAAACAAAAAGAAATAATTTACTTCTTTTTGGATGGGTAATGAAAAGTCCAGTAATTTAACGGCACTAAAATGTCGTATCTCCAACGATTCTAGTCTGTATCCGTGAGAAACTTTTTAAGCTTACTGCGTACTTGTAAAGACTGCTGAAATGAGTAGGTTAGGTTAGTTTTAAGTGGATGCTCCTAGGAGCTCACATAGAACCTCTGGGATCCATTGTGATAGCACAGTACAAACAGAACGTCGATTATTTGTCCTAATCAAAAAACGCTGCGTGCTTACAATGAAGCTACGGAGCTGATCAATCTCGACTCCCGATATGTCTACCGGAGAGTCTTAGTCTTCCATCTCCTCATCCTCCAAACAGCCCACGCAGTATGAGTTAGTGTTAATATTGAGGCGCACTGCCTGGATTCCCATTGGGCACTGGTCTGCTTAGATAATTTTAGAAGCTCCCATGACCTCCTTCTACATGTTCTAGGAGCTGCTCAGCGTTTGCCAAGCTGATCCTAAGCCCATTCGTTCAGAAGTAGCCGCCAGGTGGCCAGAGCAACCCGGAAAACTGCTTTGCTTAAGAGGTTTTTTTCAAGTCTCCCTTGCTTGGCTAACTAATCTGCTTCAGGTACCCAGATATATTTGATGGAGAAATACTCCGAAGCTCTCGAAAGAGACGTCCGCCAATTATTTCGATCGCATTGTTATTAAGTTCATAGCTCTGATTGCCGCTTGACCCTTTCAGAGGTCGCACTAGTAAACAACCATTCGGTTGCTTCCTTTATGGCGGCCACCTCTGCCTGGAACGCGCAACAGTGATCTGGTAGCCTAAACTTTTCAGCAGCATACTCCACCTCCAACCCTCTCATAAAGTTTCGGTCAAACCGCAAACATGGTCGATAGCCCTCAGGCCACAGATGGCACCCCTACCAAATCTCACTAGAGGGAATGCCGATACCAAAGTAACCCTTGATTCGTTGCGCTTGGAATGAAGTCAAATCTTGTATAATCCTCGAGTTACTATAGTCCAAGTGAAATTAGTCTCCAATATCCCGCAGTTGGACAGCGGCTTGGGCTGTCAGGATTTTTCCCACAGTATCTACTGGTGTCATATTCAGCATGACGTTTAGCGCTAGTGTAGGCATAGTCCGAAGGACGCCACTGATGCCAATAATAACCGATCTTTGCGCCCTTTTCAGCTTAGAGACCACCACAGTATTATTTACGGTACTCCACTAGACAAGAATCACATACCGGATATTGGTATTACTACCAACTCATATAACGCTTGCCGGTGACCACTCTACAACAATACAAGACAACCAGGATCTCGATATTATATTTCCTGGGAAGTTTGCTATGCAGTATTAAACCCAGATACTTAACCCTATCAGAAAGCACAAGCTCAGTGCCACCTAGCAAAGACTGGGAGACGCTCGAGTTTTGTCGCACTTCCAGTTAGTCCACAGACCCGACACCCACTGTTAACCGTATAGGTACCTAGATATCCTTGTATGAGCTCACACAATATATCCAAACATCTCACTCTTACAATGAGCGCCATGTCGTCCGCGTGCGGAATAGCTGAAAGGAATCAGAATTTCATTCATTTAAAACCAGTATATTTGTCTGCAGAGCAGACTCAGCAATTATGTACGCAGCTTTGAGCGTGGCACACCACATGACTCCTAAGTGTTTTAAATCAGGCAAGGATTATATAAACTTTTGACATCACCTTTTATTATTTTTTCCCTCCAGACATACGAAATACACTTTTCTGCGCAATAATCTTATACACCAGTTTATTATTCATACTTCAATCTCGTCACCTGCTTCCTCATGCGAGTGTGTATGTGTGTTGGTGTGTGTGTCTGTTATGGAGTAGTTGTGTTGTACATAGCAACTGCGCCATTCGCCTTGGAACTTCGAAGCAGACGTGCTATGTAAGTTCAGCTGTTGTGTGGCATTAGACGAAAAATTTTGCGACTTTGGTGAAAAAAAAAACAGCACAACACAAACAAACATTGACAATTAAAGCAACAATACAAGTGCGTGTGAGCAGATGTGTATGCAAGTGTATGTATGTGTGTGTGTGTATGTCTGTATGTGTGTGCAATTTAGCTTCCTTGTTAAAAATTTTGTAGCTTCTATGCATGCCTGGTATTTCGATTTTTATAGCTCCAAATTTCTATTCCTCGCATATTTCGGCAAGCGCATAAATGTGACTGCTGTTCGTAATTTTCAATTTCTTAAAAGTTTGACTATATCGACAGCCATGTGAAATTTTGGCGATAAAAGTAGCAACTTTCGTTGTAAGCATATGTTTATGGTATGTTTTGAGTTTGTTCAAACGAAAGCGAAGGCCAAGGCGAATCACATGTGTGTGTCGGAGAAAAAACAATATTAAATTTTTCACCAACTTTTGCCAACTAAAAACACATAAATTTTTTTGAAGTCATAGCACGCTTTCAGGCTATATTGAATTCGTCACAGTAGTAGTAGTAAAATATATAGCCTCCATGTTGGAAATATAACTACTTTACAACCAATTTAAAAAGTACTTTTTAACAAATCATAAGAGGTTGAAATTCTTTCTTTTCTCTTGGAAAAGATCATTAATTGGCACTGCAATATTTCAACTACTTTTAAATTCATTTTACGAAAAACAAAATCTTAAAAAAGAAAATTAAAATTTAGTGTTTTTCCAGCTGCAATAAAATGGTTTTAAGATATTTACTTATTTATTTATTATTTAGAGATTCAATCCTAATACAACAAGGGTCAGCCTTATAATTATTAGTGCCAGTCAAAATATATAACAATTTTCAAAAATATAATTTAAATAGATATTTCAAATTTAACCAAATAATGTTCAAGGAAAGCAAAAAAAAAATAAAATAAAATTACTTACCAATTACACTGCGGAACAAAATTTTGCGGTCGGAGATTTTTAAGTCGATTTAGGGTAATTTGGAGGCGCTGATTACGAAAATAATATCAGTTTTGTCGAACTGGCGCTAGTTTTTCAGATAAAGACTTTTAAATATTTCACGAAAAAATCTAATTAAAAATACCAATATGGATTTAAATTATATTTTTATTGCGCGCCTGTATAAAAATGATACAAAAATAAAAAAAATATATTCTTTTCATTAATTAATTAAAAAAAAAATTACAGAAAACTTTTTCTGTACTGTAGGACCTCCTATGATGTCGTTGCTCAGGGCAATCCCGTATTAAGTACCAGCAGTAGTCTGCCATCATGTGGTCGTCCCATCGACCTTGGTCTCTTTCATCCATTATATTTATGTACTGGTGGAACCGTTCACCTTGTTCCTCACTGTAATCGCCTAGGTTGTCCGGGAATTTTTCCAAATGACTATGCAAATAATGTAATTTAATGCTCATTTTAGCTCCTAGTTTTGTATAGTCTGGTGATTTATGATTTCCCAAAAAATTTTTGACTACATTAACAAAGCTCAGCCAGGCTTCAGATTCAATTTGTGACATATGGTTTAAGAATTCAGTGTCTTTTAGAAGGTGACGAATTTGAGGACCATCGAAGACCATCCTGCTTTTAATTTTTCCATACTAAGGACTGGTAATTTTTTGCACACATATTCGAAACAGTCACCTATCTTATCAAGAGCTTTGGTGAACTGTTTCATTAGCCCAAGCTTGATGTGAAGTGGTGGAAGCATGATTTTTTCTCGGCTTATCAGTTGGTCATGAACCACATTTGCTGTTCCTACCTCCATATTTTCTCTCACCGACCACTCCTTTCTAATCCAATGTTTATTTCTTGCCCGACTGTCCCATTAACATATAAAACAGGGGTATTTAGTATACCCACTTTGTTGGCCCAATAAAAAATTCACCATCTTCAAGTCCACGGAACTGGGGCATATAATTTTTTTTCATTAATTTCTTAAGTTTCGTTTATTTCAAGAACTAGAGCCAATCCAAAAAAAGTAAAAACACAGTTCGTAAGCCTGCTACTAATGTTAATAAAAACTATTAAAAAAACCATGACCGCAGGTTTTTTTTTAAATTTTTGTTACGCAGTGTTATTATTATCTGACTTTGCGCAAATATATCTCTGAAGGTCGCCCAAGAGAGTTCCAAAGTCGAGTCGCATGCATCATGACGTCAGTGTTTTGTATCTAGCAGCAAGAAGTTTAGAGTTTCTCACAGGTTTTGTGACAATTATTCTGAGAGCAAAGTACCAAGGTACTTTCGTGTAGTAGATTTTATGCAAAAGTAAGAGAGACCAAAACTGAATAAGCTTATCCAGGGGCATGGAATATACAAACTCATGAAACGTCTCTCTTGACTAAATTCTTAACTATCCAGAGGCGCGAGGCATTCCTTATAATTTACCAACCACTCCATTTATTTGACTATCCCTAGTTAAAGTTTTGTTGAAAATTATTCTAAGATTTTTGGCTGTCTGCACATAATTGATATCAATGCCGCGAAACAAGGAGTTTTGGAAAAGTCGAGGTATCGAGAGCTTTCTAGAAATAACAAGCACTTGAAACTTCTTAAGGTCAAGTAATAGTATATTTTTGGTTGGCTGTCTGCAAAAGTTTTCGTTGATTTTACGAGCCCAGTCTTATGCATCTATGAATCATTTTCATACAAATGAGAGCTCATATCCGTAATAACAGTAGGTAGATCAGTGATATACAGAGAAAAAAGAAGTGGACCGAGAATGGATCCTTGCGGAACTCCCCTCGCTTATTCTAAACCAGATGATTTCAGTGATCCGCCACAGACAATTTGAGATCTATTTTCAAAAAAAGAGGCAACTAACTTCAAAGAAGTAGATGAAACGCCGAACAATTTTGCGACTTTTACCAAAGAGATACTGTGATTAACTGCACCGAAAGCCTTTGGGTAGTCAAGCAGCGTAAGAAATTTGAACTTCTCCTCATCAATAGACTTACGAATATCTGCTATAACGTCGGCAAGTGTAGTTATACAATCATGTCGTCTTTGGAATCCAAATGCCGATTATGTAAAAGAGAGTAGAGAGAGTTTTCCAAAATTTTGGGTAGATGCATGTAGTTAGAATCGTGTTAAAATTGTGAGTAATGTACGAAAGCAGAACGGGCAGAACAAAGGCAAATAGGATGTATACCAAATACCCCAACAACATTTGACTTGATGTAGAAAAAACACTCAAAGACGTCGGACTGATTTACATAGGAATAACAGGAACTTACATCATCTCGTAGGTAACTGGCTAAATTTGTGGGAATGTTCGCGAATCGTAGTGCCGAAAAATTTATAAATTTTTGATTTATAAAGTCCAGATCATCCAGGGCATTATTATTTTTCACCTTACTTTTAACAAGGCCGATACTGTTTAATTTCAACAAAGAGGTATTCAACACAAATATCAACGCTCGATTTGGATTTCACAAAACATTGACTTCTTCACAAACATCGCTATTCCCCCTCCATGTCCCTGCCTGCCATGTCTAGAGTGTTTATACCTCTTGACTGTGAAGAGTTCGTCGCTAGAGTAGACCGATAGTGACAGCAAACGACGCCATATTTCTGGCTGAATGGCTTCGTCAATAAGCAAAATATGCGTTATTGGACAGGCAGCAATCCACACGTACTCCATGAGTCAACATTGCATTCCGAAAAATTTACGGTTTGGTGCGGTTTATAGGCCGGCGGCGTCATTGGGCCGTGCTTCTTCCGTGATGATCAAGACCGGCACGTTACTGTAAATAGGAATCGCTACCGCTCAATGATAAACGAATATTTTTGGCCCGAATTGGATGATATGGACTTGGACAATAAGTGGTTTCAACAGGATGGCGCCACAAGCCACACAGCGAATGTCACAATCGATTTATTGAAAACCAAGTTTGGTGAACCTGTTATCTCACGAAATGGCCCAGTCAATTGGCCGCCTCGGTCGTCCGATTTGACGCCGTTATACTATTTCCTGTGGGGCTACATACGTCAAGTCTATAGTCTATGCCAACAAGCCAGCGACGATTGATGAACTTCGTACGAATATCGAACGTGAAATTGCAGCAGTATCGGCCGATTTATGCTTGAAACCCGTCGAAAATTGGGTTCAGCGTCTGGACTTCTGCAAGCGTGCCCGTGGTGCCTATGTAAAAGAAATCGAGTTCCATACATAATGGCATCGAATGTACTTTCACAGGAATAAAGAATTCAGTTCATATCCAAAACCGTCTTTGTTTTATTTAAAAAAACTTTTGTAGCGTTCCTATTGAAAACCCCTGCATATGAAGTGAACCGCGTCTACATCGATGTGAGGTCTTTCAAAGTAATACCTAAACACATCCTACTCAGCCTTTGAGCAGCAATTATATAACTGTTTTTAAAACCGTGTCTTCTTTTGCATAGCACCCGTAACAATGCACAGCGACTCGTATTTTGGATATTCTCTCTTAGAATGGACTCAGTCAAACGCGTCATTTAAATAAAATGGCAAGTTATATAAAGTTAAAAAAGTCTAATTAGCAACGACTTTCAAACGTGTCCGTTTCCAATTATTAAAAAATATATATAGTCTAGTTTATAGTAAGTACATAATTATTACTTTTCATTTAAACAAACATACATTTTAATTTCAATTAAGTACAATTGCATTAAAAATAATTACACCACTATTTCGAGCATCAATTCTCGAAAGTATTGTGAGTGTCGATTTCTTTTTCAATTACACCGCTTTACAGGAAACAATTCAAGTACCTTCTGAACCCAAAAAAAACCTTTGATTGTATTTTGTATGGGAATGGGTTTGAGGTTTTTTTTCTGTATTACTTCATTAACAATTTTTTATAGCTTAGTTGTTAAGTGCAATCATTGCATATCTTGTTCGAATAAAAAAATTTATTTGCTTTTAAAGCCAAAAAACTTCTAGGGATTGGTGAAAAATATGCTCAATTCTTTTTTTAATTTTGTTTGAAAGTTTCTTTTAGAGTTTTTGCGACTTCTTTTAAATTTCTTAGAGTAATGTTAAAAAAAAAAAAATCTATATATAAAATATATTGGTATATATCTGCTATTTATTCACAAACTAAAAATTAATAAGACTAATTACATTTTTATGAAAATATACCTACAATTTATTGATAATAGATTTTACCACAGCAAAATTGTAATAATACACATAGCTACATATGTACATATATTACTTGTTGCAAATTAGATCATCATAATTAATTTAACATACATTTGTTTCAAATCAGTTGACTTGCAATCACTTTCTAAATTGGTTTGATTTTTTAGACTGTCTGCTTTTTTCCGACAGGGCGTTTAGGGACAATTTCATACCACAAGTGCGGTAATAAATTTTTGCAAACAATCGTGTTGAGGAATGTATCACTAAAATTAATTAATTAATTTACCCCCCCCCCCCCCCAAATGAGTTTTTTTTTTGCATTGTGTTACATCGACTAGTTATACGTTCGGTAAGTAATGACCTCTATACGAGCAATTAATTTGCGTAAATATGTAAGCAAAAAATTTTATTAATAATCAGATAAAGAAATATATATTTTTTTCATGCGATAGTTTTTAGTTGCGATAGCGCAAAATTAATATACTTTCTAGATGACGTTAATAGGATTTTGATATATAAATACATATCAATTACGATGGGGATAGAGATGAATGGAGGTAACGGTAATAATATTTTTTTAATACTTACGTTTACTTTTTTTCTGAAATTGTGTAATTTTCTCCCCATCGCGGTAATGTTGAAATAACGGTGCACTAGATTTATAAAGAATTCGTTTACCACTTACTTACAAATTATATTTGGGTCAATCACCTAAGTGAGGGTTTTCCTTCTTCTTCTATTTCTTCTTTACTCACTCATTCTCTATCTTTCACCTCGCCACTTTCAGTTTCGCTGAATTCCGCATACGCAATCTTGTATTCTATCATTGTTGGCTGGATATGTCGTGCCAATTTAAATAATCCACTTGATTTGGCAAAATTTCGCCATATAAAAATGTGACTTGAAATCTCGTCTCCGAGAAAAGTAGAAATTAATCCGCCTGTAATTTAGCTATGCAACTGCTTAAGCGATTTTGACTTTGACTTTTGATGTTACTTTCCTCGGCCAAGATTCGAACTCGGGACCCACCGAATGAATCGCGCACACGCTACATACTCGGCAACGGCGACCGCCCTCACAAACAGTCACACTACAGTGAAAAATCAAACACACCTAGTTGAATACTTTCGATGGTAGAGTCCCATCAGTTATATGCTTGTTCTATCTTCACCAAACGCCATGAGAATGTCAAAATTACTTGTTTTGTTGACATTTTCACTTTATATTTACGTTCGAATTCGTATATTCACGCTTTCTTTCTTCTGTTTGACTGTTCGCTTGAGGTATCATTATTTCTTATTTTCTCTGGCATTCACTCCACTCAAAAGCAAACACAAAAACACATGGAGCTCATATATTTGCAATAACGCTACCTACTTATGAATTGTAAACCATAAAGTCAAATTTAAGTATTATATAACTTTGGATATTTCAATAATGGAATGCTTTAGTAGCATATTTGGTGAGACATGCACATAGTTTCCGGTATATTGTGCTCCCAAGTCAAAATTCCTCATCAAGCGAGCTCCTACATCTCGACTCCAAACCTATAAATTTGCTCAGTGACGTGTCAAAGATGGATGAGAGGGCTGGTGCAAAATATATGAGCTTTGCAATATGATGGACAAATGACCTATCGTCTTTCAGGTCGAGATGGTGGCAATCTCGACCTGTGCTAGTCTGAACTTCAAAGGAGTTAAGGTTAGGCCATTAGGGACCTCTTCAAGTGAATGTTTACTTCGAAGATGGTAGAGGAAACCTTCAACTTCTGGCATGTAGGAATGTAGTTGTGCTATCCTGGGTATCATCCGTTTTCGTTGAAATTGATGGCAATACTTAATAGGACCTGAACCATTTCGCCGCGTTCGCTGGCAGTCCTCCAAATTAATTAAGTACTGAGTGGATAGACTTAGAGCGGAGTAAATACTAGGGCGACTTTTTTGGGGTAACCGACAGCTAAAGCTTAGTAGGTTAGCTATCGGGCCATCTCATAACTTAATTACACGGTTGAATTTGTGTACGGCGACAGGGAGATGAGACATCGGACCATAGCTTTTGTATATGCCCGACATTGGCCCGACGGAGATTAGGTTCTTGAACCATGCGTAATTGTTCTCCAAAATGGTGGGAATTCCTCTATCAATGACCTCCTAGCGTTCATTAGGAAAGCGGATGTTAGGATGTCATTCCGAGTGGTCGGGGTTGGGTCTTGCTGCCTCGGTTCTACCCTAGTACTTAACAGTCTGCTTATCTTTTGAAAATAGCTGCCGATCTTGCAGACCTTCTCATCGTCTTTGAATTTCGTTATCAAATGAAAGAGATTGAAAATACTAAATTATTATTTACGGAGAAGGTTGCTTACTGTTTAATAAGTTAAATATAAATTAATTCAAATGCATATTACTATTGTAAAAGTAATATGAAATAAAAGAGGATTATAAAAAATATTCTTGAAGAGGGTTGCCACCTATTTAAAAGTAATTAAATCAGTTTAACTCCGTTAAGATAACTGAAATGTTAATATACATATTACTATTTTCAATAATGTATACTACTATTTCTACTAATGCTACTACCTTTTTATTAACGATACTACTAATAACAACGACTATTTTTACAAATTTTTACTACTATTTCTACTAATGCTACTAATAAATACTACTACTATTTTAACTACTAATTACTAATAATAATAATAATTTCCACTGCTATCTTTACTAATTGATCTACTACTTACCACTACTATTTTCAATAATTTATACTACTATTTTTACTAATGCTACTACTAAAAACGACTACCATTTTTTTAATTAAACTACTAATTACCACTACTATTTTCAATAACTTATACTACTATTTCGATGAACGCTACTACTAATTACGAAATTTACTGCTAATTATTACTAGTATTTTTACTACTATTTACTAATAATAATTTCTACTGCTATTTTAACTTATTCTATTACAAATTTGCTACTACTATTTCTACTTATGCTATTAATTACTACTATTTTTACTACTTAGTAGTAGACCAAGTACTACTAACTACTAATACTACTTAGTACTACTAACCACAATTACTACTACTACTACTACTACCACTACTACTCCCATCTTAAACTCTCTCTCTCTCTCTATTTAAGAAGTCGGCAAATAAGTTTTACTTTTTGCTCGTGCTTTTAGGTGCACGAGTGTTTATTTTAGTTTGAAAAGTAGTCCCGGGTGGTTTTTAAATTATTAAGTATTAGTAAAGTATTTACATGATGTAGCCTTAAATTAAGGAGGTGAATATCTAAAGAATTAAAATATCTCACAAATTATAACACCATGCTTTTCATCAAGCTTTCATTTTCCAATGAATTTATTTTCACCATTTCTCATACTTTTAACAAGTTCAGTGGCAGTTGTCGAAAATCCGTCGACAAATGATACTCACGCCATATCACAAGCGCCATATTATCTACAATCTTCAAGTAAAAAACTTTTTTATTTATAAGTACCACAACCACTCAGACAAAGTGTGAAAGAAAAAAGCTAAGGCATTTTCAAATTTAAATTGTACAATACACATATTTACTTACAGAAATTTACTCACTCGTAGGTTATTCATAGCTAGCTACAAATAATGTTGATAAAACTTTTTAAATGTGAAACTTTGCAACACACAAGTAAAAAGTTGAGTATGTCATTAGGTCCATAAAGAAGTACATTTATCTAAATAAATATATGAACATAATAAATATGTACATATGTGCATATATACACATACACATACACACTTTGTTGTATAAGTGCCAAGTACTACCCTAGATTTATTCACAACAATTAGCATATAAAAACATTTTCAGACCTCAAGGCTTTCGCTCTTTTTGAAATGGAATGATAACCATTATAAATTGTTGCCAACAATCCCATATGAAAATTATGTGTAATTCAAAATATAAATATCACTTTAGCATCATAAGTATTGTATATTTTATTTGTATACCAAATTTATCATAAGCCCACAGCTTACTGTAAGTACTACATATTTACCTTTTCAAGCCTATCCTCACGCAGCTAAAGCCATTATTACCCATATCCAACTTTTCAGCAATACTCCTACGTAGTTTTCTTACCGAACATTGCCGATTGTTTATATTTACATATGTAGTGTTTGTTGACACAAAATAAATGTTAAGTACCGCGGACAGCGCAAAGGTATGTATGTTGTACTCCTCCTTTTAACCGGCATTAAATAATATTTTGCAATAAATTCTCAAACACACCGCAAACACATGTCTCGGCGCACATTTGTATCAGTCTGTGGAAAAACTCATAAGTTGTGTGGAATTATAACGGGTAGAAATAAACGAACACTACGTTGCTCAACGAGCACGCAGTTATGCGTATCGGGGCGGACAAGTGGCTCATCTGGTATTTGAATGAAAATTGTATGTGGAAACTTTGCAAATGTACATATACTTGGAAATGAAATTTAATATGTTCGTTTGTATATTTCGTATGGAATCGGCTAATGTTACCATAAAGTATGCAAACAAATCTACTTGCTTTAAGCCGGCGTGGTTCTAACTAAATAGTAGCTTTGAGTACCGAGCTTATACAGTGGTGAGCAAAACCAGTCGAACGTGGTTACAATAATAGCAAGGTTTTTTGTAGTACATTTTTTGATACCCTAACGCACTGGTGTCAAGGGTATTGTAACTTTGTTCACCTAACGGTTGTGTGTAACAGGATAGAGTAATCGAGATAGATATAGAAAATTCTTAGAATTAATAGCGAATTTTATTAAGCCATGTCTGTCTGTCCGTTCGTCCGTCCGTCCGCAATTCGGATCAAGGCCGTAGCCAGGATTTCATTTGGGGGGGGGGATTAACTAAAAAAAAACATTTCAAATTCAAATTACTTATGTACATATCTTTATTCAGGCTTTACAGTGATTATTTACATATAATACATACTTATACATCTTAAAAAATATATTAAAAAATCATAAAATAAAAAAACTAAAAATATTTCATTTAATTTCCTGTAAATTGTTAAAAACACATATTATATGTACTATATATGTATTTATAAAATTAAATTTAATCGGTGAGCTTTTTTCGCAGCAAATATGTCAATAACTTCTTTTGTTGGCACATTTATACGGCGATGAACCGACATCAATGCCAAACCATTTAATCTTTCCGTGCTTGTTGAGTTTCTGAGGTACGTCTTTAACCTCTTCATAGTTGAAAAAGATCGCTCGGAAGAGCATGTAGTAACTGGCAAAGTTACCAAAATTTTTAAAAGAAAATGCACATTTGGGAATAAATCTTTATTGCAGGCTTCAAGCGATTCTATTGCTGAATTAGGCATGTTTATTTCGGGTTCGTTGCGCCATTTTGTTTGCCAAAGCTGCAATTCAGACTTAATGTAATTGTCTTTTAAAAAATTTTCATAAAATGAAAAGGTGTTTTCGTTAAATACTGTGCCAGCCTTTACACACTCTTTTGGTAGCAATTTGTAAAGTTGTGTCCCTGTTACATTATGCTTTTCAAATCTTAGTTTTAATTGGTTAATGAAATCATCTAAAAGTGGAAGTAAAATGGTTATTCGGTAGTATTTTTTTGGATCTTTTTCAACTATGTTTGCGCGGTTTTGCTGTCGCCCAGTTATTCGAGGCAACGCTATTGTTTCACCCAGAAACTCAAGCAAGTTCTCAGCATCTTTAAAAATATCTACGAACTCTGTTTCTGGGTTTGTACGCATATTTTTAAAATTGTTTATAATGAGATCGACGTGCTGTACAGCAGCCGCTAAGTCGCATGAAGTTGTTTGAAGAGTTTTGCATAATGGTAAGGTATATGCAAATATCCAATTTAGGCAGCACAAGCTTATCACGAACTCGCTGGTTGATATTGATCTTATAAAAGAAGATGCTTTTGATGAAGTATCGCAATCGCTATTACCACTTAATTCTTCTAATGCACCAACAATCGCTTTAAAAATCTCTTTAAACCTCAGCAGCCCATCATGGTTTTCAACCCATCGGGTCTCGCACATTGCAGTTAATGTTCTCCATTTTGTTTCTGGCATATTTTGTTTAATATATTCTGTTAAACAATTTGTTCGTTTGGCGGAGGATTTGAAGAAAAGCCCTATTGATTTTATAATGCCAATTGCATTTCTGATGGGTTGAATTTGGCATGAGTGACACAAAGCTAAATTTAGCAAAAAAATCAAAAATCAAGCAAAAAAAGTACCGTACATTAAAATTTCATAAAAACAAAAACGATAAAGCAAGCGTGCCACAAAATATATGCTTACCTACAAGGTGTATCCATAGAAGGTGATAGCAAGATAACCTAAGCGAATCCGCTGTGTATTTTGTTTGTGTAATTTTGTGAGCACAATGTCAAAATCTGAATTCGCCCAGTATACTTATGTATTTTATTTGTGTAATTTTGCGAGCAAAATGTCAAAACTCTGTATTCGCCCTGGAGTGTCATGTCAAAATCTGGCATAGCAAATGTAGAAATTGAAAAGAAAACATTGACAAAATTTGAAAACAAATCAAAAAAATTAATGAAAAATCGTGTTTTTGTGTTGAATGGTCGGACCGGCATGTGTACCAATGGGAGTCGGTGGCTCTATGCAGCGAGGGCCTTCCATGGTCAATACCAGCGGGCCAATTGGGCCACTACTGTAGGAGGTGGAGGTATTACTCAAACTGCGCATACTCTGAGTGCTCCATTGTGAAACTCATGCACTCAGGTTGTGGGTCTGGTATTTTATGTGCTTCCCAATCAATATTTGGCATTTGGAAGTTTGTTACATCGACGGCCATTCTGAATTTAAAATAAAAGTAGCCTAACATCCTTTCTTTTGGATAAAAACATTACACGTTACCTGGGTTGTGAGTTGAATCCAGAATCAGATGCCAACATGCAGTTAGAGCTGGAACCACACACGGATTCTGCATATGGAACAGCTTTTGGTAGTAATCTAGCCATCTTTCCACCGCACACCTTATCCGCATCCAAGAAATGGTCTCCGCATATAAGGTCCTTACTCTCTAACTGTAGTTGGCACGACCTGGACCACACCAAACGAATCGATTCCTCTTTTGGAACCTGGAAAAACGGTCCAGTTTCGCGTTTCACTTTTTTTTTGCACAAGGCACACTTTCCCATTTTATTTTTAAATTTTTTTAGCTTTACTTCAATAAATATAATTTTTCAGCTCACAAATTTCACACAAATTTCACTTTTACTTTGATCGTATAAATAGAAATTAAAAATATAAACAAACAACAGAAGCGAATTGGGAAAGAAGAGCAAGCAATCAGCTGATTGGATAACACCACCTTGTATAAATTCGCCTTGCGTACCTATCTATAAAGATTGTCGTTAGTTCAGTAGTAAAGCATATACATACATAGATACAAATAATAATTGAGACTAACTTTTTACATGATTTCTATGCTTCTAAAAAATACAATTAAGCATATTTATATTATAAAAAAAATTTAATCGCATTAATTTCGGGGGGGGATTGATCCCTGCCATCCCCCCCCTAGATACGGCCTTGATTCGGATAACTCGAGTAATTATTGAGCTATCTTATCTATACAAACTTAATACATATATAGTAAGTTGAGTAAATCCTTTGCCTCTTGCTTCCGGTTGATTTTTTGCTCCTCAGATGTGAAACGATCCAAGACGAAATTTAGCTGAACTTGTAAAATAGTCCGCACGAGAATTAATTACACAGAACTTATTGGCTGTTAGAATCTACTAAACTTTATTAAAATTTATTTCTTACTCCAGCCTTTACAATTAGGTAAATTAATTCTAAGAATAAAATGTAAATACAAATTTGCTTAAACGTATCGGCTTAATTCTAGGAACTTAAATAAAGCTGTGATCTGTTACAGCTGCAGCTGTCCTATTGTTGTTATTGTTTATTTTGATCATAGTCTTTTTGCATTCATCATAAGAATGGATTTAGCGTAGTGATGTTCAGAGTGGAAGTGCAGTTGGCGTGGGAGTCATGTGTTAACTTATACGTTACCCTGTACCCAAGGTACTTTGGTACTGCAAATGTGCGAATTCGGACAATAACCACGCCCACATAACGGTACTTTGTGAAAGTCAAAAGACCGCGATATTTCAGTAACTATTGCAGCTCATTTGGCACATAGAATTGGGTTTGGGAAAGGAATACGCGTGTAAAGTTTTTTTTTTTTGAAAATGGGCGTGGGCCACCTACTTTCTAAGAAAAGCTTAAATCACCGAAACTGCTTGGCCAAACCCTACCAAATTTGGTATGCATACCGCATTTCGAGTTAACAAGTACAGTTACGACAATTGTTAAAACCGAACAAAAACCACGCCCACCTCGCATGTAACGGTAATTTTAAAAAATATAAAAACGCGATATCTAAGTCAGAATTAAAGGTAATTCATTCAAATTTAATACAAAGGATGGACCTACATTAACAAATACAACGAATGAAAAAAATTTGGAAATGGACGTCGCACCGGCCACCAAATAAATATTGATAAATATATCTCTAAATCCTTACTACCATACTGTGCCGAATTTAGTACGCATACCGCATTTTGAGTCAATAAGCAAAATTTTGAAAATTTTTAAAATCGAACAAAAATCACGTCCACCTCTCATGTATCGGTAAAAAATCAAAAAAACGCGATATTTTAGTCAGCATTAATTTACTTAAATTTAATATGAGCTTTGGGGAGCACTAACAAATATACTAAATCAAAAAAGTTTGGAAATGGACGTAACACCGCCCACTTTGTAGCAAACAAACATATCTCCGCAACCACTCTACCAACGTCTGTTAAATTTGATAGACAAATGACATTTAACATGGGTTAGTAAAATTCCAAAAATTTTACAAATCGGACCAAAAATACGCTCATATTTTCGGTAATTTAAAACAAATCCAATTGTATAATATTTTATTAAATCATGTCGCGAATTTTCTCAAATATTACCACAAAGAATTCAATTGGGGAGAGAAATAATTAAACAGTTTGGAGCAGATGGCGAACAGAAGTTTTGGCTGAAATTGAGGCATGAGTCCGACTCTTTCCCCAACAAATATTATATAGCCTTATATATAGAATCTGTATATCAAATATTGCAGATCTGCATCAAATAGTTGTGGAGTTACAAGGAATTTGGCTTTTTTCTTGTAAAGGGCGTGGCGCAGCCCATTTTTCCAAAATGATACAAATTTTGATTTATAAATCATATGTTTGTAAAGGGTGTTTTTTTTTAGACTGATAGAACTTTAAATTGAAATAAAATACATAAAAATGAAGTATGATGCCAAATTTTTTTTGTTTAAAAGATATTTTCATGACATTTAATATTTAAAAACGATTTCTGGCATATGCCCGCCACGACTAGCTTTGGTGAATCGGATGCGTTCAATCCAATTTTCTTTGCGCAAAATTTTCCATGTTGTGGATGGACAAAGTCCAACTTGTTGAGCACGGCGGCGAATAGAGAAATTCGGATCTTCTCCAACACGATCACTTACAGCACCAATATTTTCTTCTGTACGTACAGTTATTTGTCTTGTTGTTGGTTTTTCATCGAGTAGAGTAACTGTTGTTCAAAATTTATCAACAGTTTGACGAATAAGCTGCTTTGATGTTCGATTATGTGGACCACAAAATTCACGAAGTGCTCTATAAGTTTGCCGGACAGAACACTGATTTTTAAAGTAAATTTCCACAATTTGTTAACGTTGTTGCGGCACCATTCTTTCCATGATGATTTGTCAATGCTTATTGAACAGAAATGTGACAGATACTCCTATCGAAAGTTCTATCAGTCTAAAAAAAGCACTTTGTACATATATTCACCCAAATATCATTCATCTGCACCGAATGGTTGCGAATATAAAGAGAATTCAAACTTTCTCTTCCATGGGGGCGTAGCAGCGTCCACTTTTCCAAATAGATACATATATACCTTACGTTCAGTCCGCAGACCTCATGCACCTACTGTAAAAAAGATCGGTTGAGTAATTTGGACGCCTAGGACTCACATTCATTTTTATATATAAGATTGACTTTGACTTAGACTCTTCTATACTTTTCACACCCGAGCACAGTGTAGATTTTCAACTTCAACTCAATAAAAAAATTTCAGTCACAGAACGCTTAGGCGCGAGCAGATTGAGTGAATTTCATGAGAATAAAGAGATTTAATAGCTGCCTGACTGTCTGAGTATATAGTGACAGGTCTGTCTGTAGGAGTGGGCACTGCTTGAAAAGCGCTACAGTGGTCCGGTAAGCGAAAGCTGAGATTTAGCGCAAATACGTTGGAGTGAACCCCTTTACCTACTCTTTCCATTCATTCCTCTCTAAGATTCTTGTGGAGAATTTATTGTCCATGCAGAGTAGATGAGTAGGGTAATTTATCTTCCTTAGTGTATTCGGAAGAGCTTCCAGGACCTTTGCATGTCCGTACTTTAATTCTTTCCTCGCAATAAGCCTGGCGACACTACAACCGGCCAGAAATGTTCCACATAAATCCACCCATGGAACATTTAAAATTACTTCTAGAGATTTAGTAGGTGTAGAGGGTAGCGCTCCCGAGACCAGCATTAAAGCCGTGCGCAGTCAAAGCTTTTAATATCTTATTTGTTTTCTTCCTTCTTATTTCAGTCAAAGCTGAGTTTCCATCTTATAAATAATTATGGTTGGCAATAGCAAACCTATGATATATATTGATATATTGATTTTTAAGGGCATTTTCACGCTACATATGTACAATCGATAGCCAGGAAAATTTATTTAATAACTGACGGCTTTGCCAAAAAAAAAACGAAATATCGAATCTAATATATAAAAGCCAAGGCGTGCTTATACTCACCACATATCGCTCAAACTGTTAATTGCATTGTCTTACGCCTGCAGGTATGCATCAAAAAACGCTAACAGTTTAATATCTCTATAATGTGCTATTTATATGGATAAAAAATTGTTGCACCCTGGCGGCGCCGGTCCCTTATAAATACTGGTATTAAATACCTTTTAAGGGACGATTTTACTTAATTTGGTTGCGTTTTCGAATACATTTGCGATTTAATGTACATATGTATTTTAATATAAATAAATGCCTTCTGTAGGTGTTCAAATTGCTTGACGAATGTAGACGTCAGCGGGTTTCATTGGCCAAACACAAAAATCTGCTGGTGCAGTGAAATTTTGTGTGTATGTATATATTTCAAGAATATTTCTGTAAGTTGACTCTCCTTTTACTATACACCTTTTAATACATAAATACCTTTCTTCCTGTTTTCTCTCGTTTCATCATTCTTTATTATATTTATTATCTGTCGTAATTCATGAGCAGTACTTTCACATTACGGGTGTGCTTTTATACCTGCCTGTTATTACTTTTCCACTTCGTCGTCGCTGTTACTTTCCATAATGTTCTGCGTTATTAAAATAGATGAATACAAATTTATTTATATACACGCGAGTAGTGTAATTTACACAAATTGTTGAAAACACTATAAGGCTTTATTGAAGTCAAACTCCTAATGGGGCGAGAGAGATGATTGATTTTACTGTTTAAAGTCACGTTTTATTACCTTTTCACATCGAACCAGCTGGACGGTTTTGAATAAAGTTTTCCACATATGTAAATGGCCTATAATCCAGATTAATATATGCAATAATTGCTAAACAGAGTTGCCGCTTGTTTAAAAAATTAAGTTGAATTAAATTATTAAATTAAATCAAGTAGTTATTGCAATATAAATTTATTTTGAAAATGTTGCCACTTTTTGCAAATTTAATTACAAAATATGTAGTTAATAAAAGAAATCAAATATTACAGTACAGCTGTGAAAAGGTGGCCTGAAGTTTTTTAGGAGATTTGCGACTCATATAGATGGGTCCAAAAATGCAAGAGGGTTAGAAAATATTTGTTTCGAAAGTAGTTTTACTAACTAGTTTCCTAACTGCTTTGAAATATTAAAATGAAAAACCTAACACATAACTATATATTTTGTAACCATTTCCCTTTCTGGCATTTGTCGTATGAAGTTCCACTTTTTCCGCGAGTAAAGAGTCCACGCTCCCTGTTTTAGCGGTCGTGTCGATACCGCGTAAAGGAGATCTGCTAACTACCACTACTACACCTTTAAATTCTAAAACTACAACTACAACTATAACCTGTACTACTACTACTAGCTTACACTACTATATCTTCTAATTACTACTAACATCACTTACCACTACTGTCATCAATACGGCTACTACTACTATTTTTACTAATGTTACTACTAATTCCTAATTACTACTACTAATTTCACTACCATTTTAACTAGTTTTTACTAATAATTTTATGAACGGTGCTGCTAATTACTACTACTATTTTTTACTAAATTCTACTACTATTTTTACAAATGGTACTACTAATTACTACTACTATTTTTACTAATTCCTACTACTATTTTCACTAATTTCTACTACTCATTTTCTATGCCACAAATTACAAATTACTACTACTACTTTTACTTTTTTTACTACTATTTTTACTAATGCTACTATTAGTTCTAAGTACTACTAACCACTATTAGTGCTACCACAACTACCATAACTATTACTACTTACTTACTACAAACGATTACTACCCCAACTTCCCCCATATTTAACTCTCTATAGTTTTGTAGACTCGGCACAGAAGTTTTACTTCTGTCTCGCACACTATAGACGCGTGTTTTTTTTCATGTAAAATAATATGAAATATAACTTAGTTAGTATTAGTTGCAAAGGGCCCTTGCTCAAAATCAAAAATTTTAAAGGCACACTTAGTGTGACACTTAACATAGTCGATCGAAAGGAAAAGGAACGTCTATTTTTTAAACTTACTTTGTAATTTTTAAATAGTAATATTTTTAAAGCGCAATACATAGAGCTAACACTGTTTATTTTCCACGTTTTCAAATCGCACATTTGTTTACAAGCTTCTTTAAAAAATTACAATACAATACAAAAATTTAAGTAATCACCTTTCCTCTTGTATCTTTTCAGAACTAACTGTGTTTACCGAGAAATTATCTATTAAGTAAGTATGTATTATTAAACTAATTTATTGTTAAATTGAAACTACAAAAAGGCAGCCGAATAGTCTATCGTTAATTTTATTTTTAGACCGGTGATTTCAAGTGTTCTTTTATTATTTTATGAATTTTATTTTGTAAACCATGAGCAAGAAATATTTCGACCAAAAAATTACACGCTTGGTGGCGCTTGGTCGGGGCATTCCTTCGCACTGCATTTACATTCCGATTTGGCGCATATTTAGATGTACATCTTAACTTAGCCAATAGCTGAGGTATTTCTAAACTTCTTGTACACTGATAGAGATAAAAATGCAATCTGCTATGGGATTTAGCCATATTGGCATGTTACTTACCTTATTTATAGTCAACTTACCACACCTCACTTCAACTGGCTTTAACTCACCTCAATTCAACTTATCTCACCTCACCTCGCCTTACGCGTGTATTTAAATGGAAATGAAGTATTTTTCGTATGCCAGTGATGTCAGTTCTAATGCATTAATTGATTATAATGCTATGAAAAGTATTTTTTTTTCGTTATGACACCAAAAAAAAAAGATAAACACTGAAAAACGACGAATTAGCCAAATAAATTAGCAGGCAAAAAACTGCAAGTGTCGGAATTCTTTTTGCATTTATTTATTATAAATTTCATTGTTTCTTTTTGTATTAATTAAATAAATGTGTAAGTTAATTAATTAAATGAAACTCTAAATAAAGTGAACCTGAATATAAAAGTAAACAAATCGTTTAAAGCGAGCAATAACGTGGAGAGGACGAGACCGAAAGGAAAGAGATGAGTGGGTGATGTCTATCTGGGGTTGCATTTATTTTACCGAAAAGAAGATTTTTAAGGCACGCTTTTTAAGGGCCCAATTAGCGGTATGCATTAGAGAAAACAATAAACAAGCTACTGCTAGGTATAATGTAAAAATGTATTTACTTAAGCTCAGCAGAATTAAATCGTGAAAAAATCAATGGTGATATTATTTTGGCATGAGCTATACATTTATATGTTAGTTGATCTTTTATTACATTTCATCTTTTCTTAATAAAACTGCAATGAAGAGTTTAAAAACGATTTTTTTAAATCTTGTATCTCTCATCTCTCCTGGATATTTATAGTTGCTTCGCAACCTCCGAAGTCGGTAAATATTTCCAATGAAAGTACACCAAATACGTGCATGGTAAAGTCTCGCGCAACCAAGTCCGGCTAGTATTGTTATAAAAAAAATCATCAATAACTATTACATTGAGATTTATATTCAGAGAACAACCGGGAAAACAACCCGGCCATTTACCAAAGTGTCGCAAATTACGAGTTATTTTGTGTTGTAAAAATTAAATCACTGCCCATAACTGGCATAAAAGGTGTTTTGTTTAGACTTTTAGATAGATTTTTCCCCCCTTCTACGTTTTTAATTGACTTTTAATTTTATTTTTTGGTTTTTAATGCAACAAAAACACAAATTTGTAACTGATCAAAAATATTTTCATGAATAACTTCGGTTGATATTTAATTCCCCAGCTTTTCTATTTCTCAAAGTCATTAAGCTTATACTCTTAACATAAATCACTCTCTCAGTGATACATCACAAAAGGGCAATAATATAATAAATGATAGAAATCGGACTAAGGCATATATTACAAAAGGCTTTCCATAATAATTAAGGATGATACAAATTCTTTAAGTTAATAAATATGGAAATATTTCGGTATCATTTCGGCCGAAATTATTATCAAAAGACTTGTTGTCAAAGTTATCGGCGACTTAAGAACTTTTTCTCACTGATAATTAATATGGAAATGCAGTATTTTAATAAAATTTAAATATTCCACCATCGATACAAATACTCAAAGGCAACATCAGATCTAATACTCTCGAAATAGAGCCGCAATTGTAAATATAATTAAGGCGTCCATAAAATCAAATAAGAAAAAAATGTGGTCTACATTTTTGATGAAATACAAAATAAGAGCTAAACAAATGTTTTAAGAATTTTCAAAAGAGTTTTAACATAACATATATTTCAAATGAAGAGTAATATATTAAATATTTCTATTGCATACGAAAAAGTATTCAGTTTCTTTGAAATAAAAATATTCGCCAGGTATTTAAAATTCGCTTCCATCCAAACTTAGACATTCATCTACTTACTCTTGAATAAAGTTTCATAATCCCAACTCGGTTTTAGTTTAAAAATATTCCTATTACTTCCAGTGGCGGGCAAAATCGATCGAATGGTAACATTTTTTTTATATAATTGCAAGGTTTTTCATCATAATATTTTTTTTACTATATACAAATTTAGTTCATACTATAAATTAATATTTTCAACTTTGTAAAAACTCAATAAATTTCCATCAACATTTTTTTAATTTTTAGAAGAGTTTTTAGAAATTTTTAAAATACACAATTTAAAAGCATTTTAGTATAATGAAGTGCAAGTTTGAAGGGGCTAAAAATGGCCGCTAATTTTTTGTATACACTTGCGGTCATTAAAAACGCACCACCAAATATAATTGAAATAAGATCACAAGAGCAATTTATTTATAAAGTTAGAATATTAGTGAAATTTTTATTTGTTTGGCAACATGGTGTAAATTAGTTATCCACAACAATTTTTCTCGAAAATGGTTTTTATAAGGAATAACCAATTAATTAAAGAAATTAAAAAAAAATGTACATTCGATGATATTCATGATTAATTAAAAGCAATGTGAAGTTAATTTAAAGCGACTAAATCATTTTCACCACTAACGGTAGAAATATTGACTTCACAATAGGTTCTCCTAATAAGGAGTCGTTCCTCCTTTAGCCTCAATAACTGCCTTAATTCTTGAAGGCATGGAATTCACTCAGGACCTCAATTGATTTCCTTATAACGGGACCATACCAAACCAGTTCTAAAATCGTTAACAATTGACTTTTATTTGTTGGCTTCGATTTTTTCAAATTTACTGTTATATAGCTGAAGAAATTTTACCAAAGTGGTGGTGCGTTTTTTATTGACCGTTGATTTGTAATAATTTCATATTTCTACTGTCATAAAGCCACATAAAGTTCCCAAGTCCAAAATTAAAAAAAAACATTTAACCAACGGTAGTTTCTAGCCACTAAAATTAAATAGGCAATAAAACTGCACAGGCACAAAAATGTTCAGAAATTTAAAATATTTTAATTTTTTTTTTTTAATTTTTTTAGTTTTCATGTAGAGTTTGAATCACTAATTTACTGGGCTTTTGTTGTAGTATGAACTTTAGTTTTACACAAAATTAACGATAAAAACTTATCATGAAAAACCTGGCTAATATTATACAGAAATTACCATTCGACCAGTTTTGCTCACCAGTGTATAAATACAGGGGATGGATTTACCATAAGTGTCTAGGGTAGGGAGTTTTCAGGGGCGGCAAATTGCAGAGAAGGTTTAAGATTAACCTTGTTTCTTTGTCACGTAATTTACGGATGTATGCCAATTATCTTCTGTCTGTAAAAACCAAAAAAAAAAACAAGGTCGATAGATTTTTGACATTGAAAAGGGCGGGAATTTAGGTTAGTCCGGCACTGTATATACAAAGCACGATTTCAGCGAAACAGAAAGGCATTCGCTTCTTAAAATTATTCCCTAGTACAATGTTTTTGTAATATTTTTTAGGGCTTCATTAAAGTTTTAGGAATATAATGCCGCATTTATTTCCCAAGGCAGATTTTGGTAATAACTGAGAAAAGTTCGAGAAAGCACCCATTTTTTTTTTAAATATAATGAGATTCCCTACCTTTTTCAGTATTCTCAAATTAGGCTAAAAGATCACGTGAGAATATGGAGCATTAATTAAATGAAATATTTTTAAACAAATGTTTGCAATAAATTTTTCATACATGAGTAATGAAAAACCACTTGCATTTTAGTTTTCGGCGTACAAACCAATACTGAGCTCTTGGCGTCCATTTGCAAAACACACTATCAAAAATTTCAAGAGTTTATTTCTCTATAGCTTTATTTGTTCAACTAGTTTAGTTATGTAAATATGGAATACAAAATTTGTAATATCAAATTCTTAAATTCTCAACATTTCACCAGCATATGAGTACTTATATGAATTACTAATAAAAATTTAACAAACAAATAACTTCCCCTCGAATTTTAGTGTTAGATTTTAATTGGCATATTTAACATTCGTGTACTACATATGTTCATACATAGAGTTGTTATTTAAGTTATATACCCTTATGGGTACGCACACCTACATATGTACGTAAATAGAAAAGGATATTTGTAATTGCAGTTGCGGTTGTGTATGCAGTTGTATTGTACCAGCACGTCAATGCATTCCATGTGTGTGTGTGTGTGTGTGTGTGGGTGGGTGTGTGTGTGCATGACAAAAATGTCAATGCTGACCCAAATATCAGGTTGTCCACGTCAAAAATTGCTACTCTCTGTCGCAAAAGCCAGACAAACAAAGCAAAGCAATATAACAGTAACGCATGCCTTTCCTCCACTCTTCCGGTCTAGCATTTTACAATTTCTACTTAGTATATGCTGCCCTTCCTACACTTGCCATCAGCTTTTCAGTTGCATGATATTGGGTGTTGTTGTTGTTGTTGTTGTTGTTGTTGTTGTTGTTGTTGTTGTTGTGGTTGTAGTTGCGTACGTTTGCCCAGTCGCGGTTTGTAGAGTGCTGAGGATTTTTTGCTGACGCGTTCCACATATTGCCGCCACGGCACACTGTGTGCGAGGTCCTCAATGTCATTGGCAAGCCTGTCATTATCTGCAACTGCATCGCCACCAATGCCTCCTAGCATTTCACGTCCACCATGGCCAGTGTCAGTGTCAATGAGATGAGTGGCACCAGTACCAAAGCCAATATCATATTCAGCGCCATCATCAGTGCCGGCACCGATACCGTTATCATTGCTGTTACCCAACTCGATGCCGTTTATTGCAGCAAGTCCATCGTTGAACAGGGGCGGCTTGTAGTTGTTGTTGTTATTGTAAATTTCATTGAATAATTGCAAATCAGCTGCTGCACTACGTCCAAGGCGTGAACGCAAACGCGACAATTCGATGTTGGATAGTTGTTCTTAAAAAAAAAAGCAAAAAAAGGAGAAAGATGTAAAGGTACATATAAGAGGCATATTTATAGGGTATTCCAAAATTGAACACTTCCTTTTTGAAATTAGCAAAAGAGTGATATTTTTAACCGAAAGTCTCCCTTCAACTTTGCAATCTCAAGTCCATCCTTCGAGTTATGCAAGTTTCGAACTGACCCAATCATCTCCCCTATGCTGATGACCTGACAAAATTCGTCAACATGACAGTTGTCAGGTTTACTGCGCCTAAAACTATGCGGCAAGAACTGTTTTTAGCCCCCTAATGATGATTTGAAAATATTGAATGGAAACGAGAGTCGTAACTGATTGAGTTCTAACTTTCATAAGTCACTCGGCATGCGCCATTCACTAAAGCAGCATAACAACTTTCGATTTTAAATTTCTCTCTCACTCTGTCTCTACCTTCAAAAATAATGCACGCTGTTTTGGTACACACAATTACGAACTTATGAAATGCTCATAAAATGAATTTTACAATGAATATCATTATATTCGTCGTTATTTGATGAAAGTATAATCACAACTGTCCTGTTCATCGTGTTTGTAGGAAATATCTCGCCTCCTTTGTCAAGTCAGATGTACTTTTGCCAAGTCAGTAGGGTTGCATTTCTTAGTAGTCAGTAAATTCTTTCAGTTCCATGAAATTTAGTATTTCCGCATTGTAAAATCTGTCAATAAGTTAAGATGAAATAAGGTATTTTCACAAGTAGGTCGTAAAGTATTATGCTCGGGAGAGGATCGCTGTTTGAAAAGTAAAATTTAATGAAAATTTACACAATTTATATGAAATAGGAAAATATGTGTGTCGAGCGGTTCGTCTCGGAAAGAACGTGCATAGCTAACTTTTATGAGGGTTGCCACCTGTTTTAAAAGTCGAATTTAATTAAATAAACCGTAATGTGAGCACTGCTAAGGTAAAAACGTAAGTGCCACGCGAGTTAACCCAAAACACCCCTCATAGACCAAATTTCTGACTACAAATCGATGCTGAACCGCAACAAAATCGATTAATTTTTGGGCGGTTTTTATGCATCCGGACTATAATGGACCTAGGACCAAATGATTATTATCTCTTTCCATGTATGGCAATTCCCTGTAAGAATGAAGAATGACATCCAGAGTGCACTCAAACTGTGGAGGGGGCACTTCTGCCCCATGCTGCTTAGTGGCGCGGAACACCTCGAAGATGATGAACCCGAAGCTCTAATCATTGCAGACGGAGTCGAAGTACCGTCACCCGACCTACACGAAACTCGAACAGCAATAGCGCGGCTAAAAACAAAAAGGCCGCTGGTGCTGAGCAGATCTATTCAAGTGCGATCGCTAAGTGCTGGTAAAGTGCATGCTCCACCTCATTTGCAAAATATGGTCGGACGAACGCATGCAAGCTGATTGGAATTTAAGTGTATTCAGCCCAATCCATGAAAAGGGCAATCTTGCAATATGGGCCAAATACCGCGGGATCAGTCTTCTTAGCATAGTATATAAGGTTTTGTCAAGCGTATTGTGTAAACAACTGAAGCCCACCGTGAACGAACGGATTGGATCTTATCGGTGTGGCTTTAGACCTGGCAAATCTACCATCGGTCAAATATTCACGATACGCCAAATCTTCGAAAGGGCACGAGAAAGAAGAAAAGACACACACCATCTTTTTGTCGACTTCAAATCCGCTTTCGAAAGCGCGATAAGAAGCTGCCTATTTACCGCAATGTCTGAATTTGGTATCCCAACAAAACTAATACGGCCATGTAAAATGACTTTGAGCAACACCACCAGCTCCGTCAGAATCGGGAAAGATCTCTCCGAGCCATTTGAAACCAAACGAGGTTTCTGACAGGGTGACTCTCTTTCGTTCGGCTTTAACTGTCTTTAACCTTATGTTAGAAAGGATAATTCGAGCTGCAGTATTGAACCATTCAGGCACCATATATTATAAGAGCCTAAACTTTGCTTACCTTGGAAACAGCTTTAACGCCTACAATAATGTCATCCTGAAAATACAACGTAGGATGTCTCTTGCCAACAAGTGCTACTTTGGGCTGAGTACGCAACAGCGCAGTTAAGCCCTCTCTCGACGTACCACAACCACACTCTATAAGTCGCTCATCATGCCCGTGCTATTGTATGGCGCTGAAGCATGACCACTGTCAGCATCGGGTGGGCCGACCTTTGGAATATTCGAAAGAAAGATTCTCCGAAAGATTTATGGACCTCTATGTCTTTGCGACGGCAAATACCGCAGACGATGGAACGATTAGCCGGGACAGAGACATTGTCCAGCGAATTAAAATACAGTGGTTTCGTTGGCTGGAACTTGTTTTGCGAATGGACGAAAATGCTCCAGCCCTGAAAGTATTCCACGCGGTACCAGCTGGTGGTGATAGAGGAAGGGGGCGGCTCTTCTGCATTAGAAGGACGAAGTAGAAAAGGACTTGACGTCACTTTGTATTTCCAATTGGCGCCAGTTAGCAGAAAGAAGGAGTGATAGATTTTTGCCAATAGGGACCAAGTTTCATATGAGTGTGGCATTACGAAATTACCTTCAAAATGGCAATACGTTATCGAACAAAACGATGTATTGTATATTAAACCGGCTCATTCTAACTATGCTAAATAAAACCAAAAATAATGCAAAAATAATGGATTTCTTTTTACATATTACACCTAACATAAAAATGGTGAATATTTTTCATATATGGTAAAAAAAAATTAAACATTCTTAGTGAATGCCATTTGCCATTAGCATGTGCGACATGTTTGTGTGTACAGATTTGTGCTAAGTGTCCATACAACTCGTATACTCACTCCTTAAGCTGTGCATTAAGTTGAGCAATACCAGATTGTAGGCAGATGTTGGCATATTTTTCAAGTACTCCTCTGAATTGGTCAAAATGTGTTGTGAACGTTTTTGACGTGTGCGCTTTGTCGTTCCGGCTATCACTGTTGCTGCTGCTGCTTCTAAGGCTAATAATGACCGTTTTTTGGGGTGTTGACGATGTTGTTTATGGTGTTGTTGTTGTTCTTCCGTTTGCGGTTGTTGTTGTTGTTGTTGCTGTTCTTGTTGCTTTTGCTGCTCCTGTATGGGCGTATATGGCTTTGGGTTGTTATTCGGTGAATTTGGCAAATTTATGGCCTAAAACAAAAGAAAACAAAACAAATAGGGATACGAGTAATGGCATCAACATTGCGTGAAAATGGGGTGGTAACCGAAACAGTAATGAAACAAAAAATATTAAAGGTTAGAAGAAAAAAAATTGTAAGCTACATGGGCGAGTTTTTATGTCGCTTCTGCTACTCGTTACACGTTTTTAGTATAAATATTTCTTCTCTGTTATTTACAGCAATCTCCTTTTTTTTTGTTGTTCTAACATTATTGCAGCTGCTGTCATTGCCACGTGTGAACCGACCATTTCTTTTTCGAATATTTTGTAGTTGACCTGCTGAAAATTAAAGCACGATATCGAGTATCGAGTATCTGTATTGAAAATGGAGTATTAAAAAAAAGTATATACTCGTAATAACGGCATACAATTTAAAGATATTTATTTTGAAAAAAAGTATATCTACTATGTAATATCCTGCGAAGCCCGAATCAGTTGCAATGTTTGTAAAAAAAACGTATTTATAAAATGCAAAAATTAAATATAAAAATATATTTATAAAATGAAATCTTTCCGCCACTACTTTTACACCATTTATTTTAACAGGCTTGAGTAGATGTATACATCTTTCCAATATCTCCGATTTCCGCTATACCATTTTTGTTTTATTTCCCCCCCTTTTTCTTATTTTTCCTGTCGGTATTTACAGCTATCGGCACTTATTGAATTTTGATAGCTACGCCAGGATTTTTAAGCTATTCACCAATATTGCGTTTGAATCAACACTGAAATAATTTCCAAATTGGCCAACGGACCTCTTTTGGACTACGGTAGACGAGGCTGGTAGGAAAAATTTAAAACTTCTCACGAAATATCTGCTTCAATAATAAATAGAATAAGAATACTACTTCGCCTGAAAACCAACTGACTTTTCCAGAGAATCGAATCATAACATGATCGCTAAATTCTATTAAGATGCTGTGGAAGGTATTGGACATCTGCAGTGGAACTGTCATGGCAAAGATGTACTTAATAAATTTAGGTAGCTATTTCTAAAGTCCATTTTCCTGCAGGGAATCACATGATTGTTTACTGTGTGCGTTGTTTTTTGTTATCTCTACCTTTTCACCTTTTCGACCTATGGCACACCAGGTGTTGAAAACCAGCAAATCCTTTTTGCTTCGTTTGCTTTTATTTTAATATATTATTCATTGCTGTCAGTGGATTGATATTAAAATTGTTGATTGTACTATCTTGCTCGAACTTAATACCCGATTAAGTCTTCTTAACGGTTGAACGCGTATTTCAATATAACTGAATTTACTTGGAGGATTTAGAAAAATTATAAAAAATAAAACAACTATGTATACAGCAATATACAACGTAAAAGTACGGTACTTGGTTGCATATCGAACATTTCTTTCGGTTTGTGGTGGGGTTCTTAATGTCGCGTTGGAAGCGAAAGGGAAGTTTTTTTCAGTTATTAAGCTTCCTCAACCAACTCGTAACAATACAAGAAAAAAAAACAAATAACAAACAAAAGTAAAAAAAGAATAAGCTTTAGACCGTATCATAAAAAAGGTTGAAAATGTGGCGCTCGGATTTTCACAATTACCTTGTGACCATTTCGAAAATTTTATTTTAAAAAAAGCTAAATTGGTTTGTTCTCTAATAGTTTCTCTATTATATAATAAAACCAGAAAAACCTTGTCTCGCCTTTTTTTATTTATTAATTGCCTTTTGCGAACAGTTGGCACTCATATTTTAATTTTTTTTGTATCACTGCGTATAACCTTATTAAATTCGACATTGCACGCAGGTGGCAACCTTCTATATGCTATTCGACTTTTTTTCAGCCAACCGAACAGTTTTGCACCCATACTTTCATATTTCATGTGTGTAACTTGTATATAATTTAATTTAACCCAAATTTTTAAACAGGTGGCAACCCGAATAAAGTGCACCTTCCTGCCCTTTGTCACCCATACTTTAATATTTCATACAACTTTTGTGTAATTTAATTAAATTCAATTTTTCAAACAGGTGGCAACCCTCTTCAAAATAAAGCTGGCTAAAAACTTTCTTCTTAGCGAAGCGAACCGTTTGATACTCATATTTTAATATTTCATATATGTACATATTGACGATTCAAACAGGTGGCATCAATTTCGAAAAAATTTGTATGTATAAACCTTCTCCTCGTTAGCTATGAACCTTCTTTCCGATACGAAAAATTTGGCACCCATATTTTAATATTTCATATAACTTTACTTTGACTTTTCATACAGGTGGCAACCCTCTCCGAAGTATACTTTAGTCATACCTACATACAAATTCTTGAAAAATGTGTTGAAAAGAGGATGTAGTTTTTTATGAAAAAACTTCCTTAGAAACTGAGTTTAACATGATAGGTTAATAGTTTCTATATCCGAAATGTGTATGTGTGGTTTATAACTTTACAACTGTATTGAAATTCATAAAAATCGAAAATGAAATAGAGAGAAATTGCACAAACTCCGCCGTTTTTATAGGGTTTCAAAGGAAAATGTGTCCGCTTCTGAAATCCTTAAAAGGTAAGGCTCAAACCTGAGGGGCACAATTTCTAACTCATTCTTAAACTTAAAGCGCGATCCCCCTTTAAATCTTTGGGTAATATCCCCCCGCTATGTACGTAAAGTTTTAGAGGCCAATCTCAATTATTTTTGGAATTACAATCCTGAACACATCGAGGGGTTGCCTAGCTAGATTCGAAGCAGGAATGTTCGATATGATATCGATTGTTTCGAATATCGATATTTTACGGTCTGATAATCGATTCCTCTAGTTGATATTTTACTCCCATTAGCGACATTTAATTTCAGTTTTTTTGTTCTCCTACAAAAATAAAACTATTCATAAGCAATTAACCAAAAACGAATAATGAAATTCAACATCTAAATTAAGAAAAAAATTGGCATGTCTTTAGGTTGTTCTATGAGGTCATACTGTCAAATTGGTTGTTCTATGAGGTCATACTAGTTCTGCCGGTAGGCTATTTTGACTATTTTGAATTATCTTACATACGTTTGTGTGAAGAGAGATAAATCTATAACGATTATAATTACAGTAGAAACTCGATTCTTGCACGTAATGAAAACCGGGCTCGGTGCAAGTTTCGAGGTTGTCGCAAGTACCGAGTATTAATTTCCCATACAAAATAAAAGGCACGTACTTCTGTTTAGAATCTAAGTTTAATATTTCAATTCAAAACACTTAAGTTCAACGCATGCATATAACAGTAGATACATATTTTATGTGGAATTAAAGAAATTTAAAATTTTTGTTTGTTTTGTACAAAGTCGCTTGTTCAGTACTACTCTGCTTCTTAGTCTCTGGAGCATCATAATATCGTCTAATGAAGCATTGTTTTGCTCCGCCAATTCTAAGCAAATATTGAACGCTGATATAGTCTCCTCCGATGTAACTTGCTTCGTATTGAGTACCACGTCACCGATTTCTTCAGCATCAGTATCTAAGGTCATCATCGGTACACTGATCTTTATTTTGTGTGGTTAGCTCCAAATTAGGTTCAACAATCCATTGCTCAATTTCAGAATGTGATATTTGCTGCAATTGTTCTACTTCTTGATACAAAGTTGCAATGGATTGAATATTGAATGCATAACTCTGAAAGAGGAATAACATCTTCATTATCCCAGTCGGATGATTTGTTAAACAGTTTTTGAAATGATGACCGAATTGAAGACTCATTAAGGGCATTCCACGCTTAGCTAAAAAACATATTCCGTCTTTTAAGGTGATGTTTCGCAAAGACTCGTCTATTGTTTTTTCCACGACAAACAATGTGACTTAATAGGCTTTTTTTGTAGTTCAGCTTCGTAAGCCTTATAACATTCTGGTCCATGGGCTGTATAAGAGCAGTACAGTTTGGAGGAAGGCACATTACCGAAATTTCACCATCATTACTCCTTAACTCGCCTTTGGGATGGCATGGAGCATTATCTATAAGTAAAAGAGCTCTTTTGTGAAGATTTTTTCCACGAAGGAACTCTTTCACCTACAGATTTAAGAAATTTTAAATTAATAAAAGGAATTTTTTTAGGACCAACAATTGACTTACCTCTGGAACAAATGTTCTGTGAAACCATTCTTCAAACAAGGTCATTGTCATCCAAGCATTTTTATTACCTTTGTAGGCAACAGGCATATACTTTTGAATGAACGAGGATTTGACTATTTTCCAATAACCATTAATTTCACTCTATGATTGCCAGCAGCATTCGCACAAGCAAGAAAAGTTATTCTTTCTTTACTAATTTTATGTCCCGGCGCCGAGGTTTCTTTAGAGCGCACAAGAGTTCTATCGGGCAAAAGCTTCCAAAATAGGCCAGACTCATCAGCATTGTATATCTGCTCCTTTTCCAAATTTAGATCGGCATTTTTTTCATTTAGTTTTTTGCAAAAATGGGTTAATAGAATCACTCTTATTTCCCCACATATTTTGAGTCTTCGGATTCCATTGCTAGCGTGGAAGCCACCCGACTTTTCCTGAATTTTGGCATGGAAAAACTTTGCCTTTTCCTTGAGCATATCAGTTGTGATTAGTAAATTCTTTGCTCTTTGATTTGCAAACCATTTGAACAATGCTCTTTCCATTTTTGGAAACTCCGAGGGTTTAAGCGTCTTTCTTCTCCCAGGGCCGGATTCAGAAAGCGCCACAAATTTCTTTATGGTGTTTTCATTTCTCTTAACACGAGTTATTGTTGGTCTATGCACATGAAAACTTTTGGCTAAGGAATTGGTGGAAAATCCTGCACTTAATTTCTTTACAATCTCAGCTTTGTCTTTAATTGTCAGCAACGTAAATTTTTTCTTTGCCATTGTGACATCGCGCGTCTCAATAGTCAGCTTAAAACTGATTCAAATTACAAGATTTCATCAGCAGCATAAAACGATGGGGATTTCCCGAAATCTATTCAGTCTAAGAAAAAGTAAACAAAGCAGCACGCAAGAGTAATACAAAAATGTTGAAAGTATCGAGTTAAAAATTTTCGGATGTCGCAAGTACTGAGTGCGTAATGAAAAATATTTCTATGTTGCAAGACTCGAGGTGTGCAAGTATCAAGTATGTGCAAGAATCGAGTTTCTACTGTAATTAAAAAATTAAAAGGTATTATCGTGTTCTAATTTAGACTATGTCCAATGCTAATGATGCGATTTTCTCTATTAAGTTGATCCTGAAGCAGAAAGATTGCGATATGGTAATTATCTCCACAACAATATGAAAAAGTGTTTCAATACTTATAACGAAAACTTCACTCTCAATCCAATAAAATAGTCTTTTATACTGCTAAGTTCCACGATTCAATTTGCCGCAGTCGAATCAATAAATATAAGCGATTTGTCGAATTTCATTAACAAGATTTTTTTTTGTCAATTTTTCAATTACCGATTTTCGGTATCGATATTTTTCTGCGCGATTTATCGGGATACCGATTTCACATATAATGATTTAAATCGATTTATGATATAGATACTTTCTTAAATGCCGAACATTCCTAATTCGGTGTCTATTCCAAAATTTCCTACTTGTAGAGGAGCCTGGGTACACATTAGTGCCTCCTAGACAAATATATAGTTTCAAAACATTTCTAGCGTATATTCGATCAAAAATTCTCTGGTATGTGTTTCTCAAACTTTGAAGCGGATTTCGTCCAACTAAATTATTTACGAGTCTTCCAAATTTGCGGGCGTAATTGACCGAAAACACATTAACGGATTTAAAGGAGTCAAGCCTGGTTTTACTCAAAATTTATGGTTTTTATATTTAAATTAAAAATATTTGGGAAAAATTCAGAAAAATTGTCAGCACTTGTTAAAATATTTTTTTTTTGTTTGTTTAAAAAATATAGTAATTTTTAATTGGTGGAATTTCAACATTTCTGTGGGGTTATATTGGTTCAAATAGAAACTTCATACATATTCGAAATGGACGCGGGACTGAATATCAAATTCAAAAATCCTGCCCATCTCAACATTCAAGTTCTGAACCCGCCCATTCTGACGTTTTTCAAATTTATCCCGCGGGTCCCGTGAATGCCGATTGAATAAAATTCATAGGAATTTCCAAAGAGGTGAAAATACAATATTTTATTTTACAAACTCTGCGCATATAATCGCAGATTTACATAAATGGATTCGTATTTTTAGTTTTTAAATTCATTTATTTTTTTACTTCCACTTATTTAAATTCTTATTTAAAAAAATATATATTTGGAAGGTTTTTCCAATTCTTATTTAAAAAAAATGATTTTTCGAAGTTAAATAAATAATAAAATTATCCTAAAAATTTAATATGTTACTTGAGTAAATTATTGTTTTGGCATTCACTTTACCTGTTCAACATCATTACTACAATCTGTGGCATTACTATTTACATAAGACTCGTCAAAACACTTAGCAACAACACTTCGAAGGCAAAGTATCCAAAGTCTCAAAATAACAAAAAAAAATTCTGAATTTTTGGGAGTTGGCAAGTGTTGGGGAAGAATATTTTGTTCCGTCTCGCCCCCAAATTTTTGAAGGCCTTCCTCAACCCATTTTGAAATTAGTACCATTGGGCCCACGTGCCGCGCCCTTATCTCTTAGTTATTTAAACTTAAATATTTTTCTTAAATTTTCCGACAAAAATCGCGATTTCCATCTTTTCAGCTCTTTTGGAAGTCAACATGTGAAGAGCCGTCAATAATTAATGATAACTGGAGTGCGTTTTCATATTTTTTGCTAACATTTTTTTTTTTTAAACAATCGAGCTCCATGTTTCCTTCTTAAAAAAAATCCTTATTTCTAACTTAACTCCTTAAACTGTTGGCCGCTCTCTTTAAAAATATTTATCAAATAAATCTCCCAAACCCCTTTTGTTTGCCATCCACGTTGGGCCCATTTCATTGTAACCGACTTGTAAAAGAACACTCCAACTCGGAGAAAATTTCCTTTAGCTGCAAAACCAACCTGGTTATCCTCTTTCATGAAGTATGCGATTTGTTTAATGTTATTTAAGGACAAAAATTAGATGCGCTTGCAAATAAATAATAAAATAAACACGGATGGATGTTAAACTAAAATTTCGCATATATTTTCTTCCGGCTCATTCACAATAGCGCAGTTTTTTCACTTCCCAACACTACAACACCAGGTCGGATATCATTTTCATTCACATTTTTCCAAGTTGGTGTTGTTGCTTTACATGCAATTCGTTATCCTACCTAGTATTATTTTGCAACACGGGTATAAAGAAACGGGCCTATTGCAATATTTAATTATTATTTTAATTTCAAAACTATTTTGCAAAGATGCAGCGACTCCTCTGTAGTTTTTAGTTACAGGCGAAACCTTGCACTCCATCTGGTAATCGAAAAATGGACCTAAAGGTTTGCTATTTCCGTCAAATGTATAATAATTAATAAATTCAATTGCATAAAAACGGAATACTCATTGAATAATTTTACATGGATAAAACACATTTTTTTATCATAACACCTCTCTGTCTGACTCTGACGCTTCTATTGGGGAAATGAGGAATCGATTAAGGTTAAAGTTAAGATTCAGGTTAAAGCGAACAAATTTCCCATTTCAAAGGTTTATATAGCCTCTATTTGATCTCTGCTAAATTCATTTATTTTTCTTGTATTTCATGTATTCCTATTATAGAATGCTCCGCTTAAAATAATCTTAAGATTAATAGGCAATGACACATTGTACTTTCTTTAATTGCTGTCAGATTGACAAAAATTTTATTATAATACAAATCCAGCATTAACTAAAAGCTTTTTATGTTTTACTAATACCAAGCGGTTTTGTAAAGTAAAGACGAAATTAAAAATTTATTCATTCAAAATTTACACAATAATATCCATACGTTTATTCTTAATACAAAACACTTAAACTAATGAATTATTCAATAAAAAATATGCATTCATACTTAACTCCATAATCCAGTATTAACCGGAAATTCAAAATTTTACGCATTTAAAAAATAGTAACCGCACACCAATAAATCGCCATATTCTCATATTTAATTAAAATTACTGATGAATCTATACACATTGCTTGCGATTAATAACAAAAACACTTGACAACAAAATTAACCATGCATCAACGATTAAATAATTGAAAACAGGCATGGGCGTGGTAGAATAAACTTCAAGTACCCCACATTATTGAAAAACGGTGATTCTTCCCTAAGGCGGCAATGTCTCCCAACCAACTTGGAATGCCACAAAGCACATATCGCGGACATATTTGAGTAATAAAAAACTGTAACTCAGAATTCCAAACACGCCCTCAAAATATGGAATTAGTGTAAAAAGCCCATGTTTTCGGGGGCCTAATAATATTTTTGCCCATAACTTTCACACTTAAAATCGTTCCAAGATACATCCACTTTAAGCCCTGTCGGAAAAAGAGGAGAACAAAAATAAACTCCATTTTATATAAATCAAACGCAAATGATAATTTCCATTTTAAATAAAAGTTTCTGCGATAAGATTTGCAGGCAATATAAAGTCGGATTTTGTTCGCTAATAAATGTAGGTTTTTTTATCTTACAACAACATAGAGCAGTATTATATGAAAAAAAAACATTTTTAATTAAATTCAAATCGAAAACTTGTGTAAATTATTTTTAGTTTAATGTTTGAGGTAATAGTCTTGTTTTTATTTAAATTTTATATTTTTTATAAATCATCTTTTTAGCGACATAGAAAGCTTTAATATCCATTCGGAAATCTCAAAGTAATATGTAAAAATAACGAGAAACGGATTTTTGACTCTAATTCCAGATTGTGAGGTTGTATTTGGAATTTTTAGTATGCGATTCTTATTACTCAACTGGATCCACAATATCTGGCATTCAATTAAAATATTGTTATTTAATGTTGCTCTTGAATTTTACAATTACTTATGTTTCGATTAAAGTTTATTTTTAGGCTGATACGGTTTATTTTTTAACCAAGAGATCCCTGCTAAAAATAATGGCATCAAAGTGGTCGCTAATCAAAAACAAAGATTGGGAAGCACTGCCCTTAAGAGTAGAGAGACTGTTTTTTCACAACCTTTAAATGTGTTTAATGAAAATGGAAATTATGTAGTTCCACTAAAAATAAAGGCCGGTAATGCAAGTTTTAGTGCTTTTTCACTAAATCTAATTGCTAATGTAGAAGAATGCCTATTGATTTCGAAAGTTGTGGAATCCACAAACGGTGAACTAAACCAAATAGTAAAGTAAATAGCATCTTTACTTTCAGAAATATACAACAGAATATTATTAGACAGATGTTCAATTTTTAAACTTAATAGGTAAAGGCATCATTTAAAACACATTTATAAAAAAAAATAATTCTTTATCGAAAGTTGCTAGACAAATTACGTGCACAGACTTTTATTTTGTTATAAATTGATTTCTCTCATTAAAACTAGTTTTTCGTAATTATAATATATCCCCCTTCAAAGGAAAATATACTTTCTACAGAAGCGGAAGACGAAATCAGCGTTTTAAATTTAAGAAACATAGCCCTAAAAAATGTTTAGCTCTTTAGGCGGTAGAAAACAGTATTAGGATCGATTAAATAAGTTATTTTCGAATAGCATTCTGCTCAATCATTTAAAGCAACCCTACTCTATTATAAAAATAATATAAAAAATTTAAATTTCGCTTTTCTAAAAACAAGAATTAGCGAAGACTCGTGCAATCATGATCTCTTCTATATGTGATAATTATATGTAGTCAATATGAGCAATTCCACTATAGACAATGTTCCACATTAATTTTTAAACCACAGTATTTGTTACTGTTTTCGATATGAGTGCAACGAAAGAGACCAATATTTCATGTCAAAAAAACAAATGTGGATTTTACTTAGCATAAAAAATTTTGGAGCGCTTAGAAATATTGTCATTGGAAGAATTTGTATTAACTGGAAAATCTCACTAGGCAATAAGTAGCTAGAAACTGTTTAACTTTCTCATCCCAAGTGCGCATTGGTTTTCAAATCTTCGAAACCCATTCCAGAATAATGCAAGAAATAATTAACATAAATTATAAAGCAGAGTACTGATTAGTAATTAATATTATTTGATCTCAAATTTCGTTCATGTATTACTTTTTATTGCCGAATATATATTTTTTATTTAGACGGGTTGCACCCACGATAAACTTACATTGTACTCGCGATTGATTTAAAAGCAGGGAACAATTAATCGTTCTTTTAATTTATTTTTTTTTTATAAAAGTAACCATTTCACTTGTTGATAAAAAATCAGTGGGAAAAATTCGTTCAAAACAAAAATTTAATGCATCGATCTCATCCTTATTCCATATACTTATATTAGGCAAATATGACTTTATTTATATTCAAAAGTTTTTTTTCTAATTCATTGCATAATCGATATTTTGTAATTTTTTCTTCGATCAATTTTGATCGTTATTGTTGGATTGAAAATTTACCGATCAAATGTTATCGATATTTTGTGATTTTTATTCTTTCGATCAAATTTGATCGATACTCTGTGATTTAATTTTTTCGATCAAAAATGCTCGTTATTGTCGGATCAAATTTTATCGATATATTGTGATTTTTTTTCGATAATTCAAAATATTTATAGTCATTATTTTTGACCGAAAAAATAAAAATCACCAAATATCGATCAAATTTGAACAAAAAAATAAAAATTAAAAAACAAGTGGCACACCTGGTCGAAAGAATACAAATCACTAAATATCGATAAAAATTGTATCGATAATTTTTAAATTCAAACTCAAATAAAAATCACAAAATATCAATGAAATATTATCCAAAAAAAAAAACTAAAAAACAAGGGGCACACTTGGTCGAAAGAATACAAATCATTAAATATCGATAAAATTTTATCGATAATTTTTAAATTCAAATTCAACTAAAAATCACAAAATATCAATGAAATATTATCGATCAAATTTTATCGAAAAATAAAAATGTAAATATGCATAACGATCAAACTTGATCGAAAAAAATAAAAATCAGAATACATCGATCAAACGTGAAAAAACTCACTAAATAACGATTAAATCATGACATTTTTAAATAAAAATTATAACCGTTACGTTCTGTGTTTCAAAGTGAATTATTCATTGTTTAATTTTTTTCTATATACATATGTATATATATAAGCCTTACTTCTTTATTTACTTAATGTAAAGCCTTACATAATATCGAGCTTAGGTAAAATACATTTTTCACAATTAAGCCTCCCTCTCGCCTATTGAAATGTTTTTATTTTTTTGTTTTTAGAAACAGCTCAAAACTAAACATGTGAAAATGCAGGAATTCTATGAATGCAAATATTAGTGGAAAACTTTCAATATATAGTGGAAATAGTTTTTAAGCCACTAATGTGAAAGTTGTGAGAACTTTGACTTGTGGTGGAAATCTTGTTACACTACCGCTAAAAGCAATAGTGGAACTTAGTAAGATGCTGTTTTTTCACTAAAAAATTTTTTGTTAGTACTAGTGCACTAAAAAAGTGAATGCACTACGCCCATGTCTGATTGTAAACCATTTTACAGCAATTGCATTAATGAAATAATTTTTAAAATGTGACACTTCAACCGCAATTATGTATTATCAATTTCAATTTCAATTTCAATATCAATATCAATTTAAATTCCATTTTACTCAACATATGTACATACATATGTATATATTTATTATATCATGCGATAGTTTGACAGCAACACATCTGAGTGTGCAACATGGCGTATGAACAACAAACCAAACACACACACACACACGCACACTTATACACAATGTCAATTGAAATACCTCGTAGAAAAATCACATTTTTCAACTTTTCCACACACTGATGCGCATAATGCAAAACTTTCAAAGTACCAGAAAAGTAAAAGCTTTCACTCGTCCGTCTTTGCGTCAAAAGTCACTTGAAAAGTTTCAATACCAAAACCGGGAATTTCACCAGCTGTATGTGAATACTTTGCACGAGTTCTCTACAAATCTGAAAGAAGGAGAACAACAATAGCAAATTGCAGCATTAGAAGTTACAAGGTTGCAGCTGATTCCGTCCCACTTGGTTATGTAGTAAATAATCGAAACGAGTTGAATTGTTGTTGCATGAGTAAGAACATGATGGAGAATTTGCGCTAAAGTTTTGTATTACAGCTTACAAATTAGTACCGCGCTTTGCACCGCTTTGCATCGCTGCAACATCACAGTGCACACATGTCTAACCGTTCGAAACTTTAGAATGAATTCAACTTTTTTTTTTTTTACTTCAGTAAACTAACGAAGTGCTTTTTTATTAAAACTAATTTTAGCAGAAACACGTGTCTGCGTCATATTGGAAAGTGTTTAGTATTTAAGAAGCCTAAGCACTTTGGAAACAAAAATTCTATCTTTCCTTAGTCGATTTCAATGTTGCGCGTACATCTTCTTCTTCTTCTTCTTCTTCTTTTACAATTTGTGGTTTGAGCCTTGATGTTGTTGGGCCCACTTAAAATTTTACGCCAGGAATGATAGAGTATACGACTACGCCGTCCAGCGGCTAGTGACATATGTCACGTAAACACGTGAACAAAAAATAGGGAGAAAAAAGGAATGAGTAACTTGCACCTTTTCAGTGGGAAGGTGGCTTAATTTTGCTAAAGCGTAATCTACAAAATACTACTGTAACTCTATAAAAAAAAATCATTTTTGATCGGCAGATTTTTTTTTTGAGTATTTTTTTTTTGTTTTTTTTTTGCGTCGTTTCCATATATGTATTTATGTATATACTTGAACAGATGTTTATAGGGCAAATTCGATAAATTTAAAAATAATATTCCATAGCCATAGGAAAGGTGAAATCTTCTCTAAAGTTAGTAGTCGTTTATTGCAGTGAGCCTAAAAAAAAACAGTTATGATTTTTTTGAGGAGCATGTTAATTTATAAGAGCAAAACTTTTATTTTCAATTTCAATTTATTCTCAACGATACCTGGTAAGAGTTATTCTCTATGCTAATTTTTTTACGGGGAAAAAATTGCCTGGAAAATAAATCTGACTAGACAACGCGAAAAAAATATAAGTTGAAAATAAACGTTGTGAACAGCTGAAAAATTGTGGCCTTGAATAACTTAATTCTAGCGTCATCTAACACATATATTTTTCAAAAAAGTATTGTTTATTGTACCAGCACCATACCTTCCTAGTTTTATCAATATCGAATCATAAATGGGGATTTTCTGGATAACTCGATTTTAGTGGATCCATTTTTTCATAAATTCAAGTATTTCTCGTCGCACCGCCATTATACGTTTTTAATTCCATCAGAATCGGGCAGGAAATTGAGATTGTCGCATATATTTTTCATAAAGTATTTTTTATTGCACTATAGCTTTCTAGTGTCATCAATATCGGACCATAAATACGGATTTTTTTAGTAAATACACTTTTTGAAAGAAAAAAAAAATGGTAGAAAAAAAATGTATTTTTTATTTGTGGTTATGCAAATAATCATTCAAGAAAGATCCGCCACTGCAGATACTTGAGCCTTAATCTCGCGAATGCAAGGCAACTAAACAAAAAGTGCTGTTATAACTGAACGCCCTCATCCACTAAGCAGGTATCGCAGTAGGGACAGTGCTGATACTGAAGAGCACCGCATGGATTGCCTTTGGACAGAGGGCTGATGACTGCTGTCGCATGGATAACAGTAGAAGCTCCCATGACCTTCTCCTTTAGCTAAAACAACCTTGCAACTTCTTTGGGATATCGCTGTGCCTCGAGATATTATTGAGCCAAGAGGTCTAACTACCGCTTGGCTATCAGCAGAGTAAGTTATTACTCTGCCGCTTCCTAGACGGCTGTTGTCTTCACCTAGAATACGGTGCTGAGATCTGTTAGTCCAAATTTTTGTCTCAAATAGAGTTCATGACATTATACTCTATCTCCAACTCTCCCATCGGACTTCGATTCATCTGGGTACGTGTTAAACAACCCCTTGTTCCGTATATTGCGCCCCGCTTAATCTTCTTTAGAAGAAATGGCTATTACGAAATTTTCTTTAGGAGCCAAGGAAGGAACGGAATGGTTCATTGTGGTAGGGATAAAGTTGAAACTTTATAAGATCTCCGTATGTTCACAATCTGAATGACTGCAAGCTTATTGCAGTTTGCGTTGGCAGGCTCTTGACCGCAGTATCAATTGGAATTATATTCAATGTTGGTGTGGTCCAAAAAGACTTAGTGTTTCCAATGAGATCCAATCTTTGCACGCTTTCCAGTTTGCTGACTATGACAGTTTTATCTAGAGAACCGCACCAGACAAGTACCCTATAGAGAAGTATCGGTTCTACCACCTGCTCATATATCTATGTAATAGCTCTAAGAGAAAACCCCCAGCGACCGCCGTAGCCGAGTATGTAGCGTGCGCGTGGTGATTTCCGGTATCGAATCGTGGCCGGAGCAAGTGCCATTTAAATTGAAAAAAAAAAACTTTTTCTAAAAGCTCGTCGACAATGCCAAACCTCCGAGGGTATTCCCGTCAAAAAAAAACTTTTCCGTTCGAAGTCGGCATAATAACACCATACGAGAAGAGCAGCCTAACATCAAGGCCTGATATAAGCGCCAGAATATTATTATTATTAGCGTAGCACCCTAGCATTTGCCGATGAATCCCCTACATTAGCATGAGGTAAACAATGCCTTCTTCGACTTTTTCTCAATATTAAATTTCTAGGAAATATTCAGTATTCAGTTCCATCTGCGTACGCGATAACTTCAATAGAATGTCATTGATCGCCCAAAGTATATTTAAAGTCTGACAGCAAAAGTTTCTCCAAGTTCCATACTAATTTGTTGTAATACGTCGAAGTGCAGGTATTTCAAATATGTTTTTAATTTTTCAGCTTCACATTTTCTGTGATATTAGAATACTTTGATGTGCGACTGAGTTCAAACAATTTGGTGATACCAAGAAAACAATTTTGTAAGTATGCAGTTTTTGTAGTGAGCGGTGCTACGCCCATTATCCATACTATTTTTCTAACATCTTTCTACAGCCCCAATCGTATTTATAAACTTAAAGCGAATCATTTTTTATAGTTACTGAAATGTTGAATTTGCATTTTTGGTTTTTCAAAAATACCATTATATGAGCGGTGGGCTTGGTTTTTATCTGGTTTCTGCCATTTCCACTAAATATTATACTGGATGCGAAATTTGGAAGAACTTGATAAAGTAGTTTCTAAGATATAACTATTTGCTGTAAAGGAGGTGATGTCACGCCCATTATCGAAAAGTTGTATCCAAAATTTGTATCTCCAAAAACCAAAACTGTGTATTTAATTTGAGCAAATTACCGAAATATCGCATTTTTTGGTTTTTCTTAAATTACTCTTTTAAGAAAGGTGGGTGTGGTTTTTTGTCTGATTCTAACAACTCTCGAAATGTCACACGCAAAGTGTGTAATACCATAAGTAAAGTTTGACAAGGTAGTTTCAGAGATACACCTGTTTGCTTTATACAAAGCGTACACCAAATTTGGTGAGTTAATTTCAGAAATATACTTATTTGCTCTAAAAAGACTGGTTCCGCGCCCAGCTTCCCCAAAAAAAAATTAAACCACTCAAAACTTACCCTTCTCCAACCCAATACCGTAAATCAAATTTGAGCAAATTATCTTGCATATATTATACTGAAATATCTCATTCGTTTGTTTACTATCTGACTACGTTCGTTTTTGTGCACCAAGTTTAGGTGAGATATCTCTATATTTATTTTATTTACAAGAGCTAACCAAGGGGCGGACAGACATACATGGCTTAACCAATTCCGCTATTCATTCTGAGAATTTTCGTTTATTTACATATAGTATGTACCTATAGCTATGTCGATTGCCTTATGCTGTTACGAACGACAATTAGTTGAACTAAGTTATAAAACCCTGGGCACCAATGCGCTCGAATATAAAAATTGATTCTTTGAGTAGACATATGGAGCATTCCACAAAAAACATTTGCCATCAAACATTTTTTTTGGCTTGGAAATTTCTTTTGGCATGCAAATTGTTTTGTTTTTTTTATACAGGCGAAAATATTCGATACTTTTTTTTATATCAATATGTCAAGCGAAGTTTTCGAGAAATTTTTCCTTTTCAAATTTCACATTCACGAAAAAGTACCACTTTACAATTGCATGTACCGTAGTATCTAATGGAGTTATGAAAATTTTTACGGAAAACGAAATGCGTGATTTTTTCTCAACTTTCAAATGGAGTATACTAAAATTAAGTTAAATCAAATTTAATTAAAGTCGAAAATTAATAAGCAAATAAACTTTTTCTACATTTGGACTGTTTTTGTTTTTTCTTTTATTTTTTTTTTCAGAAAATGTGAAAAAAATGTTTCTCTGAACGCTGATAGAATTTGGAAATCAGAAAACGAATAATTACGAAGCAATAAATTTTCGAATTCTAACTTGCGCGCGCGAAACGTACCGGAGCGCCATGCGCTCGTCCTCGACCTTCATTTATTTGAATAAATCGCCTGATGATTCGCGCAAAAATTCGTGGCTTTGTAAATATTCATTTTTCCAATATCGAATTTTACCAGTGTTTAGAAAAAGATTTTGTTTTTATTTTCCAGTAAAATAATAGAAACAAAAACCAGTCCAAGTAACAAGAAAAAATTTTGGTGGTAAATTTTGTGTGGAATGTCCCACATGTAAGTTTTGTAAGTGCAAACAATTTAGCCAAGGCTACTTTATATACGGTGGTGTTTTAATTAATCTTCTCGTTGGTGCCTGATTGTCAAAATTTTTCATGTCGTCTTTGTTGAGTGAGCGAAAAATGCGAGTAGTTTTTAATAGAAGAATAGCTAAAATTTTAGAAAATCCTCCATCAAAAGTTAAAACAAAATACATACAATTTTTGCATTTGTAGAATAAACGCCAGCTTGCATCAATCCATCTTGCCTTTACCGTTAAATTTGCTTAGTTAAATCTGAATTCGTTTTTTTTCTATTTGAAATCAATATGCCTGCGAGTCATAGCTACTCTGTTTTTCACTGAGAAGATTTGCATTGGCGTACACGTGCAATTCTTGTGCAAATATTAACAAACGAACTACACTACGCTATTTGCTTGTTGCTAAGTCAAACAGTAGTTTATTTTCTCAATTTGATTCCAAATAACAACATTTCGAATCGGAAACTAAACTAATTTTCGCTCAAAGGAAATTCAGGAAATCGAGTGGCAAGGAGTGGCGGCTAGCGGTGAGTGGGTAGCATATCGGTAACTCACTACTAAACTTTTGAGAAGCGCAAAAGCCAAATTACAAAATTAAACAGAAATTGGTTATATCCCTTTCAATCAAGTCGACTCACCTGCAGAAAGTCATCATCGTCAGTACTGGCGGCGGTCTTTGTGTTGCCAGAAACGTAACAGGATGAGATAAAAACGAAAATGAGTGTACATAAACTCAAATTGCACATGATAAACTAAATAAAAACCAAATTTGCTTGAAACGCGTTTTTTTTATCACTCAAAAAACTACTACTTTCACTTTAGCTGTTTTGCAATTTTCATAGAAAGAAAATATTTGAATATTTCTGTTTAACGTTGAGCTAGATAAGTGAAGGCTATAAATTATCGATGGCGACTGTTGAATGCCTCAAAGGAGCTATGGATTTTTATAGATTCATGGGGCAATAGTTTTTCACTGTTATGCAGTTAATTTTTTTTGTTTGTTTTTTTTTTTGCGCAGCTGATCAAAATATTGCAACAATTGGATGAAAGGCAATTTGTGTTAATCCACTTTGCTAGCCAGCAGCAAGTACAGCTAACTACATAGAAACAAACAAACAAACAAACAGCAGGGGCTATAACAATTACGGGAATTACGGGGGTTCAACAGAAAGCAACAACAAACTAGCCGTAATAGAGATTAATGTTAGCTTGTTATTTGCTTGTCACGCCGGTCAAGCTGCCGTGTTGCGAGTCAAACGTAAGGCAAGTGTTTAGCAACGCCACAGGATATAACATACGAGCACTAAATACACACATACATAGATATTTTTTGTCCAATGACAATCACAGCTAAAGTGAACCATAGATAGATAGAGGGGTACAGGCGAGCGACAGTAAGAGCAGTTCAGAAGGTGATGAAAAAAAGCTACTAAACGCTGCTGAGCTTAACCGGATTTGTGTGCACGTTTGTGTGGGTGTGTATGGGTGTGTGTGTGTGTGTGTGTGTGTGTGAGTTAAAGCAACAATTATTTCAGCAACAACATCATTCATTGTACATAAGATTATTAAGTAACTACAAAGAGTGAAAGACGATTAGTGATGCCAGTTTGTGAGTAATTTTCCTATTTGGGGAATATTTTGCAACATATATTATTAAGATAGAAAAATGGTCCTTTCCTTTAAAAAAAGGGGGTTTTAATGTAACATAATAATCGATACATAATTGTTCAGAATTCGACTAAGAATAAGTAAGTGGAGAGAGATCGAAACCAGAGTTGCCGAATTTTACTACTCAAAGTTTGAGCAGAGATAGAAGCGTGCAAGAACGTATAGTATTATAGGACATAGAATTTTGGGTATCCTCTGACCCGCCTAAAATCACGGCTCTTTTAGGAATGAGCAAAAAATATACTTACAAACTCACCGCAGTCTGCACACCTAAGGGTACTGGCCCTTAGAAGTGCACGCCAAAAGGATCGGCTTACCCATCAATAGGTTTAGATAAACAAAAAAAAAACTGATACAATTTATGAAAAGTTGTATAAAAATAAAAAAAAAACCAAATTTGTGTTGTCTCAAATACGATCTTAACTTTTGCAATGAGTTTAAAGCATTTAAAGTAAGGTAATTGTGCTGAGGGAGATTCCGAGAAATTTCTTAAAGCACAATTTTTTTACAACTTTGTGGTAATCGCAATTAAAAATTTTGTAAAGTCCAGTTCCATATTTGTTTGACCATGACGATGTTAACGTTGATTATGAATGCAAAGATAGTTTGGCAAGTGTAAATTTGGAGGAAAGAGTTTTATTTATTTCAGAAAAAAGTATGACACGAAGTCTTTTCGATGTACGTACATATTTAACAATTAAATTACAAAAATGAAACTTAAATTAGTTAAACTTATAATAATAAATAATAAATATACTAAGTTTAAAGCTAAAAAACAAATACAAAATTGAGAAAGGCAAATTATAGTTTGAGAAGCTGAGGCGAAGCGAAGGAGATGAAAAGGTTTCTACAGAAAAAGATTTTTGACTACGGTTTTGAAGCATCTAGCAGATTTAATATATATAATTGACGCTGGTAAGGAATCCCATAATCTGACTAAAACACTAACAAAGTATAATCTGGAGTTTTATACATTGAAGCAACCATGTTATGTTTGCGAAATGACTGAGCAAAGTTCAATTTTTGAAAAAGATAGCCAGGCTTACGATATCTAATTATTTTAAATATTAATAAAATATTGAGAACAATAAGGTATTTTTCAAAGCTAAGTCCAAATATGTTTTTTGTATATAGCGAAATGATGAATGTGAATTTTTTCAATAAAATAAAAAGCTAAACAATGAAAGGAGAAGACAAAATAAGTATAAGGTTTATAAAGCTCATTCTTCGCCATCAGCCTTAACGCATTTTATAAATTCCTAGTTAACTTTATTAAGATTTCCTGATCGCTGGACATAAGCTAACATTAGGCCCGTTTCTTTACACCCGAGTTGAAAAAGAATGCTCCAATTCAGATAAAATTTCCTTTAGCGGCAAAAGCAACCCTGGTAGCCTCTTTCATGAACGTTGCGATTGTTTAGTGCTATTTAAGAACGGAAAAAAGTTGTACCGACAATTTTTAGGTTTATTTAGTAATACAGGGTTTTTCAATAGGAACGCTACAAAAGTTTTTTTTAAATAAAACAAAAACGGTTTGGGATATGAATTAAATTCTTTATTCCTGCGAAAGTACATTCGATGCCATTATGTATGGAACTCGATTTCTTTTGCATGGGCACCACGGGCACGCTTGCAGAAGCTCAGACGCTGAACCCAATTTTCGACGGTTTTCAATACTGCTGCAATTTCACGTTCGATATTCATACGAAGTTCATCAATCGTCGCTGGCTTGTTAACATAGACCAAAGACTTGACGTAGCCCCACAGGAAATAGTCTAACGGGGTCAGATCACACGACCGAGGCGTCCAAGTCCATATCATCCAATTCGGGCCAAAAATATTCGGTTCTCATTGAGCGGTAGCGATTCCCATTCACAGTAACGTGCCAGTCTTGATCATCACGGAAGAAGTAATTTTTTCGGGATGCAATGTTGACTCATGGAGTACGTGTGAATTGCTGCCTGTCCAATAACGCATATTTTGCTTATTAACGAAGCCATTCAGCCAGAAATGACGACGACCATTAATTGGACGTAGCTCTCTTAAAGTTGAGGCCATTAACTCCGAATTTCGGTTGTAAATTTTTATAACTTCGACTCGTTTATGGATCGTATATCTTTCCATGATGAAATGGCAAACCTTTATGAACAGAAATGTCAAAAGAGCTGGAAAAATATGGCGTCGTTTGCTGTCTCTATCGGTCTGCATTTGTAGCGCCCCTATAGCATCACCCGTTATATTTACAAATACTATGCAAATAAAAACGAGTTAGGTCTTAAGTATAAATTTCTCATGTATTTTCTTAGAGCTCATTCACAATAGCGCTGGTTTTTCACTTCCCAACTCTTGAATGTGTACTTAACCTAAATAAATATCGCAGTTTGAAGAAAATATAAATAGAATCTTAAGTAAGGAAATCTTTTCTGATTTTCTTTTGGGTTATTAAGCGTATAACTTCTTTTTGCCAAATGGGTGTAGTACCGCCCACTTTAGAGCAAACAGATAGATATATGCATATGTACATATATATATCCGAAACCAGCTGATCAAACTCTACTAAATTTGATACACATTTTAAACTTCTGACAGTAGAGAGTCGCCATTACTCGCTCATCTCTCCTCTCATTTACAGGATTTTCAAAGTAGAGAATCCTTGTCAGACTATATTTGATATTTCATGTAGATAAGGAACGCTACTACATATATTATTTTCAACGAATATCAAATTGGGTAGAACTATAACAAACTAAGAATATAAGAGTTATATAGCTATTTCACCTAACAACTTTTCCAAGTAACAAGTATTGAATTATTATGATATGACATATTTTATTTATATTTATTTGTTTTTAGTCCGTTTTAAAAAGTTTTAGTTTTTAACTATTAAAAATTTTATTTGAATAATTATTTAATTTTAAGCAAGTCAAGGCTCAGGCAAAATAAGCAAAGAAACTGAAAGTGGTAGACTCTGACTTAGCCACAGCGAAACTATTAACAGGATTTTAATTTGGAATGTAGGTGTACATAGAACGACACAAATATTACTCCTAGGAGCACAACATATGTACATATGTAATCGTACCAATAATCAATTTGTATTAAACGGCTTAATTGTCACTACTCATTAGTGTCGCACGAAAAACAAATATTGATTAGCGGAGTAAGATACAGTAATAGAGTAAATACAGGTACATAATACAGTCGCATACACATACACCAATGCACACACACATGTGTAGGTATGCATGTATGGTGCAAATGGCTTTGTAATTATGGCATACGCCAACGACCCTTTTTACACATCCAATAGGTGTAATTTGAAGGGGTTTTAAATAGTATATCCTTGCACTAAGTCGCGGATTCTCGACTTTTACCCTTTTTGCTGTTTACATAAATAGCCAGGTTTTTGTTTGTATGTCTACACATGTATGTACAGTGGCGAGCAAAACTGATCGAAGGTTTTTTTTAGCAAGGTTTTTCATGATCAGTTTCTTTCATTAATTTTCTATACAAATCTAGTTAATATGATTACAAAAACTATGTAAATTATTATTTCAAATATTACACAAAATTTATGAAAACTAAACAAATTTTCATAAAATTTTAAACAAAAAGTTATACTTTTTTCACGTTTTTAGAAATTTTTCGGGTATGCAATTTTATACCTTATTTAATTTTAATATAAAATTGTGCAAGTTTGAAGTGGCTAAAAACTGTCGCTGATATTTTCTGAACTTTTGGTATTTCGAATGTTTTTTCATAAAACCCCTGCATTTTATAAAAAATGACCGTTGATTTGTAATAATTGTATATGCCAACGGTATTCCGCATTTTCTAACACATAAAAATATGTGCTTGTCGGCGATATGTGAAAAAAAAAAGTTTCCAAAGCCAAAATTAAAAAAACAAATTATAGAAAATCAACGGTAGTCTCCAAACACTTCAAACTTTCCACTAAATAGGCCATAACACCGCATACCCAAACAATACAAAAACCACAACAAAAAATATAATTCTAAAAAATTTAAACATTTTGATGAAAATTCGTTCAGTTTTTATAAAAAAAATATTTCTCATGAAAAATCTTGCGAATATTTAAATACAAAAACTCACCTTTCAACCGGTTTTGCTCGCCAGTGTACATCCCATTATGTGGTCGAAGTTTGCCATTACTGCCGAGTAGCATTGGCTATTAGTATAAAATCCAAACTAACCGAGTAGTAATTGCGCTCAATCCCACACGACTATAGCGTACGATTTTCTCTCGTCTAAATACCGCAAATATCCACTTTTATTTACCTCACCTCAGTGTGGCAGAGTTGCACCGGTAACCCCTGATTGAGCAGCGCTTTCAATTTAAAAGTAACTTCCCCCGTTTTAGTTCATAACAGCCATTTAAATGATCGGCAATTCTGCGAAAGCGACCCTCATCATTTCGCTTTTTCTCGCATTGCTTTTTCTTCCCATCTTCGTTGAGCTTCTTTCTTTATATTTATTTATAATCTAATGTGTATCTGAGTTTGTATGTGTATGTGTTTATGTGGATGTGTTAGTATGTCAACGTTGTAGCATAATTGCAGGACTGAATATAATACACTTCTGGAATATTTAATTGGAACAAAAGCAGGTGTTAATTGACGATGATAATTGAAACCATTATGACTTTCTAAAAATATAAAAAAGAAAACTGCTTAAAATGTTTGTTAAATGTAATTAAATTAACAAGTTGAATGAAATATGAGAGCATTAGTGTCGAACAAAAGATGATTTAGAGAAAAATTTAATAAAGCTTAACTTTAAAATATTTTTAAAGAGGGCTGCCATATTTTTTAAAAGTACAATTCAATTAAAATCATAAGATAAATGCAATAATACAATATGGCTGCCAAACGTGCAGGTTTCAGAAAGCTTAATTTTGGAAATACCATTTAAGAGTGTTGCCACGTGGTTGAAAATTGAAATTAAATTACATTGATAAGATAAATGAAACCTAGCAATATGGATGTAAAACAAAAAATGTTTAAGGGAGTTCAATTTTGAAAATATTTTTAAAAAGGGTTGCCACATATGGGAAATGTTAAATACAATTAAATTTATATGATACGTGAAAAATATTACAATATAGATGTCAAATAAAAGGGGTATCAATAAGCTGAATTCTGAAAATATTTTTAGAGAGGGTTCCCACTAAGATAAAAAAAATTTAATTGCAATAAAATTGATCAAATAAATCCATTATTACAAAATCGATGAGATAAGTCAAATAAAGCAAATAGGTATTAAACGAGGAAGGTTTAAGAAAGCTTATTTTTCAAAATACATTTTAAGAGGGTTGCCACATGTTTGAAAATTTAAATTTAATTAAATTTATAAGATAAATGAAATAATACCATGTGAATATCAAATGAGAAGGTTTAAGTAAACTTAATTTTGGAACTAATTCTAAAGAGTGTTGCCACCTGGTTGAAATTTTAAATTAAATTATATTGATTAGTGAAATATTACAGTATGGGTGTCAGACGAGAATGATTTCAGAAAGCTTAATTTTGAAAATATTTTTAAAGGGGATTTCACATTTTTGAAAAGTTAAATACAATTAAATTGATATGATAAGTGAAAAATATTGCCTTATGGATGTCAAACGAAAAAGGTTTTAAAAAGCTTAATTATTATTAAATAAATTATTATTAAACTTCCATTTACTTTTGATTTCAATAAATTTGGAAACATACCCCTACTTTTTCTATCACAGTGCAATTACCCAAATATTCCACAACCATAGGAAAACCAAAACCTAGCAAAGCTGGGGGCTTTAAGTAAATACTATGATACCCCTCGCATACGAAGCGAAAACGTGTAACTAATGGGACAATTTTATGAACGGCTCTTGAAAATTTTTGTAAGCATTCCGAATACAGCCGCATTCGAAGTTTTGTATAATTCCGCACTTATGTAGATATGAAATGGGTTATAGGTGAACATAAATTCAATATATTCATTGGCCCTTCAGAGTGCCAGTGGTCTTCCGGTTGAAGGGTAGTAAATGTGGAAACCATGTGTTCTGTATATTCCTCAGCTATTTGTACAAAAAATTATTGCACGTGATTGACAGCTTGTGGGGCGGAAAAAGGATTCCCGTCTACCCTTCAACAACTAGTGAAATTTGATAATTTAAATGTTGAATCCTTTCCACTCGTACATAATTCAAAGTATTTTGTACAGAACGTGTCATTCACAGATGTTTTTTAATATCTACTTTTTTCAGCGCATAAATAAACGAAAAATTTGTGTACATTAAATGAAAATCAAATATACGGATTGGTCATTACGTCTCCAGCCAAAAATTTCCCACAGTGCTGTTCTTAGTGCTGATTTTTTTTTTCATTTAAGGTGGTACAGCGTTTATTTACTTATTTATTTATTTATTCATTCAACGTCTATAGTTTACAAACTTTACAGACTAATAAAAAATTTCAAGTAAATTACTAGTATTGTGCATACAAAATATTTTTAAATTCAGTACGTTTAGCAAAAAGATCAATATTATTAGCTTTAAATAATAGAAATTAATTTACTTAGAATTCTAGTGATTGGCTCATTCGGTGCATAACTTGTTTTAGAAAACCCTATACCGAAAACGTCATTGTAACTTAAAAACTTCTTCTGAGCATTGAGTTTTATGATATGCAAAGGGCAAGGGCTATAAATTACTATAAAATAATGGCAACCGGCAATGCAATTGAAGACCTGTGTTCGAAGGTGAACGGATATCTCACCGACCTTGCCCATTTCTTTACAAGCAGAAGCCTGGCGCTGTCTCCTGCTAAGTCCTCGGTGCCCCTTGTCACCACCTGGACGAAGGAGGTCAGGTTGGATCTCAACATCCACATCGATGGCACCCCTATTCCGACGGTTACTCACCCGAAGATTCTGGGGGTAACATTCGACAGCCTGCTCTCCTTCTCCGCGCACACTACCGCAATTGCCAATAGAGTACAGAGCCGCAACAATGCCCTCAAGTCGCTCGCCGGCAGCTCTTGGGGCAAAGATAAAGAACCGTTGTTGGTAACATACATACAAGGCGATTGGCCGGCCGGTAATAAACTATGCTGCCGCCAGTATGGTCGCCGGGAACCAGCAGGACGCAGTGGATGAAGCTGCAGACCTGCCAGAACACCGCACTCCACACAGTGACGGGATGCCTGCCGATGTCGTCTGAGGAACATCTCCACCAAGAGGTCAATGTGCGCCGCGTTAAGGAGCACAACCTCATGCTCAGCAATCAGTTCCTTGCTGGGTGTCACCGTCCGGGGCACCCAAACAGGCATCTGCTTGCAGTGGAGCTACCCCCCAGACACATCATAAGGCATCTCTTAGAACTGAAGGACGAGATCCAGCCACTCATAACGCAACCGCTGGATCCGGAGGCGTACCGGCGGGTCCTAAGCAACATCCACAGAGAGACAGTCACTACCACCATTGACTCTCGCCAGGCAAATGCTGTTATCGGAGCCCAACCACCACCTGTAGCAGATGAGGAGTCCCAGCTGCCCCGCGAGTCCCGCGTAACTCTGGCTCAATTACTATCTGGATACTGTAGTAGGCTCAATTCCTACCTATCCCGAATCAACCCTGACATACCCAATACATGTCCGACATGTGGAGATTCTCCGCACGATAACAATCACCTATTCACATGCCCTCTTAAACCCACTCATCTAACCCCCCTCTCCCTCTGGTCCAACCCTGTCGAAACTATACGTTTCCTGGGCCTCTCCCTAGATGAGTTCGACGACAACGACCATGGGTGAATCCGCTCTTTACGGGGCGCGACTAGCCGCTACAACAACAACAACTATGGATTACTACACTCAAGAGATCATGTAAAAATACCATTCCTAAGATTGTCCTTGTACTTCTGAGAGTATGTAAACTGATCAGTTTACAACGAGAAATATAAAATGGAATCGCTAAGTCAAATTTAATTTGAGACAATGCAAATATCATAAAATTCTTTTGACTTCTACTGGAATGGACTTCATAATAAGGATTACATATCAAATAGGAATATTCCAATTTAGACCTAACAAAAGTATTATACAAAAGCATTTTTGTATAGGGATCCTTACCGATTCGTACTGAATGTACAATTTCACATATCAAAAGCTAAATAAGAAAATGCTTTGGGAATAATGTAGTGAAGTTGTTCACTAAACGTGAACCCAGCGTCGAAAACAACACTAAGATCTTTAATTGTATCACAAGTTTTAAGAGCGTTATTCGAAATAGAATAAGCAGACAGCAGTGGAGATCGAATCTTGTGATAAGTTACAGAAAAACACTTATTTATATTGATTGATAACCCATTTCGACAACATTGGTCGTGAAAATTACTAATCTCATTTTGAAGTAATTCAATGTCTGAAGGATTTTAAATTTTTTTTAAATAGTTTCAAATCATCAGCATACATGAGGTGACTAGTATGTTTAAACCAAATAAAAACAAAAAACAAAAAAGGAGTATCCAATATGCCTCCTGGAGGAACTCCCGACATTGCCCAATATGAAAATGAAATTATGTAGTCAACAACAACACGATTAAATCTATTTGCAAGGTAAGACCTGATCCAGGACAAATATATCGAGTGAAACCCGAATTTGAATAACTTCTTCAGTAATAAACTATGCGAAACTATAACAAAAAAAGCTTGTGATATGTCAGTATGGATGGTATCCACGGTTTGTTACTGTAGAGAAAAAATTATGTAGCGATAGTTAATGGCAAACTGTACTTTAGCACTAACAATCTTTTCGAATACTTTAGCTTAGAAGTAGGATGCTAATTGGAAATATCACTTTTATGGCCAGCTTTAAAAATACGGGCAACAAAAGTGATCTTCCATTCATATAAAAAATTACCTAATTTAAGAGATAAGTTAAGTAGTATTGCTTAAGAAAAACCACAGATATTAGATATGCATCTGCACGTTTCGAAACTCTCAAATTTCTCATTTCATAAAAATTTCTTCCTTCCAAAATCCATAAACCTCGAAAGTTCAGTCACTTCATATTTTGATGAAGCATCATTGACAAAGTTAGATTTAAAAAAAATCTGCACACAAATTTGCAATTTCTTTACCTGACGTTGAAAGTTTATCTTTATAAAGCATTGAAATAGGCATTACCGAGGAAGAAAGGGCATTTAGAATTAACGAAAGACCAAGGCGGTTGTAGTGCCGCCAGGCCTAAGGCGATCCAGCCGTGTAAAGAGCTAAAGTAAGGGCATGCAAAGATCATGAAAGCTTTTCCGAATACACTAAGGAAGATAAATTACTACACTACTCCTCTACTCTGCATGGGCAATAAATTCTCCATAACAACCCCAGAGAGGAATGAATGGAATGCTGCAATAGACTTAGACCCAGAGTCGACGGATGTCTTTACACGTGGTTTCAAACTCAACGAAAGAGTGGGCAGCAGTATTCATTGCAACGACTTTGCGCTGGATCTCAGCTTTCGCTTACCGGACCACGTTGGCATAAAATACAGAAATTCCCTCAATCTGCTCGCATCAAAGCCATCCATGGCTCTGACTTGGGTCCCTGGCCACAGTGGTATTCCCGGCAAATGCGCGGCAGGCGAGTTGGCAAGGGAAGGGACGGAATTACATATGATAAATGCTGTTCTAGATGCTGGCATGCCTCTAACCTCCTGCAAACACAGTTTAAGGACAAAACTCATCGAGGAGATGAATATCAGGTGGCCGATGGAACCCGCTTGCCGGATTACTAGACAAGTTTGGCCGAAGGTTGAAATAAAGCGATCCAATGCGATTATTCGCCTGGACCGACCTTCTCCCAGACTAATAGTTAGGGTAATAAACGGACACTGCCTTATGGGCACACACGGGAAAAATTGGACGAAAAGGAAGTGGAGAGCATCGAACACTATCTCCGCCACTGTCCCGCTCTGGCCAAGACTCAAAACCAATTCCTAAATGGGTACTCTCTAGACTGTTTGGTCGACCTGAGCTCGGCAAGCATTCCCGATCTTCTGTGCTATGTAAGACGCACTCGATGGTTCACCTGCTAAGGGGTGGTTCACCTTCTAAGGGAAGGAAAAAGATAACGTAATGGCCCCCTTTAGCGGTATCACAACGGGCTTTGTCATCCTACGTGTGCATCCGTGGGCTTGTATAGTTGCAGCCGCTCTAACCTAACCTAACCTAACGAAAGACCAAAATGATTTGGGGTTCGATTTAATATTGCTTTCAAAACCAGATAAGTATTTTGTGTACAGCAATTTATTCAAACAATTAAAATCGGTCAGATATTTTTCGTGCATCACTTTATGTTGTAAGCTAGCAGTAATTTTTTTTTCGCAGATTCTTTAGTTTTTTCAACCTTTTATTAAACCATTGCAATTTGTGCATTTTAGTAAGTTGTCACCTTATATGAATTGTACACTACTGAAACTAAATTTGTTTTTTGTTTGCTTTTTTAATTTGTTTATTTATTTTCAATGCTAAACCCGCTCTCATACATTAAAGACACTGTATAAATACATACAAATGAGTATACATATATAACGTGTTCAATTATTGTTGTTGCTTTTTTTAATTTTTTCTAAAATACATATTTTTTGGCAGGTTTTGCGCCGCTTCAATAATGAAATTCAAATAAACTATCCAATAGCAATGTTGGTAAGTTTTGTAAACCACATTTTTTTTAATTTTGACGCTTTTTCCATTAGTCCATTTATAAAAAGAATTTACAATTTATTGCTACAAAGACAAAATGAAGAAGCCACAATAATATTATATAATAAGTACTATAACAACGAAAAAATCTAAATTTTCTATTTTCCAACAAAAACCATAACGTGTCCTATATTTTTTTATTATTATTTTTTTTTTTTTTTTTGCATAACGCTTTTTCCCCAGCTCGAAGGACGCGTTAACAATTTATTGCATGTACAATATGACATAACTATAACATTTAACGCATGTACAATGAAATTTTTGTATGCTGCTAAAAATTCGCCAATACAAAACGTAACTTTTAGCCTTGACAAAGTAGCCAAACAATTCGGGCCACACAACCGCCCAACCGCAACTTGTAAAACCAAAATAAATGCTCGCCACATCGACACATACATGCATACACACATTTATACATTTGTATGTATGTATGTATTTGTATTTGTGGAATGCATTCACAATATAGCAAACAGTCAACACTGCCTAGCCCCCGCGGAATTCCTTTCGCAATTTATTCGCATATTCGGTTTCCGACACGTTTTCCGAGTCGAGGTTTGAATGGCGCCGATTTTTTCAATGCCGTATCCGCCAGCGAATCACCCATATCGCCCACAAGAGCAACGGTATCAAACGTACGTAGACCTAGATTATCAACATCATCCATAAGGTAGTGCCACAGTGGAGAAGCATCGCTAGTCGAACGACGGCCAGGACGTGGGCGCAATACAACGTTTTTTTCCTCACGCGCACGCAGCATTTCTACAATCAAAATAGTACAGAACGAAAAAAAGAACAAGAGAAGGAAATCATAAATTTTTAGTTGAGGATATTTTAAAGTTAGAGTTCGAAAGAGCAGATGTAACCTTTTAGAGCGCTCACTATGCGATTGTAGTCATTGGAGTGAATTCGATCGAAGCCAGGGTGTGTTGCTGCATCCACTTCGGTGCTGGGTATCTCGAATACCAAAGTATCGTATTGTTCAGAACGTTTTTGGCGCGCTGCCTTTCGAAAGTGATCAATAACAGAGGCGGAATTTCGTTGACGAAATTGTTGCGAAGGTTCGTTGAGCTGGAAGAGAGAATGCATAAAGGATTATTAAATATTTACTGTAGTTATTTTTTTTTTTAAATTTCTATTTTGAACTAAAAGCAAACTTTAAATTACTGCTTTATTAATTACGGGGCACTAACCTAATTTTAAGGGTTGTTTAGTTAATCTCTAAGAAGAAGGTAAACATTTGGTGATTAATGCCGGTATTCTGTAAACAGTCTCTAGTCACTAATTGAGACTTTTCAGTGGTGAGATTTATTTTGAGCTTATTCGGTATTCAATAAACCCGCTTTTCACCACAGTCTTTCGTGAAATTTTTTGAGGCTGTTGCTTACTGAATACCGAAATCATATCAATTCACAAAAAATGTATCTACTTCAAAGTCTCAAATTTAGTGACTTGAGATGAGAGTAAATTACAGAATATCGGCATAAGTAAATAATATAATATATATAAAAATTTCGGCTCTCGGTGTTTGTGGCCGAACTCCTCCGAAAAAAAATATTAAAATATGCGTGTCGAGCGATTTATCTCGGAAAGGAGATCCATAGGTAACTTTTATGAGGGTTGGCACATATTTTAAAAGTGGATTTTATTTAAATCATACACCAGTTATATGAAATACGAAAATATGGGTGTCACACTTGAAAAATCGAATTTAATCAAATTATGTGAAAATATGGGTGTCGAAACCTATGTTTCGTTAGGAGAAAGATTGTAGATAAAAGTTGGAAAAAGGCAAGGATATAAAATAATAAAATGTGAGAGTCAAACGGTTCGTCTCGGCGAGGACAAGGTGAATACTTATATTCTGGAGTTCGAAGACTACATACTTACTTAATTGGCGCTATAACCGCTTAAGCGATTTTTGCCGAACTTCTCTTACAATTTGTGTTATGCGTCTTGATATTGTAATACAAATTGAGGGACCTACAGTTTTACGCCGATTTCGAACGGCGAATGTTTTTTTTGTGAGAAATTCCTTCATGACAGAAACACACTCGGTGGTTTGACATTGCTTGCCGAGGGGCGACCGCTTTTCGAAAAAACTTTTCTATAATTTTTCGATGTTACTTGCCCAGGCCGCGATTTGAAACTGTGACCCACCAAATGAAGCGCGCACACGCTACACACTCGACTAAGGCGGCCACTAAAGTTCGAAGATGCCGAGTATTTTTATCTTTTTTTCTTGTCGCGCACTGCAACCAAAAAAACTTCGCCAACCACTTCTATCCTATGCGAAGTTGCGCCAGTTATTCACATCAAGTGCAGACTGGTTTTTATAACGTGATCAAATAATAATAATATGTGTAAATTAAACTCAATCGCTCAATTTTTTTTAACATGAAATAACAGCTATAAAACATTCAACTTTCATAAAAAAACTAGCACTAGATGAATGAAATGGAACAACAGAGCCACAGGGTGGTTGTGTCGCGCCAGCTATCTAAACTGCGTAATATGTATTTGAAACCCCAAAATTGTGGCCATTAAAAATTGCAGCATCAGCGTTGGGTAAAAGACAGCATTGTCAAGCCAGAATAAGAGATGGCTATAGGTAATTTAAAAACAAAAAAATATTATTGCATTGTGCGAAAGATTTATGATTTTCAGTTTTATAGTTATTTAAAAAACACATTTTATGTTTACTGCAAATCAATTGCACACAATTCCAATTATTGTTCGTCATCACTTCATCCTTTTCGAGTAGTTTTACAGTTTTTACAGTTATAAAAGTTCTGTGGTTTGTCAGCCGAAATTTTCCCAAATGATTTTTGGCTGTTTTCTGTCGGCCACATTTTTTCCACCAAGCTAGTTTTGTCGATTCAGGGTTGGGCTTTACCAGATAACTGGAAAACTGATTGACGGAAAATTCAAAATAAATTTTTATTTGTTATTCGAAATTATTGAAAAAATTATTTGTAAAACATGAAAATTTATTCATTATTTAAAAATAGAAAATTTGTGAATATAATTTAATATTTTTTTAATAACAATTCACTCAAAAACGCTGATCCCTTGTATGGATTATACATTAAAACAAAATTTCACTGACTGACCGGCAAAAGTGACTTGTAGCTTTTACATCGAAATTTCTAGAACAGAATCAAACGAGCCAAAGTTGGACCGCACACATTTTTCTGCTTTTTTTTTGCACTGATTTTGACTTTTTGTAGTATAGTAAATAAGAGTATAAATTTATAACTTTTCACCCACATTTTGAATTACAATAATAAAAACAAAAAACATAAAAATTTAAAATTTAAAATTGAAAAATCACTAAAGACATATAAAAAACAGATCAAAATTCAAAAAACCACAGAAAAAAATTATTAAAAACAAATGCAGCCAAAATATAGACATTTTTGTATAGTTTTAAACCAAATTTTTAGAAATATTTATTTAATTTCTAAAAGTCGATATTGGATTTTCTATCGCGAATATCAGCGACCTCTAAACCCATCGCATATTAAGTTTTAGGGATTTATAAATTTTTAATTTTTCGTCCGCCATTTTGATTTTTGAAATTCTGATTTTAAATTCAGAATCAGCGATATAGAAATCTGTTAGATATGAAATTTTAAGAAAATCTAATATCTTTTTTAGTTTACTAGGTGCTATTGGCGATATTTAGGCCACGAAAATAGGTTTAATAGCCCACTGTGCGATGTTTTACTGACCATATAGTACAGTGGTGTGTTCACGAGAATTCTGAGTAAAATCTTACACTTTACACTTTTACTTGTTCAAACTGGGTTCCGTCAGAACCCTTAATATTTTTTGGATTCCAAAAGAAATATGAAAGTGGCGATTTTTGAAGGCATTAATGGGTAAAAATAGTTTGTAAAAAATATATCTCGAAAAAACTTATTGTGTGTTCTAGGGATATTGCCCAATTGAGTTTTAAACTTTTTTTTGGCTCTTTCGAAAAAAAACTTTAGTAAGTAACTTACAATTTAATGAGGCCCCAAAAACTGTATGCCCAGCGATGCACAAATCTTTGAGGACCCCGTACTGCCCGTCTTTCTGGTCACAGGTTAAAGCAAGTTTATGTTAGTTTGAAGTTCGAATGGATATTTAGAATTGATTTAATTTTTCAATGCATATATTTTATGTGGAAAATTTTAACAAAATTACTGTTCCTATGTAAATGTTGAACGGTATCGGTGTCGGGCGTGTAGCACATTCATCTTGAACTATTTCACCATTAAATAAATAACCAAATTTTTTTGTATTCATCACACACACTGACAGTCCCAATACTTACATGATGATTATTTTGAGCCGAAAATTTACAATTACATTGCACATAATAGGTGTAGGCGAATATCAGAAATATGAAAAAGCGAATGCTACCCATTTCGAATGCAATCTTAATAATTTCTTTTCTATATAATAAATTTATTTCAATATATCATCTCAAAATTGAAAAGCACGTTTTCTTTAATTTAAATAAGATATCGACGGATAAGTACTGCTTTTATACAGCCACCAATTACAACTGCTATCCGCTGACCGGCAACAGCAACATTTTATAGCGTATACCATGGCTATAAGCTGAACGATGACCAAAGGAGCAAAATGCAATAATTGAATTGAATTGAATTGAATGACAACGCGTGATTTTAACTTTACCAATTAGATCCATCAACAGGGAAAGCAGCGACCTGGTATTTAACAATAACAACACAACGATTAACCCTTTCGAACAACATTATCTCACAACAATAGTGATTAATGTCTATTTGTCGCCTAGCCGACGCTGTTGTGTTAAAGTTCACCACAGGATACCATTTATCCGAAGAGGAGTAGGAAAAAACAAAGCGATAGTGGAACAGTGTGGTAGAGAGAGAGAGAGAGAGATAGTAGGCGAATGAAAAATTATCAGAGGCTTACAAAGACGGCAATCAGTTTGAAATCACATTTGATTCTATAAAATTACACAGGATATACACCGCTGAGCATTGGTCTAACTGTTCGCCCACACCCGTTTATGTTTTCGCTGTGATGGCATAGATTTCGCATGTTACTACTACATATGCAAATTGTTGCAGGCATTTTATTAATTCAATCATGTAAAGGGTGGTTAAATTTTAAGGGCCGATGTTGAATGTGAACCACACCTAAACGTCAAGTTTTTTTCTGCATTTCATTTGACATTTCTCAATTTCAGACTAACTCACTTTGAACTTGGAAAGTTGCACAATCGAGAAACGTGTTAAAGTTATTCAGGCTTATTATAATAAATTTATGAAAATTTTCGAAGAAAATCATCTTCAATGATGAGCCACAATTTCACCTCAGTGGATTCGTCAATAAGCAGAATTGCCGCATTTGGGCGAATGATAATCCAAGAGTGATTGTCGAAAAACCAATGCACCCACAAAGAGTGACTGTTTGGTGCGGTTTATGGGCTGGCGGCATCATCGGGCCGTATTTTTTCCAAAATGAGGCCGGTCAGGCAGTTACTGTGAATGGTATTCGCTAACGTGAGATGCTAACGAACTTTTTATGGCCCGAATTGGAACATATGGATGAGGACGATATGTCGTTCTAACAGGATGGTGCCACTTGCCACATAGCCAACGAAACAATGGCTCTTTTGCGCGATAAATTCAACGGCCGTGTTATCTCACGTGGTGGCGATGTCAATTGGCCACCAAGATCATGTGATTTGACACCGTTGGACTACTTTCTCTGGGGTTATTTGAAAGAAAAGGTGTGCGTCGATAAGCTAGCAACAATTCAAGAGCTAAAGGATGAGATAATTCGGCACATTAACGTCATAGAACCTCAATTATGCCTCAGCGTCATCGAAAATTTGGATCATCGGATGGAGGTGTGCCGCCGATGTCGCGGCGAACATTTGGCCGATATTTTTCATATTATCATAATAAAAAGAAATTACAATAATTTCCAAAATAATTTGTGTTTCATTCAAAATCAACATCGGCCCTTAAAATTTAACCACCCTTTAGTAAAAAGTAAGACTATAGTCTTTTAGAAGTACTTCAACTTAGATATATTTCACAAGGATAAAGTTTCTACAATAATAACTAACAAAAATCTTAATCGCCCAATAAAAAATCGCCCGTAATTTTAGCATCCGCCCGAAGTGAATACGCTTATTTTGAGATTCGCTCGAAACAAATTTCAGTTCGAAACAGCTGATAAAATTCGAATATGGAAATTACAACTCTGTCTTTTGTTTAAAAAAGTGTAAACTCATGATAAAAATCAAGGCTGCTTGATCAACTTCACCTTATATGAATTCACCTTGATAACCGTTGAAGCCAACTTTAGAAATATTGACTTTTGCCAGCATTTATTTGTTAAAGCTAAAGCGAGCTTCATTATGTTATAATTTTTTTTAAATTGATATTGTATTATTTCTTTATAGAAGCAGGAGCGTGTTAGACTAAGTTACGTAGATAGGCGGCGAAGGAACACAACGCCCATTCAGCAACAGAATGCAGTTTTGTTACCGTAGAACCTGGGAGGATTGCGTTAAAACCAACATGCACAGTTTAGAAATTTTAGAATGTTGTTGAGGCTAGAGTGGCATTTCGTTCGTTTTCTTATTAGGGACGGACATCTGAACAGAAGGTGTTGTTCAAATGCCTGTTGTTCATTTTCATCCCTGCCGCTTCCGCAGCAATCTGTGTGGGCAATACCAAGGTTTCCATGGAACTTGTTAAATTAAATTAAATATTAACCATTCCTTTACCTTAAAACCAATATCCATTCTCCGAAGTTGAGATTTCATATATTTGATATTGTACGAAAATATTTAAAAACTGCGAAGCGAAAAGGAGTTATTTTTTGAGGTCAATATGAGTCTTAAGAATCTAGAGCAAAAATATACTATGACAAACAGAGTCTTGTATGACTCATATTGGCGCTTATTTGGTGTATACATTTCAGTCGATTATTGTGAGAAGGGAAACACTTTAATTTTGTACTCTTAAATAAGCTCATTATTAGTGTAAATACCCCGAAATAAGACTCCTTTATCACTCATATATGACTGCAAATTTTGGCTGGGACATTTCAGTCGAAATAAAAAAAAATTTAATTATTTTACCTTAAAAGCGTTGCAGTTTTGCAAAGAACGAATTTTTGCATACATTGGATCAAATAATATTGTGACGAAGAAACATAGGGCCATTTTGAGGAATTCCCTTCCACTCATAAAGTAATTGGGAGCTTAAAGACCTTTATATTGCCATGCTTGCAGAGCAGCAAAGCATTTTACTTTTTCGCACTTTTGAATAAATTTCTTAAATCGAAAAATTTCGTTTGTTTATTTCGATTTTTTTTTTATTTTGACATTTGTATCATTTCGAGAGTGTGTTCTTAAAATGCTAGCAAAAGTCAAAAAATCCCAATCAGCGAACGATTGTACCAAGACGAATTCACATAAGGTGGTGTTATAAAAACAACTACAGAATTCCTATGTATTTTGTTTTTGCTATTGCGTAATAGTTGTCAAAATTTACATACACTTTGCTTTTGTTTTAACGGGTTTTGAAAGCTCATACGCAAAAGCAAAAACCAAATACATGTAGCTGAATAAAAAAAATCAAACCGGCTGCTCAAGGTGTATCCATAGAAGGTGATAGCAAGATAAGCAAAGCTATTTTGTTTGTGTAATTTTGCGTGTGAAATGTCAAAATCTGAATTCGCCTACTATTGCTCATGTATTTTGTTAGTGTAATTTTGCGAGTGAAATGTCATAAACTGAATCCGCCCAGTTTGCTTATGTACTTCGTTTGTGTATACAAAACAACCAAGCGAATTCGGAGAGAAGAACAAGCATTCAGCTCATGGGATGCTATCACCTTGTATGAATTCGCCTTGCCGGCTGCTATAGTAACTACACCTTATATGAACTCGCCTTGGATTGTACCTTATAAATATTTTTATCATGTATAAAATTGAGAAAAGACAAAAGCAATAATTCGAATATTTAAGTCAGTTGTTGAAATCAAATAATAAAAAACCACACATTTAGGTACGAGTAACATTATGGTGTAATGAACATAACTTTTTCTGCATGCCGACTGCGGCTATGCACTTGAAGGTTGTAGAAAAAGTGGGGAAAATTTAGTATTATTTTTATATATTTTTGGGTACTATTTACAGTTTTTTGAAGATTTATGCTACATTCCCACTGCACTGAAAACTGAGATTTCGATCTCGAAATCATGAAAATTTCTTTAAGTATTTCCGTTGCATTTTCTATAAATTTCGTTGACAATTTTCCTTTCATTTTTTCCATTGATCCAAGAAGGTCGCCAATATTGTCCTTCCATTCAACTTTTAGTGCTCGAGTTCTTCGTTTCTAATGCTGCTGTTAATTTTTTCTTGTTTACTCATTTTGAAATCATTTGTGTGGTTTTGCTTACACAGAGAATTTTGACATTTTAAATGAAGTGTTGCATATTTTATTATCGAAAGGTTGGTTATTTGAAACCTGATTGAAATCCAACTAAAAGAAAGCTTACACGAAATCTCAGATTTCCGTTCAAAGTCAATGAAGTGTTGTTATTGTTGCTCTACGGACATTTCCTCGTTGTCGATGCTAATAGGGCAGGTTATTCCCTCGTCTCCTCATCATCCTCTTCAGTGCTGAAAGTGTGTGATTTAACCGAGACGTATTGGATTTTGGAAGGTCTTAACAAAAGCGCTCACGCTTTTTTGGTAGTGATGGAGAAACCAAAAAGTCGCATTGTTAGCGTCCTCGTCATATTGATTGATTGCTCCTACCGGAGTCATTGCTCAATGTTGAACGCACACAAAATACAAAAGTAGAGGTTGGCATGCCGGAATTTTCGAAATTACAATAACCACCCCTTAAGTGACTTCACCTTATTTCATTACACATGAACTCCATTTGTTACATGCTACATTTGTGAGAGTATTGAGACAAAGAAATATCAATGGCGACACTTGAGCGGCTGTTTCACTACCTTGAAGCTACCTAAGGCTTTGTAAGTGTAATGAAAATTATTTGAGCATTTTTGTAAAAAATTAACTACTACTAGCGTTTACATATTTATTGGACCCGCTAACTCATGCCTTGCATGGGATTTCAATATAGAAATTTGATGTACTGTCAATCGTAAAACTTAGCGCTTCTCTGCCTTTTTTTTGCAGAGGATGTCTATCAAAGTGTTTTTGGTAAGAAATTTGAATTTGTTCTCTCACAATTTAACTCCAATGTTAGTCGCTTTTAAAACTCTGTCACAATCTATCTATTCTCCCTCACGAATCGTCTGGCAATGTCCAGTTTTTCTTGCATCCAATTCGAAAGGTTATCACTTATTCCAAGGATAAAAGTAAATTCTAAAAAAAAAAATCGTATGTAGATTTTAAAAGTGAAAAAGGGAAACATTTCGAACGAAAGTGAAACTCTGGATAAGGCTGAATGTCATTAAAGTAATAACCGTAATAGAAAAGATAGCATTAAATAAGAATGGGCATTGTAAAAAGGTGTAGTGTCTTGGTATTTTATAATTAAGCTGATTTGGACTATTTGTATATTTGTGTCCTGTAGTTAAATTTGTCAAGGCCTGTCTAGTGTTAATGAAAACTTGTCTAAAGGAATTGAAGTATTTACATTTTGGCACAACTAGACTATGGTATCTGCGCGATTTTACTCATATCCACCTCTCAAATAAATAGGTAGGTGTTTCCCACATTAAAAATTTGTACATGAAGATACAATTCATGGCGGCCATTTATTTTCAGAAACCAAAACTAACAGTAATTTTTTGCTGATGTAATAAAAGACCGGTGCAAAATCTTGTTGTAGAAGAAAGCTATCAATGTTCATTGGATCACAGGGCATCCTGAACTGGAATTCTGTATTCCTTTTTTTATGTTTTAAATTTTTTGGGGAAAAGTGCAATAATAACTGAAAAATTCGGACTTCTCTACTTTAGTCCAGTAATAACAAATATTTTTTAAGACCGAAATAAAAGTCCTTTCATAATAATAAACAAATCGCTTACCCAAATTAAACAAATTTTGTATCAAATGAAAGTGGACTGATATAGATAATTACTACTATTAATGCTACTACTAATTTCTACCACTATTTTTACAAATTTCTATGACTATTTTAACTAATTTATACTACTATTTTTACAAATTTCTACCACTATTTTAACTAATTTATACTACTATTTTCTGCCACTATTTTTGCTCATTTCTACCACTATTTTTATTAATGCTACTACTAATTTCCACTGCTATTTTTACTAATTTTTACCACTATGTATACAAATGCTACTGCTAATTACTACCGCTATTTCTACAAATTTTTACCACTATTTTTACTAATGCTACCTACTACTATTTCTACTAATTTCTACCACTATTTGTACTAATCCCTACCACTATTTTTATTAATGCTACTACTAATTTCCACCGCTATTATTACTAATGCTACTTTAATTACTACCACTATTTCTACTAACTTTTACCACTATTTTTACTAATGCTACTGCTAATTACTACCACTATTTCTACTAATTTTTACCACTATTTTTACTAATGTTACTTCTAATTACTACCTCTATTTCTACTAATTTCTACCACTATTTTTACGAATTTCTATCACTATTTTTCATTAATGCTACTACTAATTTCTACTACTATTTTTACTAATTTCTACCCCTATTTTCTCCACTTTCTACCACTCTTTTGTGTTTCGTGCATGTTTTTTTTTTAATTCGTTCAAATGCAATATACTAAATATCTCGGCACAAGAAATATATGTACGGCTTAGATCACTTTATAATTATTGGGACATACATATGGCAGTGATATTTTTTAGCGCATGAGAGGGTTTTCATATATAGACTATAGCTTTTTAATAAAAATGTTTTAAATATCATTAACTTAATATGCAAGTTAACAAATGTGATTTATTATTTTTACTTACCACTCCAATTATTAAAATTAAATTATTTCTTATATCAGTCCAACAATTAATTAAACAAAAACATTTTTTCCCCCAATAAAGCACCACATCTTCGTTTATTTAATAGGTTATTTTAAAACTGCTCTATAAGCGTTTGTTAAATTACTTTTAGTACACATCATTTTCATGTTTCTTTTTTTTTTTTGATTTTTTTTTTGAAGGGCCGTTTCTCGTATACCCACGCTAAGCTTCAGAATATTATATATGTGTGTGTGTTTTCGTAGATATAAATATTTAGTTAAATGTTGCATTTTCCTTATAAGTTGCAGCAGCGTTGACCATTAGACCAAGTTATATTTTTATCAGTTTTGCTAGGCATTCTCATATTCATTTGTATAGCAGAGTGCGTTTACCTAAATTCGGTTTATAACGTATCGACAAGCGTTCGCGTTCCTTTTGCATTTCTAAAAAAAACAAAAAACAAATTGCCAATTAATATTAGAATATGATTTATTTTCATATTTTCGCACAAACCTTTTACCAAACGCACCAAATTTTCATAGGTATCGACTGGCAGTTCCTCGAATGCATCAGTTCTATCGATTTTCCCATGCAACGAATTGTACTCACTTGGCTCGTTGCTTTGATAGCGTTTATGTGGCAATTGATTTTTCATAGTCGCAAAAATATCCGCCTAATTATAGTAATGTTTATGGGAAGGATAAAATTAAAAAAAAATAAAAATTTATTTACCAGTTCTCTGTTAACTTTTACGCACCTGATAGTCGTTCGTTTCAAGCGGCGACTTGCCATCACAGATCACAAAAACGCAAGTAAGAAATAGCAGCAAAGCTATACAGCATTGTTGGCCCATGTTTCTTTTTAGAGCTTTTTAAGCGTTTAGTTATGTATCTTTGAGATAAACGAAACTATACAGTAAGTTTATTGGTGTTCAACTTTTATGAGCGGCAATATATCAAACGCTGTTCTTATTACTTGCTACTACAAACGAAATCTGTTGTTAAGATATTGATAACAGCGTTATTTTATAGTCATTTTGAAATGTGCGAAAATACGTCATCACACACTTGGACCGCCATTTAAGCATTTACCCACGCCACACATGTACCTACATATGTACATACATACTTTCCCTTCGTCATAAAAAACAAATATCTGTTAAATGATAAAGCATGATATGCAGGTTTTAATTTAACAAAATCACTAATCCAATTAAATTGCCGAAAATTCGAAAAATGCCAGAAGAATGGAGATAACTTTACTTAAATTTGTTGAAACAATTTTTTGAATATTCATTAGTCTGTACATTCGGCTTTAGCTACACTTTAAAACAGCCAGCATTTATGCAGACCAGTTTTATTATGACCACATTTCAAACTGTAATATCTTAGGCAGCAACGCGTAATAGGTAAACTCGGTATAACTTTTAAATGCTAATTATTTTACTAAATAGCTGGATTTCAATATTAAGTGATAATTTTTATATTCATCTAGCTTGAGGGTGTTATCAATGGGCAAGCGTTGGGTAAAAATCTCGGCAGCGAACGTGATACCAACAAATTATAATCCCAACTAATACTACGTTCAAATTGCCACCATTTAGCTGATTAAGTACAGAATTCGTTCAGGATGTTGAAATTGCAATTCGATTTTAAGCTAACAGAGTGATTCACATGAAATGAACAAATTGGCACTCCTATGCTGTTGACGTGGCAAAACTTTATAAGCTGACAGTTGTCAGGTTTACTGGGCACATAGCTATGCGTGAAATTAAGTGTTCAACTCTCCAATGATGACAACGGCCATTGTAGTTGTTATATCCTACTCACTATGCAGAGAAAAGAAGGTAATCACAAAAGCACTTGCGTTACTTCACACTTCCCACGTTTGAAGTCATTGGCGTCATTAATGGGTCTTAGAAAGTTGATTTTTCGGGGTTTTGAGTGATTTTTACAAAAAATTAAGCATATAATTATAAATGTTAAGTACCAAGCTTTGTATTGTTGCAGTTGCAACGAAAGGTTACCCGAAATCTGGTATTCTAACATTCTTGTGTCCTACAAAGTACGTGACAACGATGTTATATTCTGCGACATAGTTTTAGGCGCTATAAATAACGCCTATCTACTGTCAGGTCAATAAGTTTAGTCAGATCACTAGCATAGGGCGGAAAGTCAGCACCGCAAGAATTTATGAGTATTTTACTAAGTTCGCCCTGTAGAAGATGATTTTTATTTACATATTTGGAGAAGGAACGTCAAAAAGTATGCAGCAAAATGCATAGAGAGAATTGCTAAGCTGGTTTTCAAACGTGTTAAATGGTTAAACTGGTTAAATTTCCAACAACAATTTGCATGTGATTTAACTTCTTTTTCGAACTGATTTTGTCCATGTAATCTGTAAAATGTCATTTAACTGGATTTAAACGTTCATCTGCACATGGTATAATATTATAAATGAGAAAGTGCGTTTGTTGCCACTTCATACCTTAACTACACAACCAGGTGATATATCCCAAAATGTGGCCTCTAAAGTCTTATGTATGTAAATGGTATACTTTTTGATCACATACAAAAAATTTCAGCCAGCAATGAAAACCCTGTGACATATTTTTAGGATAGATTTGAAAGCATAACCAGCAAAATGGCGAAACCGAAAGTTCAATATAAATACAAAATTTTTTTTGTTACTAACACGTCTTCTTTTTAATTGGGACAGGTTTTCTTAACTTCCTAACGTTAGCGACTCCAAGTGAAGCCAAACATTCTCCACCTGTGCTTCCAACGGATAGGACATTTTCCTTCACCACCACCACAAGCGGGTGTGGCGTTGAATACTTGGTAGGATCTTAATTCGCTGCATTGCGTCTATTTCGCTATAAACATCATAAAACCATCGCAAAGACGTAAACGTCTAAAAATCTTTCAGAGAATCTTTCTCTTGATAACTCCAAGGGGCATGCCACATAAATCACCAGTCTTTGTCAATATTTGGCATATCGTATATATCTGGTCGATGGTAGATACACCGGGTCTAAAGCTACACTGAGAAAGTCCAATCGGATCGTTGATTTTGGACTAAAATTGAATATTTCAAAAATTATTTTTAAATTTATTTTAAGATTAGATAAAAAATTATTGCAAAAAATTCGTTCAATACAAAACTCAAATATTCCGACCTAATACTTGTCTCAAAGTCTTTTATTTTGGGACTTATCTTATAAAAGTCTACTCACAATAATTATCAGTGAAAAAAAAAATTTTTAAGGGACTTTTTTAGGATCACTTCAGGATTAGTGCGGGACTGATGCTGGAATAATTTGAAATAATATCGGGACAAATTCGGGTTCGCTTTTGGATTAGCTCGGTACTCTTTTGGATCCGAAAATAGTTCCGTCTTTAAAGTATTAACAGAAGTTATCTTATCTTAGCTCGCTGATAATTTGTATGGAAAGACTTTTATAATATAAGTCACAAAATAATTGTTATTGTTGAATTCAAAAATTGTTCTCACTCATAATTATGATGAAAATCCGTTAAAAAAGTTTCAAAATAATAAATATCGAGAAGTTAAAAAATTTGTCTGACCTATGTTTACTATCAAAAGCCTTATCAAAATTGGGATGACTCTTTTAAAACTCAACGGTCAAATAATTATTATTCTGGATCTTTGGTTTTAAATCATTGCATAATCGTTATATCGTAATTTTTATTATTTCGATCATATTTAATCGATATTTTGTGATTTATCTTTTTTCGATCATGCTTGACTACTTTTTTCTACATTTTGATTTTTTCGCTACAATTTTATCGATATTTTCTGATTTTTTTTTTTCGATAAAAAATAATCGTCATTCTTGGTTTTAACTTGTTCGGATCACATTTGATTAATATTTTGTTTTTCTTCTTTTTTCGTTAATAGCCGCCAAGTTTGTTAGTGATTCTGAATCCAAGAATAACGATTATTTTGGGTCGGGAAAATAAAGATCACAAAAATCGATAGAATTTTATCGAAAAAAGTAAAATGTAAAAAAATAAAAATAAATAAAAAAAATGTAATCCAATTACAACGATTAAATTATGATTTTTTGTATAAAAATTATAACCGTTATGGTACCTGGTATAAAGAAATCAGCAGAGTCGAAGCCTGCACTTTCTTTACTTGTTGTACTTTGGGGCAGAGAGTTATTGAATGAAAATTTGAATGTTCAATTGACTTTAAAACGAAAAAAATGGTGATAAAATCACGCAATCAATTAATTTCTTCAAAAAACCAAAAACAAACACTACTAATTTCAAAAGCCAGTACAACCACTCCACTTATATATAGATATAGATTTGCAAAAACTCAGTCGGTCCTTTGACCGTTCCGATTCGCTCCCAATACTGAACTCTTCATAGTATACCGACTTTGAAGTTCTTCATCATTTAGCTGCAACTTGAAAGTATCTGCGACTGATTCAAACGGTAGTAAAAATTTTAATAGATACGATGATCTTTTTCTAGTTACTATTGAAAAATTCATTCACTCCATCCTTTATCAAACATAAAAGCTATTCGAAGACATCTTCTAATACAACTTCCAAAGGTAAGAGTTTAACAAAACATATTTGACTTAAAGTGCTTATTTAAAATGAAATCAAACTATCAACTTCCAATACGTGTACAAAATATTTGCCTGTGTGAAAGTAAATTTTAATGGCACGTAGATTTCATGCAAGCCATTCAACTCTCTAAATCTCACAATCAAACTTGTAATGCCAAGTCATTCTGAAAATTACTCTAAAATGTGTCTTGCTGGTTCAGCATTAATGATAATTCTTTGCAAATGAAATTGGAGCCAAATCCATTATTCTACAGCTTAGCTGCAAAACAAGAACAAAAGCTATGCCAGTAAATCACCCATTAGTCAGACTGTAAGCCGCAGATTAGCCAATGAAAGTCGACGCTGAGAAACATTTGTGAGTACTTGCTCTGATAAAACAAGAATATTCCTCTTTTCATTTCACTTTCCAGTTAAATGACAGCCATCGATAGCCTTTGGCCAAAGTCAATATAAGCAATGATAATAGCAAATACAATCACCATTAGCAGTAGAAACAAAAAAAATTAGCGACAAGAACAAGATTTAGAGATTCGATGGCTGGGTTATAAAGGCAAGTGGCAAGTTGGTGTCAAGATACTAGCCGTACGACCATATGTGCATATAGAATTATATATACATACATAGTATATGTTTGTGTGTGTGTGTGTATTTCAATAAAGAGAAATCGATAGCCACGTTGACGCAAAATACCGGCTTCTATTTTAACTCGTACGCAACCAAAGAACGTGGCTTGGGTGTAAGGCGAAGACCACATTGTGCCATCCGTTTGCAATGGTCAAGCAGTACGTGAACGGACTGCTCGAAAGCTGCCAGCAGAGGCATGCAGTCATTTAATGTAAACAGTCAGATAAATATGTAGGTATGTATGGAGTTTATCTAAGTTTGCTAATAAGCGTTTGCATTTAAATGCTTAACATGTATGCGCCTGAATGTATGCAAATGTTGGCATTGGCAATTATGCTTCACATTAAAGTTCGGACAGTAACTGGAAATTCAAAATATTTACATGCATACATACATATAAAATGATGTGGCCACATTGGTATTCTCAATGGACGGTCACAAGCGTACATTCATATACACACACACACATTGGCCAAATCAGAAATGAGCCTTGCTAGATACTGCAATGGTGCACGTACTCACATAGAAGAGGCTATGATAATTGATAAATGAGGTCAACAGTGATAACTGCTGTGACAGCAACGCGCACCACAATACTGTACTCATAAAATGTGAATACAGATATGTGCATACATATATGTATTTTTGTTTACAAAGGAATATAATATCTATGCAGGAAAATTATACTAAAGGCAAATTGACGCTTTAAAACAGTTGAATAGCATTGTACGGGTTAAATGGGCGAAACCTGTTCGTAAACGAGTTAAATCACAATCAAATTGTTTTTGGAAATTTAACCAGTTCAACCATTCAACACGTTTGAAAATCAGTTCTGCAAATCTCTCTACCCATTCTGCTGCATACTTTTTGTTGCTCCGTCAACAAATTTCTGAATAAAAAACAGCTGAAAAAGAGCGAACTTTCAGTTAAAAATTAGAAAGGGTCATATTAACCTCCCTATGTCGATGACTTGAACAAACTCAATCCCATGACAGCAGTCAAGTTTGCTGCGCCTAAACTTATGCAGCAAAAATGAGTTTCAACCTTCTAGTGATGACAGCAGTCACTATAAATATTCTATTCTGCGATAAAGTTTTTAACGTAGTAAACCTGACAACTATCAGGTTGATAGGTTTTGGTCAGTGCATCAACATACAACAGATAGTTCTTTAAAGAAAAAATATCTAGCGAATTGCAGGTAACGAAGCTTCTGAGCACTCTCTTCTGCTAAAGATATAGGATTCTCCTTGCAAAAAGTACAAATTCTGGGCCTCTTAGTGATAAATGTTCACAATAAACTTTATAAATTTTTAAAAAGTGTTACCTTTTTTAATAAAATAGTTAGCACTTTTAATAATCGTTCCCTCTCCGGTAAAACTTGCAAGTTCAGCTGTAATTTTCGCTGTCTCACATTTTCTCCAATTCTCTGAATTCTCGCAAGTTTCGGCACACAAAAACGCCATGCAGAAAAAAATCAATAAATGTGTAACTGAATTTTCCTGAATAATACATACACAGCTGATGTAAATAAAAATCAGCTGGCACAGAACACACTTATTAAAATGCTCGTATTTCCTCCCGGTGCTAATTTAATTCGTTCATTTCACTGTTAACTTAAACACAAAAACTACAATTTAAACTAGTTCTCCATTTGATTAGATATATGATAACAATTTTAGCGCATCCTTTTGAAAATTTAAATACTGGTAAAAATTCAAGATAAGTTTTGAAATGTACAAAATTTTTTCTCACTTCTCAATTAATATGACAGAACGCCTCCATTTTGGAATTAAGAGAAAACACTTCCTATCGCTTCTCGTGGAAAGGCCAGGAACATGTAAAGCTAAATAACCTGGGTAGAATTCAGCTGTTCTAATTATTTTTTTTTAGGTTAGGTCATTTAAGCGAGGTTTTTTTTTAAATTTTCAACTAATTATCTAAGACAATTTTTATTTGAATTTTTTTAGCACCAAATTAAATGGTTTTCCTACAAATTTTTGGGCATACATTGTTTTAGTAAAATATATGTTAAATTGAAAACATATCAACAAATAGAATGGTCCACTAAATGTCAACAGGTTACTCATACGCCCCGACAAACGGCCGTCTTTTAAAATTACAGAACGACCATACACCGGGCCGAACCGAACCGAACTTCGAGCATCTTTCGGCGATTTCAGCCGACGCAAAGCAGAAAATCTTCAAGGTCTAAAATATTGAACAGTTCGTGAGTTTTTATAAATTCTAAATTTTGATTATTGTTATTAAAAAATGTGCATTAGTTTTAATCACAATCCGGCTGATGGAAAAGCATATACGATATATGTATGGTAAAGAGAGTTGCCACCTATTTAAAAGTAAAATCCCTTTAAATTACTCATTTCCATCACAAACTACAAAATTAGTGTCAAATGAAAGAAATTTGAGAAAAATACGTTTTGGAATGAATTTAAAAAAATGGGTTACCACCTGCTCAAAACCTTAAATATAAATTTTGCAAATAAAACAAATAAAATAATTCAATACTGGGGTCGAATTATGTATTCAGTGAACGAAACGGCAATCGGATAGCAATAATTTACATGACTGTAATCAATTGATCGTATGTACGGTAATATTGGAATTACGATATACGTTTACTGCTGTATCGTATTTTATCGCAGGGTGCACTAGATTCAACAATAATTGTTACAGAAATTCTGACAAAAAAAATGTCATTTCAATGTTTGTACACAAAAAATTATAAAAAATTTTAAATAACATGAATGTTGAGCTATTATTTTATTTGGAAAGTCTTAAAACGGTAGGTATGCGCTGTGCACAATTTGGCAGTTTATTTTTTGCTAAATGAGAATGTTCCTTCATGAAATTGCCTATGATGTTTCTCTGTTGCTGGTTAGGTTTCTTGAACTATCTTAGGATATAAAAAGATTTGTTTAGAAAAATATATATATATTTGTTATTTATTTTGTCACCCTTTACTTTTATGTTTTATCTTTGGTTTCTATGATGTGTTTAGTTTCATTTGTCTGTAAATAAAAGTTTCAGTTTTTTCCTTTACAGTTTCGCACATATTTTGTAGTATATGCAATAATACTTCCTTTAAATATCCAATGAAATTTTTACTAACAATATCAGAGCAACAAGTAGAAATTTTGGGGTATGAATGCCGTCCTAGAATCGTATGAAAATTTGTACGCTAAATGTGCCACGTTCACTGAAGTCATAATACCAAATCACGATATACGAGACACATTCACTTTTCGTGTAATACGAAATATTCACTTTTACATGACGAGTAGCTCATTCATTGGGGAACGAAAGAGGTTTAGGAAACAATTTAACTTTCTTGAATTTTCCAAATGAAGCTTCACTTCTTCCCTCGCATATCCAAAAGAAGGGCATTAGGGGCATTCTCCCATTTCCTAAGGGCATGCATTCGCCTGTAGTTGTATTTGTTTCATCATATACATATACTTACTCATACATACTGACATATTTCTATTCATTCTTTTCAACAATTTCATCATTTAGTTTTCCCTTTTGTAATCAACTATTGTCGCATAACAACAAGTCGGTCACCTCCACTCTGCAAGCTCTGGTATAACTTCAGGCTTTAGGTCGCAGCATTCAGTAATGTACATATGTACATACATATGTATGTACATATATCGTTATCGTTAAATATAAATGCATATTTTCTTGCTGCATAGCTGTAACAATAACATACATTCAGCTATTGAAATTGCAGAATAGACAGGAATGGCATAGACTGTTGCGTTTTCCATTGTACAAATAGCATGCAAATTACCAGCATTTGCATATGTAGATATGTATGCATGTAAATAATACTAGTTATGTATTTCGATGTGTGCATTTCAATGTGTGTATGTGCCCTGCAGTAAATCGCGCTAGTTCAAAACTAACGCAGCATCGGCGCGTTAAGAGGCGGCACTGATACTCAATCGCAATGCTATCAATGGTCTCTTTTAACATGGCGTTGTCCTACAAAGTGAGTACTGAAAAAGAGTATGATTTAAAAACCCACAATTTAGTATTTAAAAAATAACGTTGCATTTTAGAATTTTACATACTCTAAATATTGGAAATAAATAAATAAAATAATAAAATAAAATTTTTGTTTTAGTTAATACTAAAATCTTATATTAACGCATTTTTTTTTAATAAAAAAAATGTTTGATGTTCAAAACTAAAGAGAAAAATACTCAAACTGTTGTAGACGGCGACTATTTTAAATGAAACGCTCGAAATATTTTTAACAGTGCAATTTGTAAAGTTTTAATATCTGCTAGAAAAAGATAAAATTCAATTAGTTACAAATAAATTCATTACAGTCAAGAAAAAACTAATTATTCGTGTTCTTCATCTGCTTTATTCCAAAATAAAGCACCGGAAGCGTACAACAATATGGCTACAACTTTTACAGAGTTGCTCATAAAGTACAAAGTTTAAGAGATCAATCAATCAGACGTTATGAAAGTAAACAGAACAAAGTTTTTAGCAAATAAGCCGCTTTAATATAAATGTATGTACTAAAAAATAAATAAATAAATATATAAATAAGAAATGCAAGGTATTTTAGCAGTATAAATATATCTTAATTAGAGATATACGTTAGTAAGATCTTGAAATCTGATATATTTTTGAGTTAGTCCCCATGTGCATTGAGAAAATCAAAATATAAAAAAAAATAATTAAGTTAATTGAAAAACTACAATTGGAGCATCAAATGAAAGGTATTTAAGAGCTTTTTAATGTAAAAAATATTTTTAATTCGTTTTGGCTCTTTATTTGAAAAGTAAAAGTAAAAAATAGGGCGAGATAACTTTCAAACAGCAACTTTTTGAGAAATATATTTTCTTTAGAGTTGTTAATAACAATAACACCATAGCTTGATATTTGGTCGAACTTCTCCTACAATTTATGGTTGGTGTCGTGATGTTGCAACACAAATTGAGGGGTCTACAGTATTACGCCAGCTCCGGACGGCAAATGATTTTTGGAAGAAGTTTTTCATGGCATAAATACACTTGCATTCTTGTTGTTGCCTGCCGAGGGGCAACCGCTATTAGCAAAACAGTTATCTATAATTTTTAATGCTACTTGCCCCGGACAGAATTCGAAGCTGGGATCCACCCAATGAATAAAAATACTTAGTAATAAAATTAGTTAGTAATGCATTAGTAAAACTAGCAGTAGAAATTAATTAAAACGTAACTAGAAGTAGCATTAGTAAAAATAGTAGTAAAAAGTAGCAAAAATAATAGCAGAAAATAATAAAAATAGTAGTAGTAATTAGTAGCAGCATTTGTAAGAATAATAGCAGAAATTAATAAAAATTGTAGTAGAAATTAGTAAGCACAGTAATTAGTAATCAGTAAATAGTAGTAATAATTAGTAGAATAAATAGTAGTGGCAATTAGTAAGCGCATTCGCAAAAATTGTAGAGAAGTTTAGTAAAAGAGTAGTTATAATTAGTAAAAATAATACTAATAATGTAGCATTAGGAAAAATATTATTTGAAAGCTTAAAATAGTAGTAGAAAATTGAAAAAAAGTAGTAATATTTAGTAGTAGCACTAGTAAAAACAATAGTTGAAATGAGTAAAAATAGTAGTAGCATTAGTAAAAATATTATTTGAAATCTTAAAATAGTAGTAGAAAGTTGTAAAAATAGTAGTAGTATTTAGTAGTAGCATTAGTAAAAACAATATTTAAAATGAGTAAAAATAGTAGTAGCATTAGTAAAAATATTATTAGAAATCTGTAAAGTAGTAGTAGAAAAAACTAAAAATAGTAATAGCATTAGTAAAAATAGTAGTAGAAATTAGTCAAATTTTGGTAGTAATTAGTAGTAGCATTTGTAAAAACAATAACAGAAATGAGTAAAAATAGTAGTAACTAGCAGTAGCATTAGTAAAAATAGTAGTAGAAATAAGTAGTAAGTTGCAATAGAAACCAGTAAAAATTATATTAGTAATTAAAAGTAGCATCAGTAAAAATAGTAGTAGCATTAGTAAACAGAGGTTTTGTAATTAGAAAAAAGTAGTACTAGAAATCGGTAAAAATGCTAGTAGTAATTAATAGTAGCATTAATAAAAGTAGTAGTTGAAACTAGTAAAAATAATAGTAGTAATAATTAGTAACATTAGTAAAACTAAAAGTAAAAAAAAAGAACTAGTAATTAGTAAGTAGTGGTAGTAATTAGTAGTAGTAATAGAAGTATTACTAGAAGTTCCGGTCTCGAACTTGTCCTCAAATTGTCTGACGCGACTTACCTTACGCGATGTGAAAAATCGCTATCATACCGCTAAAAAAGTTTTACTTCAATACCAACTAAATAATAAAACAATTAAAATATCTTACTTCAAAATTTAGAGGTGTCAACTGCTACAGCAACACCGATTGACATCTTTCACTCAAAGTTTTAAACGAAATTTTGTTATAGAACTTCTTTTCATTAAAAATACTTCGCACTATTGACCTGAAAATTCCGCTTAATTTAAAAAACACATTTAGTGCGTAATATAAATTATATTAAATGTTTATTGGTGTACATAGTGAGTGCCAACTGATCCGCTCTGCTATGCGGATAGCACCAGTTCGGAAACAGTTACCAAAATCTTTAGTGCAAATTCGCGCTTTGCTTGACTGTCTCCCATTTTTATTGCCTGCAGGCTTCAAACACTCGTATCGTATGCGTATGAATGTGTGAATATTTGAATTACATATAAAGTTACATTACTGTTTACATATTCTCGAGCGGATTTTGAAGGCACATTGTACTAGGTTTCATTTTTTCATCTTTATCACAATTCTGTAAGTATGTCTGCAAGTAACTTTCAGAATTTTGCTAAAATTTCATAACTTGTACTCCTTGAAGTCGTCTGGTTCATTAAGAAATTTAGCTCATAAAAATGTGCGGAACAGATAAGACAAACGTTTGTTATGGATATATTTTTTTAAATTTTTATTTGCCATGTATAAATATAATTACATGTATAAAAACTTATTTTATATTAGCTTTTATTCTCACTATCAATTTCTTTACAGTTCTATGCAGCTGAAATAGTAATATAACTTTCTTCCGATATTTGTACGTATCAGTAGAAGAGATAAGCCCATACGAATGTTTACCAACAGAATAACGACGACGAGCTTAGATGACTTGAACTTAGACTAATAAAATAGTCGTAGAAGTAGTTTTAGAAATAACGGGCTGAAATCTGGCAGGCAAATGTATTCGTATTATTTATTAATCGTTTGTCGTAACCAACAAAAGCATATAGATTTCTAACAGCTGATTATTCAGATGGGAAATTTTTATTTCCACTTCCTTCATTTAGACAGCTAAAGTCCTTGCATGATTGATAATCGGTGATATAGATATTTTATAAAGTATACTTTCCATGCCACTTATTGTCCAGATCGCAAATTTCAAGTCGTTATCACTCTTTACTTTATTTTGATTTGGTTTGTATGAGAAAACAAATTACATATTCAAATTTAACATTTTTGCATTAAAAATGCTGTAATTGATCAAAGCGATATTTTTTTATATTTATGAGTATTATGAAACCTTTTCCAGAGCCAAAGATTCCACAACATTTACCCTTTTAATTTCTTTTTAGTTATGCAAATTTTTACAGTTTGTTTCTCAAATCGATTAAAACCTAGAATAAAGTGTATATTTCGGATTGATTTTATATAAGTAAACCTTTCAAACCCCGCACTAATAGCTGGGTAAAATTTAACTATTGAAGTACAGTATCGAAAAAAACGTTTTTACCGATCTAAGGAACTAGACATTTGTAGAATTCGTGTTGGATTTATTTAGCAAAATATTGTTTTTAGCACGCTTTTCATAAACTATAATAATACTTTTTAATATTTTAAATTAAAAATTGTATTAATATTTTGTAAGTAGTATTAGATTTCGGAAAAGTTGCTTAAGACTCATTGCATACAAAATTAGCTAGAATGATCAAAACAACTTGTGTTTACTGATCATATGCGATTTAATTTTAGTTTTTCTCTCAGATTCATGGAAATTATTTAATAATTGTAAACGTTAAGTTTGTGGCCTCTCAACTCAGGCTCAAATGGTTATTAAGAGGTTCTAGAATTGGAAACAAAGAATTTTCATTAAGTTCGTATAGAGTTCTGTACCCAGGATCACCAGAATGTAGCTTTAATCAACAACTTGAAAAAAACGCATAGTGTTGTAGAATTAGTTTAAGAAATTCCCATTAAATGTTTTCAAATTGAATACCAAAGAAGAACATAAGCTCTTGGCGTTGTTTGAAAATGGAAAAGATAAATAACTGCAGAATGTGCCTTATAAATGATATTTCAATATTAATTTTAAATATTATTAGTCTATGATTTTAATAACCTTTCAGTCTTGATTTAACGTAATACGGCATAATTGCAGAATACGTACAATTCTCAGATTTTAAAAATTTACATACGGACCGATATAAATAGTTTAAGTGAGCATAATGGTGTGCTTCCTTCTTTGGGGGAGGCAATAATTGTGGCAGGCAATTTTTTTAAATCCAAATTTCTCACAAACTAACAAATGGATTCAAATTTTTACGCAATTCGATAAGCAATGTAAATTCCTTTAATTTTATATACATTTTTGTTATATATTTTGCAAAGTTCGTAGAAAAAATTAGTTTTTATTGAAAAACTACTTTTTTTTTTTTTAAACAAACCCATTTCTTTTTAGAAAACGCCTTACTAAGAGTACACAAAGGTATTTGCAACGAATAGAGTATAAAACAGGCTTTAATTTGATATGAATATTTCTATATTCGGAGCTCACCATTTTTCATAGTCAATTTCTACAAAAATTAGCTTGAAGCTCTTGAAGCAAAACAACGTTATTATAATTATTAAAAGTAGACTAAATTGCTTTGATTGGTCTATGCAGTTATTTTTATTATTACCGCGGCCGAAGGTCGCTTATGCTGAAATTACGCCGCCTGCGCAGAAAGGAGTTCTGCGTTAAAATATTGTGGATGGCGTAGCCGGTGTTGGACCGACGAGGATTATTTTTTTGAAGCGCAGCTGAAGGTCGCCTACGCGGATAAGAGTTCTACGCAAAAATATTGTGGTTTGGATTGACCAGGATTGATTTTTTGAATTACTTTGCTTAGTGAGGACTATGAGGCTTGATTAATTTACTATTCAAATATGGAGTTTCTAAATATGCTTTATTATGTGAAAAAAGGGGATTTTATGAATTAAAAAAAATTTTTTTTTTTAATAAACTCGGTTTTCGCAAAATTGTTATACTCTCCTCGCTAATCTCTATCTCGATGTACATACATTTTTTTTATAATTTTGAGAGTTCTACGTATTCTTCAATTGTTCCCGTAATACTTATAGCTGAATTATTACGAAACTTAAAAATATGTACATATATATTGTGAGAAACAAAGATTCGATTGCAAATTTTAATACAGATTTTGACAACGCAAAATCAATAATAAATTTTTTCGATATTGTATTGAATTCTGAAGGTCCACTATAGATCTGAGCGATGGTAAAAATGGAATACCCGTTTATCGAGAGTATTTATGTAGCTACAGTAGAGACGCAATTCACACCATATTACTCAGACAGGATCAACACAATTTACATAAAAATCAAGATCATTATCGCAGAAAAATATTTGTGCTAGATAGAAATGTTGTTTGTAAATTCATTAGAGGAAAAAATTCAACCTAAAAAGTTTTGGTTTGATAACACTAGTTTACAGTACATTTGTTGCCGAAGAAATTTTAGCTGTTGCTGACTACATATAATATGCTATTTTCAAAAATATAATTAGAATATTTTTATCAGCTCTAGTTTCTGAGTTTCAGCTATGTAGGTATTAGACAGAAAAAAACATGTATTTAATAAGAAAAACTTTATTTAAAGAAACAATTAATCATTGAGTTCTAAAAAACTTCGTTTTAAAGCTTTTCTCCGATGTGTCGACTTTGGAAAATGACGTATTAGAGACCAACAATAGTCAGACATCATATTTGTATCCCAGAAACCCTGATAGCGCTCTTCCATGACGCGTAAGTCTTGATGGATACGCTCTCCCTGCTCTTCGCTCATATCTCCTAAATTTTTCGGAAACCTGTCCAGGTGACTATGGAGAAAGTGGACTTTTATACTCATATTGCATCCCATATTTCTTAATTGTAGCAGAAGGTATTCTACAAGTTAAACATAATTTTCAGATTTCCGATTTCCGAGAAAATTCTGCATCACAGAAACGAAAGCTGTCCAAGCCTTTAGCTCTGACTCAGTCATAGAATTTCTAAATTGAGTATCATTCGTAAGTTGTCTAATTTGAGGGCCATCAAAGATACCGGCTTTAATCTTTTCCATAGTGAGCTGAGGAAATTTTTGGCAAATGTAAGAAAAGCAGTTCCCATTTTTATCTAGTGATTTTACAAAGTGTTTCATGATGCCCAGTTTTATGTGTAATGGTGGAAGGATAATTTTGTCACGAGATACTAGTGAATTGTGGACTATATTGTGCTTTCCAGGCTCCATATTTGCTCTCAAGGGCCAGTTTTTTCTTACCCAATGTTCTTGTTTAGCTCTACTGTCCCAAAGACATATAAAACAGGGAAACTTGGTGTAACCACTTTGTTAACCGAGAAGAATGTTGACCATTTTTAAATCGACACAAATTAGCCACTTATGGTCATTGTATTTTATTTTGTTCAAGACTAGCGAAATGTTACAATATTCCTCCCTTAACTTTGTACTGTGGGCAATAGGTACCCCAGCATATTTATTTCCATTATGTAATAGAATACATTTAGGCTACGTTTTGAGCTGTCAATGAATAAACGCCAGTCATTTGGTTCGTATTGCTTCAAGCCCATTTTTATCAACAAGTTTTTGATATCTGAACAAAAGGTAATGACATCTTCTTCGGAAAAATAACACCGTAATTCTGTATCTCTTTCACGATAAAAACTTATTTTAGTATCCGAGGATAGCAAATTTTTTTCTTTTAGTCTTGATGCTAACAATTCTGAAGCTTGTTTAGAAAGATTTAAATCTCTTACAAGATCATCTAACTCATTTTGGGAAAAGCATTTTGGCTCATTAGACATAGCTTCAAAATCAGGATCATTTTGTGATGAGCTTGGTCCTTCAATGTCTTGCTCTAATGGTTCAGATATATTTTTAAGCTTTGAAGAGTGAGGTGAACGCTGCACTGGACGTTGAACACAACTAGTACTTGGGTATTGCCATTTAGCTCGATTTTTAGTGTTTAAACCGTTTATGTTCACACTACAAAAATAACAGTCTATGAGATGATTTTGTGGTTCTCGCCAAATAGTCGGTGTTCCAAATTTAAAGGCACTTCTTTTACCACTTTTCCATAATCTTAAATATTCTACACACGATTTACAAACACAATTGGGAGCCCAAGACTTCTCATTTTTATCCAAGAGCATCCCAAAATACTCAAAATAGGTATTTTTCACCAACTCTGATATAACTTTTCTACTATTGTTAAACACATATTCTCCGCATATATAGCAAAAATGATCTGGATTGTTTAAACAACGTCTCCTTGAACTACTCATGACGCAAAAACTAGAGAAACTAATTTTAACACAGTAAAATATGCCTGTTATCGATTAATATATATGATATAATATATGATGAAATCAAAAACAAAGTAACTCGAGCTGCTCAAAAAATTTTGAGGGTAGATTTGACAAAAACAAGTGATGAGTGAACAATATCAACCACAGGATTCGCGGCAACAGACAAAAAGTTTAATATTGTAAACCAGTGTAATATATTGAGTGTGCGAAAATAAATGGTGGGAAAATAAGGGCCAAACTTAGTTTTTAGGCTGGCAACCTAACCTAATTATCAGCTGAGGAGGAAAAAAATACGCTGTCACATATTTACCCACTAATAGTAACTAGCAACACTAATGATTTATATATAAAATATTTTGATGTGGCTGGGGTGTGCTTTGAGCAAATGCTCCCTACTTGAGTGGTTCTTGTGGAACCAGTGATTCACTGTGAACAAAATATGTTAAACGATAAAAAATCAGCTTTACTACTATCAAAACATCAAAGGCAATGTAAAAAGTATAAATGCTTCCACGGCGAATTCATATAAGGTGAAGTTGATCAAGCAGCTGATTGAAATTGCCTGGTGTACGTTAAGTCAAAATAATGTGTTTGTTGTAAATCATGCCGTCATTGTGCGTGTACTTTGATAGTGTAAATTTTTGTTTTTGTACTAATAATTTGAAAATGAACCTAATATTCGCGTTGATTGCTACATTGACAATGTCATCAAAAAGCCACCCAATATAATCGCTAAAGTGTTGACTTAGAGGCACTTTATTCTAAATTTCTTTCAAGGCAGTTGCACTACACAAATATTTAGTTTCCACAAACATACTATATGGCGATATTCTTGTTATTACGCTGACGTCAAACTCAGCATACTTTTAATGCATTTGAATTAAACTATTTCGCAACAAGTTGTGGTTGATACCTGGATTATTTCTAATGAAGCCAAATGATTATTTTAAGATGGCGGTTTGATAAATGGTAATCAATTATCTGACTCTACATGATTTTTCAATTAACTTAAAGTTAGTTGTATAGAAGTTAGCTAAAAGCTAGTTTTTTGTTAAAAGCAAATCGCTCGGAAAATTATAGGCGTATTAGTCTGCTGACCAACCTATCTAAAATACTTGAAAAAATCTTGAAGCAAAAATTATGGGCACACATTGACGGTAAAAATTTACTTCCGAATGAGCAATTCGGGTTCAGACAGGGGCACAGTACAACCCATCAAGTAAAACGAATTTGTAGCTTTGTCTGGAACGAAATGCAGAATAAAAAATCAACCGCAATGGTTTTTCTGGATGCAGAGAAAGCTTTCGATACGGTGTAAATCGAATATAAATTCCCATTATATTTAATCAAGATAATTAAAAGCTTTCTCACAGATAGGCATTTTCGTGTGCATGTGAATAAAATATGCTCTGAACAGCAGTATGTAACAGCAGGAGTGCCTCAGGGGTCTGTAATCGGGCCACTACTGTATGTTCTGTATTGCGCTGATTTCCCCATGTCCAGAAAATGACATTATGCTTTCTATGCCGATGATACTGCAATTTTTTCTTCGCACGAGGCAAGTCAAAATATAATGGCAAACCTGCAAGACGCGTTGAAGGAAGCGACGCAGTATTGTGAAAAGTGGAAAATAAAGTTAAATGCAGATAAGACTAAAGCCATATTTCTTACCCGGAAAAGAAGCCAATGTTTTTTGCCAACAACAAATCTTATGATTCACAATCATCCTGTAAACTGGGAAAATAATGAAAAAAAATACTTAGGCATTTACCTAGATAAAAAACTAATTTTCCATAAGCATTTTCAACAAGTAAAAAATAAGGTTAATGTCGCAATTCGGATGTTATATCCCTTAATTAACAGGAGATCAGCTTTGTGTTTAGGAAACAAAATATTAATCATGAAGGTAATATGTATTCCAGGCAATTATATTGTATGGTTGTCCAGTTTGGGGCAACTGCGCCAAAATACATACATATTAAATCCCTCCAAATATGTCAAAACAAGATCCTTAGAATAATGCTAAACCGACCTTGGGACTATTCGACAGCAAAGCTCCATGCGGAAACAAAAATTGATTACGTTGCCGAAAGAATCAAAAAAGTAAGCACCAAATTCGAAATTAGTTGTGTTATGTCTGACAATGACTTAATAAACAAACTTTGTGCTTAAATTATCAACATAAGTAAATCACTTATAAATGTATACATTAACGTATGTTTTATATGTATGTATGTATGATCAAATATATTTATATATTTATTTATTTTCAAATCAAAGGTTTTTTCGTAGTTTTCCTTTGAAACTAACCACATTGCAAATAAGTTAAAAATCTTTGTCTAGACTGTATGATAATGCTTTAGAATTAAGGAAACCCATATTCTGTAAATTGTGCAATAACTATGTTTACATTTTTAACGTTTTTCTACAAATAAAGAATATATATATAATATAATATAAAAGTGCAAATGTCACTCCATATAGTAAGTAAGCTTCATTTAGAGAAAAGTGTCGCATTACATTGTAGTTCACTTATATTTTGAATTGTTTTGTATTTTTATTAAATGAACTATTCGCCATTCTATTAGTACTGCCAGAGCCGTGATTAACTGTACCATTTCATTGTGATTATCCAATTTTTTGAATTACAGTTATATTGTGGAATTTCTTTCCTTACATAACCAACTAAATAGTAATGTGTGTTTAAATAGATTGGCGGTAATTTGTTGGCTAATTAGATATATATATATATATATTTATATTATATTTATTTATTTATATACATTAGGCTGAATTACTCTGCGTACAAAGAAAAATTTGGAACTATTTTTCTATCAGAACTATAAAATTGATTAAATTCTAAGACTTCCATCGAAATATTTCAGAAAAATATAAAAATATTAAGATTTAAGTGAACTGCACTGATTTTAAAATACCGCAGAAATACTATAAGGAAAAATAGTTTTAAAAAACATAATTTCAAACAACAATAAATCAACTCAGATCATAATTCAATTTAAGCTTAAAAAGTTTGCAAATACAAATGTTTCAAAATAGTATCAAAACTTGGTCTATTTAGACTTCTTGTTTATTTCATTACAAGTGAGACCTTCCGCAAATCGCATCTATATTATACCGTTGAACGAATTTTTAAACCTTATATTTCAAAATCTCGTATTACGCGTTTGCGATCCAACTTCTCCGAAACGGCTCGACTAATTTTGATGTAAATTTAATTAAAATATACACAAGTTTTACGAAATCTTGAAATATGGGTGTCAAACGGTTCGTCTCGGAATTGGGAGTTCGCGCATTTATTTTTTAGAGGGATGTCACCAGTTTTGAAACATAGAATTTTTTGTAAATTATACACATGTAAATAAAATATTACAATTTGAATAGCAAACGGTTCGTTTCGCTTAGGAGAAGGCTCTTACTCGTAGCTAGCTATTAATGTGAGAATATGGCTGCCAAACTACTCGATTCGCTGAGGAGATGGCATACAGCATATAGAGGGTTGACACATGCTTGAAAAGTTGAATTTAATCAAATTATACAAAAGTTATAGGGATGTCAAAGGGTTCGCTTTAATGAGAAAAAGGTTTATAGATAGCTAGCTTTTGAAGAGGGTGGCCTCCTACTGAAAAGTCGAATTTAATAAACAAGTTCCATGAAATATTGAAATATTGTAGGTGTCAAACTATTTTTATTCGCTAGGAGCATATTTAGTGATAAATTTTGCAGAGGGTTGCCACATTTTTTGAAAGTCCAAATTTAATTTAATTACACACAAGGGTATAAAATACTAAAATTTGAGGAACAAACGTCCCTTTGAAAATTATATTAAAAACCTTCTTTTGTTTATAAAAAAAAACTCCATTTTTGGATGCAGTTACAAACCAGTTCACCTCAAGTAATTTTTTCTTATTTTTTCAGAATAATTTGGGAGAATTCTTACAATATAGTAAATTTTACAATTTCAATGGAAACCACCAACTATTTGTTTTTTTTTTTTTTGGTGATCCGCCCAATTTCGGACGTATTTACAAATCAGTTCAGCTCATGTAAATTTTTCGAGATTTACCGAAATATTTTCGCAGAATTCTTAAAGCACAGCAAATTTTATGATTCCGATGGAAACCACCAACTTTTTTGTTTGTTTTATGATCCACCCTAATTTGTGCTCATATTTATTTGTTTTTAACACAACCTTTCCGTATAAAACCACTTAAGTACTTACTTTTATCCCACCTACTTACTTTCCATTCGTTATGCACGAGTACGCTACATGCGCTCACCGCGTTCACCGTTAACTCCTATTCATTTCATTTTTATCATACTTCGATTTCCCGCTTCAGTGTCTATCTCATTTACATTTGCATTCCGTGCCAAGCGTCGCGTCATCATCCAAGTCAACCGGCATAGCAGCCATCTGACAAGCACTACCCCAACTTTGCATCGTCACCGCCGCCGATTTGTATTTGTATATATATATAGTATGTACATATATGCATTGTTTATATTTGATTTCAGATTTATAGCACACTTGTATTTTATCCGAATCTTCTTCATACAATTTCCTTCCATTGTACGATGTTCCGCACAAGCTACGACCGACCAACCTTCATTGTTATCTGCCATTCGATCCTAATTTCACATTGTTCCCTTTCCCTTTACTCACATCTTCTCCAATGCTCCCTTGCTCTTTATTTTCATTTATTGTAATGTTTGAGATTTGTGAATTGCTGTGGTTACTCTTACATTTGCATTTCAAAAGCGAAGATAGTAGGAGACTTTGAAATTCAACCAGGAATCATATCAAATCCTTTTTTTTACCATTGCCATTTGCCTCTTCGCCTCATTATGAGCGTATTTGTTGTAATCTGCAAATGAATTCACAAATAACTATTATGTGGACATCATAGAAAATACATAGTGATGAATGAAAGTGACTTATATACTCGACTGGAAATAATGATAATAATAATTGAAATAATGAATAGGAAGCGTGCAATTTGTATACAATTTACGAAAGTATTAAGTTTAATTTAGTTAGGAGAATCGAAAAAGGATCCACTTTGCCTGTAACCGCAGAGTAAAAAAAAATAAAAATAAAATAAAATGCCAAGCAACAAGTACTAAATATATCGTAACCGGTCATATCGTTTTTCGAACGTCGATTTTACATATTTGACGTTGGTTACATCCCGTCCACAGAAAACGCAACAAGTATATTACAAACAAGTGTCGATATCGGTAGCAATGAGGAAACCCCAGAAAGACTTGCACTATTTTGGTGGAGTTCGAATTCCTCGTGGGCAACGGGTAATTACATATCGTCGGCTTAGAATGATAACCTACTCACTGCCTTCAAAGGCGGGGCAGACAAAAAACTACTAGATAAAATATTGCATTTGTAGCTCAGGTAGTAGGCCCAATATACACCAGCTAAAAAGTGCAAATATAATCAAAGAGATCGGCGATCGAAAAAAGCCGAACGCCTAATAAATTGAGTGGCAACGTTTGACGGCATTTCGTCTGATTCTTTCTTTGCCTCCTCTGGGGTTACCCAAGGTAGTATACTTGGTCCGTTACTATTTGTTTTGTTTATAAATTATATAAGTAGCTGCTTTAGATTTGCTAAATTTTTGCTCTATGATGATGGCTTTAGAATATTTTCGAAAATTTAGAAGTCGGACGATACGTGTAAACTTCAAAACGGCATTGACAGTTTGCATTTAAGGTGCGTTAATTCTTGTCTTCATTTTAACATCAAAAAATGTTTTAAAATAATGTTTTCAAAAGTTCTTCATATCTTGCCGACGTCTTATGACATTTCTTATTATTCTAATCTATTCTAAATCTTATTCAGTATTTGGGGTTTGTGAGGCGAAGTAGTTCAAAATTTTCCAACCCATATACTCTTAAGTTATTATACATATACCGCATTGGTTCGTTCCTCTTTGGAATACGCTTGTTTCATCTGGATGCCAAGTTATCAAGATTATATACATAAATAGGATTGAACGCGTTCAAAAATTTGTGCTTTACGGTCGTTTAGTTTTGATGAGCCAATTCCCTCATATAAAACTCGTTTGCTTTTGATAAACATAAAGTCTTTAGAAACAAGAAGATCAGTAAACTTGGTTTTTTTCCTTTTTTTATAACATCTGTGGCGACAATGACTGCGCCTTTCTTTTGGAAAGAATTAATTTCAACACACCCCAACGTAATCTTCGTAGTTTTTTTACCTTTCCATGGGAATAATTGTATAACATTGTATTCGCCTAATGTACCCCCTGCTCGGACTTTAGTTAAATTTAATTTAGTATCGAGTTCTATCCGACTTGATTTTTTGGCCTCAAAAAGTGTATTCTTTAGTATTCTAAACAAAATATTCTAAGTTTTTATAATCTTAGCTGGTAGTTACCTTACTTTGTAAGTAGTCCGTAAGAAACATGTGTTCATAGACGGAAGTAAATAAATAAATATGATAGCCATTTGATGGTTGAAAGATAATTGAATGCAAACGGAAATATTTCAAAAACTGGCATACAACTTTTAGCGGAAGCCTCGTTTTTTTTTTTTTGGTTTCACTTATATTTGGTTAAATATTACAAAAATTATTGTGTAATTGTGTAAACTTAAAGAATTTATTAATTCTAGATCGTTATTGTTGTTGTCGTAGCGGCTAATCACGCCCTGTGAAGAACGGAGTCGCCCATGGAAGTTGTCATCAAACTCATCTAGGGTGAGGCCCAGCAAATGTGCTGTTTCGACGAGCTCGGCCCAGGCGTAGAGGGGGATTAAATGAGGTGGCTTGAGAGGACATGTGAGTAGGTAGGTGTTTGGTATCGTGCGAAAAGTCTCCACATGCAGGACATGTATTTGGTATGTCAGGGTTGATTCTGGATAGGTAAAAGGTAAGCCTAGATCTTAGTTGGGCCAGAGCAGCGCGGGACTCGCGAGGCAGCAGGGACACTTCATCTGCAACTGGTGGTGGTTGGGCTCCTATTACGGCATTGGCAAGGCGAGAGTCCTTCAGTTCGAGGAGATGCGCTCTGATGTGCCTTTGAGGTGGCTCGTCTGAAAGCAGATGCCTATTTGGGTGCCCCACACGTTGACACCTCTAGCAAGGAACTGCTTGCTGAGCATACGGGCTGTGCTCATTAACGTGGTGTAGATGTTCCTCAGGCGACATCGGCAGACCTCCCGTCACGGTGCGGAGTGCGAGGTTCTGGCAGGTATGCAGCTCCATCCACTGTGTCCTACTGGTTCTCGGCGACCTTCCTGGCGCAGCATAGTTAATTACTAGTTTGTATGTTACCAACAACATTTCTTTGTCTTTGTCCCAATTGCAGCCGACGAGCGACTTGAGGGCATTGTTGCGGTTCTGTACTTTGTTGGACGTTTACGGTAGTGTGCGCAGTGGAGGAGAGCAGGCTGTCAAATGTAATCCCTAAATTCTCATCATGTGTTCAAACTTTGTTTGGGAGTTTCTGTTAATAGGATACATACATTTGTTTATTATTATTTATTTTTGCATAACTTGATTTGCCTCTTTTGTAGCAAAAATTTGTATTTTTAATTCTTCTCATAGTAATATACGAAGAGCAATGGAGAACTCCCCCACACAAAGCTGTGGGTTTTTGAAAAATATATATTTTGGCCTAGCCATATTTCACGCCAAACATAAATTTCTACTTTCTACATTTACATACTGAATATGTATGTATTTCGGAACGTAAATTAAGAGGACGATTCAATGGCAATTTAGATAACAAACTTTCATTAAAATTACCGATTCATTGGTCTAAAAGTAAAACTGCTAAAGTAAAATATTTTGCTAGAAATTCCCAAAGGAAAATCGGTATCGTTTTTCAAACGCAATTATAAAACTTATTATATTTTAAGACTGCCAGCAAAATCTTTCGGAAAAATAGTCCTATTTAAATGAGTTGAACTGATATGCAAGTACTTTCAAAAATTTTGTTTTTTATAAAGAAACGCAAAAAAAATTTTAAGAAATGAGCTCAAATGATAGAGAATTTTATGCTTAGAGCATCTACTTAAAATGTTAAAAAAAAAATTTCAACGGTATCATAATAATTAGATTTGGAATGCTGTAGATTGATTTAATAAAAGCTAACAAATTGCAAAAAAAAATGAAATTAAATTTCATTTTCGTGCAATTGTTTTTCGCAATTATCTCAATATACGGTGAGCAAGCATCATTCTTTGGCACCGTAAAAATAAAAATTCGTTCGCGTTGGATACCACAGAATTTAAAAAACGCCCAAAATATAGCTCGTCCAGATTAGTGTTAGGAATTTTGAAAATTCATTAAGACTATTTTGAAAAATAAAATAAAACCTTTTCAAGCTCTATGTTAATTTTTCCATTGTGAGACTGGAAATATGAATAGCAAACCTCGTTACACCATTTCATTTTATACTCATACAAAAGTAAAACTATGAGGAAATATTCTAAAAATATTCAAAAGCAAAATTTGTTCTACGAAAAATGGGAACTACAAATGTAAATGTTTGATAGATGCTACTACTACGAGAACCATCATTTACAGTGAATCGAAATAAATACTTACCTGCCACCACATTTGCTCATTTGGTTACTGTGATTGCCTATAACTGTAGGTTATGTTGTTATAATTGGATGCCAAAAGCTTAAATTCTGAATAACAGCAGAATTGATTCAATTAATTAAATCAAATTATTGTATAAACAAATCTATTTATATATGTATGTACATACATTTATGTGTACCCACACAACTACACGTGCACACATCCGTAAAAGCCTAATTATGTAAACGCTAATTGAATTTGTCATTGAAATAGACAGCTTGTTTTATTCCCAAATCATCTCTTTGTATCGATTCGCTTATTTTAATTGAAACGGGTCTGATGAGCGACATCGATGGTATTAAGTCTCCTCTGAACAAAAGGATTCAAATGACTTTGCAGGAATCATCTTTAAAAAGTGTGCGTATCTGAACTGGACCATTAACTCTAAATAATTTTTAATATGTCCTTACTTTGAAGCAATCTTATCGACGACCTGGAAAAAAGCCTCTTTACCCCCAATTATCATAAATCGGCACTAGGAACGATGAAACGAATTGTAAGCCAATTTCTAAATGTTCTACAGTATTTAAAATATTCGTGAAAAAATCGTGAAAGAAAAATTATAGTTTTCAGTGCATCAATCGGCAACATTTTGCCTCCCATTGCCGACAGTTTCAAATCTTGCGTTCTTTTCCGAATTCCTGTTTTACAGTCTTTCACAAAGGGTTTCGAGTGAACACAATTTTTACAGGCTTCTCAAAAGCTTTCGATAGAACATCACATATGGTTTTAATTTCCAAATTGTCTAACCTTTTGTAGAGACTTCAGACGTTAATCAAGACAGCATTTTTGGTCCGCTTTTGTTTAGTTTTTTTTTTTTGTTTTATTCATTAACATATCGGTTCCTGCTTCCAAATATCTAAATTTTTGCATCATGCGGATGACTTCAAGTTCTGAAATTACAAAGCTGAATGATTCCATTGTTCTTCAAGTGGACTTTCATAAACTACATTTTCGGTGCATCCAAAATAATTTATTCCTAAACATTAAAGAGTGTTTTCAAATTCGTTTTTTCTACCCACATTAATTTTATTTTCTCAAAATCGCTAGCATTCCAGCATTCATTCGGCGTAATAGTATTTACTTTTTAGATCCTTATGCTCTTAAAACGATTTAGATTTCTCTGGTAAGTTCAAAGTTTGACTATGACTTTTTTATAAGACTCAATTTTCGCTCGCATAATCGTTTCTTTTTGTTCTTCTATTTTCCCGCGCCAAGGTGAAAAGTGGATATATATTGCAACGATTTTCTGTCATCTTTTGTCAGTTCAGACTAAAGTTGGCACCACGTTGAAACCGGTTTGTCGCCAAACTAAATATACTTAGTATTGCCAAAAATTCTGTTACAAATTCAGGTCGTCTTAAAATTAAAACTATAAGTCATTTTTTAATAAAGTTAATTTTATTTAATAATGCATATATTATATGAGCAATGTACAGAATTTTTTTTCGAAATATTCACCTGCTGCTTTCACACAAACCTTCCAAAGATTCGGCCATTGATCAACAGCAGCACGCACAATTTCTATTCGTATTGACGAGACTGCTCGATCTAAAGATTTTTTGAGATTCTCCAAATTTCTGTGAGCTATTCGTGTTCGGCCATATTCGCCAACTCTAACCGCAAACTGTATGGATTCATATCTGGACTTCTAGACGGCCAATCATCTGCAGCTATCAAACTAGGAATATTGCTTCGAAGCTACTGCTGGGTGGTTTTTGCCTTGAGTGCTGGAGTAGAATCTTGCTGGATGATCCAATGCAAACTTCTTCAACACGGAATATTTTCCCATTTGTAAAAAATATAATTTTATGGCTGTTAGCCGCGTGTCGTTGAAGAAGCCGCTTACATCAATTGAGCCTAATTTGCTGCAAGCGCGTTGGCACAAGGTGACCTGAAGGTGACCAGTTGACCGACGGTAGGCTTTCATATGAAGATCATCTCGAATAAGTCTTGACATTGATCTGGTCGTTGTAACCGGTTTCCTTCTCTGTTTTCAAAGGGGATTTCTTCGAATGCTTTCGCGAAAAGTTTTTATGGCTGAATTGAATTCGAACCACACAAGGACGACCACTTCACTTTCTGTCATTAACTGTAGACGTTTGGGGAAAACGATCAATAGTGCGGTAAACAAATAAATATTCTCGAAATATTAAGTTTTTTGGGAAGCTCTTAAATTTCACTTGCAAACACCGCACTATTTTCTTTAGAACCCCACTCCATTGTTAATAAGCGAAAGCAAACACTTAACTAATTATTATTATTGAGTAGACACTGCATACAAATTGTAATAAAAACTAACGGCACTTTTTTCTGCGAATTTGTTCTAGCTGTATGCACTCTAAACTTTGTAACAGATTTTATGGCAAAACTAAGTATAAGCCCTCATAAAAAAAAAAGAACAATTTGGAGTATAATAACCATATTAAAAAGCTTACCAATCATATGAAATAAACTCTGCAAGAATACAATTAAAAAAATTAAATGCTAGTCATAGGAAAAAGTAATGATGAGTAATTTTTTCCCCCCAACTTTAATATTTTGATAAATATACCCTATGTTATATCCGAGTTTATTTTCTAGTCACAAGTTAGAGCTGCAGGAAAATGCAATCAGTAGTTTTAGGCAATAAGGAGTTCAAATAGATAAACTCACAAATATGTAATAAAATCAAATATGTAATAAAATCTTCTCGTCTTTTAATAAAATTTTAGCTTTTTAACTAAAATATAAAGTTCTATTATAAATTTAAATGAAACAGTTTATACTTCGTCCAACCATTCATTCCAGCCTTCAATTAAAAGACTAATGATTATGCTACCTTTGCACAGTTAGGATACTGCGGCCATTTCGAAAACATCGAAAGTTAACACTTTTTGTAAATTTCTGTTATATGAGAAGTAAGAGTGGTTTCTGCGTCTTTCGGTTTCCATTAGTTTCGAAATTATGAATACAGAGATATAAGTACATAGCGACCGTATTGTTCTGGGCAGCGCCACGCCCATTTTTCTCGTTATTTTGTGATTGGTTTATTTTTGCGATCAAAAATAATCGTTATTCTGGTATTTTTATTTTACGATCATATTCAACGATCAAATCATAAATCAAAAAATCATCTCATATGCTCTACACATCTAACCTTAATTTTATTTAGAAAATCTTTTCTTTTAAATCATTAGATCCTCGTTGTTTTTTAGTTTTTATTTTTTCGATCAGAAGTAAACGTTATAATGGATATTTTTGTGACATTTATTTATTATGATCGTAAAATTGTAAATACAAGAATAGCAATTGTTCTTGTTCGAAAAATTAAAAATCCAATAAAATAATGATCAAAGTTGTTCGAATAAATAAAAATCCGAGAATAACATTTATTTTTTTTTCGACAAAATAAAAATCACAAAAAAAAGATTATGCAATGATTTAAAACAAAAAAACTTCTAAACCTCTAAATAAAAATAAGATTCGATTTGTATAGCATATGGCATAAGGATTAGATCGATATATTCGAGTTTTGTTTTGAACGAATTTTTGGCAATGATTTTTTGATACGAAAAAAAAAAACAAAAAGAGGATTATTTTCGGTACCTGCTTTAATTAAATTCGTCGTAACAAATTTGAAGGAATTTCCTACATTACTTATTAAAACATCGGATTTTGGACTTTTTTTCATATTACCATTTGGATGGCTATATGAAAAATTTAAATATTATTGTAATATTTTAGTTCAGTTGTATGTTAGTTTATTTACTCTGAATAAATTTAATTATTCAAACTTCCTTTTACAATTCCCAAATCAACTGATCATTTATCATTCGAATAATTTTCGTTGGTAAAAGCTGAAAGCCTTCAGAAATTATGAACGAAAAATATCACAAGAAAAAGCGCAACCCTACAACAGGGAACGTCTTTGTTTTGTTAGAAAAATGAACAATGGAAAAATATTATATAAAATGTAATAAAAATTAATGATGCTCAATACAACAGACAATGAAGTCGTAAAACAAGGAATAGCAAAAGAAATTAAAAGGCGAAGGTTTGCTTCTGCTTTTATTTATGCGGCACTCCTTTTCTAGTTTTTTTTTTTGTTCTTTTTCAATTTGTGTTCTTCATTTTATTTTAGCAATTTCGCCTATTCCCTTTCTATGGCCTCCATCTTAAACCCATTTTGTTTTCTACCTTTTTTTTTTTGGTATATGTATACAAATTTATTTATCACCCAATTAGGACGGGTAGTTTGTGTTTTTTTTTGTGCATATGTAATCCTTTGCCGCCCGATAGCATGAAGTCATAGATAGGAGTTTCACATACAAATACTGAGCCTTAGATTTTATGTTTAGCAGAGAAATCTACTTTAAATGGCATTGCTTACCATTTATGTGTATGGGTATGTAAATATGTTTGTGTGTGTTTGTATTTTATTAAATAACTTATGGCATAAACCTGCTGTTTTATTATTCTATTAGCAAAGTATCTAAATACATATAAGTATGAACGTATATTTACAAGCTTACGTAACCTGTTCGTAAAAAAAAAACAACTTCCCTTAATCCATGAATAAATTTGTCACATTTTGCTTCCTTGCTGCCGCCCAGGCGTATATTAAGTTTTTGGCCTAATTGATTTATATCAACAATAAGTTTTGAGCTCAATACCAGTTTTTATTACGAAAGTATTGGAAAAGACAAAAACAGTCAGAGTAATAAAAATTATAGCTGCTATTTCGGAGAACGCCATATCCCATTATCAGATTTTTTCCAGACTCTTCCCGGATTTGAACTCACAACCTCCGACTTGCTGGGCAAGTACGCCGCCAGTGGTTCAAAGCAGTTCAAAAATTGTTGTTGATCGATAACTAAAATTAAAAAAAAAACATCCCAATACATACATATAATATTAACTTTAAAAGAAAGGTTAGGTTAGGTCCGGTTAGAACGTATACCGCTGACGGCATCCCTGCATATACGTCCTTCCTTCCCATAGAAAGTAATCCACCGAGTGCGCCTTACGTAGCACAAAAAATCGCGAATGCTTGCCGAGCTCAGTCCGGCTAAATGGTCTAAAAAGTATTATTTAAAAATTGGTACCGAGCCTTAGCCAAGGCGGGACAGTGGGGACAGATAGTGTCCGATTCCACTTCCTCTTCATCCCTGCAGCTTCACAGAAATCGTTGGTTAGGCATTCCAGACTATTCCCGTGTATACCCACAAAGCAGTGCCCGGTTATAACCCCGGCAAATAGCCTGAGGGTGGGACGGTCAAGGCGAATGAGAGCTTTGGATCGCTTTATTTCAACCATTGGCCAAACTTGTCTGGTAATCCGACAAACGAGTTAAATGGTGCACCTTATATTCACCACCTCAATGAGTTTCGTCTTTAAACTGTGTGAACGAGCGGTCAGACGCATGCCCAGATAGTTCCCTGCCTTTCCTCGCCAATGCCAAGGTATCCATGCAACAGTCACGGAACGTTTAGACGCGAGCAGATTGAGAGCACTTCTGCATTTTATGGCAACTTTGAACGCTGTTTTAATTTAAAAGAGATTGCCGCGTTGATGTCGGAGTATATAGCGACAGATTCGTTTGTGGAAGCGCACACTGTCAGACACCGAGCAGCCGCCATTATGGCATTTATCTCTGCCTGAAAAGCACTGCAGTGAACTGGTAAGCGAAAGCAGAGGTCCCTCGCAAATTCAATGAAAATCAAATAGGTTTTTATTTTTATTTTACTCTTTCAAATTTTTTTTAAATTTAAAAAGATAACGTACAACACTACGAAACACAAAAAACCAAATATTTTGTGTCAATGAAAATATACTTTAGGCAAGCTATGGCTGAAACTTCACAAAAGCAAGCTCAGAACTTTGAATACATGGACCCATAAAATATCGCCTTTTCTTTTTTTGCAGATGCGACCATATAGTTGATTGTTATATTCGATATAAAAGTATGCCCAAAATCGCAAATGTTTACAAGTATATTTAAATAGTTTTTAAAAACATTTTTTCAAAAAAACTCCTCAAATTATAAAACACTGTAAGCTTAAAATGTCTGGAAACAAATCTTCATCTTATATAAGTATATAAAATTCTCGTGTCATGGTGTTCGTGAACGAACTCCTCCGTAACTACTCAACCGATTTTTATGAAATTTCGCATGTATATTTGGAAATTATGAGAATGGGTCGTAAAGTATATTACGTGCTTGAGAGAGGGATGCCACCTATTTGAAAAATCAAATTTAATTAAAATGTACACAAGTAATATGTGAGAGAACCTGAAATGCGATTTTTGGTTACATATGCAAAGGGTAATTATTAAAAAAAATATAGGCTGAAAAATATCCGTCAGGCTTTCCTATATCTTATATAAGTACAAAAACGTTTTGTGTGTCTGTTCGTATACAATTTATAGACTCGGAAACTACTGAACCGATTGAGCTCAAATTTATAGGATGCGTTTGCAAAAGTGTGTATTGTGCAAACAAAAATTCACATAAGTGGCGCTGGTATCGAGTTATTTCTAACAATTGGATTCAAATTCAAAACATAAATCTGTTAAAATAAATATAAGTGTTTTATTTAAAAAAAAAACCCCCCATAGGTGGCGCTGGAACCCCAATATCTCTAAAACCCATATTTAGAGTTCTATTCGATTAAATTTCAAAATATGTATTGGTAGGGTGTAGTGAAGTGCGAAGGATCAGCTAGTATTAAAAAACACATTTGGCGAAATCATAATAATAAGATTTATGATTGTTTTTGACCTTTTTCGGAAAATTTGTTCAACAAAAAAATTTAATAACTCAACCAAAACTTGACCGATTTAAACTTCTAGATATTATTGGAAGAGTATTTTCGCACACATTTTTTACAAATAAACCAATTCATGTCTCGACTTTTTTTCGCAAATCTCATTATAAAAAGAAAAAAAATGTAAATATTTTTATGCAGAAATTTTACACTTTCTCATCTCAGGGGATTGTTTTTAAAAGTATTTATTTATTTATTTAAGTAAAACTTAGTCAACAAAAACCAATTGTCTGACAGATTAATGTAGCTAAATTAAAAAAAAGAATAATCGTAATGAATAAGAACGATATATCTGAATAGTGATATAGTAGGATATCATTCGGGATATCATATTTAATTCTAGTGTGCATTAGAAGCATAGCATAAGGGGTATCTTATTTAACGCCTACATAACGATATCTAAAGGACAAAATCAAAATCTCACTCACAAGATTTAGAGATTGTAAAGAGTTCTATGAGAGCTATCACTAAAGCTCTCAGAGAGGGTGCGTTTGGTGCATAAAGAGTTCTTATGGAGCCGATAAAAAAGAAAAACCAAAGTCACGAAGCGATCGATCTAGCTGGAGTGTTGAAATAAATCCGGCCAAGAAGTGAGTGGCAATCCACAACTCCGCGAATAATATGATACACGAAAAGTAAAGGGAAAATAGATCTTCTATATTCCAGGGATGTTAAATTAATAAGAAGGCATCTCGTGTAGTATGAGAAGATAGCGTTATGAAAACAAAAGGAACTTAGAGCATAGCCAATTAAAACTTTTTAGATTCGTTCAATTCGAACAATATAATAGGAATGATACGGTCTTAAATGAAAAATGCGTATTCTAGTTTTGAACGATTAAATAACATATAAAGCAGTTTGCGTGTGTAGGAATTCGAAACTCTGTACTATTGTGTCTGACGTCTAATAACAGAAAACTTTGCATCGAAGACAACACCCAGGTCCATAGTTTAATCAACTGCATTTAAACGACAATTAGAGACAAATAGCGTACGACCAGCAATTTCTAATATCATTAATAAACACTACAAGCACAAAGGATCCGAAATACTACCCTGGCCGAGACCAGACAAAACGATAAACGAATAAGCGTTCACACGACAGTCGGTTCAACGATACCGGAACGATCCAGATTTATATTTGGCCAAGGACTGTCACTTCAGCAGTATTCCCCAAAATTTTATGAAGAATGTTTTATGATGTTGCAACAACAACAACATAAAAGAACAAGACTGGAAGATGTCAAAAACAACCAGACACCGTCTGTTCGACGGATAGGACTTTTGCCCAGAGCGAAATACGGAAGGTAAGCTTAGGCTCGCTAATTTCTTCTTTTTTTTTTTGGATTTTCAACGAATATGAGCAAAATAAACTAGGAAATGTCATACAAAATGTTTACTCTGAAACGTAAAAACATTTTACAAAATTCCACAACAATTAAGAAAATAAATATTATTGCTTTTTAGGAGCAAGATGTGACTCAGTTGAGAAAACTAGAGCAAGGCAGAGTTCTACTTAATAGCAATACTAATTTAGCGTTTACATCCGATAGCTTGAATTCCGATTCCAAAGAATAGATAAGAAGATAGAAGTTTTCTCATTACCTACCACGATTCGACCGCTATTAAAAAAATGAAATAATCTAAAATAGTTTCTTATGTCACGTATCTGGCCGACATTTTAACCCAGGGCATTTCGAGTAAAGCACGAAAACGCTACACACTCGGCTACGGCGGCCGAAAAAATAATTAAAATTTCACGTCGAATAATTTTGTTCAGTATTTTAATCCATTAGCTCTCTCAAAAAACTGTTTTTATTATCACTTTTGAAAGTCTGAATAAAATGAGAAGTACTCGGAAGATAAAAAAAACAAACAAAAAATACGTCCTCTTAAAATATGCTATAACTTTTTCTTTTATTGTCATTTACTAATTCCATATGTATTCGAAAGAAGAATGAATGACTTTAAATTTTTCAGTGTTTTAAAAACTTGGGTCTACTTGTACTGCAGAACTGCCAAAATCGGCAAAACCAGAGTAGCGGCACCACTAACGGCGTCACCTTTTATATTCAGTTCACCGTGTGCTAATTCTCTCCTTGTCGTTTTGACATCATCCACCACTTCGTTGACGAAATAAAATTATTTTGATTTTATGCTGAATTTTTTTTTTGCACAAGCAATACTAACAAAACTTTCAATCGTTCTGTCATTCGTACGTGTCTTCTTATTCTTCTTTAGAATTCCTTCACTTGCTCTTTCATTCTCTATCTTTTATTACGTCACTTTCAATTTCTCTCAGTTCGGCAGGCGCAATTTTATGGAAGTCAATTAAATTCCTTTTTCCAAATTTCTACATAATAAAAGAAGATGTGAAAGGGTAAATCATAGAAGTAAATTTAGGAAACTTTATTTAACAAGCGAAATAATTAATAAATTAACAGAAAAAAATACTAAAACCTTGTGCTTAGAAACTCTTTGAACTTGTCTCTTTTTTTCGCTTATTTAGCTGTAGCGGAGGACAGCGAAAAATTAATAGAACCATAAGTTTGAGTGAGCCTTTGCCGAATATTCAAATTTAAAAAAAAAACACACACGCAACTAACTTAATTAATAGCTAAAAAGGAAAAATCCTTCATCACTTATTTATTTCTCATTTCCTCCCACTTTCGCTAATTCATGTCCTTTTTAATTTCCGTTACAGATTTTTGCTGGCGTTTAATTAAAAACATATAATCAGTATTTGATGACGACGGCAAGTGAGTTATTTGCTTGATTTCGCTGCTATCGACGGGCAAAAGAACCCCGGACAAGTAGTAGCATAGGCGGTATAGCAGTTGAGTGAAAGTTGTTTACGCCCATCATGGCCTTAGTGGCCAAACCAAATCCACGAAATGAAATTTCACCAAAAAAAGAAGCACTCAGTGAATCGTGATTGATGATTGGCAACCAGGCTGGCAGGCAAGCAGGCAGTCAGTCAGTCAGTCGGTCGGTCGGTCAGTGAAGGAGAAAAGTAGCAGTTCAAATAGCAGTGCGGTGAATCGATGAAAGGAAAAGGAAAAGCAAAAATTCAATGATCAATACTCGCATTATTGTGCAGTAGAAGCAATCAACTATAAATAACAACAAGAATAGCAGGGGTAACAAGCGCAGGCAGAGAAACGAGAAGCGAAAAGCGCTATTGGTGCAACTGTTGCTGGCAAGGCTACTGCACAAAAATTTCAGTAACGATTTGAAAACCCCAAGCATCCAACCCACACATAGCACACATGCTCACCAATGTCATATTGGATGGCAGCAATGCCTTGTTGCTGAGTTAGCAAAAGCAAAAGCAAAAGCAAAAGTTGCTGATGTCTGCCACACAATAAGGACAATGCTGCAATTGCAACTGCCAGCGCGAGCAACAACTGAAAGTGAAAATACCAATGCCATTGAGAAGTGAAGTATGGAAGTATGGAACGATTAACGGGCCGAACGATAAATTGCTGACCCGAAATTCACTCAAATGTCCTTTGCTTGCCGAACGGCAGTAGTTGCATTTATCAACTACCAAAACAAAAAAAAAAAAACAAACAGAGTAGCAGCTGAGAAGCACAAAAAGCCATAGTAGAAGAGCTAAATAGAAGAAAGTAGAATTAAAAAGCCATAAAAAGGAGTAGTAACTGACAAATTTTGCAATCATACAATAAAATTAAATTGTATATGTGTGTGTGTGTGTGTGTGTGTAAAGTGAAAGTGTCACTGCCTGCAGACAATCAAATCTCCAGACAATTGAAGTAAAGGGAAATACTCAAACCGGATAATCCCTCACAGATTATGTGCAGCTAAGCCAAAGTAGATAACAATAAACAACTAGCAGGCGTTTGGGACCACAGATGAAAAAGCAGCAAATAATTTCGAGAATCAATGACCGTCAGCAATGTAGCAGCAGTAAACCCAAACCAGCACTGCTTTGTCAGCCACCACAAAGCCAATAACAACTGAAGCGAGCGCGGCCACAACGCCTATGACGACAGACGCACGATGTGCACGAATGTTGCAGATAATGCAGCAAATGGCAACAGCTATGGCAAGCACAATAAAAATGAGATTCATGAGACCAACAGAAATTGCAGCAACAACAACAACTACAGCACCAGTGGCAGTGTCAGTGGTAGCGGGCGACGGCGTAGCAGCGTAGCGACCACAATCGCAGCCAGCTTAGCTGTCATCACTTACGCCACACAGAGCTTTGCAGCCAACGCAACGACGACGACGACGGCGACGACGAGTCCGACACCACCACAACCACCACCACAACCACCACCACCACCACCCCCAATATCGGCACATCAAGTTACCAATGGTACCAGTTACTCAACGACGACGCACACACCAACTAAAGTAGCCATATCCGGATCCGTATCCGCATCCACATCCACATCCGCTTATAGTATGATACATGCCGCCAATTTGAGTAGAAATTCTTCGGCAACAACGAAACGTCCCAACAGCAACGTCAGCGTTGCTACATCGTCGTCGGCGACGGTCAAACGAAATCCGTTATATTTCAGTGACAATGCGTATGCTGCGGCAGCAACAACAACAACTACAGCAGCTGCCTTCGCCACTACGATCAGCCAAACGGAAGCGACATTTAACGCTTTGATGTTGGCAAGCGACACAGAATCCGATAGCTATAATGCCACCATTGGCATTGGCAACATGTATGGCAACACCACCACCAACAGCGGTGGCGGCGACAGTGGCAGTGGCATCTTCAATAATAACACTTACAACAATTTAACTACACTCAACATCACCGATATCGTTTTGCAGAATAACAGAGATAAGTGGCTGAGTTTGTCGATATTAATTGTGAAAGGTTTCATATTTGCCATAATTATCTCGGCGGCGGTGCTGGGCAATGCGTTGGTAATTATTTCGGTGCGACGTAATCGCAAATTACGGTAAGTAAATTATTTGATGATTAATTTATTGTAAGCGTCGTATTGGGTGCGGAAATGAAGAGAGGGTGCGGAAATGAAGAGAATATATGTATAGCAGAGTGGGGTTTTGATGTGAAGCAAAATTTGTGTATGCAGTGCATTAACCTCCAATTATGGGATTAAACATTTGGTTAAGTGAAAAATGAAATTTTGAATGGTGTTTTTTCCCAGAGCACAGTAAACGCATTTTGGCAACGAAAATTACTTATTTTGGTAAGGTGCCTCTAGTGTTGCCCATTTAACTATCTAGAGTAGATAGTTGGCGTAGACTGATATGAAAAGACTCCTATTTTCTTGTTGTGAATTCGGTGGAAAAAATTGTATCGATAATTTTTTAGAAAGTGAACCTTCTGGTGGTACTTGGGAAATGAAAATGGTAAAGATTTAACGCCAAGGATTATAATATTTTCTCGTCGAAATTGCTGTAAGAATTGATATAAAATTTTAAACATAATAAGCTTAGGTGTCGAAAAAATTCAAATTTTTAAAATATATGATTAGTGTTGCCACCTGTTAAAAAAGTGAAAAGTAAATAAATTAATGAAATTAACGAAATATTACAACGCGGATGTGAAACTGTTGAGGTTTATTCGACGATAATTTTGAAGAGAGTTGCCACCTGTTAATACAATTTAATTAATAAGTTAACTCGAATGCTATATATTGGTGTCAAAAGAAAAAGGTTTACGAAAGCCTATACTAAAAAATAAGTTTGCAGAGGGTTGCCACCTCTACGGAAAAAAATGAATAAAGTAATAATATTCATAAAATTACAATATAGTATATACATTAGGGGTATAACTTTTTTGCAACATAATATTTACATGGCCGTACATGATGAGCAATGGTGAAAAAATATTAACTGCGTTTTTACTTTTTTGTTTTCTTTCAAAAAGTTCCCGCACCAACGCAATTGAATTTTTTTTATTTTGATAAAAAAAAAAAATTTTCAAAAAACGCGTTTAAAGTTTTCAAATCCCATAAGCCTCAATGTAAAAATTTGCACTATTTTGTGGATATCTCAGAAACCATGCATGATATTGATATAAAATTTTGATACGATATAAAACACTATAAAATCTACGTTTCGGCATCATTAACTCAAAAAAAGTATTTTTTGATTATTTTGCAACAAATATTATTTATTATTATTTATATATAAGAAAAATATAGTTTTTGTTAATTCATTTTCTTTTTTTTTAATTACACACATATTTATTTAGAGTTAGAAGCAATAAACTTAAGATTTAATCTGCGCTTAGATTTACATTTCGGATAAATGTCTTGTATCAATTTGATGGCTCGTTCTGCGCATATATTCGAGCGCTGTTGGTTTGCAATAAATGAGTCTTCCTTCACCCAGTGTTTTAAAAAACATTTGTGCGCTGCTTTAAAAGGCTTTACCGATGTTTCTAATTTTGTGAAGTCATTTACATGAAAACGGTGGTCGGAAAACCATACGTTTTACCAAGCGCCGCATATCAATTGACAAATAGGCAACAGTTTTGTTCGGTGTTTGGCAATGAGTATGAATGTCAAAATGCAGAGTATAGCCCTTGAGTTCCAACGGGCGTTGCTTAGCGATGGTAGAGTCTTAAATTTTATATAAGGAAAGATTTTATTTTTTTCATAATATTTGAACGCTTGTCCCAGCTCATACAGATACTGCATGTCATCGCGCCATTTGATGCATCTTACTTTCAATTTTTCTTTGCCTTGAGCGAAACTTTGTTTTAGAGCATCGAAATTATTGATCATTTCTGAAAATATATCGTACGGAATATTTGGTGATATTGATTTTCCATCCAGTGACTCATCCATTACATGTCTTAAAATCAGATCTAAAATATGATGTTGACAGCCCACATATTGCGGTGAATGTAAACCTTTTGTTGAAAAGTATTTTTGGAGTGAGATAACAACTCCATTTTTATGTCCTGTATTGACGGTTGTTGTATCACACACAATCATTTTGATGGAGCCCCACAGTTGAAAATTATCGAGAACTTCCTTGATGCCTTCAAATATGGTTGAACTTCTTCCATTATCAAGATCCAAGACCGCCAATCTTACTTCTCTGAACTCATTTTTTAGCACCACGGCCTGTATTTCTCTTTTACCGAATTTCTTCCCATCAAAATGAAGACACCAAATATTATTCTTGAGTGAAGTCTTATAATCTTCTTCCAAACGTTCTGCTGCTTTTTTTGCTGCTTTTAAAATTCCTGGTTGTGTTGGTGTTGTTATATTAACTCCTGATTTCGCCAATTCTTTGCATATTTTAGCAGCATTTTTGGTGGTCACATTGGCAGTTGTTACTATTTTCACTGCTGCCTTTGTTGAACAATTCGCTTGTTTAAGCCTTGAAGGTACTTCAAATTCTTCATAATTCGGGACGCAGCAATCATCGTTCGTGTCGCTGATGATATTGAAGATATTGATGAGTTTAATATACTATTATTTTTGACGGAGGTATTTTGTTTCATTTTAGCAGCTATGGATGGGTGAAGCTTTACATCCTTAGTAGTTGTGTACCCAACTTCTCCATTCGTTCTTATTTGGAGTTCATACAGCTCTTTATCTTCAGTACCAAGCCACATACCGTTTTTATTCGTTACATCAAATAATTTGTTGAATGAGATTACCATGTTTGTTCCACTGCGTTTTTTTTTAACGATTTCTGGTATGTTTCTATGAGTTTTTGTATTTTACGTTCAAGGGATACTTTTGCTATGATTGGAAAATTAAGTTTTGACCACAAATCAATCAGTTCTTTTCCAATAATCTTGCACCTCTTCACTTTGCTTTTTTAAATTTTTGCCAATGCATTGTATCTTCCAATTATAGCGTCCTGCTTCGGAATTTTGCACAATTCGGTTAAACATTTTTCAATGTTTACTATTTCACGTCTTTTCGTTGTACTTTTTTTAAAAGCAACTTAATTATTTGTCCACACTTTTGAATTTTTAAGAACATCTTTTTCACTCTTTTTAAAAGACATTATGTTTTTGATGTTAAATAGTTATTTGTCCACATTCAATAGCTTTCGCGATGCTGGCTAAACCAAGACTGGCAAAGAGTAGCAATATAAAGACAATGAATACAAAAGCAATTGAATTACTGGAAAATATTACAGTTAGTCGACGCATATCGTAAAGTTTTGTTGTGTGGTTTTGCGTTCTTTTACGTATTTGATAATATTCGGTGATGCTTTTTTTTTCTATTTATGGGTGTATTATTTTTTTTCACAAAATGTAGAAATATTTCTTCTATTTGTGCGTTTTCTTATCGGAATATTGCTCCCAATAAAGAAATCATACCTACTCAAAAAAAAAACGTTTTTTGTGTTAATGATGCCGAAACGTAGATTTTATAGTGTTTTATATCGTATCAAAATTTTATATCAATATCATGCATGGTTTCTGAGATATCCACAAAATAGTGCAAATTTTTACATTGAGGCTTATGGGATTTGAAAACTTTAAACGCGTTTTTTGCAAATTTTTTCTTTTTATCAAAATAAAAAAAATTCAATTGCGTTGGTGCGGGAACTTTTTGAAAGAAAGCAAAAAAGTAAAAACGCAGTTAATATTTTTTCACCATTGCTCATCATGTATGGCCATGTAAATTTTTATTTTTGAAAAAATTGTTAAAAGTTATACCCCTAATATACATATGTACATAGGTGTCATAGAAAGCCTAATTTTTAAAATATGTTTGATGAGTGCTGCGACCTGTTTAAAAAGTGAAAAATAAATAATTTAATGAAATTAACAAAATGTTACAATTCCGGTGTGAAATCTTTGAGGTTTATTCGACGACACTTATGAACAGAGTTGTCACCTGTTAATGCAATTCAATTAATAAGTTAACTCGGTTTCAATATATTAGCATCAAATGAAAACGGTTTAAGAAGAAAATAAAAATCAATAAAGTGGTAAGGGGTCGTGCACATATTACGTAATGCGATTTTTGATCATTTTAGACCCCCTAATTTGAAAAATATATTTGAAAGGCGTTGCCACCTGTTAAAAAAGTTAAAAATAATTAAATTAATAAAATTAATAAGGTATTACAATGCGGTAGTGAAATCTTTGAGGTTTATTCGACGATACTTATGAAGAGAGTTGCCACCTGTTAGTACAATTTAATTAATAAATTAACTCGGATGCTATATATTGATGTCAAAATAAAAAGGTTTAAAAAAGCCAATATTAAAAAAATTGTTTTGCAGAGGGTTGCCACCTATTTGAAAAACAAAAATCAATCAATTAGTCAATGATTAATTATTATTTATAAAATATTATTATGTTATTATCAAACGAAAAATGTTTGAGAAAGTTTTATTTGTCACATATTTTTTAGAGGGTTGACACTTGTTTAAAAAGTGTAATTGAAATCAATTAATAAGTTTACCGAAATATTGGAATATTAAAATGAAACCAAAGAGGTGTATAAGAATATTTTCTAAGAGTGTTGCCACCTGTTTAAAACAGTGCTTCAATTTGACTAGTAAGTTAACTGAAATATTACAATAATAGTGCTGAGCTAAAGAGGTTTACGAAAGCCTAAATCTTCTTGCACTGTTTCCTTTTGCTCTTCTTTTACTAAACTGATGTTAAACGTGATATGTACCATCTTGTAAGCCTTTTCTTGCTGGAATTTTTCCTAAGAACTTTCATTTCTGCCGCGCGTAGGAGTTATTTTCATTGATTTTTTTTTTAATTGGATTTGTATAACTGTTTCATGACTTTATGCGTCGAGGCGATTTCCATTCAGAACGTACGGTCACATTCGGATATCGTCCTCTCTGACTGGACGAACCGACTACGTTATCCCGTGCCTGAACTTCGATAGGTCTTTAATAGGGATATAATAGAGGTTCATGGATGGATGGTACGAAGAACGACACATATATACACGGACAGGTCTAAAATATAAAGGGTAGTTCGCTTCACAGCAATATTTTTCCAGCAGAAATACTGATTGTAAAGAAATCGTCTCGACTGATATTAAATTTTCAACCAGCTAGCAGACGAATTAACATCTACATCGACTGTCAGGCAGTCATCAATGCCCTGCTTCCTCACAGTTCCTGCTCCAAAATCTTAGTAGGATGTTAAGAAGCTTTTGGCAGGTTGGCTGTGTGCAAAACCGTTCACCTTAAATGAGTCCCGGGACATAAGGGTGTAGAAGGAAATGAAAGGGCAGACAACCTTATCAAATAGAGTCTCTATCTAGAAGACTCAATCAGTGAGCAAGTTCAGATCTCACTACAAGCAATCAAACCGTCACACCAACTGTACACATATCAGCAATCAGACAGCAATCATATAGGCTGATGGGTGGGGCATCCCGCTAAATTGGGTAGGGATAAAAGCTGCTGAATGAAACGGTGTGTGAATGTCCAGCATTGGGCAATCGACCTTTCAAGATACTGGGCGAAGCACGGCTGCATGATCTGCAGTAGGCTGCCGATAAAGTCCAAAGATCCTACTTCAGTTCATGAAGGGGACAGAGATGTTTTTCGACATCGGCGCCGATTCATAAGACAAGGTTTCCATCGGCCGTGCGATTTTCTGGTAACACAAAGACCTACTTGGTCTAAGTGAGGTCTCTCGTTGGGCCTGCCAGCTTAACCTAGCCTAACCTAACCTAACCTAAGGTCTAAGGCTATCACTGTAGTTTTCCAGCCTCGCACATAATCCATTATCTAGCTACTGAAGGACTTCCTAAACGTTTTATAATTCAAGGATGCCAGAATAAAACATAAATGCCTTCCTCACTAGTTATGTTTTAGAGAATTTTTTGCTAAAAAAATGCTATTAAATTTAGCATTGCTTGACTAACTTCGATCTTTTAATTTTTGCTTAAGGCGCATTGACCAGAGAATAGCAGTAAAGCAAATATTGCGTGAATTGTATTTGGTTGTTGTCTTAAATTAAAATAAAAAAGTCGCACAGGACCAATCAAATCGCAGCAATAAATAAAAATACTTTGACAGATTAGAATGTATTACCTTTGACGTTAAAGTTTTTACTTCAAATGACTTTTATTTGTTTAACTAATAAAAAATACTAACATTTCGCAATTCTCTCCCTAAATAAATTAATCGTACCAACTTTGAGTAAATATTACTATATAATTTAATAAAATATCCTTTTTTTTAATATTTTTTAGTATAAGACGTACCCAAATGTATAATTTTCCACTTTTATTTTTAAATGGTGTACCCAAATTTTATAAAGTTTGATGCACAGCAGTTTCGGTGATAATCTACGTATTCCTTCCTCCAATCCAATCCGTGTGTAAAATTTGAGCAAATTATCTTTTATATTTAGTTATGGCATTTTTTTGATTTCTGTCAATTATTATACGACAGATGGGCGTAGTTATTGCTACGCCTATTTCACATATTCATTTCTCCAACTATATCTTGTATATCAAATTTGAGCAAAATATTTCTTACAGTTACATAAATATCACATTTTTTCGATTGTCACAATACACCGTTATGTAAGCGCGGCTATTATATGATTTTAGGCGTACCTACCGAGGCTAATGTGTTTACCAAGTCTCGTTGAGATATATCAGTAGTTACTCGGCTTATCCGATCCACAAACGGTCGGACAAACAGACATAGCGTAATCGAGATCTGAACATTCCGGTTAGTTTGGTCTGTTACAAACAACCGTTATGTGAACAAAGTTATACAAACCTGGGTATTAAATAGTGCGCTCGAGTATAAATGCATTGAAACTTAAACCTCCAGTAAAAAAGAATTTATGAGATGAAATTATCCAAATTGTCTTTATGGTTGTCGTTACTAATCGCTGAAGTTAGTTCTGTTGAGGCACTAAGCAACATCCCTGAAATAATTCCGCACTACATTTTTACTATTGTCTTCGCTTGTAATGATTTCTTTCTACCGGTACATTGAAATATCTTTGCAATAGCTTAAAAGATCTGCAAATAAAATCCCCCTTCAAACCCTTGTGAAGAGATCATTTACACGCTAATAAAATAAAAAAAAAGTGGCTTAAACAAAATGTTGCATTGTAGAAGACGTCTTACTACATAGAAAATGCCGTTAACTAAACGCACTCGTTACAATAAATAAATATGCCCTCGAGTAGAATTTTTAAATTCCGCTACTTACCTCAAAATGCGCCAATGCGATGATGCTATGCCGCTGCATCTTCGCTCGTTCTCAGTGAACTGTAAATAACCTTCCACTTCATCATTTTACTTACGACCTCATTAACTTGCTTTTACAACAAAAACAAAAAAAGCAAATAGGAACACCAGCAGCAAAATCAATGAAGTTTATGCCAAGGCGCGCTTACAACACAAGCATTCACTGAGACGCGGGAAAAATGAAACTAAAACCACACACACACACACACACACACACACACACACACACACACACACACACACACATACCCACACACACAAAGCTCGTTGCATTCTGGGTGGAGCGCGTGGCCGATGGTTAAAGCGGAAATAAACTGAAATTTACTAGGGTGAGGCTGAACTGAGATGTCCAGTAGACATTTACGACGACAACGAAAAATGGGAAGGGGATGGTGAAGGAGAAGATGCTCAAGAAACTACACAAATGCGGTAACAACAATGCTCGGCAATATTGTAAAATGGGGGCATCATAATAAGGAAGTATACAAGTATGAAATGTGAAATGTGAAACGATGGGCAGGCATTTTACAACAACCCTGCAAAAAATTCAACGAGTTCGCGATGAGTCGCAAATAAAAATGCGACAAATGCCACTTTACATCGAGTTGAATCGAGTAGCTAAGAAGTACTCACATACTCTCGAGTAAGTTAAATTTAGTACGAGTATCGAGTACTTATAGTATCCAATTACCGAATGTCGAGTATTTCCGACATACAAATCGTAATTTCTCTAATCGAGAAAAAATATCAGGATTTTATGAAAAAATTACGGTGCTTTAAGCAGCTCAAAACACATAAAATTCTTCCTTGTTCCGGAGATGACCTTTTTTTGATTATACGTTCATTCCAATATGCAGTCGGAATTATGTGCGTAAATTTGAATCTGACATCAAATCCAACCCCAAAGATTTTTGGCGCTATGTAAGCTCTTTGAAATCATGCTCAAGTATTCCCTCGGAAGTGCTTTATAATGAAACCCGTGCCAACTCTTCTACGGAGGTGGCTAATCTTTTCGCAGATTTCTTTAGCTCAAATTTTGAACCCGGTTCGATTGTAGTTAATAATTTGTTCCCAAATGATAGTACCGTTTCCCCAATTAATTTTGATGCTCTATCCTTAACGCTCGATGATGTGTTAGGTGGGATTCTAAAAATCAAATCCTCTTGTCAAGCTGATGTTGACGGGTTTTCCTCTTATCTTTTAAAGAACTGTTCTGCATTTGCGTATCCTATTTTATTAATTTTTAATAAGTCTCTTGAGTGTGGTGTTTTTATCAATGATTGGGAAGTTTCCTCTATCACACCTATCTTCAAGAGGGGCAATAAGAATAACGTTTCCAATTATCGACCGATCTCTCAGCTGTCGACGGTTTCAAAATTGTTTGAGTTCATTGTGAAACAGAAGTTATATTTTGCGGCCAAACATTTGATTTCGACATGGCTTCTTCGCTGGTAGGTCTACTGTAACAAATCTCGCAGTGTTCTCCGATTTTTGTCTGTCCGCTTTTAATAGTCGAACCCAAGTTGATGCAGTTTATACCGATTTTTCCAAAGTCTTCGATAAAGTCAGCCACTCAATTTTGGTCTCCAAATTAGCAAAACTGGGGTTTCACTCAGTTTCTCTTTCTTGGATAAAATCATATCTCGCGTCTCGCATTTGTACAGTCGTTGTGGATAACGCTTCTTCTCGTCCTTCTCTTGCATCATCTGGTATACCCCAGGGGAGTATTTTAGGTCCCCTTCTCTTCACTGTCTTCATTAATGATATATCCAACTGTTTTAACCACTCTCAATTTCTATTATATGCTGATGATTTGAAAGTATTCACTACCATATCTAGCAATTCAGAGTCGGTTAAGATCCAGTCGGATCTTGCTAACGTTGCTTTCTGGTGTAGAAAAAACCAACTACATTTAAATATAAAAAAATGTTTTCATGTCTCATTCGGCAAATCTCGTTCCCTTATCCCTACTTCTTATCATATTAATGGTTCTCAACTAATCACAGTTGGTGAAATATGCGGTGTGGTCTTTGATTCTAATTCTTTATTTCAAAGCCATTTAAACTCCATTGTTTCCAGGTCACATTCTATGCTGGCTTTCATTCGCCGATTCAGTTCAGATTTTAGTGATCCTTATACCTTCAAACTATTATTTACCTCTCTAGTACGCTCCAAACTAGAATACGCTGTATTCATCTGGCGGCCATATTTTGATCGCCATATAGAGAGACTCGAAAGAATTCAAAAAAAGTTTGTCAGATTTGCCCTACACTCTTTACATTTTAGTGACCCAATTCCGTCCTATAGTGCTAGATGTCAGCACATCAACTTAAAATCTCTAAGCTCTAGAAGAACTATACTCTCGCTCACCTTTGTCTTTGATATTATACGTGGCTCGAGTGACTGTGCATTCTTACTAGAACGCATTCACTTTAATATCCCTACAAGAAGTCTTCGAACCCATGATACTTTTTTCCTAGAACGAGCTAGAACTCTGTGTGCCGCCAATTCTCCTATTCAAAGAACTTTAAATGAATATAATAAAATCTTGAATTCCACTGCACTTGATTTAGATTTACCAAAAGTTAAATTTAAGGTATTATTAAATGAAATGGTTAAGTAATAATAACTGTTTTAGCTTACTCACAATAATTTGTAAGAAACTTTTATATTTTCTAGATTATTATTTTGTAATAAATAAATAAATAAATAAATAAATGTATGCTCTCATAACTCTATCTCTTTTGTTTTTCATCATCCAAATCTCTTCCCAATCCTTTAACTCAAAAAACAATTGCGAAACTGTGTTAATTTCATTTGAAACTACACGGGCGATTTGGACAAATGAGTTTGAGTTTGAGTTAAAATCCGAATACGAATAACGAATATCTAATAACGTATTCGAATATCGATCTCTGATCTCGAATACCCGATCCGAGTATCTGATTCTAATTCGGACTCGGTTATTTTTTTTTAAGAGTACTAAACTATTTGAGTGCCAAAAATAACCGACTCGCACATTACAAGACTGAACTGTTTTCCCTCTTCTCGAGCACGCCCTATAAAGAAACTAATAGTACCCTGAATGTAAAGTGGTATATTTTTATATCCAAGAGAACTAGTCCTTTTTTGTATATTTTTTTATAACCACCGGCCAATAATTGATCTTTATAAATAATGCTTAAAAAATTTTTATTAGATTAAGTTATGGTATGTTTTGATTTGAGGGCCAGTAGTTGGTAAACTATATAATTAGAGCAAAAAAAATCGGTAATAACAAAGTTATGATAAAGTAAAAAAAACTTTTCATTATAGTATATTGTTTATCAACTACTGGCTTTGAGCTCAAATCTTAAAATATATTATACCTTTGGCGGCCAAAAAATCACTTCAATCATAAACAAACAACTCTAATGTAAATCTTCCGGAATGAGGGATGTGTCGAACCTAATCGGTCTCCGATTGAGACTAATCCCGTAATACTCTCTTTAGAGATTAGTCGCACAAATTTTTTGCAGGGAAGTGAATGTTTACATTCTTCATACATAAAGATCATACATATGTACATAAAATAGGAAGAAGACAGGACAACTTAAAATCTGCAGACATTGCCACGTGATAATGTTCCAAGCCAGTGCGCACTTCAAGCTTCGAGTGCTATTAACACCAAACTGGAAATTATATCACAATTTCTCCCACAATTTTTAGCACCCAACACAGATGATAATAAAGATGCTTGATTTTGTCAGCGAGACAGCCAATTTTGCTTGTTCCGTGGTATTTTGACTTTGATTGATAAATTCATTTGTCGGCTACAACAACATTCAAACTGATTCATTGTATTTATTTCATTTCCTACAGTCGGTTTCAAAGAAACCAGATTAGGCATCTTATTATAAATATGGTATGTAATTTGTAGATTCGAAAACTACTGAAGCGATTCAGCTTAAATTCTTAGGATATATGCAGGTATTTGCGATGGTGGAACAAGTAAACACGATAGGTGGCGCTGGTATCGAGATACTACTAAAATTCGTATTTTAAGGGATTATATATGTTGAAGTCGGCCAAAATATAAACAATTTTTTACTCTTCCATCTTAAAGTATAGGTTCTTAAGAATGTTATGTAAATTTTTTATAGAGATTTAAGTAGTAGAAGCGAAGTTATAGCGTTTTGCATCTTGCTACCTTACAAAGTCGTGGCGCGTACTTGAAGCTTTAAACGCGATTATCTCGAAATGATGTTTTTCCGGTACGGTGACTTGGATTGCCGAAAGAGTTTTCAACCGATCTAAATTTCTTTTTTCAAATTGTTCGTAATTTATTTGCCGTGTCCTTAAACGATTTCATTTTTTCGTTTAAATTTTCATATCAATGTTATGAATTTTTCAATACATTTCATCAGATGGAAAAAGTAGCCTTTTTGAGAAAATCGTCCCCGTTTGCAGAAATTTTTTTTTCTCATTTCAATGAATCGTTCAAGGACACCACAAGTCCCGAAAATTACGAAATTTGTTTGGTTTTATGCTTTCAGTTGAGCTGATGAACTGGAATCGTAGTCACGGCAAGCCTCTTTGAAAAAAACGCATTTTGCGTAAAGTTTCATAACTTTGATAATTATTAGTATTTTTTTATGTTCTTGAGCTGATTTTATAAATTAGACATAGTACTACGCAAGATGTATAACAAGTGTTTAATAAAAATATGGCTACATACCTCTACAAACCCCCAAAATGTTCACCTCAACATATATAACCCCTTAAGTCCGACTTGATTGCAATCGAGATATCTCTAAAAACTGTATTCACAATAAAATTTTATCAAATTTCAAAATATTTTAGTAGGGTGTAGCGAAGCGCGAAAACTACTAAAACGATTGAGCTCAACTCATAAGATGTCGATTAGGAATCAAAATATATCAAAATATCGTATATATAGTATATTTTGATTCAAATTATTATTAATTATTAGCCACATAAATATGAATATCTTATTTAAACCGATAGGTAGCGCTGGTCCCAAGATATCAATTGGTTGGAGAATGGAGCCGAAGAGTTCTTTTTATATGTATCGGGTGTTTTTTTTAGGGGTATAGAACTTCGAATTGAAATAAAACACAAGAAAATCGTTTTAAGGACCATCAATTTGGCTTTATTGGAAGGATAATTTTATGCCATTAATGTTTAAATATGATTTCGGGCATGTGGCCGCCGCGGCTGGCTCGAATAAAGCCAATTCTACAGGTCCAATTTTCAACCACTTTTTCGAGCATATGGGGCCGTATGTCGGCAATAACGCCACGAATGTTGGCTTCCAATTCCCCTAACGTTTCTGGTTTGTTGGCGTAGACGAGCGACTTCACATATCCCCAAAGAAAATAATCCAATGGTGTCAAATCACACGATCTTGGTGGCCAATTTACAGGTCCATTCCGCGAAATTATGCGCTCATCGAATGTTTCCTTCAATAAATCGATTGTGACGTGCGCTGTGTGGCATGTAGCGCCGTCTTGTTGGAACCACAACTCATCCACATTCATGCCATCCAATTCGGGAACAAAATAGTCGGTTATCATGGCTCTATACCGGTCTCCATTAACGGTAACTGCCTCTCCAGCATTATTGCGGAAGAAGTATGGCCCAATGACTCCACCAGCCCATAGAGCACACCAAACAGTCAGTTTTTGTGGATGTAATGGCGTTTCAAGGGTCTCATGTGGATTCTCTTCACTCCAAATGCGGCAATTTTGCTTGTTGACGTAGCCATTCAACCAAAAATGAGCCTCATTACTGAACAAAATTTTGCGATGAAAATCAGCATCGAGATCAATCTCATTTTCGGCCCATACACCAAAATCACGACGCATTGCATGGTCTCGCGGCTTTAATTCTTGCACAAGCTGGATCTTGTAAGGTCGCAAGCCAAGATCTTTGCGCAAAATCTTCCATAAAGTTGATGGACAAAGCTCCAATTGCTGTGCACGGTGGCGAATCGATTCATTCGGGTCCTCTTCAACACTTTGCTCTACAGCGGCAATTGTTTCTTCGGTGCGCACTGTTCGACGTCTCTGCCAGTTTTATCTCTATTCGAAAAACAAACCTGTAAAAAAAACACCCGGTACCTATCTTAAAGATAAAATGGCATACTAGCTTTGATCCGATGTTTGTAAATACAAGGAGAAGAAGAAGAAGAAGACCAATAAAATATTATACGAAAATAATCAGGACAACGAGCTGAGTCGATTTGGCCATGGCTAAGGTACATCTGTTTGAATGTAAACTACTCCCTTAGTTGTCGAGATATCAGAAATTTGGTAGGCAAGCTTTCATTTATATTGCATTAATCAATTGTCGGAACTGATAAGATCGGGTCACAAGTAGTTGCAACTAATTGTTCAGATAAGATATTTTACGTTATAACTCATACACTAACGTAGCTAGAAACATGAAATTTTGCAGTACTTCCACTTAGCAAGAATAGAAAGTGTGCAATGCAAATCGGGTGACTTGGCTATAACTTATAGCTCCCAAACAACTGATTTATTTAGACAGCTAAAACTATAAAATTTTGTGAGCTATTTACACTTATCAAACATATAAAGTCATTATTTAAAATCACCAATTTTGAAGTTCCATAAGATAAAGCTCTCGTTTTATTAGCTGTTAAAATATGAGGTTTTACTTTAAAAGTGCGTATTCTATTTTATATTTAAACTTTTTATTTTATTTTATTATATTTTATATAAAGAGAATGAATAGTATTTAAATGAAGATACTTACTCTAAAAAGCAGTAATAAATTGAAAATACGCTTTATTTTCTTGTTTTAATTAGTTTGGAATCGATCCAGATTTTTATTCTTTAAATTTTATTTTAGCAGCCCAAGCAAATATATTAAAGATCTTATTGATAAACCTCAAATCGCATTTTAACTGAGATCACTTCATTTTGAGTCATTATTAGAACTTTTCGGCTTCCTTCATTCTCTTATATTTCGAGTCACTAAATTATCTCATTCTCATGTCGTTGTCAAAAATTTGGGCTTAATTTACAATAAAGATATCAAACTTGTAGAGGATCAGAGTGGTTGAAAACGAGCGTGATGATAAAATATTTTTGCTATGTGCGGATGGAAGTAGACTGAAGTTGTGGTGTGTAATGAAATATATTAGTTACGAATGCGCTAAAGATAAAAATAACGATTTCAGTATCGACAAGAATTAGGAGTACCGCGAAAAATTCCTATATTCGATAGAATTTAATTTATCTCTCATGAAATGGTGCATCTTTTGAACACTCTGTGTTTCAAGGACACTTTTTCAGATCTATGTCCATATCTGCCTCTCAGCTTGAATTTCTTGACGAATGTTCAAATTTATTATCCACAAACCTGTAGGGACACGATATCGGACCTAAATTATCGATATGGTAATCATTCAAAATTTTAACACTCAAAGAATTTCGTACCCATAAATAACGAATTATAAATACTCGATACCCAAAAAATCTCTTGAAGCCTTCTTTGTTCGCAGCTTCCAAATTTGAGAAATGTGAGGCCATTTTCGTAACATTATTTTTTTCACACATTTGGCACTCTTTCGTTTCTTCATGCTATTTTGTTTTTAAAATACTGTCATATATTTTTCTGTGTGTAATTTTTCTTGTTCAGTTGTCAAATTGACTTTTGTTGTTTCATTCTTTCTTTTGGGATTGGACTATCTGCTGCATGGGACGTTCGATCTTCGTTGATTATCGAATATCGATAATCGAATGTGAAATTCGTATTATGTGCTGTGCAACCCTGACTTGTGTCTTCGACTACATATATACAATGAAATTTTACACTCAACTATAAGAAAATAACTAAGCTATTCGATTCCCTCGCATAATCATACACAATATATAGTATGATCTAAAAGTTTCAAGAGAAAAAATGAAATAAAAATCTAGATTATTTTCTTTTTCTGAAAATGAATAATCTCTGCCTTTTGGTCACGGTAAGCTAAGGTGACAAGTCCATTTTTGACAAAAGACCAATATAAAGAATTGTCACTCGTTGTTGTTTTTAAACAGCGAAAATAAGTTTTGGAACTCAAATTGCAATGATGCAATTGCTCATTAGTATTCTAAGCACTGATATTTTTGAAAATCCAGTCATAACTACCAATTGTTTACTTTTTAGCTATCTGTCTTCCATTGTTTTCTTTTTCACGTGTATAACTGTAGAGAACGGCCGAACTTCGATAGCAGCTTCTGCTTCGTCTATGTTTGAGCACCAAAGTTCGATACGGTTTCGGTTTCAGTTCGGCTTTGTTTTAAAAAAAAAACCCCATCTTTGTACGGACATATGTCAATTTTTATTAATTTTGTAAATTGTAAACATTTTTAGTAAAAAAAAAGTCATGTCAGCATTTTGGATTTTTATCTAGCGATATGATTTGCGATATTCACTAAATAACGCTGCCTAGAAATTGTAACATTTTTGCATACTGGATTTTGAAGCGCTTATTTTCAGTTGAAAAAAGTATCTCTCCGCGCCTCCACCTAAGTAGTGTATTTAGTGAGCAATTATTATGTGCTGTAGGTGAGCTTTAAATCGATATACGAATTCTATTGCAAGGTGGAAATGTCGATAGGCTAATAATTTTGCATTACAATATATAATTATAAAATTCCTTTTATTGTGTGATGAACTGAAATGGATACACCTTTTTAATAACAATAAAATGTGTAGAATTTTAAGCATTAATTTATTATTCATTAGTTTAAATCATGTTGACATTACAATGTAAATTACTTATTTTCATCCAAATTACTTCGCATGGACCAAGTGCATTAGCCCGTGTCATTCCTAATTTATCTTGACAGCTCTGTAAGCACAGGGTTGTTTCGTTCTTTGTTATTTCAAATATTTTAAAATGCAGTACATTAGGTTATGGCAGCATACATTTCTCAATTTTATTTTCTTGGTTGCGTTCTCGATTTATCATAAAATACCTCATTTCATCTTCATTTATTGACAGATTTTACTTGTTGAAATTACTGAGAATAAAATTAAGAATGAGCCATAAAGTAAGATAGTGTGTCCGGGCTTTTATACCTTGAAAATCTTCGTTTCGGCTTCGGTTCAGCTTCGGCCGAAATTGCAGTAATTTAATGGCATAAATATTTTGTGCCTGTGGCAAATCTAACTGATCTGGATAAGCAAGAAATTTTTGTATTGCGTGCATACATAATCGGAATTATAATCAAGCATTCAAATGTTAAGGAAAGGTTAGAATTGCGATTTTTCTATGCTACAGCTTTCGATTGGTATTGTTCGTTATCATTCAATACGCTCTACTCTTTCACAATTCCGTTTGATTTTTATGACCTTGTGTGTCTTGCCAACTGCTCACAGGCAGTGATGCCAGAAAAAGTTTGCTATTCTTTGAAGGTATTAAATGATATAAAAAGTTTATATTTTATTTGTTTTACAAGAAAGTAATACATTTGACTTAAGAAAAAAATAATGAAAGTAGCATGCTCATTAATTCATCACAATAGTTGCATTTTCGACGCTTCAAAGAACGACTTCAATGGTGAATCAACGGACGTCAATATTTCCTGTGTAAAACTTGATAGGATTTACTTGAAACTCATTAGATTTTTAAATTTCCAAATAGTCAAAGATGTACCCAGGGTTGGGTGGGGGTAGCGGGTAGCTTCGATTTAAATTATGACATAAATTATGAAACATATAATTCAGGGGTCTCTGATTTTCAAGAATCGAAATTACGTATTCAATTCAGCAAATAATGTCGCATAGCAGTAGGTGTGAACTGCACAGCGCGAAGATGACACAATGAAGAATTTAATTTTGAAAGTATTTTAATAAGTCTTCGGTTTCATTTAAATCTACATACATACTCGTATATGATGGCACTCCGGCCCGTTTCGTTTGTAAATTACCCTTTATATAAAGAACTAGCTTTTACCCCTTCGCTCGCATGGCATTCGGCTTAACGTTATGGATTCGAATGTGATGGAAAAAGAAATAAATAATTTCACTAAAGGTATTAACTTTTAATTTATTTTTAATTTAGGTTTATCTATCCCTACTTCACAATTTCCGATTACGGTTAGTTGCTGAAACTTTCTTCTCATTGGCAGTACTGCGCAGTATGCCACGCCAATCGAGTTTAGTGAAACCTAATTTATTACACTGCGTAACAAAAATTAAAAAAAAAACCTGCGGTCATGATTTTGTTAATAGTTTTTATTAACATTAGTAGCAGGCTTACGAACTGTGTTTTTACTTTTTTTGGATTGGCTCTAGTTCTTGAGATAAACGAAACTTAAGAAATTAATGAAAAAAAATTATATGGCCCAGTTCCAGTTGTATTAATTTAATTATTCCTCAATAAGTTTTGTTATTTGCAAAAATTATTAAAACAAGTAGTTCGTTGGTTTAAATATTTTATTCCCCTTGCAAGAGAGCAAGGGCAGCCGGTTAAGTCGGGTGAGTTAATACAACTAAACATTAATTCGACGACTTCGCCTAAATACCTGAAAACTCTAACAGTTCCCGCCAGCCGCTGCACGTTATCGACCGCGTGACTTGTAAATGCCACTTGTAAATGGGCCAACAAAGTGGGTATACTAAATACCCCTGTTTTAAATGTTTATGGGACAGTCGTGCAAGAAATGAACATTTGGCGGTAGGAACAGCAAATGTGGTTCATGACCAACTGATAAGCCGAGAAAAAATCATTCTTCCACCACTTCACATCAAGCTTGGGGTAATGAAACAGTTCATCAAAGCCCTTGATAAGACAGGTGACTGTTTCGAATATGTGAGCAAAAAATGTCCAGTCCTTAGTATGGAAAAATTAAAAGCAGGAGTCTTCGATGGTCCTCAAATTCGTTCCCTTCTAAAAGACACTGAATTCTTAAACCATATGTCACAAATTGAATCTGAAACCTGGCTAAGCTTTGTTAATGTAGTCAAAAAAATTTTGAGCATTAAATTACATTATTTACATAGTCATTTGGACAAATTCCCGGACAACCTAGGCGATTACAGTGAGGAACAAGGTGAACGGTTCCACCAGGACATAAAAATAATGGAAGAAAGATACCAAGGTCGATGGGACGACCACATGATGGCAGACTACTGCTGGAACTTAATACGGGATTGTCCTGAGCAACGAAATCATAGGAGGACCTACAGAAAAAGTTTTTGTAATTTTTTTTAAATTAATTAATGAAAACAATTTAAATAAAAAAATTTTTATTTTTGTGTTATTTTTATACAGGCGCGCAATAAAAATATAATTTAAATCCATAATGGTATTTTTAATTAGGGTTTTTCGTGAAATATTAAATATTAAATATTATTTTCGTAATCAGCGCCCCCAAATTACCCTACATCGACTTAAAAATCTCCGACCGCAAAATTTTGTTCCGCAGTGTTATTAAAAACGTCCAACGTAATCAAACGATGGTTACATTTAGAACTCTTATTTTCATGATTAAGTTTTCTTAAGTCTACTTCCTTTGAAGAATCTCATTTTATTAACTTTTTGAAGTAGGTGGCAACCCAATCCAAAAGTATTTTCAAAATAAAGCTTCCTTAAATTTTTTTGTTTGGAAGAAGTATTTCAATGTTTGATTTAACTTATTAAAATTGTATATACTTTTTAAAACAGGTGGCAACCCTTTCAAAAGTTAGTTTTGAAACTACGCATTTTTTAAATTTGTAGTATAGCACTCATGCTGTGAAATGTCGTTAATTTTTCTATTTAACTTAATTTGCAAATAAACAGGTGGCAACCTTCTTTAAAAGTATTTGGAAAATGAAGCTTTATTGAGCCTTGCATATAATATTTAATGGATTTTATTTAACTTTTAATTATTTTGATTAATTTTTTAAACATGTGGCAACCCCCTCCAAAGTTATTTTTGAAATTAAGTTTTTTTAAAACTTTTATTTTGGCCCTCATGTTGTAAACCGTCATTAATTTTTTTAAATTAACTTAATTTGCATTTAACCAGGTGGTAACCTTCTTTTAAAACATTTGGAAAATTAAGCTTTATTAAACATCTATTGTTTGATAACCAATATTTGAAAAATTTTATTTTATTCATTGCTTTATTTGAATGTAGCCTTTTAAATATATGGCAACTCCCTATAAAATATCGATTTTATGGTAACCTATATAACAGACTATATATGTACTATGTGCTAAATCGTATCCACATTTATACATAGATTTTTATATGCTAAATTTTGTAAAATTCTTTTCAGCCGTTTCGGTTTGAACAAGTAATAAAATACTCACCCACACGAACACATACACTTGCACCTTTTTAAACATTCATCGAATGTTATTTCAAAATCGACCGTGGTTTTGCAAAAAATACCTCCGTTAAGACCTTCTGCAGGAATAAACGAATTACTGTGCAAGCTTTTACGTCTTTCCTTGCTGTGGAACGGGCGTACCTAGCTTTTAAGTTTTATATAAAAGATTGCAGATATTTTCACTATGAAGCTTTTTAGGTGTGTACGCAGTTGTGACTCGGTTTTATTATCTACATGTTAAGAATTTCCCCACAATGTTTATGAAAAAAAAATATCTTCATTTTAAACACAAATTTTCACTTCTGGCAACACTATAACTACAGTAGCGGCCTTGAACAGAATGAATGCCTACAAACGGAGGCAGAATAGCACAAGGAAATAAATTTAACACTTGTACACACACATACACACACTAATACAAATATACATAGATAGATATATAATTATAGAAAAACTACATACAAACACAAGCATACTTTTTCAAGCTTTAATGGTGCATTAAAAACGACGCCGAGCATAAAAACAAAGATTTTTCTTCATTCCTATCCCAGCCACAATGCATATAGAAGATATAAACAATATATTTTTGTATGAATATAGATAGATACTTGCATATACAAATGTATGTATGTATGTGTATTCTCGTTTATATTGCATAAAATTATATGTACATAGTTATTCATTCATACATATATATCTTTTCCAGTGTTATCACAAATAGTTTCGTTGTATCGCTAGCCATGGCGGATCTGTTGGTAGCTTGTTGTGCGATGACATTTAATGCAACGGTGGAGCTCTCCGGTGGCAAATGGATGTTTGGACCGTTCATGTGCAATGTATACAATAGTCTGGATGTTTATTTTTCCACAGCGAGTATTTTGCATTTATGCTGCATCTCGGTCGATCGGTAAGTTTCCAATAAATTACTAAATATATGCATACAGATTCATCGTAATGCAAATAATACCTTAGCATGTTTTTTTTTATTATTGTTTTTATTCAATTATTTTTATGGCAGTTGCACGGCTGTGGTCAGTTTGCAACTATATGAATATTTTATTATTACTTTTTGATTGGTTTAATTAAGGCAAACCTTGCGGTCGACTGCTCGTTATTAAATTGATGAACGGAAGTAAAAAAAAAACTGCTTTGTGGATCTATACTTATTGAAAAATGTATTTAAAGTGCCCTTTGAAGAATTTAAAAACTTTGGAAGAATCATTTTCAACAGCAATAAAAATAAAAGTATGAAAAAATTACACATCAAACAGATTCGATCTTAAAATGATATTCTAGTACATCCCGTTATTATGATTTCAATAGCAGTCATAGGGTAGTATTTTTCTCAAAGCGCATTTATAACAGTTGGTAGTGACAAGAATCCAACGTACATATCTCTTTCACACCTAGCTACATATATCAATTGTGGGAGTTACGTTTAATTGATATAAGTTTTATGAAAATTGGATTATATTCGTGTTAACCGGAAAGCAGTGAATGTGAGTGCTTGTTTTTCATAGAACTAAAACAAAAAAATTTCAGGTTTCAGTTATCGAATGCGTTATTGATTTTAATAATTTTTACAAACTATAATTATAATTTTCCTGGTGGTAACAGTTTACAATAAATGTTATGTTAAGTGTGATTCTGTTTCCTTTTTTTGCAATAAAATTTTGCGTAAACTTGCAATTAAATTGAGTGTAGTGAAGAACAGATATCATTCAATTGTGTTGTAATTTTATGCTTACGATTACGCTACCTCAATATATGCTAAGTAAACTTTTTGATTTGGGCAACAGGTAAATATTGAAGCAGTTTTTTTCTAAATCAGTCTGGAGCTGAATTCTGTGAAGTTTTTTGACAATGCCGATGAAACTTTAATTCCCTTCAATCCATGCACAGGAGAGTGACAAAAGTACAGGGAACGGTCATGTCATTGAATCTTCAAATGACGAACTAAATACAGAAGTTGAACACTCAAATTCCGTGGATCTAGCTAACACATCATCGGCGGATAGTAGCTCTAAGGCACCTGCCAAGTGGGACTAAGTATTCGTTAATACCGAGCTTCCTATAACGTATGCTTTTCAAAATTCGATATTTATGGAAACCCCATTCGAATATCTTAAGAACCAGAGATTCAGAATAATAATCATTTGACCGTTGAGTTTTAAACAAGTCATCCCAACTTTGATAAGAATTATACATGTCTTTTTATAATAATTATGAGTCAAACAAATTTTTTTAGTTCTCGATATTTATTGTTGTGAATCTTATAAAGGGTTTTTCAATAGGGACGCTACAAAAGTAGACCGATAGTGACAGCAGACGACGCCATATTTTTCCCCGCTCTTTTGACATTTCGCTTCAGCAAAGTTCGCCATTTCATCATGGAAAGATATACGATCCAACAACGAGTCGAAATTATTAAAATTTACTACCGAAATTCGGAGTCAATGGCCTCAACTTTAAGAGCGCTACGTCCAATTTATGATCATCGTCATTTCTGGCTGAATGGCCACAGTCAACATTGCATCCCGAAAAAATTACGTTTTTGTGCGGTTTATGGGCCGACGGCGTCATTGGGCCGTACTTCTTCCGTGATGATCAAGACCGGCACGTTACTGTGAATGGGAATCGCTACCGCTCAATGATAACCGAATATTTTTGGTCCGAATTTGATGATATGGGCTTGGACAATATGTGGTTTCAACAGGATGGCGCCACAAGCCACACAGCGAATGTCACAATCGATTTATTGAAAACCAAGTTTGGTGAACGTGTTATCTCACGAAATGGCCCAGTCAATTGGCCGCCTCGGTCGTGCGATTTGACGCCGTTAAACTATTTCCTGGGAGACTACGTCAAGTCTGTGGTCTATGCCAACAAGCCAGCGACGATTGATGAACTTCATACGAATATCGAACGTGAAATTGCAGCAGTAAAGGCCGATTTATACTTGAAAGCCGTCGAAAATTGGGTTCAGCGTCTGGACTTCTGCAAGCGTGCCCGAGGTGCCCATGCAAAAGAAATCGGGTTCCATACATAATGGCATCGAATGTATTTTCACAGGAATAAAGAATTTAATTCATATCCCAAACCGTTTTTGTTTTATTTAAAAAAAACTTTTGTAGCGTTCCTATTGCAAGACCCGATATTATGAACGGCATTTCGTAATAGTTATGAGTAAGAAAAATTTTCAAAATCGACAATAATTATTATTTTGAGACTTATATTATAAATGTCTTTCCATAATAAATAACAGCGAGATAAATTTGTTACGTCTCTTAAAGACTTTTAGTTTGAGTTTTGTATTATAAAAACCTTTGTCTAATAATTATCACTAAGACAACTTTTTTTAAGTTTTGAATGACGGAGCTATTTCATTTCCAAAGACTTTTATTTTGAGATTTATACATATAATATAAGTCTTTGCAAAATAGTCCAGAGACAACGTTTTGTAAGTTTTGAAAGACAGAATTATTTCGGCACCCAAAACAGTACCGAACTAATTCAGAAGTGATCCAGTACTGGCACCGAAATTATTTCGGAGCAGTCCCGAAGTTATCCCGAAAAGTCCCGTCCTTCAAGACTTAAAATGTTGTGTCTTACTCAGAACTCTTATGAGCAGACTTTTATAAAAAAAAAAATCCCAAAATAAATGTCTTTGAAGACTCAAAAGTATATATCTCGCCGATAACTATTATGAAAAAATTATACCATTTACTGGAAGTGCCCTGTACGACAAATGATCAGATCGAAATCATGACCAGTTGGCTTAAAAAATCTTGTATGGGCTACTTTTTGTGGCACCGTAGTGAAATTGGAAGTGTTTCAAAGGGCTAGAACATTTAAAGATGAACCATCTATGTATAGTCATGAGACCGATAAAAAAATTTACCTATGTGCAGAAGCGTTATACCATAGAAGTTACCCTGCAACAGGCACAATAAACTAAGTAGAATACCTAAATCCGAAAATTTTCCCTAGTGCAGTGAAGGGGCACAAAATCGGCGCTGGTGCAGGTAAAGGCCGCGCTTATTTTTGGCGGTTTACGCAGCCTTCTTGTCACTCTACCCTTGGCATTATCTATCAAAGCATGCACTTTTTGTGTCATTTGCTTTAGTTACATTTGTGATTTTACTGTAGCAGAGCAGATGAAATTTTAGCAACTCTTTCCGATTCACTAACTTTAAACGATGCGACAATCGCAATTTTTGTCGACAAGATTTGATTCTTAACTACACTTATTAGATGTCGTTTTGTATTTATTCAAAGTGATAAAGAGTAGCACCTTTGTCAAATTAAATGTCAAAATAAGCGAAAAGCACAAAGAGGATTAGAAAAAAAAATGAATGCATGCTGTCGAATATAAATTTGGGTGATTTCTTATTATATTTGATTAAAGTCATAAACTAGTATTATATACTGCAATGCTTAAATGTAGCGGAATTGCAGGCTCTCTTCTGGGTGATTTGGCAACGGGGTTATCACGACTCCAAGGAATTTCCAGAATCGCCTGCAATTTCAATTAAATTATTTTTATTTATTAATTTTCAATGAATTAATGAAACTTACAATCAAAAGCATGCCATGGTTTTCAAAATTCGCTCCTTACCCTTCGCATTGCGGAGTAGGTCCACTTTTATTTATTTCTTATTATTTTTCCGCTTTTATGAATCGTGTGGTGCTCCAGAGTATTTAGCTTTTATTTTTAAATTTTTCAATTAGGTTCATTTATATATAAATTAAAAATAAATTATATTTATACTTGAATTCTAGATATGAGTTTGATTTTACCATTTACGGTAAACCATAATACGTCACGCGTATGTTAAATAATCAAGAGACTGTCTAATCTTCCTTTTCCCAATTGTATGCAAATAAAATCACGAATTTTTCTTTTAACGATAGAGTTAATAGCTCCATATTTGTTGTCGTTTAGTTTTCGATGATCGCCCATCTAATCTTCCTTTTCCCAATTGTATGCAAATAAAATCACGAATTTTTCTTTTAACGATAGAGTTAATAGCTCCATATTTGTTGTCGTTTAGTTTTCGATGATCGCCCACCTAACGACAACAGCTGATTTGGCGATAGCGAAAATTGTTTTAAAAAAATGGTTAACCATGCGAATATCGTTAAAATAAGTTAGCGAATCGCACTAAAGCAGTCGCATCCGATGCTTTGCGGATTCTTAGTAAATGAAGAAATATTTTTATGAGGAGTACCACTGCTTTAATAAATTGCCAAAAATATGTAAAGAAAAACTTTAATATAAGAGAACCGACTTCAAAAATATATAAAGTACATATAGTATGTACATATGTATGTATAATTAATACAATCCACTTCTTTTCATTTTAACTCTTAATAAATGATTTCACACCAATAACCACTTGACTTCACATACAGTGCTCATTAATCAATTTCAATATTTCAGTATAAATTGAGTGTTATGTACTTTCGTACGAATAGCTTGCGGCAAAATGGTGAGGAAACCACAAATATGCTTTCACTTTCTCGCTGCTAATTACCAATTTCCTCTTTCGCACGTGTTGTGTCTGCTAACGTTGGTTAAGCAACGTACCGAGCAACTCAACTGCTACGCCAATATGTTACCATCAAAAACTTAGCAGCAGCACGTTGCAGGAAGCTAAATTAATTAAACGTACTGCATAAAATTTTCACACCTGAAGCACTTAACGTCGGGAGAAACCGAAACAGTAAAACAAACAAAAAAAACACACACAAAATGAAAGCAAAGTTAGAGCGAAAGCAAAGAAGGTGAATAGAGGCGCTAAGAGAATATTTGATTGGAAGTTTTTGTGAACAATGAGTTATATTAAAATGTTGATAAATGTTTTGTTAAATGATAGATAAAGGTTGAAGACGCTATAGCTATTTTGATAATAAAAACAATATATATACGAAACGTAAGCAAATGAAAATGATTAATGAGATTTCCTCTAATTCGACCACAAATGAAAAACCACAAACTGTAACGAATTAGTTGTATGTATAACAATAAACATTCTCGCCCATACGTACATATGTAAAGTATATACAGTTGTGTTTAAAAAAATTATAGCAAAATATATTGACAATTTTCTCTTGCTTAAGTAATTTTCATTATTTTTGAAGTAAAACTTCTTTAGCGTATTAATATCGCATAACGAAGTCACCACATGAAAGAAACACATATACTGAGGACAAATTCTGGACCGTTTCGGCACTATTTTCGTACTAAATATTTATTGAATATTTCAGGACCTTTCAGTAGTTCGGGATTGGTTATCATTAGAACTACTACTACTCCTACTTATACTACTACTACTAATTTCTACTACTATTACTACTACCCTTACTACAACTACTAATTACTAGTACTACTCCTACTCCTATAAATTCTGCTACTACTACTACTACTAACTACCACTACTACAAATTACTACTACTATTAACTTCTACTACTACTTCTACTGCTACCATTAATACTAACTACTATCACTGGGTGTTTTTTTTCGCCGTGTGGTTTTCAATAAGGTATTACTTTTTTCGAAGTTGGTCTTTTAGACAGCGTTACTTGATTTATATTCAATTTGGTCTGCCATTTCATAATGAACAGACTTACTCTGGAACAACGTTTGTAAATCATGCAAATTTATTGCGAAAATAATGGTTTGGTTCGCGCTAAGCATCGCGCGCTGCTTCCAATATTCGGTCGACATAATCGAACAGCAGAATCGGTAATTCGAGCAACCATGGATCGGCTTCGCACCACGTTTAATCTAGTAGTTAATGCGCATCCTCAGAGTACATTGCGCACCGAGGACGCTATTGCTGCTGTGGAGCAGAGTTTCGAAGAGGGCCCGAATGAGTCCATCCGCCAACGCGCGAAACAATTGGAGCTGTGCGCATCCACTTTATGGAAGATTTTGCGGAAGGATTTTAGTTTGCGGGCTTACTAAGCCCAGCTCGTGCAAGAATTGAAGCCGACCGTCCATCAAGCGCATCGCACGTTCGGTGAATGCGCTCAAAACGAGATTGCCACCAATCCCGATTTTTATAAGAAAATTTGTTTCACCGAAGAAGCTCACTTTTGGTACGTTTATAAACAAAATTGTCGCATTTGGAGTGATAATAATCCAAAAGCCACTGTTGAGACGAAGGTAGATCCTGAAAAAATCACTTTTTGTTGTGTGCTATTAGCAGAGGGAATCATTGGTCTATATTTCTTCAAAAATCAAGTCGACCATAATTTTGCAGTCTATGGGGAACGCTATAGAGCTACGATTAATATATTTTTCGTGTCTGAATTGGAGGATGTTGATGTGGACGACATTTGGTTCCAACAAGATGGCGTTACATGCCATCCATCCAACGAAACAATAAATTTATTGAAGGCCTTTTCACGCATCGTGGACCTGTGGCGTGGCCTATAATATCGTACGATTTAAAACCGATGGACTATTTTTTCTGAGGTTATGTGACGTCCCTTGTCTACGCAGATAAGCCCGAGACGATTGACGTCTTGGAAGAGAATATTCGGCGCGTTATTCCTTACATACAGCTTCAATTGCTGCAAAAAGCGGTCGAAAATTGGGCCTCTCGGTTGGGATTGCACGAAGTACTTTTTAAAACATAATGGCAAACCCTTATCTTTATAATAAAGCTAAATTCTTGGCCATAAAATTAAATTGTATGCGTTTCATTTAATTTTCACTAACGCCTGTTACCAAAGCCTTCATACTTTTCATGAATATATAAAAATTTAGTTTATACTACTGCATTGTTAGCGTAAAAGATATAGCATTTTAAAACAATATTTATTTTTCTCACTCATCATAAAAAACAAATTGTATTTTTCTAGAAAAATTAAAAGACTAAGATGCCTATGAAAATGTTATGATATTGAGCGTAAGAACTAAAGAAATATACCATCATGGTCACTGTAGGAGGCTGGCCCTTATACGGTCTGCAGGAAAACTCATCAATAACCAATCAATAGCAGTTTGATGTTTTGTAGCAGGAAAATTTTCTAGCAATAAATTTAGCCCAGGTTGACTCAATGGCATTCCAAGGAATGCTATAAATGTTAAAGTCTCTAACCAGAACCAATTCTTGATGAGTTTCTCAATGGACCTGGCAAAATTTTGATAAGTGAATGGCGTACAGAATTTCACGATTTTTGCTGTCTAAATACAGGAGTTTTAAAGCAAACCCTCATATCTAAACAATCAGTTGTATGGGAGCCATAAGTTGTAGAAATCCGATCCTGGTGATTTTCATTGTATACTTAGCTGCTTTGGTGTAGGAGTTATAGTGGAAAGCCTCATATCTGCAAAATCAGTTGATCGAAACAGTAAGTTATAGTAAAACGATCTCAATAATTTCCATTACATTAATAATACGGGAAGGGATCGCCTAATTTCCTGATCTTAGCTGCTTTGATGTGGGAATTAAAATGGAAAACCTCCATGGGCCTATCTCTTCTTCTTCTTTTACTTACAAACATCCCACTATTTCATCTTCATGAAAGGTATAAAAATAACATTTTCCCCTACAATCAGCCCTACCTATAGAAAATGTGAAAGATAATGAAACGCAAATATATTGAAGACGTTTTTCGAAAATCCTCAAAAATCAGCAAACATTTTTGGTATTGAACCAGAATTTCAAGAACATTGTTCTATTACATTGAAGACTTTGTCATGTTGATAAATTTCGGGTTTTTTCTAAGACACAGCAAACTTTAACGTGAAATAGAAAAATAATAAAGTTACGATAAATGTCCAAAATCACCCACTGTGCACCATTAGCAAAAAAAAAAAGTTATCAGAGACTAATCCAAAATTTGAGCCACTAAAAAGCGGCACTTTATTAACGTATAATTGGACTACAAGACTTCGTACTAGAAAAATGTGAAAAAAAAAATTCTGAATAAAAAGTTAAAAATTTTCAGAGCATTTTTTTTTAATTTTCTAGAAAGCTTAAAACTTCGCCTAACAAAGATTTTGTTATAGCATGATCTATATTTTTATAAAAAAATATTTTTATAGAAAATCATTAAAATTAAGTAAGGAAAACCAAAATTGCCAAAACTTTTGAATACGTACGTTTTGCTATTATTTTTATGAACACAGGTATATATTACACACTTGCAGTTTTGTGTGAGAATGTAGCTTATATATGTACATTATATACAACTCATACAAACGCAAATATTGCCTATCACATTTATTTTGTCTCTAAAAACCAATATACAAGTTTAAAAGCAAATATTTATACATACAAATAGTATAACTATACGAGTATAAATATGTATTTGCGATTGTATCTTCCCTTCAGGTACTATGCCATAGTTCGACCACTAGAATATCCACTTTACATGACAGAACGTACTGTTCGCTTTATGTTGGCCAATGTTTGGATATTACCAGCTCTCATATCATTTACACCCATCTTTCTCGGCTGGTACACAACGGCAGAGCATCAGCGTGAGACCTTATTGCATCCAGATCAGTGTTCATTTGTGGTCAACAAGGCATATGCGCTCATATCAAGTTCGGTTAGCTTTTGGATACCGGGCATCGTGATGCTCTGTATGTATTGGCGCATCTACAAGTAAGTAAATCGGAGATGTTAAACAATCACCGTAGGGGCTAGCGATAGCAATGGATTTGGTTATATATTATATATACTTATATTCATATGTATGTTTATATTTCTGTAGGGAAGCGGTGCGACAACGCAAAGCTTTGAGTCGGACGAGTTCGAATATTCTGTTGAATAGTGTACATATGGGTCATACGCAACATTCGACTAATCTAAATTATTTGCATCCAAGCGATTGTGAATTCAGTGCAACGATGGCGCGTGAGGAAACGCACAGCGCAATAAGCAATTTTGAGGTGAGTGAGAAAAATATATTGCAAAGTAGTTCTCATACTTTCTCAATCGTATACTCAATCCCCAATGTCCTATAACAATAGCATCAACTGTAAATTTTAAATTTTCTTCATCATCCTCCTCATCCTCATCCTCATCCTCATCCTCATCCTCATCGTCATCCTCATCGTCATCCTCATCCTCATCCTCATCCTCATCCTCATCCTCATCCTCAACCTCAACCTCATCCTCATCTTCATCCTAATCCACTCTAATTTCATTCCTCATTTTCGGAGTGCATCTCAATAACTTATTTTAACTTTGACCTTCACTAAAACCCCACTCTCGCTTTCAACCATTACTTTCTATTATAAATTAAACAACGATTTTGTTTTCCTCCTCAAATATTGTCCATTTTACGTCTATATCTCTCTATAGGACATACTGCCACAAACAACAGACGATGACGATGATAAAGATGACTGTGATGAATTGCGTGTTCCGGCACCTCCCCGCCGCCTAAGCCGCAGCAGCATTGACTTGCGTGACTTAGAGCAGGAGCGTTACGAGAAGGTCACTCATACTGACAGCGCACCCTCTATGATCGCTCTACACTATGCTGCACAACAGCAACAAAACGGCGATGGCACTACCCTTAATCCTCAAATATGGACGGAAGGTCTAGCAGATCTACAACAATCCGTTTATATCACCAAAAGATCTGCCTCTCCAATCGGTTCAAGCCACAACTCGCCCACACAATCGCCCAGTCAACGCCAGGATTCTAGCAGCAAACATCATACAGGTTGTGACTCTGAACAATACCAACAAGTGTTTGGTATGTTGAGCGATGACAGTGAGTCGAACGAGTATTATGATAGTGCAATGCATTTGAAAGTCAAACAGCAGCACCTGCAAGCTCCTACAACCTGCCTACCAATAGCTGAGGACAATAAAGAACTGAAACGTCTCATTGAAGACAACTATTTGTATTTTAAAAAGCAATCTGGCGGACAAGCTTCTGCGGAACAGGATAGCCAAGAAGCGTCAAGTAGTGGTAAATTTCCAGCGCGTAGTGAGAATGATTTTATTAGGATGAAGAATGGACGTAACCGCAGTCGTAGTAGCGGCAGTAGCGAAGGGAGTGTCAAGAAACCGTTTGCACTCAGCGATTCTGAGTTCCTTAAAACTATGGCCGACTCTAAAGGCAAGCGAAAACAACTGGAGTCACTGAAAGAGGGTGTTGTAAAGGAGCAGAGAGATAAAGAAAAAGAGAAAGAGAAAGAAAAAGATAAAGGCTTCACTTTCAAGGGTTTGTTGGCGAAGACTAAACGCTCCAGCGCCGAATGCTTCTCGATTGAAAAGAAACGTCATCATGCCAATTCCGAAGAGATACGCAGCAGCCGTGCACATCTCTTTGGACGTTCACGTAATCGGAAGCTATCGCATAGTTACAACGGCGGTATATGTCGAAAGCAGGAATTGCGTTCACGTCAACACAGCGATACGGACTCGGAAGCGGGATTCGTATATTTCTCGTTCACAATGGGTGAAAGTCAAGAGAGCAGCGCCACGCGCTATAACACGCCAGACATTTTGCTCGACATCAATGTGTTGAACGAACAAGCGGACGAAACTATAAAGGACAATGTTTCAGTGTTAACACATGAATTTGAGATAACCACCACGCCACATGGACAAAGCGGCTCAACGCAACTCATCGATTTTGGCGAATCGCAAGAAGTTGCTTTTAGCGGCTCAGACGACTTCTCACAGTACACAGACTGCCTAACCGAGTCGCCACACATACCGGCCACACCACCGCCATCGCTATCGTCTTCCTCACTAGCTGAACCCATAGTTCCTGAACATCTGCAAAGCCAGCAGCCCATTCAATGCGCCATTGAACTGCCCGAGAAAAGCAATATTCTGATTACCTCGCGCACCGATCTTGTTGAACTTTTTCGCTCGTTAAGTTTTCCAATCGCTGAATTGGGGCCCACCACCATCGACTCACCGCATCACAAATTCCATTCAACCTCCAACTCCAACGAACCCAAAACTGGCAAGCAAGCGAAACAGATTAAACAACGCCTTAGCACTCTGAGTGATCAAGTGTTAGTCACGAAAAATAGCACCAACTTTCTCATGTCCCCACCGATAACACCAAATTTTAATTCTGCACAAAATCTGTCCACAACTAAGTTAAATGTCTATCCCAGTGCGCCAAGCAACACCGTCAACGTATACTTCCTCTCACCGCCGCCCACGGCGACGTTGCCACAATTCTCAAACAGCTCACCAACAAACAACCCTTTCACCAGTGACTCATCGCCGGTATCATTGGATGTGTTCAACGCGCTGCAATCGGAGCCAACTTCGAGTCAACAGACCTTGGCCATGCACGCAACATCACAATTATCGCAAAGTAAAGCGCCGAAACCAGAAATCATACTTGACTCTACACTCTCGCCCACCTCGTTGCACAGCGACAACAATGGTGATCTCGACATTGGTGTTGACGGTCTGTTAGCCGGCCAAAAGAAAGGCTTAACATCGCCGCTGTTCAAGCGTCACGAAAGCGAACTAGAAACTACAGCTACAACACAAGCAGGACGTCATCGTGGCAGTATACTGACAGGAGGTGGTGGCGGTTATGACGGCAACGGCGGTCAATCGCTACGCAAGCGTCAAGCCTCGGTAGTGACGTACGATGTCAATGTCATTAATTTTTCACAGGATAACAGCGACAGTCGCAGCTATATACCAATGGGCCGTGTATCAACCAGTTCGGCAAGTAAGTAACGCTCATTTAGCCATTATACGATTATCGAAATCAATATATGTACATATGTATTTATTTCGTGGCAAATATGTAATACAACAAAAACTACCAATATCGCGAATAATAACGGAAAACGAACACATGACATTAACCATTAACGTCATCACCACCACCACTACCATTACACAAGTGGCTTGCTTGGCTCAGGTCATGAGACATGAGACCAACTATTAGAGACCACTGCCACTCATTTGCCAGTTTAAATCATTACACATAAATTATATGTAGTAGTCACAACACACAAGTGGTTTGCAATTCCATCATACAGCGCATACATCCGTACATCCGTACATCCGTACATACATACATACCATATATAATATATATCCCACTGCAACCGTATAGTTAATTGCGCCAATTAGGCGGCTCCACACCGCCGCGTTGACCTCAGAACTGCTCAATGAGAATGTAGTACATTAGAGTTCATGGCTCAAGCGCAGCTATTCGTGTTACTATCGAGCACTTGATGGTCACACGGGGGCATTACTATATTTACTATGAGTCCTCCTTGACATTTGTGCTTTCTATTGTTTACTTATTTATTTGTTGTGATTTTTTCATTGTTGATTTAATTTTGTTATTTAAATTTCACATACATACATACGTGCGTACATATATTTGAATTGTTGGTTTTCTCTTGTTGTTGTCGTAACATTTCTCACCTGTCCGTTGTCTGCTGTTGTTTTTTTTTTCATTGTCATTAAGTAGCGTAAAATGCTAAGGCATAAATAAAATATGTCTATTATTGATAGCAGTAAATGTAATTGTCGTCGTCCTAGTCGTCGATCGAGGTTTTTTAAAATACAAGGTTACGACAAAGAGTGACGTCACACTTACAGTGGAGCGGATTTCAACATTTCCAAAATAATTTTTTTTAAATTAATTACATTACTGTTTATTCTTTTAATTTTTGCGTTTTCATTTTTTTTTCATTCTATATCAAGAGATCCCAGGTTTCTGAAACAGGAATCATAATTTTTAGTGTTTTTTTTTTGTTTATTCTTTCTTTAACTTAAGAGTTGAGCTGCTCAAACTCAGTGCCGGCGGTCCCTTGGTTGTAGAAGATATTGAGGAGCACGCAAGGAGATTTTAGTAATTAAATAAGGGCCAGTTCAGAGAGTTCTGCATATCAAACAGCGCTCAATAAGTACTAACAATTGATTTGGTTGTATTTTTGTTTTTATTTTTTTTTTTCATTACTATAAAAAAAAATATTTGTAGTGATGATAGGAAAAAAGTGTTTTCAATTTTTTAGCTGTCCTTAGGCGAGCTTTTCTTGAGAGGTCCGTCAACAAGTTTTGTACAACAGTTTTGTCCACTTTTAGCGATGTCGTCCGCCACATTCTTTTTATTTTTGTAATTGGTTTGCTTGGTTTTCTAACCTCTAAAAGTCTGATTTCCATCAGAGTCCAATATCGCTCAATTGGTCGCAACTATGGCACATTTGGAGGATTCAAGTATTTCCTTACGTAATGCACATTGTCATCTTCGAACCAAATTTCATTATTTTCCTTGCTTGGTTTGAACACAGCTTTTTTCCGGTTTCTTTGAAACACTACGAAATAATTTACTGCATACATTTTACCAACTTTGCTGAAACAGCGCACAACCCTCATATCCGACTCGATAACCAGCGTTTTCAACGTCGTACACGGCGGCAGTCTTAACACGACGCCACGATTGTGTAGTTCGAAATGAGCACTTCTTTGCATTTTCTCTCTGCCTTCGCAACTTTTACATTTCGAAATCATTTTCGAACTGGTTCATGAACTTGTATGATTATTTACAAGTTTGGCTTTTCACTGCCACAATTTGCAAAACAAAAAAATTCAGCATCACTTATACGCCCCCCCTACCCAATTTCAGTCAGGCCAACAATATAAAAGAAACAAGCAGCATGTTTTGCATGTCAATTATTTACACTACTTACGTATTGTAAATACCTTCGCATACTAAATTGCATTATATATTAATTTTTTTTGAGCATATCAAATTTAATAATTCATCTTACTCAAAGCCCTCGTTCGATCAATCGCATTTTTCGTTTCGTTTTGCTCCACTGTAAATTACATCTACCCCAAAATTAGTATCTTCTTCATCTACATACATGCAATTTTAAAACCCTTTTCGTATCGTGTAATTGTTATAATTAATATTCCAATATATATCGCCCTGTATATTTTTCGTACCTTAACCAACAACCAACCAACCAACCAACTAACTGCTTACTTCAAACTCCAACTTTTAATATCAATCAACTTGTTATCGACCGCAACCGCAAAACCGCAAAACCGCAACTCTATATTAAATATATATGTACTACTGACTCCTCTTCAACTCCTACTCTTCTTCCTACGACTGCACTACAACAACGACGCTACAACAACCAACCAACCAATCCAAAAAAACCAATGTACTACCGAAACAGAGCCTCAGCGGCCGAACGAAGTTGATTTCTCACAAAAGTCATCGCTAAAACGGCGTGGTGGCATTTGTATATTTGTCGATGAAGAAGAGGCCGCCAATATGATTGAGCAAAAAAGTGGCAGCAATGTTAGCCAAACGAAATGCATTACCTTCGATACTGTGAATGTCGGCTACGAAAGCACCGATGTGGCCAATACGAAAGTTATTATGGCGACGGGCAAGTGCCAATTGTGCGGTGCCAATGTGAGGTCTCAATTACGCTTACCAGTTCCCGGCAACCAGGGACAAGGTCATGGCCAAAGCGGCAAACGTTTTTGGCATACGAATCGTTGGTGGCACAAAAGAAAGAATCGACATCAGAAGTCGATGGGATGTCAGTGCAGCGCTACCGGTGAGTGTTGTTGGGCCAAGCTGATGTTTGTGAGCAGAGTAAGCGTCTCACACAGAGAACGAAAAAATAAAAGAAACATAATAATAATAATAATAATAAATAAAATACAGTTAAAAAAAATTTAAAAATATAAATACATATGCATTTAAAAACATAATATACATAACTCATGTAAATGGCCAACTGTAGTAGGTATTGAATCGCTGCTTGTACTTTTCACTTATAGCATCTAAATTATGTATGTATGTAGTACAATTTTAGCGTTCATGCATTACCACTCTCACTCACACATGTACATACCGCATATGTGTGTATGTACATATATGTACATACATGCATACAAACTTAACGATATATATATATATTATTTATGTATATAAAGACAGTGCATAGACGGTATATTTTCGGCAGAAAATGCGAAATTTTTTCACAAATCCTTTGCAACAAATTTAAATTCAGCACAAACTAACAGTTACCAAACTGTGGCTGCATTGAAGCAAAAATCTGTTGTAATATTAGTGAATTATAGAAATAGCGTGTGTCTGACTGCTTACTTGAAACCCTGACTACACTTTTGTACCACCGTTAATTACCTAGGCGAGAAAATATCCACCTGACAAAGCCTACAAACAACTAGTATATAATTTTATTGAAATGCTTCATTTTTCAATCGTTGTTGTTGTTCCTATTACTATAACAGGTCCAATGCTATGTTTTTTCATCTCCAAAAAATTTCATATCTAGTCACAATATTTTTGGCTTGTACTTTATATTGAAATCTTCTGAGTGTGCAATTATTATATGTTATTATTTATTTTGTAATAAAAACTTTTTTATTTATGAATCTCTTTAAAAATGTTACTTTTAAAAGCTTTTTCAACACAGTTCCACTTAAAGATAACCGTGAGTTGTGTCAAAGCAATAAACAGTGTTCTAAAATAACTGTTATACCGAAATTTCAATTTGAAAACGTGTTCTTAATTCTAAAATTTTACAAATTAGAATTGAAATATTTGTCCAAAAGTCAGTTGCAAGCTTTTATTTTTAGGTTGCCGTGTAACTGTTATACAGGTGAAATATTTTTCCCATGGTCAATAACAGATATTTTCACACGTTTATTTCTGAGGTTGTTTTATATCAGTTATGTAAGACAAAACTTTTCCCCCAATTGCGAATAGTGTTATTGGTCAATATTTATTTTTACGTTGTCTAACAGTACTTATTTCGCCTTGACCCATATCTGTATCTTTACCTTTTATTTTATCTTTATTTTCATCTTCCACTTCATATTTACTTTCATTTTCATAATCTTTATGCTCTTCTTCATCTCCATCTTCATCAATATCCTTTTGTTATAATGTCAATGAGGCAATGTAAAAAATATACATTGGGAAATAACTTTTATCAGACAACGTAAAAATAAGCGTTGAGCAATAACTGTTATCAGGCAAGGTAAAAATATAAGTTGTACAACAACTGTTGATAGGTAATGTAAAAAATCGATGGAAAATTACTCTTATCAGGCAATGGAAAAAATATGTCTCCTGTATAACAGTTATCGGGCAAAGTAAAAACTATGCGTGGGCAAATAACACTTATTGGCAACGCGAAAATATTTCGGCGCTGGTAACTGTTATGGGGCATGGTTTGTGCGATAAAACTTATAACTGTTATGTCCCTGGTAATAAATATCAGATGCATTTAAAGTTACCCTCTTAAAATTAAGAAAATATCTATTTTATCGCGTAACATTTATTATCATATAAAAAAACTGCTGCTGAATTTCTAATTTTCAAATACTCGTTCGAGCACTTTGCATGGTATTTGGCGACTGACGCGAGTAATGTTGCCTTCCAATTCCAAAATTATTTTCCATGTATTCTTTGGCCTTTTCGTATACCCAAAGAGCAAAATGCAATAGTGTGATATCATAGGATATAGGCGGTTAATTCACCGGTTGAAAGCGTAAAGTTAAATATTTACCGAATGGTTCTCGCAATAAAGCTATAGTTTAACGCACTGTGTGTCTAGTAGCGTCGGTTTCAGGGAACTAAATATCGTCGTGTTTGCGTGACTGAATTTCAGGCCGTAAATTGATCGTTAGCATGACTGATCGTTATTGACCTCTCCATGAGTCATCTTAAATCTATGTTTTACTAACAAAAAAATATATTATTTGATTTTTGATTTGATTTTATTAAATTCAATTAGGCAGAAAGAAAATTAGTAAAAATAATTTTTGTGTGTTTAGTAAAAATATTTATCTGATTCTTTGAAATAAACTGCATAGTTCGTAAAATTTAAAATCGGTTTATCAAAACCTGAAATTGTTGGAATTATGTCAAGTAAAATATACATTTTCTGAAGATTTGCCTTTATCACGAAGTGAATTAAATTCCATTAAAAAAATGTGAAAATAATATATTTTCCTTATATAAATCGGGATATTTTTAAATATTGTACTCGCTAAATGACCAAACTTTGTAGACCTTTTATCCAGAGTACGAGTGACGTCGCAATTTAGTTCAAATAATAATTTTGTATATTACCGAGTGTGAAATATCTGAAAAGATTCAGGATCTTCATGACTAAACTGAAAAAAAAACAAAAGAAACTAAGGAAACGTTTCCTTATTTCCTTTTTTAATTAAGTAAAGGTTTCTTCAAAATTAATAAAACCCTAAATAATATTAAATAGTTTTTCTACAAAAGTATTAAAAATGCCATAAGCGCCATTAAATTCCCATTTTCTTTCTTTTGTTAGCTATTTTTCTTCACTCTAGATAATTTTTTTATGAGTGTAGGAATCGCCTAAGGCTATGCCCCGAATATTTAAATTTCATGTCATCAGGGAATGGATCTTAAATTACATACAAAAATTACGCTTAGATAGACTCAGCATCAATAACTAATATTTACAAACATTTTTTTATTTTTTTTTTTTAAATAACTAATTCTTGCAAACATTTTTAATTTCGCTGAAAATATTGTTTTTTTGTTTCATATCAATGTTTTTTAAGATAAACAAACAAAAACACAAATTTTTTCTGTAGACGGTTTTTTTTTAAATAACCAATTTTGAATACGAAAAAAAACAATACAGATTTGTAAATCTTGTTGCACTGTATTAAATTATATTTTGTAAAATGATCAATTTCCATTTCCATGTACATTGTACTCTTGTAGACGTTAATGTGAATAACTAAATGGAGGTCAGTGCAAATTTCAGTTAAATTTGCGGGGAAATAAAACATTTTCTTAGGATTGTTTCATAATCGAGACTTCGCCTGAGTTGCTTTCTACTTTTCCATACACTTGCAGCAGATTTTTCAAGGCTCCGATGAATTTAAAATCAATGTTCCATAGTCACAGTATAGGAAGTCGAATCGAAAGTTAGGAGCAAATTTTTGGCATCATTTTCAATGGAAGCTATAGCTAACTTGAGAATTAATGTTAACTCGAATATGTTTTTAACTGCCCAAAGTTTTAGATTTTTTGTAAATCTCGATTTGAATCTGAATTTTTTAGTTCAATCGCCATCTAGCGGATCCAAAATTATTTCTCGTGGTACCCCCTTTCGAATAGCATCAACATCGAACCATTTATACGAATTTTGTGAATAACTCGACTTTAGCGCCACCTAGCGTATGCACTTTTCGTAAACGTATTTCTCTTCACACCCCCATTTTCATTTTCTTATTTCATTAATTATTTTAGAAATATTAATTTTATTTAAATATCTTGACTTTTGCACCACCTAGCGGATTAAAATAATGTCTAAGTTCGTGCCAGAGATCTAAGGAATATACTTACTATTGATTTGAAATCCGTTCATTAGTTCTTGAGCCAAGTTGTAACAAGGAAAACGGCCGCTAAGCTTGTAAAAAAAATCAACCAGAAAAAATTAAAGACTTCGTTTTTTTTTTAATTTAAATTTGTCGTAAATATTTAGGTGGATGCCTTAAAATATGATGATTTTTTTTTTATTTTGATTGAAAAGTAATGTCGATTTTTTTATGTGGGGTGATGCACCCCAAAGGTAACTATATTTACCATATTAATTAAAAACTTTACTCTTCCTTTTACTATATTTTTTTCAAGTTTTTTCCTCAGTTGTTTGCACATGCATTTAAACATTTGTATGTATGTATATCTAATCCAATCTAAATTTTTGCAATTGTTGGCGCTTTTATCTCAATCACAGTTTTAATCCGTCCCATGAATCATTTGCATGATTTCTCAACGCTTTTCTGTATTTAAACATTCAGCAGACTTAATTAATCTACCTCATCAAATTCTCTTCGCACTTAGCCGCTTTCGATGTCGTACTTCATTCTCACTTTCACCTATCCAATTCTCTACCGCGCGCTCCTGCGTCTAAACTTTATACAAATGTATGAATTTGTATTTTTTTTTTACGATTTTCCTAACTTTTGTACTTCGCTTCCTTCCTTTTTTATGCATGTTATCTGTGTAAACTAAACTTTCTTATATTACGGTAATTATTTGTACACACATCTTGTATCTATAACAATTGTTGGAAGTAAGTAAGCGTTATAATTGCTATCATAAAATTTAGACGCACAGGCGTCATAGCCGCCGGCACCTTAATTATTTGCCATTACAAACAATAGCAACTAAATGAAACACATATTTACCATTTAACGTAACGCCCGGCATCGCCCACACGTTCACCGAACCAAAAATCACTTTCCTTTCCGAGCAGCCGACAAGCAAAAATTCCGAATTCCATTGCATACACTTTAAAAACAGAGTGCAGACAGTAAGTAAGATAAAATGTTTAACAAAAGCAATGCAAACAGAAAAATGGCAACAGCTACTATAGCAGCGGTAAAAGCAACAACAACTGTGGGCAACTGTGAAAGTTTTTAATCACTTTTTTATGGTGCATAGTAACGGTTATTTTGGCTGTCGGGCAAAACGAGTTAATTATACGATCATTTATAATTTATATGCATATTTAAATTGTTCTTTAGTTCCAGTAAAATGCTCACAATGAGTTATGCTAGCTAGGGGTGGTCAAAAAGTTCACAGCCTGGATGGGTTTTAAAATACATAGAGAGTTGATGTTTTTAGTTCATTAAAGTCAGCCGTAAAAGCGATAAAAAACAGTCAGCGCATTGTCGTAAGTATTCACAATTTCCACAGGAACGCATAAACAAAATTTTTAGCAGCTTAAATGTTCGTAATTTTGTTTGCACGCGTACACAGCTACATACATACATACATAGAATGGGCCCGTTTTATGTAACCTAGCTGCAAAAGAACGCTCCAACTTGGATACAATTTCCTTTAGTTGCAAAAGCAACCCTGTTAGCACCTTTCGTAAATCCTGCGATTGGCTTAGTGCTATTCAAGAACGGAAAACAGTTGTGCTGGCAAATTTTAGTTTGATTTAGTTATTTATTTAAAACAATACTGTGCAAATAAAAACGGATTAGGTGTTAAACTGAAATTTCCCATTCACAATAGCGTAGTTTTCTCACTTCCCAACTCTGCATCTCAGGTCGGATATCATTTAACCGACTCGGCTCAACTCGCATATTTTTCCGAGATGGTGTTGTTGCTTTACATGCAATTCGTTATCCTACCTAGTGCTCTTTTGCCAGTCGATTATAAAGAAACAGGGCTATATATATACTAGTAGTCGGTATGGTTTTCACACTGGCTTTAATGAAAGATGTGCCCAGAATATTTCCTAGAGATTTATGCAAATCGAAATTAAATTTAATGACAATCGAATTGACTGATATAATTGATCGATACTTTTCATCCTCTATCAAAGATTTTTATGGTTTTTTATTGCACCCTTAAAATGTCTCGCGTACTTGGTTTATTATCCGTCACAACGAACACATCATGAGAGTTCTAGCCTGATGATATGTTGTGTATCAAAACTGTTGTCATTTCTTGGACCAATAGATTTCCCGACAGGACAAAAATAGCCACACATTCACTATAATAGCGGCAGACTGTCGTACTTGAATTGTGTTGGTAGGATATAATGAAAAGTGGTAAAAAGCAACAGCAGCTCATAAGCCGACTGTGGTCCATTAGCTACTACGTGCCCAAAAAGTCGTAGGTTGTGGGTTCACATATCGGCGGATTGATGATTCCTTATACTGTATGATTCCAATATGATCTAGTTATGTTCAGGTTATGTTCAGTGTTTGGTGGGTCTGGAAGGAAACTATCCATTAGGAGTTGATACAACTTGGCGACTCTACCGTTTGAACGAAGCAATCAAGAAAGAGCGGCCGGAAAAGAAATTGTATTACATCATAACAATTTAAAGCCACACACATCTTTGGGTACTAGGAACAAATTGACGGAACTTAGTTTAGAAGTTTTAATAGATACACCATACAGCCCGGAGCTTGCACCGTCTGACTAACATTTATTTCGGTCGTCCCAAGACTTTCTTGACGGTAACAAATGACCGGCCGAAGAGTTTCATCACCAATGGGATTATGAAACTGTTCGAAAAGTGGCAAAAGATCATAGATGATTGAAAGTGGATTTCAATTAACACATTTCTTTTTTAACATTTACCAAATACAACCGCAGAGACTTTTTTATATAACTAATACTTCCAATCAAAATGTTTCCTTTAAATCAATTGATCAGAAATAAAAAATTTAAAATCTACAATTCTGCACATTTATCAGGATTTTTTTCATTATCCTACATTTGAACTATTTTCATCGAATTTAGCTCTCTATTAGTTGGTTTCTGTGCTCTTAGGCATGAAATTCAACGGGAACATCAATTTATTTCGCGCGAAAATTTAGCAGATGCCAAAATTATTGAAACGCCTAAAAGATACAATGTAAACTCAAATGTAAGCAAAAACAACAATAGTTCCTTATCCTCAGTAACTTAACCTCAATTTTTTGGGATATCTATTCCGGGAACGCATTTTAAGGTACATAGTAAAAAATGGGGAAATTGTTTGGCCTTTTTTCCTATTATTTTCATAAAATCTGAAACAACTTATAGGTTTGGGTTCTTCAGCATAAATTATGAAATTATGATTACCTAAAAATAGGAAATAGGAAAAGAAGTAGTACGTATAAATATGGCAATCTGAATCATGGGAAAAAAGCATTCCGAATAAATTTCAGAGTTTTATTTTTTTGTTCAGAAGTAAAAATTATGTGTCGAGTTATATTTTTATGATCAAAAAATAAGCTCGTTTTTCGCACGGATTTTTTTGTGAATTAGTTTATTTGTAATCAAAATATTAATTCATGAGTTTTATTTTTTTTCGACGAAAGTAACACTCAGTTATTGATCTTTGTAAATACAGTTATTTTATTTCTCAGAAAAAAAGATTACTCTTTATAAAAAAAAAAAAAAATTCAGAAAATACTAATTTCTTCATAGAGAAAAAATAACGCTACAAAAACGAGTTTTTTTTATGGTCAAAGAATTGTTACCCGTTACATAATTTTTACTACTGAACAACAAAATAAAGTAATTTACCATTGATATTAATTGAAAAGTTTTTTTTGATAAAACTCATTATGTTTATGGTCCCTGATTTAAAAAGATGTGAATAGAGTAGTGCTGTGGAAATCCAATACAATTTTACGCATATTTCACGGCAAAGTATTTTACATAGATCTCACATTCGAAGTGTCTCCTTACATTCATTCCAAATATAGCGAAATTCACATGCTCGCAATTCGCAGTTTGGAATTTTTTGACCTCCCCTCGTATTAAGACAAGCGTCACATTTACAAAACAATAAAAATGCAATTAAAAGTGAAACTCTTCTATTTTATGATGATAGTCAAATAAAAGGCGTGATTTTAAATAAAATTAAAATTGCAACTAACAAAAGCAACGAATTGATGTAAATTTATTTGTGCTAAACGTTTTAGAATTGTAAGTATCTAAAATTATATATCAAACTTAATATACTTGTCCGTATGTTCTTATGGCTAATTATCACTTATTTGTGGATATCTCTGAAAAAATATACATATACATACATATATATATATATTTATAATTCCATATGCACATATATACTCACAGGTAATATAGGTATACAAGTTCGATTTAAAAAGAATCGAAATTCAGAAGAACCGGACGATGGTTACCGGTGCAGCACTATTGAAACTGTGGAGATATGTAAGTTATAAGTTATTCAAATTTCTCTGAAGATCCTCTCCACTATGAAACTAAATTGCACCACTCTCTATACCAATAATCGTATGAAAGATTTCACACTACATATACTATGTGTATGTATTTTTAGAATGTATGTATCTATGGATATGTAAATATGAATTAATTTTTGTAATCTATTTGTATAATATGTATAACTTAAGATCGTCCTAACAATTAATGATAAGCTACACTACGTTCCTTAATTAATACGACTTAGTAGATATCCGAATCTCGCTCGAATGTTTCCTTGTGATTCTTGTTCTATGTACATATCTTAAATTTGATTCCACATACATATCTGCTAATTGTTTTATCTTATTCCACTATTATTCGGTGATATTGCAATGAACTTTTAAATGGTTACATTTTTTTTATCTTATCCGTAAGTGAATTAAATATTATTCGAAAATAAATGTTATAAGATTGAGATGTGTCCTCATGTAATAGGGTGCTTACTATTCAAATCAGGGGCCGAAAATAATGAGTATTTTTAAATTTATTATTTTCAATCAACAAAATCAAAATCTTTTAAATGTCGTAGAACAGTTTTGAGTATATACATATATATTAGAACTATATGAATATAAAAAACTGGCAATTGCCACCCCTAGTTACGAAGCTTACTTTGAGAGGATTTTAGGGTTAACCAAGTTTTCGTCTTTGTCGAGTCCAAAAATAGCCAAAATCGAGTTTTCTACATAAATATTTTGTTTATTAGTCGATTTCAAAGTGTGTCATATCATTGAAGAGATAATTTAGTGTACTACATACATATATGTTCTTCCAAGATTCTTTTATTCCAGAGTGCCTCTCTATCCTACTAAGTTCAAATAACTCATTTTCCTACCTCCCTAGATACAACTTTACTCTTCATAAAATTAAATGTTAAGTTAAGTTAGCGATTGTTATTGCTTTCTTTGGAAGTATAACAATAAATTAATGATTGGACTGTTCTTAGCACTCGCCAAAAACGAAAATTTTACTGTACTAAAATCCTTTCAAACTAAGCTTTCAAACAAGTGGGGAAATTTGGAACATTTTTTTCCAACCCAGTTTAATGTGCATACATATGTATGTATATATATTTTTTCACGCCTTGTAAGAATCTATTACGATTTCCAAAATATTTGAACGACATCTGTAAAAATTATGATTATTTATTGTTTTTAGATTTTTATTAATCGCTCAATAAAATCGCATATGTAGATATAAAACACGTTTTTCGAGTGTTATTTTTTCGATTATTTTTTCTCCCTTGCTCTTGCGCGTTATTTTATATCTCAGAAAAAAAAAGTAATTTTCAGCTGTTTTCTGATCAATTTTGTTTGTATCTGTTTTTGTTTTTAGGCTAACTTGATCTAATTTAATGAGAGCGGTACTAATTTTTTAGTTTTAAGCGTAATTGTTTGTTTAAAATATTCACGCCTGAAAATGCTAAGGTAGTTAGCGAAACATTGGGTCGGAAAAGTGAAAATATTTTTATCAAGTTAGCCTTAAAAGAAAAACAAATATTAATTTTTTTATTAGTTTTATTGTTTTTTGGTAGATCGTAAAACTGAAATCGCCACACAGCTTTTCTAATAACCCTTTAGTTGTAATATTGTTTTTATATGTTTTATTAAAACAAAAAATTTCGATCAAAAAAATATAACTGAAAAAAAATAATGATTGATTTTGATAAAAAAAAAGGAAATTCTAAAAATTCAAATAACCTTTGATCAAAAAAATCAAAAAAATTTATTATTTTTAACCAAAAAATAACAATTCACAAAATAATCATTATTTTAGAGCATAAAAAATTGCATTTCAAAAACGAGTTTTATTTTTGTTCAAAAAAGTATAACCCGATTTATAACTTTTATTTCTGAAAAAACTCAAAATTAAACTCAACAACTAATTAATTGCAAAGTTTCAAATCTAAAAATACCGAATACATATCAATTTTTTGATAGAACTTACAACGGTCCCTGATTTAAAGTAAGACTTCATTAATTCAAAAGCTTCTCTAAAAAATGTATTTTTTTTTATGTATATAAAAGTATATTATGTAAGAATTTATATGTATGTACAACAATTACTACATGTTAATTAATTCGGCAATTCGAAGGTCATGTTTCACAGTTAGCCGCGATGTACATTAGAGCGATACGATATGCGGGTAAACCTCCTATAGCACGACCACATGTTGCACGATTTAATTTTAGGTGCCTGTCCTCTCTTAACAAAAAAAATACGCTCAAACCCCATGTTGTGTGAGGCTTTATGTGGTTTTGCACAAAAATATTTTTAAAACTAAATAAAAACTTATTATAAGTAGTCGAAATCGTATTCTCTATAAAGAAGAGCAATTAAATAAAGATAAATTTTTCATATAATCAGATACGATAAATGAGAGAAGATTGCAATTTAAAAGGGATTGGAATTTTTGCTCCCATCAATGATAGATAGATAGATAGTTAGATAGATATATTATAGAATTTTGCACTTCAACCTAAAAGATCCAACATGCCCTTAGAAAGTCTAAAGTGATGGCGAGTTCCCTCCCCGATGCTCTATCAGCCTTGAAATCTCTTCGTTTTCATAATCGAATACCAAGTTCATCGGGGTATGCGGGGTCGAGCCGTTTTATACACAAATCCACTCAAAAATTTAATACAGAAGCAGATGCAATCAAAAATTACTTCATATTTTAAAATATGTGAATCAAAGAACGATAGAACTGAAAGTGATAGAGAAGTAATAGAAAAATGTACTATTTATATTAAAATTCGTACATACATACATATTTTCAGATTGAAGAATTTTAAATGTACATTAGACCGTTTCATAAAACAAGTTGCAAACGTGGCCCTTGTGTATGAACATTGAAAAATGGAAAACAAAAATTTGTTCGACACCCTGTAAAAACAGCTAAACTGGTTCTTCCTAGAATTTCTCTATTTGAAGGATCTCAAAAAATGGAGAACGAAAATTTTTTCGGGACCCTATAAACAGAGGTAAATTCGATTTTCCCATAATTTCTTTCTTTTATCTTAACCAAACGCAGATCTCGGCTATAGCAACTATTAACCTAAATTGTCAAACTCAGTTTATATGCAAGTTTTTCCAAAAAACAACACCCTATATTTAAGACACAGTATTACAAAAAAAGCTTCATGAAAAATTATACACATAATTTTGTTTATAAATTAAAGAAAAAGCAATTTAACCGTTTTTATATGGTGCGAAACAATTTTTTTCGCCCATTTTTGAAATTCTCACAAAGTAAGTGTTCAAACCCGAAGCGAACATTTTTACCTGTTTTTTTTCATTTCAGACATCATGATACGGTCTAATGTTCATACTTTATTTGTGTTTTGACATAATTTTTTCCCGCAAAATATAAATTTTGTGTTGCATAGTTTTATTTAAATATTGCAAACAAAGAGCATAAAAAACAATCAAATGTTTAAAAGTCCGCCTGCAAAGTTTACCCCAATTACACGACTTTATTGAGCATAGCGCCTGTTTTTGTACTAGCCCCGTGCCTCAAACAATAAAATTTAAAAAAATTTGTGTAAATCCTAGAATGTACGCCCTTAGTTTCTATAGATAGATAGATAGATATAAATATAGAGGTTTGCATTTCAACCTTTAAGATCGATTGCTCTTCAAGCCCCAAGTCTAAGATGGTGTTTGTCACTGCCCGTAAGCGTTCAAATTTATTCCCTGGGCAATGTGAGCCAAGATACTTCTGTCGTCTTCTCGAGATTGCGCCACACTCAAAAAGCAGGTGCTTAGGGTCTCCGGGACCAAGTCACAGATAGCACTAAGCCAAAATATTAATTCATGAGTTTTATTTGTTTTCAACGAAGGTAACACTCAGTTATTGATCTTTGGAAATACAGTTATTTTATTTCTCAGAAAAAAAGATTACTCTTTATAAAAAAAAAAAAAAATCAGAAAATACTAATTTCTTCATAGAGAAAAAATAACGCTAGAAAAACGAGTTTTTTTTATGGTCAAAGAATTGTTACCCGATATATAATTTTTACTACTGAACAAAAAAATAAAGAAATTTACCATTGATATTAATTGAAAAGTTTATAGTCTTGAAATATTGATTAGATATAAATTTTTTTGTTAAAACTCATAATGTTTATGGTTATGGTGATTTAAAAAGATGTGAACAGAGTAGTGCTGTGGAAATCCAATACAATTTTACGCATATTTAACGGCAAAGAATTTTACATAGATTTCGCATTCGAAGCGTCTCCTTACACTTATTCCAAAATTCACATGCTCGCACTTCGCAGTTTGGAATTTTTTGACCTCCCCTCGTATTAAGACAAGCGTCACATTTACAAAACAATAAAAATGCAATTAAAAGTGAAACTCTCCTATTTTATGATGATAGTCAAATAAAAGGCGCGATTTTAAATAAAATTAAAATTGCAACTAACAAAAGCAACGAATTGATGTAAATTTATTTGTGCTAAACGTTTTAGAATTGTAAGTATCTAAATTTACATATATATCAAACTTAATATACTTGTCCGTATGTAATTAAACTTTTCTTATGGCTAATTATCACTTATTTGTGGATATCTCTGAAAACATATAATATATATATATATATATATATTTATAATTCCATATGCACATATATACTCACAGGTAATATAGGTATACAAGTTCGATTTAAAAAGAATCGAAATTCAGAAGAACCGGACGATGGTTACCGGTGCAGCACTATTGAAACTGTGGAGATATGTAAGTTATAAGTTATTCAAATTTTCTCTGAAGATCCTCTCCACTATGAAACTAAATTGCACCACTCTCTATACCAATAATAATAATCGTATGAAAGATTTCACACTACATATACTATGTGTATGTATTTTTAGAATGTATGTATCTATGGATATGTAAAGTCCAAGATGGTCTTTGTCACTGCCCGTAAGCGTTCAAATTTATTCCCTGGGCAATGCGAGCCAAGATACTTCTGTCGTCTTCTCGAGATTGCGCCACACTCAAAAAGCAGGTGCTTAGGGTCTCCGGGACCAAGTCACAGAAGCGGCAGGACTAATTCGACCATATTCCGAGCTTATGCAGATGACTTCACAGCCTGTCAGTGATCAGTGAGAAAGCTTGTGAGTATCCTCAAATAGTGCTTTCAGAGCTTCATAAACTTCTTAAAGCGTCCCAATAGAGACTTAGCTTCACGTAAACCTGACTCGAGGTGCCAGTGTCACTCCCCCTTAAATTAGTTTCTTTATCTCTAAACTCTTCCTTCATAGTATGGTGTTCTACTGCCAGGAAAGGCTCGAGTTCTATAGGAGTTCTTGACGCCGCATCTCTAGCTAACCTATCAGCTTCCTCATTGCCACCTATGCCATAGCGGCCAGGAATCCAGAGGAGCTGAAAGAGTTAATTCTCTCTATGCACTCAAGCACTAATGAAAATATTACCTCATATGAGGTTAGGGCCTTGAGTGCTGCTTGGCTGTCACTTAAAATTACTTTAATCTCATAGTAGTAATTTCTCTTTAGGTTGACCTCTGCACACAGCAGGATGGCGTACACCTCCGCTTGGAAGATGATTGGCATCCTTCCCATTGTACCGACAAGTGTATTCTGGGTCCAAAGACTCCGGCCCATATGCCTTCTGGAGTTTTAGAGACGTCAGTGTACCAGTGCAGTTTGCTATAAGCCAATGCCTCCTACATATTACAGTTCTTCACTTTCCACGACATTTTTTCGGCAGGTATTTACCGTGTTATGTGGGTGTTATCTGTAAAAGCAATACACAAGCGGTTTACATTAGCGGCGTGTGCACTTTTGTTTCCTACAAATTTGCGAAACCAAATTTTTCTTCATTGGAGTAAACGTCCCGGAGTAAACGTCGATTCACTGTTGGAGCGCTTACTTCTTCGTCACCTCATGGTTGAAATACGATCCAATTATTCAAGCGACATTCTTCCTCTTTTAATTTCAAGAAAATAAATCTCCGAATTTCAAATATTTCTTTTACTTAAGTTGAAATCACGATTCCTTCCTTTCCCGATTGAGTTAACAACACAAAATCTGGTGTCGTTTAGTTTTCGGTATTCGACTGGCTAACGACAACAGCTGATTCGGCGATAGCGAAAATCGTTAAACAAAATGGCTGCTGAATAGCAACATCATTAAAATTTCCGTTAAGATGAGTTAACTATGTGAATATCGTTAAAATAATGTAGTGAATCGCACTACAGATGTGTTTTATTTTTTTTTTTTGTTTACCAAATTTTCAGATCCACGGGTAGTTTGGCACTTTACCTAATTGTATAACAGCTAAAAATTTTCGGATAAAATTTCGCAACTTCTGACAAAGGTTCTCTCGAGTTTACTTCCATTTCTGGGTATATACCGGCAATTTCTGGCAAAAACAGACAATAAAATTAATACAAATTTCACGAAGTTTTACTAGCACTATTTAAGATTAGCGGCTAAAAAGAGGCATATGAGAAAATGGGAATTAAAATATTGAGATCTGAAACTTAAATATTTAAACATAAAAAATTGGTGCATTGTTTTTAAACAAATCTCAGCTTACAAAGAAGAATATTCACAACTAAGTAGAGCTAGTATAAAATAGTAAATAGTATAAATGAAAAAGGGAAAAATAGCCTATTCTTGTAACCATTATCTTAATCACCTAAGTAAAATACAAACTTGGCGCTTGGGATATTTAATTAAAAATATGAGTTTCACTTTTACTACTTATTGTCGGTCAAATTATAAATTTTGAATTAGCATTAAGTATCTGTCATTTTCCTTGTCTTTCCTTGCTGTTGCTCTTATTATGCACCCTTACTGTACATACAAATACAAAAAAAAAACTGTGTGCAACGGAAGATGGGTAGAGCGAAAATGAAGAATTAACAAAGAAATGTCAACTACTCAAATTATAAAATTTTTAATTAGCATTTTTCATACCCACTATAAAAGCAAGATGGCCGGACTGAGCTATGATGCATAGTGGCGGTCTCGATTGGAATGTGACGTAAGTGGGATGGATGGGTGCATGGGGGGCATGGGTGAGGATATTTTCAATTACTTATGTATACCAACAAATATCAAACTTCGCTGCTATTACTCTATGTGAATAAAATCGGCTATACACATGCAATTTTGTTCATATCTATCTATCTATGTATGTATGTATGTGTTTGTGTGCAACTAGTAATTTGCTTAACATTTCGTCGTTTACCACGCCGTCTATGTATTCCCCCCCCATTAATCGCATACATTTTTATTCCACTATGTATGTGTGTGTGTGTGCGTACTTTTGTGTGCATTTGTGCTTAAACGTGCAATAACAAATATTTATGTACATATTTACATATTTTCACTGTGCGCACTTCTATTTACATATTTTAACTATTTGCATAAAGTAAACTCTTCTGGATGTTGTCAGCAATTAATTTCCCATAAAGTAATCGAGCATAACGAACAGTAGATATGTATTTTACTAGATGCAATTTACAAAATAAAATACTATTTGCAAAATTATTTTTAAACAATGTGTACCACCTGCTAATCTAAATGTGTTGATGCATTTTGAATTTTGCAAATAAATTTTAAATACTTTTGCTACATAAACTGTAAAATATTTACTTAAATATGTGTGTACAAAAAAATTTATAAAATAATAAATTTGTTTTACTCACACTGTCACATTTCTCGCACTTTCTAGGCGGGTCGGTGCGGCCGGCGAAGGGCTGGAAGGCCGAACACAAAGCAGCACGCACTCTGGGCATCATAATGGGTGTATTTTTACTCTGTTGGCTGCCATTTTTTCTATGGTAAGTATTGCATTTTCAAAATCACTGCTATTATTTAAGTTTATTCGCCGTTTTATTTCATACAAGACATTGTTATTGGGTTTTTTTTTTTTTATTTAACTTGGCTCAGATAAAATAGTTGCTCTTTTTTCCAAGGAAATTATAGATTTTGCTGTACATATTTACCACATATTTTATGGCAGCCATTTTATTTCAAATTTAGTTTGGCCAACTATTTTATGGGATCTGCAAGGGTTAAAAAAAATTTGGCGACATCTGCAAAACAAATTTCTGAAATTAGTTTGTAAATTTTCATATGCAGTTTTCTTGAAAATTTTAATAAATAACCCAAACTTTAGCAGATTATTGCCGGGATTCTGTAAGCAGTCTGTAGTCACTAACTGAGACTATTCGGTATTCAGTGAGCCTTCTCAAGTATCTATTCTCAAAATAAAAGCACTAATTGGTCAGCTGGTCCTGAGCAGGTCACACAACAAAGAATTTTAATACAGTATTGAACAAACACGAAAAAGCAGTAGCACTCGATCTGCCCCTTGGTTGTGCGATATATTTTGATTATATTTGTAAAAAAATAACATGTGATTTTCAATATACATACATATTAAAAAAAACTATTTGTCTACATTTATGCCGATATTCTGTAAGCAGTCTCTAGACACTAATTGAGAATTTTCGGTGGTGAGATTCGATTTTGGGTCTATTCGGTATTCTGGAAGTCGTCTCAAGTCTCAAAATAAAGTCACTAATTGGTCACCTGGTTCTGAGCAGGTCACAAATCAAATAAGTTGAGGAAAGTATTGAACGAACGCGAAAATTAAGTAGCACTCGATCTGTTCCTTAGTCGTTCGCTATATTTTGCTTAACTCGCTGGTGCCGAGGAAATCGAATTTTCAATTTTGACAGCGCGTTACGTGTTGAAGTTGGGTGCGGAAGACAGAAGTGCAAATGAAAGACGCTAAAAATGAGAGAAAGGAAAAAGCAAATAGAATAAAAAATCTAGCAACGAACTTTGAGAGAATGGGAAAATTTAAAAAATTTTGACGGTGTTATTTGAGTAAACCGCGCTCTACCACTCGTTGGCGTTAGAAAACGCAACGCTTCAAGTGATAATTTAGGTACCATTGTATGAGGTTTCAAATGCCGTGATAGCCAAAACGAATTGCATGTAAATTTTCACAACTCGTACATAAAAGCAATAACAAAATACATGGGAATCCGCCTTGATAGTATTTCAGGTTAGGTTTTTTGTGAAGACAGTTTTATAATTCCAAATGATTAATTATTAGCGGCGCTGCATATCTGCAGTATGTCATCCACAGTATTTTTGTGCAGAGTTTTTTCTTGAGTTGGTGATCTTTAGACGCGGTTTTAATGCTGGTCGATTCAACTCTAGCTACGTTACCCCCGTTTTTTTATTGCAGAACTCCTATCTACGTGGACGGCTTACTTACTTACTTAATTGGTGCTATAACCTCTGAAGAGATTTTGGTTTTAGTTCGTCGAGAGAGGGATTTACTGCGCAATTGCCTACTCAGCTCAAAGTAGCACCTGTTGGCAAGAGAGATTCAACGTTGGATTTCCAGGCTGACATTATTGTAGGTATGCTGGTTCCCAGATAAGCATAGTCCTCCACTGCACTTCTAAATAACAGCCCTGTTTGGTTCAACTCTTGCCACGCCATCCCCATTATTTTTCAAACAGAATTTCTTAATTGTATTGTGATGCAAAATTTCAAAGTTTTGAGTTACATAATTGCTTAATCCATTGACTACACGTATATGAAAAAACTGTTTAGAGCGGGTCACGGATTTTGGCTCTATAGTTCGACTCCTTGTTAAAAATAACTAAACCTCACCCCCCACAATGCTCGAGGCCTGCTCAACCCCTCGCAACGTTCAGGATTGTAACTTAAAAAATACTTTAGAATTACCTGTACAACTTTTGGTATATAGCCTCAGTTTTTCTTCAGTCAATAATTTGTCTAGTTTCCAGATGTGTGCCCTTTTCGAAGGTGCATATTCATTTTTTGTTTTATTTTTTTTTTTTTGGCGTAGAATACGTCTTACCTTACGGTATGGGCACCAATGTCAGGTTTTTATTGTTGTAATCTCTATTTCTTTAATTATAAGGAAACGGCTCGATTAATTTTTTTTTTTTTTTTTTTGTAGTCAAATGAAGATGTTAGCTTTCGTTTGACATACATTTCATGTTGGTTGATATCTTCCTAATATTTAAATTTCTCAAATGAAAATTGTATAAACACATGCACACAAATATGTGTGTGGTGTTTGGTTGAGTGTTTGCTGTTGGGCGATTTAAATGTACTCGTGCAGCCCTTTCTTTGTATTGCATAATTTTAGGCGGACAAGTTAAAGTAGAGTAAAAGAAGAGAAAATGCTGCCAAGCACTGCAAAAAAAAATAATAAAATTGATTCGCGTATGTTATTTATCATTTATCTATACCATTGACTTCGTTTTTGCGAGAAATTTAATTGATAATTTAAAAACATTTTTATCCTATTTTTCCTATCATAAGCTTATGTATATCATCCAAAGTAACTATCAAATAAAGAAATTCATTTGCTTGTATTATTTATCATTTATTGTTACATATGTTTTCTGTCTTATCGGATGGCGTATTCTACGTTAAACTTAATGGCTGTGTCTCTGACACAGCCTGCTTCTTTTTTTTTGTTTTGGCGTGGATTTCCAGGTAAGCGTCGTCTCTTTCCATTGATTTGGTCAAAAGAGAAGGCAGAGCCCCGAGAGTCAATTTTGTCAATTCTTAAATTTCAAACGCTAAGTACTGCAATCTGCGTACACAGTTCTTAAAATTTGTTGATATTTTCATTACTTTCAAATTTCTATTTCAATATGTTTTATAAAATTTTTCACCAGCAGTCTTACTTAGCATTTAGTATATGTATGTATACCTACCTATTCATTGTTTTTCCCTTTGCAGGTACGTAATAACTTCTCTCTGCGGACCCGCCTGTCCCTGTCCCGATGTCGTGGTCGTTGTGCTCTTTTGGATTGGCTACTTTAATTCTACACTCAATCCCCTGATCTATGCCTATTTTAATCGTGATTTTCGTGAAGCTTTCCGCAATACACTTGAATGTGTCATACCCTGTTTGCGCAAACGTAATCCATACGACGCTTACTATGTGTAGTATTAAGAAAATGAAAGCAAGAATCCGAACGATTAATGTTAATCTAAGGGTATAAGCTTTTTTGTTCCTCAACCATGACACCCTGTATATTTATGAGTGGAATATATGCGCCCGCTTCTACATGCCGCTTAGAAGTAAATGGAAACAAAAAAAAAACAATTCAAACGGTTTATGTGATATGAATATGTAAGTATTTAAATTTAAAAAAAGAAATAAATAAAAAAAAATTGCTTGACATTCGCTTAAAGGTATGATGAACAATTAGATAACGCTAATCGTTAAAATAAAATTAATATGTATCGCCACCTCATTATAAGCGCATAATTAGGCTTAACTAGATAAATAGTAAAAAAAAAAACAAAATAAATATAAATGTATGTAGTTAATAAATATTTTGTTGTAGCTATAAATTGTTAGTTAAATAAGTAAATTTAAAGAGTTAGGATTTCAAAAAAAAAGCAATACTTACTTGTGAAAACTATTCACATATTTATTTATGTAAGTCGCAAGCTTGCAAGGTAAGCTTTTCTGCTAGATTATTTTGTAAGCAAACTATTTCTACTACCAAAGAGTGCAAAAATGCTGAATTAGGTTAATTTGTGTGTTTATTTAATAAATATATGTTTATAATAGAGGTGGCATACATTCCACATGCAGACGACATTCTGTGATGGCGAAATATTTAAAAATTGCTGAACTGTATCCCGACTAGTTGCTCTTGTTTTTTTTTTATTAAAGTCTGTTTTTTAACATAGTTCGTAGCTTTTGTAGCAGAAGATTCCTTAATGAATTTTTGAAATCACTTTAATACAAGTACATATTTTTAATTTTTTTTTGAAATCCGTATAGCTGAGACTCCATTGCAACGACTACGATTAGTAATCAAAACAATTGCTTGGGTTCGGTAATCATAATAATTGAATCTATTCGTTTTTATAACCCCAGCACCATGAGGAAGTCTATGGGCCAGTCTAAGTCTAAGGGCCAGTTAAACTCAGATTACTTAGACTCAGATTAACATTTAAACTTAGTTTAAACAACAACAGAGCTGTTTTTCAGTGAGAGTTTAAGGCCGGCTTAAATTTGATTATTTTGTAGGGCAACACTGTTTTCCCCACAAATATTGTATGCCTGTTTTGGTTGCGAAGAAGCGTTGTCGCTGTCGGATTGTGCGTTTCAGTGAAATCAAGCAAAGAACGAGTGCTACTGTCAAACGTCGCCGTCGTGTACGTGTGAATTGTCGTTCGTGGCCTCGCGAGCTGATAAGGTAAACCCAGTTTAACCCTGCCAGGTTAGCGGTTTAAACTCAGATTAAAATAGGTTTAAAGGTGACTGAAAAGGGCATAGCGATCATTGCTGTCACAATCAGTAGCTGTGCTAACTCCAGATATCACATTGAATTAGGTCAAGGTCCCGCAGAAAACTAACATCAAACTGACTGACTGAAGACATTCTTTTAAGATTGATAATCCTAAAATTAAATTTTTGTCAAAGCGATCTCATTTTTTTTTTTTAATTTCGATGACGATGGTAATTTAATTCGTCGAACAGTCAGAATGGTACTGATATTGAGCAAGTTTCTCCAAACAAAGCTTATGTAAAAAATCTGATTCAAAGTCAACTTTACAGTTATTTAAATGAATCAGTGACGTTTTTAGAATAATCATGAACTATTGAAAGAAGCCGACATTTTATTCAACGCTCCGTTAACACCGTCAAGTTCTGTTAAAGACAAGGCGTTTTTCTTTTGCGTGAATTATAAATATGTCCTGGCGCGATTCGCTAACCGACTTTTCTTTAGAAAATTGAGTATTGTTAAAAGCGAATGCTAACTTTTAAGGCTATTTAAATTGATTGTCTGATTTTCGTATTTGATCATATACATATATAGAAGTTATTGCGTTTATTGTGTGCATATGCTATTTGTTATAATTTTTTCGAGTTTATTTAAATTTTAATAAAAGTGTATTTATTTTCGTTCAAAATAAAAAATTTAAGTTTTTTTTATTCTTAACAAAAGTAGTCCAAAAAATGTCATTTATTTGAAAAGTAATCGCATTTGTTTTTGTGATAATCTTTAATTATAATTATTTTTATCATAATTTTTAATATTGGTAATTAATCCTTACAGGGATTCTTCAAAAATTAAAAAGGATTATTTACCAGCTTTGAGTGTAACACATTGTAAGCAATGGATTTTTGTTTCTATGATTCAATCGGAGTATCCCAGGTTCGAATTTCGTCCGTTGCAAGTCGGTCGCCCCTAGGCAGGCAATAGCTACCTCCGAGTGTTTTTCTACCTTGACTGGACAGGAGGTTCCGCAATTTTTTGTACAACATCAAAATGCTCAACACAAATTATAGGAGTAGTTCGATGAAAAATATCGAGTTTGTTTCCATGCATCCTCGGTCACACTCTTCGATCCCTACATGTTTGAAATTTTTCCTTGGATATATTCATTTTACGTTAGTGTCATAATTTATCGATGGATTAAAGTCTGGACTACTCAACATCCAGTCCGAATAACGTATATGCCATTTCAGAAAAATCATACATTCATGGGCTTTATTATTTGAGAATATTGATAACAAGACCCGCTCAATGCCTAGCACCTCCGTTGAAAAGATACTAGCAAAGTTAGTTAGCCGGAGCGAGATAGTCGTTAAGCTTTTCTCAAAACACTCCCACATTCCTTTTTGGACCCATTCCGTTTAGAAGGAAACTTCTGCTGAAAGTTTTTCTCGAAATCAGCAATAGGAGGTAATTTGTAATCAGTTTCTACTTGGGTTTCTGAAAGCTTGCCAAGAATGCCTCTATATCCGTATTGCCTCAACATTCAGAAGCCAGGCTCTCTGGTTGCACCCATATACTTTGCCTCGGAGAACAATGTGAGTACTTGCGTTATTTTTATATTCGTGGTAAGCAGCATCAATTTCGTCTCGTGCGGGTTGAAACTGAGACCTATTTTCGATTGAGAGTTTGGGTTAGTTTTTATGTTATTGGAAGCTCCTTTTTCGTTTCTAAGAAGGCAGCAAGGGTAAACTGCCTATGGTCTATTTATTTTTCTATAAAGCTCGCATCTTCATGAAAAGCAGTTTCGGTGGCTTTATCTATAATGTAATGCATGTTGTGCCAACGATAACTTTAACGTTCCTTAAAGGAATTTAATTGCCATGTCCAACATCCTTACCAGTGTTTTAAACCAGTATATCTCAAGAGTTCTTCTATCTTTCTTGGTAAGGAAGACCACTTTGACTCTTTTTTACCTTTGTGGAATTTTGGTCAAGCTAGCTTTGAAGAAGTTCGAAATCTCGAGGCAAAGTTTATGATCAAACTCTATGCAAAAGTTTGCGACAAAACTTTATGAACCGAATACAAACGATTGGGTCGTTCAAGAAGACATACCGGAAATACCGGAGCCGACTACGCACGAACGCTAAAAAGCAATTGGAGCGATCTATCTCCAGATCATGCTACAAAACAAGACGATGTCAAGCTATTATCTGTAGTAACTAGGTATTGGAATATGTAACAAAATAAAGTGTAACAGCTTTCACACCCTTTTTCTTTCAAATTCTACTGGCGAATCTCTTTTATGAAACATACAGCTTGTTTCAACGATTTGACGTCAATGCAAAATTATAAAATGCCAACAGCTTGCCATTTCGGGTCATATTTTGTCGTCAAAAATTTGATCAAATAAAAACCAGACATAAGTCAAAATCAATTTTCCCCACTACTGATGGGCAGATTTTTTTACAGATCTTTTTTTTTTTTTTGAATCTCCAAGCTATTTGAAAATGCGAAGGGAGTGAAAAAATTTAACTCTATTGCATATTCGTCGAAAAGCGTTAGAACTCAAAAATCACTTCAAAAACTGCATTAGCTTTTTGATTAGTTAGACTCAACTAAATAAAAAACAGAGACAACGGAGTTTTCAGGTTAGAAATGATAATCATCTGTGTGCAATACATTGAAACATATTTTATTCTTTTAATCAGTCACATTGATTTGTTATAAAGAATTTGGCAAAAATAATTAAATTAGGAAAATTTGTTATTATAGTAGACGAAAAAAACTATTGAATAGTACCGTAACTGTATTAGTAAATAAGAATATGTATGTAAATGTGTTTACTAAGCGTAAAACTTTTAGTTATTGTATCTGAATACTTACATACATATGTAAGTAACTATTAATGTGTCAGCATGTAAGTAAAAAGTCGACTTATGGTGTGGAAAACATTCAAAACATGGCATTGGAAGTAAAATAATAAAAGACAAGACAAGGTTGGGATACCAAAAGGTCAAATGCGAATGATAAATACGGGTAATTTCAATCCCGCATAGCCACATGCGTACATATGTACATACATATGTATGGGAGTAAGTAAATATATATACAATATATGTACATATGCATATATAGTTATGTACCTTGAGTAAGCGAACATCAATAATTTTGTATGTAAAGCCTAAATAACTACATAATCCATGTATTCAAATGTGGTACATGTGTAATATCATATTATACATACATATATTGTTAGTTAAAGGTTGAATATAAAAGCAAAAAACAACAAACAAACAAAAAAAAAACAAAGTATTAAATTTGCATACGGCAAAAACAAAGTGCATGATATGAAAACATAAGTATTACGAGTAGTTTTAACAAACAATTGTATATAAGTATTTAAATAGATAAATGTGTTAGATACATTACTGTTAACATGTGCTTAGGTATAAATAAATAAATAAATAAATAAATAAATAAATAAATAATGTCAACTAGATCAACAATGATGATTTGTATAAATTGAAGAGCAAATAAAAACAAAAAATATATTAATTGAATAAATAATCTGCTGCAAACAAAACCTCTTGGATTTTCTCGGCACCCAAATTAAACAAGTAAAATTATTAAGTGTAGCATTTTACCCAGAATGCAACCATTGTGAATGAATACAAGTGAGAAGTCTTCTAAATATGGCGGTGGCTGATATTAAATATCACAAATGGTCATTATTAACTGTCCGACGTAAAAATTGTGACGAATTGTGCCGAATTGTGGCGTCTAAGGCCTAAGACTTATCACTTGTTTTTATGCACAATGAATATAACCATATTAGTGTGTATTCTTTCTAACATGTATAAAAACGTATTTCCTCTCAATTCTCACCACCGGTAAATCAGTTGTAACGTGACAGTCTTTGTCGATTTGACAACAATACAATTTCAATTCGCTGACCAAATTAAAGCAAGTTGCTTATTATTTTTCACAAGCAATTCTAACAAAACTTACGAACGTTCTGTCGTTTTCAAGCTTCTTATGCGTTTCTTTCTCTTCTTTTTTGAAATTTTTCCTTTACTATCTTATTCTCTAGCTATTATTATTTGTTTTCTATCATTCTTGTGTGACAGCCGTGTTACTCTCCCGAATTTTACACCAATCAGCGTAATCTTGTGTTATATCATTCCAGTAAAATACCTTTATTATAAATGTATCGAAAGAGCTAGAAACTAAGCCTTACGCGCTTGCGTTTCCTGATTTATGGTAGCTTTTTATCTCTTCATTCAATCAGTTAGGCGTTTGGCAGAAAGAGAGCGTGTTACCTTGGAGATCTATAATCTTATGTCTTATAACTGTTTTTCGTAAAACCCAAATTAAAAAGTTATGCGGTTTTATTTTTGCATGGGAAAATAAAAAATTGTTTGTAAATTCGAAACCTTATTTTTTTAATGTGACCGATTAAGCGTTTATTTAGTGAATGAAATTGTACATATATGTACATAAAATATAAAAATATATGGTAATAATAACTCATCGGTTGTAAGTACTTGGCAACATTTCTCTTGAAAAAAGTAACAGTTTAAAAAAAGTAGAGTTTATAATGTTTCTTAACATATCAAATATGCCTTCTTACGAGTTTTATTCTTCGAGTGTTATCCAATATATTACGATTGCCTTCTAATTTTCATAAAAAAAACTAACTAAAGTTTAATAATATGCAAATAAATTGTCTAAAATTAACTGGGTATGTTGTTCGCCCTGTAGTACATAGTTAAGGGTTGACATAAATGTATTAAAATAATTTAGTGGGTAATTGATTTCCAAAATAATTAATGACGCATCAAAAAATACCTTAATACTCAGGTAGGAAAAAATTCGCAGACTTGTATTACTAGCAGTAACTAGTGGATTTCAAATTTAAAGTGAAACAAATTCGAACAACATAAAAAATGCGGGCAACAAACTTAAGTAAAATATACATATAGTAGCCTAGGCCACCTTTTTAAGTATTTATATTTTGAGTAAATTTGAAGTAATTGAGTTATTACCATAGTTGTGATTTTTCCATAATTTTTTTTTAATTGTCCATAACTTTTAAATAAAGAATTCATTTCAAAATGTTCAGATATAAAAACCTGATATTATAAGGAACAGAATCAAAATCCATCCCGACGTGTTCGTGCAAAGATACAAAAAGAGTAAAAAACACTGATTCCCGCGACTACAACATTGAAAACTGTAATCAATATTTCCAGATCGTTTGTTTGGGAAAATTTTGTCAAAAACTTGAAACTTCTGGCGAGTTGTGGAGCAAAACTATTTTTATATTCTTTACCAGTGGTTATAAAAGAAGTTATTTTACTCTCATGCAGAATAATTTCAGTCATAAGCTGAGCCCAAGAATGATAGAATACAAGATTGTGCAGGCTGATCTGGAATTCGGAGAGTAACTTGGCTGTGACGTCACGCCAGATTTACCGGTGGAGAGAAATGAGAGGAAAAACGCGGGTATACATGTTAGAAAGAATACGAACTAAAATTGTTAAACACGTTAGAAAGAATGCACATGATTGCGAGTATACATACAAACACGGTTATTGTAAACAAAATCTGTTGTGGCGTAGAAATTCTGTCAAAATTTCCAAGAGAGGGTTAGCAGTTGCATTGTGGTAATCTGCGCCACCTTCTGGGTTATTTTCACCATGAGCTGAGCTCACAATGCAATAATTAAGCGGATGCTTCTGATAAATAAATTAGGGCCGTTTGGTCTACAAAGCCGCATACCCAAGAGTTTTCAAAAAATTCAATTTAAAATGTTCGAAATTTTAATGAACATTTGTTGAGTTCTTATATGTAAATTGTGTACAAAGTTTGAAGTTTTATTTTTTATGTTGTTATTTTGAACTACTAACTGAAGTTTTATAAAAAATTAACACAGCAGACTTGGCGTGAAACACATTGTAAATATTAAAAAATCTTCGCATGGTCAGTCGTTTGAGTAACCGTAAAAAGGAGATGTGTTTAGAGGAACGTTATCAGTCAGAAAGTATCAATGAGTGCGAGTACCATTCATTTAAAGTATCGCCCTAAAAGAAGCGGCTACCCATAAATATCGAAATTCAAAGACTCGATAGCCTAAAAATTTGAATACTAAATTAAAAATGAAGATCAGTCACATTTTTTTTTTGTAAAACGTATTATTTTTTTTTACTTAGAAAATGTAAAAGCACAAGGTTGTTAGTTTGACATGCCGTGCTTCGTTTTTTACGAATACGGCACTAGGAACTTAAGCAAAGTTGACAGCAGAGAACGCACCTCGTCTAAAATTAGAACAGAATTAGCTTACAGTGAGAACACGATACGAACCTTGTACTCCTTAATATTTTTTTTTTAATTCCGCCTGATTGTCATACCCATATATTTGAGCCCTAACCGCCAAAAAAAAACCTAAGCTACATTTTTTTCAAAATTTTCTTTTTGATACAGAAATCCTCCTAGTGCATCTAGAAAATATTGTCTTGTAAACAATTTTCTACGCAAATTCGAAACGATACTATGGTTCAATATCAATTGAAAAGAATCGAGTAAAAAATATCATTTTCGAGTGGCATTAGTATCGATACGATACGTATCGAAATTCATCTCCCTACGTGTGGGTTTTTTGAGCTGGTATAAAGAGAGCAATATTTCTTTACGCTAAATCCTTTTACTTTTTTAATCTGGGTCCCCCGAGAAAATCCTTAATATATATTTAATGTGAAAAATGAGGACAATGCAATTCTGTGGATAATTTTTTTTTGTTGTACTTGTACAATGTATTAGAAAAGATAAGAAAAAATATATACATACTCATAAAAAAGAAAGCATCAAACATTTTCGTACAGAAAATCATGGAGAAAGACAATCCTTATAAAAAAAACAAAACTACTATAGACCACAGTACTAATTGCAGTATTATTTTAAAGTTACTTAAGGCGTTCTATGTGAGTTCTATATGTAAAATGGCAAGTTCATGCATATGTATGTAAATACATACGTACATAAGTAGAAGGCAATAGCAGAGACACAAAAAATTAGTCCCCAATTTCCTAAGCCCAATTAACGTGTCACCAAATCATATAATTTTATTAAAAGTAATAAGTGGATACATACACCTGTGATCACAAAAAAATAGTAGCAAAAAATATTTTTTTCATATTTATTAACAAGGCGAATTTATAAAAGATGATAGCAACCCATGAGCTGAATGCTTGTTCCTTTTTCGAAATTCGCTGGGTTGTTTTGGTTACTCAAACAAAGTATATGAGCAATATCGGGCGAATTCACAGATTTTGAAATACCACACGCAATATTACACAAACAAAATACACAGCGAATTCACTTTGTTTATCTCGCTATCACCTTCTATGGATCAACCTTGATTTATTAATGTCTTGAGTTTGATTTTAGAATCGCACGCAAATGAAAAAATCGCCGAATTTATAAGCAAGATACAGCGAGTTATTCGCTTTAACAAAGTAGTCAAACTTTTCCACAAATATTATTCTGTTAAGCAGCTCATCGGAAATATTAAGATTTTCCTTTTTTAATATCTTTTGCGGCGATATGAAATACTGATATACAAACATATATAGCAATTATACGGCAATCTAGTCGGCTCATATAGACTTTTAAATAAATTAAAGCGAATGCATTCAGCCAGCTTACTAAAATACTAAATCCATACACTCTTGAAAGGCATCTCAGAAATATATAATATAACTAAAAAAAACTCAAACATTTTTTGTTTCTACTACTTTTTTAAGTATTTTCCTGAAGTATTGTATTTTTCTCATATTTATGATATTTATATATTTGCCACACAAATGAGATGCCAGTACAATGAATTGTGGGTATTTGTACGTAAGCTCTTGGAAGAATATTTTGGGGATATATTAAAATCATTTACATGCATGCGTACATATTTACTATACTATTTATTTTAAAATTATTGTAATGTGCAAACGTTCGTTTTGAATTGTGCAATAAAAATGAAATATGCTGAAACTTGTTAACAGATAACTGTTCTTTTTGCAAGCAAACAAAAAACAAAAGTACAGTGAAAATTAAAAAAAAAAAATAAATAAAGAATGATTTTGAATGAAAACAATTGATTTCTGATTACATTATGGGTTGTCGATGTGGTGAAGTATTTTTTGAATTAATTACGGTATAGTTTTGCACTTTTATTCACATGCGGAAGTCCGGCGGCAGGACGGCGGAGGATGATCCAACAAAATATGGGCGTGTGGTATAAAAACTCTGTCTTTATGTATTTCTCACTATTTATATACAGGCCTGACGAGAGGCGAAGGTATGTGATTTCCCCCGGGCGCGGAGTTCTCGAAGGGACCCGTATTTTGCAAAAAATTGAGTGAATAGTTAAATTAGATTGATTTTCGAAATTGGATAAAAAAAAATTTGTTTCACCCAACATTAACTATAAAGCGAATTCAATACAGATGTGATGAACTGATGACAGCAAAAAACGTCGTGTTTGACTTATTCTTTAAAAACATTGAAGTAGTAAGTTGAAAGATAGTTGATGAAATTGATGAAGTATTCGAAACTTTTATGTAGAAAGGGGCCCACCTTTTTACCCCTGGGTACAGATTTCCTCTCGGCGGCCCTGTTTATATATTGCTATTTTCTGAACTATTTCCCTGGATACGCTCACACCCAGGGATGTGGAGAGAAAGCCCGGTGCAGAGGTGAAATATCACGGGCCCCATTTACATAAATTTAACGAATTTAAAAGCATGATATCAATTTAGATAAAAAAGAGACAGAGGTATATATATTTTTTATAAAAATAATTCAAGCTTTTTGCCGTTATACAAAAAGAAAAAATTATTTTTAAAGTACTCGTATTTGAAGTGTTCTAACAAATATTTATTTTCAAAAAATACGAAAATGCACTGGAGTTTAGAATAATTATTGATGGCGCTACATATCTTGACTTCAAAACCGGCGTTAAAGATGTGTAACGCAAATCATGTCTGAATCATAGAATTTAAGCAAAATATTGAAGTTTACTTGTGTAATGTATGTAATTTCTATATGAACTAAAAAATTTGCAAATAAATGAAAATAGAAACAAAAAAATATTAAAGAAAACTTAAACTGGTTCTAAAAATTGTTAAAAATTGTTTCAAAATATTTTTAGTTTAAATAGAAGAGGGATTAGTACTGAGTAAAATAAGCTATGATGCATTAAAATCGGTGGATTTTTTTCCATTAGTTACGCCTCCAAATTTGTAAAAATTGTAAGAAGTGAAATAGTAGAAAAAGTTGTTCAAATTTTAAGAAACACATACACAGAAACATTTTGAGAAGTATAATGTGCCGTAGAAATTTTTGCATAATTGTCAAGGAGATTCTTCTGCAGGTAAGAAATTCGGAGTGGACAAAAAAGGGAATGGGGGGCGCCTTCGAATCTCTCGCTGTGTTCGGGGTTGTAACTTAAAAAAATATTTTAGACTGGGCTATAAAACTTTAAAGATTTAAGATCAATAAAAAAACAAAAAAAATCGGCTATGTTCACACCTTCGCAGTTATTATTTCAAATGTCGCATATCAGTGTAATATTTTGCTAACATATGTATTTGTGGATACACATTCTATAAAATGGAAATACTTAATACAACATTTGCAAAATACTTAGCGAAAATCAAAGGTTCACTTTACGAAATTTTTATTCATATGGTCAAACCACTAAAACTTTTTTCAATGCTCAGGCTTTTTGAAAAAAGTGGAAAAAGTGAAAAATATTCATGCAGGTCATTTCAACCCAATATCGCCTCGCAACGGGGTAATGTTAACCCGGTTTTAGAAAAGTTTGCAAACAAATTGATTTTGAAATTTTGCAAACATTATTCCTCGGAAAATTTTACATGGAGACGTCGCAAACCAACTCTGCGTGCAATGATTGTAGCATTTTAAAAAACCTACAAATTACGAAAAAGTAAGTAAATTACGTTAATTGTGCTCTTCTTCATCAACATTAACGCTTCGAGTTGACAAGCTGTTATCCTATTTGGTACTTTGTTTTTTTTAATTATGTTAAATAATCAAAGGTTTTCAGTAAAAAGACACGCAATGAAATTTTTTGAGCACTTTAGCACTTAGCCCTACCTCCAGTTCATATTAGGGGAAGAAAACAATTTTTTTGAATATAAATAACATTTATTTGCATCTTAAATTCAATATGTTATGTCTTTAAGCTAAGTAAGTAGATGTGGTTATACTTTTTTATTAATTGAGGAAGGCAGTTTTTCTACAGCGTTATTGGTGCGTATCAAATACGTTTAACATAAAGATTGATTAAATTACGAAATACTTTCCACCATTTTCATTTATTTCATACAAATGTTGCCTTTCGTACAATGCCATCAGATGTGCCAATATAAACCGTATTGCCCGCGTCACAAGCCAAAGCGTTCACGCAACTACCGACCTCCACTTCACCCAGAAGTTTTGGTTTTGTCTGATCGAAATCCGTCCAGCCTTTGACTTTGTTGTCATAACCACCGCTATAAAGACGCTTCTCGTTTCCGCAGATCGCTTGAATGATCAACTCATGGCAATCCTGGAATTAGAACAGAAAATAAAAATATGTTTGTATATGAGTCAATTTTAAGAATTTAGATCAAAACAAGTAAATAAGTGTCTAAGTTTGGTTACCAAAAAAAAAAGGCTTTCACAAAGACACTCCCATACAAAATGAATTTTTCATAAATTTGGTATGGAAATAGATGAAATCTATACCATCCCTAATGTGAAAACTTGGATTTATTGGGAAAAAAGCGGGTGTGGTCACTCCCAAACAAACTGAATTTTGCATAATGCAAATCTTTGGAAATATCTATAGTAGAGAACTGAAACTTTCGTAATTTCGTAATTTAGATCCTCCACGGTTATGAAACGGTACATGGCTTATCTAACCAAGCTTTTGCCCAATGATTTTATCGTAAAAATTTTGAAATTCTCAGCGTTTTCATATCAAGGGTCCCAATAAAACCTACAGTTATGCACTTCAGTTTCATAATTATAGGAATAAATTAAAGTAACAAAACTTTAAAAGAAATATTCATTTTTATTCGATATAGTATGCCTTACAAATTTGGCCGACTTTTTGGAAATTGAAAAAATAAATATTCTAATATAGCTAGTTACGAAATGCACTAAATAATTTCAAGTCTAAGCCCGCTATTCTCTGCACTTGAGAAATATTTATCAAGGTTTCGGTATTCTGTAGCAAAAATAAAATGCTAAATTGGGTAATTCATAAAATTTTAGATTTCAAAAGTTATGTTCTAAGATTGCATTGAAACAAATAATTGAAACTAAGGAATTTTGTATTATTTAAATTTTATGGCTTTATAGCATATTATGACACCTTGTGAATCACCCAAATATCTGTTTTACTATTCAAAATTTGTGAAAACCTTTGCGCGCTAAAACTTTAAGTTTTATCAGTGTTTGTACAGAATAACCAAAAGCTTTAGGCTTGATAAAAATTACGATAAATTATAAATTTTGTTTATTATAAATATTTTTGTTCTTATATTTCAAAATTGGATTTTATTGAGCATAAGACCAGTTTTTATTAGGAGATATTATGAAAAAGCAACAATTTTCAAAATAGTAGAAACGATAGCTGCTATTTCGGAGATCATCACATCCCCTTATCGGACTTCTTTATTTCTAGGCTTTATCCAGGTTTGAACCAACGTACACAGATTGCTAAGCCAGTATTCAACCGCTGTCCCACGCTTTTTAATTTGCAAAGTTTACTCTCGTATATATTTCCATTCTTCAAGCTTGTTTTTTTTAAAACAACCATAAACTAATTGAACTGGTTCTAGTTTGAATAACAAACTACAGACAAAAAAAATTCAAAAAACTACATCATAAAAAAAACCTGGTTTTCCAAATTTCCCACTAATATTTAATTAAATTGATGTCTAACTTTGTCGAATTGGAGATGTTTCCAATACCATTGAACCATAAACGCTTTGTGGTTAGTTTCATTGTATTGATAGTACTAAAAGTCTTTATATAATTCCACAGTCGTACACTTTAGATTGCCCAATCTGAAGCAGTTATAGAATTGATGTATACTACGTTTAACTTGTCACCATTTAACTAATTAATGTGATATGAACAAATTAATCACCTGACAACATTCATCAACCTGACAATTGTCAGGCTTACTGCGCCGATAACTATGCGTCAAAATAATTTTCATCCCTCTAATGATAACAAGAGTCTTGTAGTTTTAATATCCTACCAATTACGTGACATTCACGTTATATTCTGCGACATAATTTTAGGCGCATTAAACCTGACAAATGGTTTTCAAACGTGTAAATGGTTGAACTAGATATATTTCCATTAACAATTTGTATGTGATTTAACTCGTTTGCGACTTGAGTTGCCCATTGTACCAGTAAAATGGCATTTAGCTGGTTTGAAACGTGTATATAAGATTAAAGTGGGCACTGCACAGGTGCGCTTATTTCAAATCGCTGAACCAGGAACAAAACATATTCATTTAAAGATTCCTTTCATTTATTCTTAGCGAAACGCACTGTATTTATACACTTTTTTTATTTTTTATTTTATCATTATTCTACATTATCTCCCCTGACTTGTAATTCATTTGCTTCAACTGCCAACTTTATACCTTCAACGAGATCTTGAGTAAACCGAATCGAGCACTGACAGCGACACCTGAAAATCTAAGGTTTTAATCGCTATTAGAAGCTGCAACGCTGCAGCAGTTGTTTTTGAAAATGTCCAGGTATTCGAGATGTTTTCTAAGACGCTTATAACTGCTAGTTGTAAGTGGAGATAAATTTTGACTGATTGGTGAAGTTCCACCCAGCTCGTTGCACAGCATTGCCTCAATTGTTCCTTGATTCATCTTGAAAAATTTTCGTTTTTAGAAATTGCATCGTACAGTACGAGCAAACGCTTACTGAGCAGTCCAGATATGATGGCTACATGGATATACCAAAAGGTCCTCTTCTTCTTAATTGGCGCTATAACCGCCTAAGCGATTTTGGCTGATTTCAACATGGCGCGCCAGTTGCTCCTCTGCTTAGGAGGAGGTATTCCTCCTTCTCTGCCACCACCGGCGGGTACCGCGTTTAATACTTTCAAGACTGAAGCTTTTATTACGCAGTTGCCTACTCACCCCAAAGTAGCACTTGTTGGCAAGAGAGATTCTTCGTTGGATTTCGAGGTTGGCATTATTGTTGGTGTTAATGCTGGTTTCAAGATAAACAAATTTCTCAATTTTGTCAAAATTGTAACTGTCCACAGTGGCGCGGGAGCCAAGATTCAAATAAGCTGGCTGTACTTCGTTTTGCCTTCGTTCACCTCCAGACTCATTTGCCTCAATTCTTTATTCAACTTGCAAAAGGCAGAACTAACAGCGCGGTTTTTGAGACCAATGTTGTCGATGTCATCGGCATACGCTAGCAGTTGCAAACTCTTATAACAAATGGTACCTGACCATTTTAATTCTGAAGCTCGAATTATCTTTTCCAACACAATGTTAAAGAAGTCGCACGGTAAGTAGTCACCCTGTCTGAAATCTCGCTTGATATTAAATGGCTCGGAGAGGCCTTCCCAATTCTGACTGAGCTGGTGGTGTTGCTCAGCGTCATTTTACATATCACTATTCGTTTTGCAGGGATGCCAAATAAAAACAATGCGGCATATAGGCAACTTCTTCTTCCAAAACGTTAGGTTTGCTTTAAATACATTTAAGGATAACACATTCCAATGAAACCCAGTCGTCTCTAAGTCGCTTCTAAATTAACTGTAAATAAACTTTCTAAGAACAGTCCGTTTAATGTTTGCCTAATCTAACCTGCAAAATCTGAGCATCTTGCTCATCTAGAGCAATCTCCAAAAATTATGCGTTGCCTCGCACATAGCTGTCCACAACTGCTGACATAATAATGAAATAATAACAACTACACTGCCACTTTAACCTAATATAATTCGTAGTACCGTCGCAAAAAATTAACTATTAATATTCTTCCACACTTACCGGTAAATTCCACACAATTTCAAATTTCTGTTGTGGCAGATTTTTCAAAAACGATAATCCCTTGCCGCTACGATCGGCAAATGCCAGGAATGTGCGTTTATCATCCACCACCGGACCGAGTAACGTCAATGGTGATTTTCCCGGCAGCACCGCTTTATTACTATACTTTCCTGATTTGCCAGCACTCATTTCCGATACGACCACATCCAAATCACGAACGGTATATATTAGCGATTTTTCAGCAGCCAATGATTTCACCTCTTCAACCAAATTATATTTAAATTTGATTTTATCATTTACCCAATTTGTTACAACACCCTTCTCATCGCCCGTATACAAAGTTGATCCATCACAGTACATCGCTTGAATGGCATCGTCGCAAGAGAAAAGCTCTTCCGTTTGATGGTAAAGTGGTGTCATAAATTTTACACAACCATCACAGCTACTGGAGTAAAGTGTACCGTTGTTTGTATTTATTGCCAAGGCATATATGTAAGCGTCATGTGCGTCCACGCTCTTAATAAGATTCAGATCATTATCCCAAATCTATAAAAATTAAAATTAATTGTTATAGCATTAATGGGCGGTGGAACATGAATGGATTTATGTTGTCATATAGATTTATATGTATATATGTACGTACGTATGTATGTATGTATGTTGTGTGCATGTATTTCACATAGATATCCTGCTGGAAAATCAAAACAGTTCACTTGAACTACTTCCGAACTAACGTTTGATAGAGGACTTAAGAACTACCATTAGTTCCGCGGTAATACCACTGACGAATTTACATATGACAAATTACAAGTGTGTATAAAATCCCCCCGCATGACGCCAACTAACCCTTTTTATCCACATGACAAATAATACATTACATAGGTATCAAAACTATTATAATTTTTTGGTGCATACTTTTAGGCTAAACACTTTGAAAAGCAATGGAATTAACAGTTTGAGTGATATGTGTTCAAAAGCAGTACGCTTGTCTTTTATAATCAAAACTTTTATTTACTTTTAGCTATCCTGGTGTTTGTAATAGATTATTGCAGGCTAGATTTTACCCACTTCAACTGAAAGGTCTTTGTAAGCGAAACTAAGTAAGTAACGCGACGTCATTCTAAATCCAATAGGGCGTCATAAAATGGTGATATATCATTTCCCCAGTAACCCCTATGATAGGGGTATCAAACGAAAACACAGCGAGCAATTATTCTTTGTTTTCGGTTCCATTTTCGATTATTTTGCTGGCTGGGAAGGTTTGATCTGCGAAATAGCGATTTATCACTGCAAACTTCAAAAGAATTTTTAGTCACATTTAGTTATGGAATAAAACATAACGTAAGAGGTTTTATAAAGTCGTATTATCAAAACGGTAAAAAAAATTAAACCTTGGTAGAGTTTAGAAAGATAGAAAAGTCTGATGAGGAGATATGGTGATCTCCGAAATAGCAGCTATCACTTCTACCACTTTGAAAAATCGTTGTTTTCTCATATTATTCTCTAATAAAAACTGGAGTCGAGCTCAATAATAGTACATTAATTACTAGTTATTAGCGATCATAAAATGAAATAAATTAACAAAAAAAAATGTTTAAAAACATAACCAAAAATATCTAAAATAATTTTATTCCCATTAATAAGCCAAAACTTTTACACTAACAAAATATACAATTTAGAGCATTATTTTACTCTGCCTACTCTGAACTCATTCTTTCTAATTTTTACCCTACATATGGCTGTGTTAAAGTGCAGTAGTTACCTACCGACGTAAAAACGGCGAACGTGTCAACTGGTATGACCTATCTTCTGAGAGTGTCATGTAAATTATGTCTAACCCCAGTCAGGGGGCATTAAAAAGGTAGCAGCATTGGATAAAATACAATCCACAATTTGTGCTACAACATCAAGACGCACACCACAAATTGTAGGAGAAGTTCGGCGAAAATCGCTTAAGCGGTTACAGCGCCAATTAAGTAAATAAGAGGTGTGTTTTGTTGCTACTGGTGGTCCATAAAAAGTCAAAAACGGTGTATGGAAAATGAAGAAGACGCCATTTTTATGTGCCTTTGTAGATTGACAAATCAGAAACCTCTTTCGTATGAAAACTTTTTTTTTAAATCAACCCTGTTAGAGGTAACTTAATGTGCCTTGGACACGGCAATACGTATATCTTAATTCCAATATTATCGTACATACGAATACGATAAATCACATAAACTACTTTTATTCGACTGGCGTTTCCTTCACGGAACACATAATGCGATCTCAGCATTGTAAAGTTGATTCACTGCTTCAAACGTTTAAATTTTATAAATAATCCCGGCACTTTCTTTAAAACTTTACTTATACTTACATATGTATATATTTCCTAAATCTGCACATGCTAGTAGGAAAAAGACCGCGAACTGTTTTAAATTGAATAAAAATTCAGAACCCCGGTACTAGTGAATTTCCCTACGGGGTATACGCGTATGTGTTTCGGTGAGAGCGTTCATATTTATTTATGTTATTTTTCTGTATTTGGTAATAATCAATTTGTAACCGACCTGCATCCGGACACATAGTAGTTTTTTTCAAACGTTTTTTTTTTTTTAATTCTGTACTCACTTTTATTTTTCCATCGGCACCGCCTGAGAATACTTGATTGTTGTGGTAGGCCAGACAGGTGATATCTCCCTCATGTTTTTCCGTTGACACTTTATCCACCTTTGCCATTATCGCGGGGCTTATTGTAAAAACTCTTTGTGATACTCGAATATATCTAAGTAATTCTGTGCAATAAACGCTTTACTCTTCAATCAAATTCGTTTGTTGCTAATGTAGTAATCCCTTTTTGGAATGTAATTTTGACAAGTTTTAAGCGAACCGTTCCTTTTTGCTATTTTCAATTAAATGTGAACGCACATATGAAATATATTGATGTATTTAAGGAAAATTATTAAACTTCCGGAATATTCATGAAGCGTTGAAATCAAAAATCAAAACAAGACTGATACACTGGATTCTCGAAAAGTACAAAAATTGCTGAGCGTAGAGAAAGTCATTTTATAATTTTAGCAAATTTTAAAAATAACTCTTTCGTGTTTGTTATGAAAATAACATAACTGAAAATTTTCAATTTGTGCATACGGGCATATTCAATAAATTTGGTCCTAAATGCATTTTATGTATTCTAAAATTGAGTCTTTTTGAGTCCTACATTACTTCTTTCGTTTTTTTGATGTAAGCATTCATTAAGTCTTGAAGCAATATCTTCAATGAACCGTTTTAAAAATATAATTTTTCTCAATATGTAGAGTTATAAACTTCTGTTTATACAAAATTAAAGACATCTGTTATGTTATATGTACATATGTATCTATCTTTTATGTGCCTATGCATATTTGAACCTTATATGACAATTACTTTGACTTTTCACAACATGCGCCATGTACAAAAAAAATTCGCTTCCTTTTAGTCATACGAGTATTTCATTTCTTTATTCATTATTTGTGCATAACATCTGTCTGACATATGAATATTTTCTTAAATATCTTAATTTCAAGTTACACCCTTCTTTGAAGAAATAAGCCATATCTATTATTCTTGTACTACACATGATTGTTTGAATGTCAGTAGGGTGGTCCAAAAATAAATGGGGGATAATAAAGTCCTATTTGTTTTTTTTTTATTTTATAAAAAATATATTTACAGATCGCTCAAAGCACTCAATGTTTCCAATGTATTTTATATGGGGAAAAATAATTGTTTCCCAGAAATGGTATAAAATTATTGAAAATCAATATGTTTCAATCAGCAAACATCGTTTCGAAGGATAATACCCAATTATTTATCTAACCATAATTGCCATGGAAAACTTTGAGTGCTTTGAGCGTTTTCTTAATATATTTTGTTCTCAACAAAAGGTAGGGCTATCGCTTTTTCGATAAAGAACCATTCATACAAATTTCGACTTTTTATTTTTTTTTACCACCGTAATGTGCACTCATCTCACGCGAGTGAATTTGACTAACAGAACGCTTATAGGTGAAATGAGAGTGCATTCCTATAATATCTTTCCATTTACTTTCTGAATGAGAAACGAATCGTAAACCAAACAAAAAATAATTTCAAAATACGAGTTCAGATTGTTTTATTCAAACATCACTACATCCTATATAAGAAAGCTGAAATAGGTACACTAATAAATCTTCCACCCTAATATGAAAAGAACTCGCTTTCAAAATAAAGTGGTTTAGGTCCTTTTTGTATTGATGCGGAGAAGCTAAGTATGTATGTATACCAAGAAGACTAACGATCCATCCAAATACATAAATTTACACCAATCAATATATTTGTATATTTTAAGATATTAATTAAAAACAAAATTAGATTTTGAATTTTCATTGCATGCATACACAAATATGTATATACATACATACTATGTACATAGACAATATATATATACATATATAGAAAACGTTTGTTATAAGAACGCAATATGTATTCCAAAAATCAAAAATATCGAAAATTCTTTAAAGTTGATCGTAACAAAAACTAAAACATATGTTGTTCTTTTGAGAATAATGTTTGTATTTTCGCTTTGGATGAAATTTGGTCAGAGGTTTTCTTCCACCACAACTTTGGGATTTTTTGAAAGATTTCCCATTGAAAATTATGCCAAAAAACTACAACAAACTTTAAATATCAACTTAATTTTGACTATGATTTTGATTTCAAAATTTATGCCAAACTCAAAAATTCTCTATTTGTGCAATTTTTAAGTATAATTTCGAGATATTAACTCGAGTAGCTACAAAGAGCGAGGATATTTGGAGTTGCCAAACAATTAAAATTATTAAAAAAATATTATATAAAAAAATGTAAATTTTTATACATACAAACGTAACTAAATGAAATCTAATATTTTATGGGTTCGATTTTTTTTTTTTAATAAAATACCTCTGTTCTTAAAAAATCCTAAAACTTTCAAGGTAATGCTTTTTGTAAAATATAAATGTTTGATTTAAAAAAAAAATGTCTTCTTTCCCAATATCTTAATAAAATAGAATCAAATTAATATTAAATTTTATAATTTTGAGCAATATGTAACAAATTTAAGGCAAGCTTGAGCTAAAATAACAAACCGCCAGAGTAAAGAAACAAAGGTCAATTTAGCGCCTTAAACACAAAGTAAAGAAACGAAAAACTAATAGAAGATAGAATAGAATAGCCGGTGTATTTAGCAATTTTTTTTAAATCAAATTATTTTGACATAATTTTCAATGGATTATCTGTAAAGAGAAACCAATTTAATATATTTTGCAAAATTGTATGAATATTTTATGATTCACTAACTTTTATTTAATAATTTACAAAAAGAGCAAATAAAATTTAAGCAGCAGCTGTTGTAATTTATGATATCAGTCAAGCCGAATTTCGTCTTACGGCTAGAAATGTCAAATTACGTGCATTTTTTTTTACAGCCTTAAGAGCTGGAGCTATGAAAGCAAAATCAAAATACATACATATAAACTGTAACAGCCCAAGTCGTAGAAGCAAAAAAAAAAATGCTTGTGTATTTAGTTGTTGGGCATTCGACACCATAATTTTTTTTTGTTTTTTTTTAATTTTAAAATTTTGTTAATTAAAGCTAGTAGCTCTCTTTCATTCCTACACTTTTCGTTTGGTTCTCTCCTCCTATCTTTTTGGGTAAAGAAACCCTTTACTAGCAAATCCAATAAAAAGCTAATAATTATTAGCAATAGAAAAACAGACACACCTTAACTGCAGTCATATGTGACATCATCTAGTAAATATTTCCGGTGTCTTCGCTGAGTTAATATTTGCCCAGTGCCATCTGTCTTTCAATAGTGGAAATAAGACATTTGCCAAGACGTGGCACATATTCGGGGAAATTAATGCTAACCAGGCTTGAAATGTGAAAACTCTACAACCTGACCGCTGTCAGGTTTACTGTGCCTAAAACTATGCGCCAAAAACTGCTTTGAGCCCTCTAACGATGAAAACAGTTGTTGTAGTTGTTATGTCCTCCTGAGAGCGTGACAACAACGTTATATTCTGCCACATAGTTTTTGGCTCAGTAAACCTGACAACTGTCAGGTTGGTATGTTTTGTCATCTTGTAAAATCAAGTTAATTGGCGAGGAGGTAACGATAATAACTACATTAAGTAAAAAGTGAGAAACACCCCTATCATATTTTAAATAGTCCCTCTTAAAGCTCTCAAAAATCTTTTAATTAATATGGCAGCACGAGTGAAAGGAATCGCTGTCAAAAATTTGGCAAGCAGCGACGCAACGCAACGCTGGCAGCGTACAACGAACGTCGGATGTGTGCGTGTGCAAAATGCAAATTGTAGCGAAAGGGAATTGTTTTATTTAGTTGTTCGCGTATTTTTTGACAATTTTACATATTTAAAAATGTATAACCACTTAGAGAATAATGCAAAAAAGTCCAGTGAAATAAGAAAAATGTTTTTGCCACAAACGGATTGGTAGCAAACTAGAAAAATATCGACGACGTTTTTTTTTTCATTGCGCCTATAGCGCAGTGAAAGGTGCACCAAGCCAGTGTGCATTACTACAAATTACTACAAGTATTAGTACAAATTCCAATGTAGTAATTATCCAAACAGAAAAAAATCTATTTAAATTTAGCATACAATTGTAAAGAACGTAAAATTGTGCATATTGGAAAATTGCAGCATAACCAGCCAATATTTGTAATGGAGCTAATGGACGGCGCAGGGGATGCACATTCAGACACTGAGGCGTTTTACTATGCTTTGCTGCTGACTGTGAATGTAACACTGATGGCGATGGTACTATTGGCAGCGTGTCTCTGGTGTAAGCGTCAAGCTACAAAGTAAGTTGAAAATATAAACTTTTGAAAATGGGGTAATTTTTTAGTAAACTTGCTGATTTGCAAAATATGGTGTGCAATTTACAATTTTGGCTGTCCTTTGAATGGCTTAGGTTTAAGAAGGAGGAATAGGGTGAGTGCAAACCTTGTACTTAAATAATAGGCGAAGCAACTGGCGTCGAAGCAATGTTAAAGCAAAAACAAAACCAAATGCAAAACTGGTAGATTCCATGCAATTCAACAAAAATGTTCCGCCACAATGGCTACGTCAACAATTGAACCAAACAAGTAGCGTCTGCCCCCTCCCTCAAAATTGCAACTGCTGTTATTGTATGCACATACTGATGTATAACACCATATGCTATAATTGCAACTTACAATAGCTTTTCAATAGCAAATGCACACATTTGGGCGAAAGTGAGGAGTTGGTATATTTTGTCATGGACATAACACTTACGTACATACATATGTATGTGTGTATGTATGTAGGTTTGTACTTGTTTAAGTGCTTTTGGCTTCGGCTAGTAAATTATGCAAGTTTACTTTCATTCGTTTTTATTTGTAAATATCAAGATATACTAAACACGTTTAAAAACCTATCTTCTAATGATTTTGTTGTTGGCTTTTATTTTTAGAGATGAGTTGGGTGGCTTAGAAGGCATGGTTAAAATGACTAACCCCGAAGAAGTAGTCGTGGTTAAAGTGGCGGCGAATAGTGAATCACATACGGACTTGAACGTATCCGCAGTTTCTAATACCGACTCCGAGAAAAGGTAACATTATATAGATGTACATACATACATATGTGCATATATAAAATCCTTCGATTAAAAATCATAAACACTTTCAATATATTTCTCAGAGCAAGCACTGCAGCTCACCGTAGCCTGCCAGATATACCAGTTGTTGAAACGAACGGTGATAATGGATCTGAACTATACGAGACGGTGGCGGACAAACGTTTGCTAGATGAAGGAAATGATCGCAATAAAAGTCGTAAGTCACAAAGACATAATATAAAATTTGTATGTATGTAGGTAAATACGACAGTTTTCACATAAACTAAGTGTCACTGAAAAACACCACTTTTAGGACAACAAGCTGATGCAAAGTTTGTTTTTGTTCAAAAAATTTCCCTTGGTTCGGCCACTTGATTATAATAGATAAGTTAAATTGATGTATAAGTAATTTTGGCCATGCATTATATGAAAGAAAAAGCCCAAAACCAGTGAAGAAAATATCAAAATTCACGTTATTAGCTCTGGTCCAGTACTTTTCAATCAGCAAAATTACTCTATGGAATGAAAGTAAAAAGAGAGAAATAACCCAAAGGTACGGGAGCACAAAACCACATTTTTCCTGTAAACACGTCAAACAGTTTTCTTTCAAATAAAATATAAATTTAATTTCGTTCAAATTCTATAAATGTTTTTGTTATTATTATCATTGGTTCATCCTTTCCTTTTTTTCTCTGAGCCCATCATATGCATAGATTTCCTTTCCTTTGCTGAAAGCGTGGCATAATTAAAATAATCAAAAACTCTAAACACGTCCATTCCGTTTTCAATTTACAATTGCACTTAACGTAAAATTTAAGAGACGTTTTCTTCAAAATACATACTGTTAATATAAAATGGCTCTCATTTTTGCTTGCTCAAGTATTTTTTTTTTTAATAAACTGTTCTTCTGCGATTTAATAAATAAATATTAAAAATATTAAAATACCCAATTATTCAAATTGAGGTTATGTAATGTGCATACAAAAAAAGTATGCATCGATTCCTTTACAATATTCCCAGCGTTTTTCCCGGATTTTTTAAACTAGTTTTTTTTATAAAAATTTAGTTAATTCTATAACATACATAAGTCAAATGAGTGAAAGTTTCAAACTTCAACAAATTTCAAAACTTTTTATACAAATCATTTCCTTTTATGCAAAAATGGAAAAAAGCAACAACAAAAAAGTTCAAAAATTAACTGCATTTTTAGCTAATTGTACTTTATTATACTTAAATTTAATAGAGTTCAAAACTGCATATCCGAAAAGCTTCTAAAAATTATGTTTAATAAAGTCTGAAAATTTTTCATAAATTTTGAAGCTTTGATTTGTATAGTGTCTTATAGAACAAACTAAAATTCCTCAAAAAAACAATAAACAAATTTTCATGGAAAATATACTCCATACTTTTTTTTTTTTGTGAATAACTGTACTGTTGCTGATAGCATTGATTTTTTTTTAAACAAACATCCGAAAGATAGTTGCTTAAATTTTTAATTCTATATTTCTAATTTTAGCCGCTCCAAGTTTAAAAAAACAAACAAGTGTCTCTCAGCACAGTTCCATCAGCCAAGCAGATGATGTGAGTTCGCCTTATTCCAGAGTACGTAATCCACCACATGACTATGCCAAAGTAAGCAATGATACTTCCATCGGAACACTCCTAAAAGAAATCTTCTATTTTTTTACGTTGTTTCTAACATTTTTTCTCCTTCAAAACAGGTGCGTAATACGGAACATCCCTACGCTCAAGTAAATCCGCCATCATCTTCAGCAGCGGCAGCCGCTGCGGCTGTGGTAGCAGCCGGCAATAGCAATAATTCCATTTACAATAGCCAACCGCCACTACTTAATGGCACATTGTCGCGTAACTCAAACCACAGCAATACATCGCAAAATGAGTCAACGCCGCAAGCAGAAATTCCAGCCGCTTCGGCCATCGCTGGCATGATATCGGCGAGTCAAGATCTACCATACATGACACCGCCAATAACAAATCAACACTTTAGTGGCGATTCACAGGACTCTTCAAGTAAAATGCCAAAGCTTTTTCTAATAAGTACTTGTATCTTAATTCCTATTTTGTGTGTGTTTTCATTTATCTTCAGAAGGTTATACCAGCATTAGTGTAAGGGAACCACTCGCCAATATATTAGCACAACAACCACCGAAGTCTACACAACGTTTAGCTACGCTGACTCGTGATGCGAATGATTCGCATTATGCCACCGTGTCAGATGACTCTGGTGAGATCAACAAAATATTTTTAGTTGCTTTATGAAACCAACATTTTTTATTTCGCACTCTCACTCTCTCGCAGATGAAACATATGCAGCTATCGAAGACCCAAATATGCGCGGCAACACAAATGCATTGACTGACATCTACACGAGCGGCTCAGAGACTTATGCACAAATCCAGCCTATGCAAATGAATTCAATGGTAGTATCAGTGGAAATAAATAATACAAATAATAGCAACTCTCATATAAATTCAAATGCAACGCTTGCAAACAATGCGCAATCGGCAGAACTTAACTTGCCTAGTGCATCGGCTGCTTCGCATCACCATCAACACACTGTCCACGGCAATCAGACACAAGCGAGACCAATTTCTGAACATGCCACACCAATACCACCGCCTGTCGATAGTCTACGCACACAGAAGCATTCGCGACAGCCCTCGTCCTCATCGAACAACAGTTCTTTGGTGTGCAATTTAGGTTCGCCAAAACCAGAAAAACGACAAGCCAACTCGCCGCTACCACCAACGCCCAAATCGAGCATTACTTCGGGTCGTAGTTCGGTTATATCTGTGATTGAATATGCTGGAGAATTAAATTTAGGCGGCGTGCTAAACGCAATGGCCAACACGGTCGCCCCCGCTGCAGCTGCAACTTCGAATACAGTAGATGTTTCGCCACAGAAGAATAAAAGTAAAAGCCTTAGTCCATCTAAAGATATCGAGGGCATGTATGCAAAGGTGAGTGTGGCACTTAGACCAGCAATACATACATAGAAACTACGGCGGGAACTATCCGCATATTCGGATATCCGGATATCTATACGGGCACATAAAATCCGGATGATATGGATATTCGGTTGTACAATTATCCGGATATGTGGATTTACTAAGTTTCGGTTAATATTGGATTATTCGGATATCTAAAAAAAATTAACGAATTAATGGACAATAATAATAATCAAACAAACACCTTTAGTAAATAATTTTCATGACTTTCAATAAGAACACATACCGTTAGAGAACGAATGAAAACGAAGGAAACTCGTTCTTGGTACTTGAATATTTTCATAGCATATTACTGCATTCGCCTATACTCAATAAGATATCATTTTTAGCAAGAAATGATATCGGGGTTTATTTATTATTCGTGATCTACGATAAATAACGAAACTTTTTTACGTTCCCTATCACCCATTTATTTTCTCTCCCTATGTTTTATTTCATTAATTTCTAATATCCGAATGTTATATTGATATTCGCATATAGGGATATCCGGAATCTATGACACTATTCGAATATCCGGATTTTTCTTATAAGTACCCATAAAAAAAATCCGGATGGAATTCCCAGCCCTAATGGAAACTCAACTGTTTACTATTTTCAGGTGATGAAAAAGAACAAATTATCGCGCCATTCGCCTTCTTCGCAGAATAACTCGCCAGTTATGACGCGCAAATATGCCGATCACAATGCCATATTAGGCATTAGTCCTTTGGATATGGCTGCTGCTGAGTTAATGGATACAAATCGGGTTAGTGTATTTACCATTGCAAATGCTACGAACGACAAAGGACGCATTCGTAGCAACAGTTATGGGGCCAAGGATCATGGTTATGAAACAATACCTGCCGATGCAAGCCGACCAACTGCACTAGAAAATCGCAAATCGGATTGCTACAGTAGCTTATTGCGGAAAGAGCGGCCGAAAGAGATCGGTAAGTAATCAGCAATATTTAATTGATTTCCATTCGCTATATGTATATTGTATTAATCACACTGTCTTGGCATTTTGATATTATCTGAAATCTTCTTTTTATAATTGTTTTACAAATTTCCTTCTCTTTCCTCCTACTTCCCTCCAACTCGATATGTTTATCTTGCGAAAATTTAAAAATTCGTAAACAATATTACAACTTCTATAATAATCGGAAAATAATTATATTTGAAAAAATGTGTAACAAAATGTTTTTTTAGTTGTGCGTAAATGAGATCTTTCTGCAGTATTGCTTTTAAATCAACGATAATTTCAGCATTTTTTTATTTGGAAGCAGCGGTTAGTATATCCAAACAGCTTTTTACTAATTCAAATGTTTTGCACATTTTTATTATATATTCTACAAAAAAAACTTTGTGTTAACACTAAAATTTGCATGTTACAATTTTTTGCTAATTGCGTTTTTGAAATGTTTATTAAACTAAATTATTATGTATTTGCTTATGTTATTAATCAAGTTGTTAGATTTTGAATTATTACTGAAATGAGAAAGCCGGATAACCTTCGTATCAAAACCATTTTAATAGTATAATTTATTTCCTTTTTTGTTACAGTCATGCGATTTAAAATTTCAGAAAAAGATTTCGATTTATAAAGTGTAACAAGGCTAGATATTTATATGTTACAACAGGTCACTTAAAATTATATATATATCTATCAAATAATGTATATATTTTTTGGATATGAGTATTACATGTATTATTTGTATCCAGTCTCCAGTAAAAATCAGTAAGAAACGGAAATATTTTTACAGAAATTTTACTACCTACCAGTCTACCTTGCGACGCCTAGTCCATCCAGCGGGAAGATCTAGTAGTTTCACAATCGTTCGCCGATGGCGGTAACTCGTGAAAACACTTTAACACTTTGTGATATATATTTAGTACCTCTATCACTTGTCAAAGCAATAGGAGAAGAGCATGATTCAATTATTAAAGGTTTGATATATAATGTCAACTCAAGAATGATAGAGTATTCAGTACACCGTGATGTCAACTAATTTCTAGCTCTCCCGCACAAAAGGTTGCATTTGCGAAGGAACTAGAAAGGGGGAAGAATGTAATCCCTTTTTGTGAAAAAGTTTTTAACAAATACGCAAAGTATATATGTATGTAATTAGTGGTAGAATGTAAGGTGCACAAAATCCAAATATGTTTCGCAGTCTACGAATTATTTGTTGCATACTTCTGATTGGAAACTCTTTCGTTATGCAAACATTGATTTTAATTAATAAATATCATTATTAAAAGTAAATAAAATTGAGATTTCTACATTTGGTGGTAAATATTAGAAATTGTTGTTACAATCAAATTTTTATAATTCACAATTTAAAACAAAAACATGTGATTTAGTTACTTGTTCTTATAAAAACTAAGCAACACAAATTCCTTTGAACTCCATGTAATATTGTGAGGTGAGCCATATTAATTGATTCACCAAAACTCACCCAATCTCCCCACGACCCAATTGTTGAGACTTCTCTAATACGTTTGATTTAGGTATTGGTCGGTTCCGAAAAATCACGACGTAAATCAAAACGGCGTAAATCGAGTTTTTAGCCCTCCATATGATTACAAAAACAAGGTTTTTCGATGGCTATGGTTTCAAACAAAGTAAAATACTTTGTTAATTATATTGCGTACAGTAAATAGCTATGAAGTCACAGAATTACATTTCATTTAGGTTTGTTTCGTTCTTATATTATCTATTTAGAATTTAGATAAACAAGTTGATATATTTTGGAAATCTCATGAGGAGCAAAGCTGTTTATGTATCAAACCTTTCATTATTGAATCATGGGAGAAGGGTACAAATTCCCCCGGGAGTTTCTATTCAAAATAGGGCTGACTATATTCAAATTGACGCTTTAAACGAGTTAAATGGCATTTCAATAAGTTTATAAACGAGTTAAATCATATTCAAATTGTTGTTGGAAATTTATCCTGTTCAACCATTTAACATGTCTGAAAACTACATAGTTCAGCAAAAATCTCGTGAGAGGGTTCCACCTATTTGAAAATTCAAATTTTATATACACAGGTTACATTTATGAAATATTAAAATATGGGTTTCATGTAGTTCGTCTCGAAAACAAGGTTCATAGCTAATTTTTATGAGGGTTGCCACCTATTTTAAAAGTGGAATTTATTTGAATTATGCACAAGCTTTATGAAATATTAAAATTTCGTAGTGAAACGGTTCGTTTCGCTGAGGATAAGGCTAATAGATATATTTTGAAGAGAGTTGCCACCTGTTTGAAAATAAAAGTTTTATTAAATTATACACTAGTTATATGAAATACAAAAATTTCGAATGAAATGCAGAATTTAATTAAATTAAAAATTTCCAAGTCAAGCGATTCGTTTCGCTGAGGAGAAGGTTTATAGCTAGCTATGTATGTATATTTTGAGAGGGATACCACCTGTTATATTATGTGACAGAAACCAAAATCTGTTTACTGGCTACATATCCAAAGGGCAATTAATAATTTACATCATCCCAAGACAAAGGAAGCCGAAAAATCGTTCCAATATCTTTCCACCCTGTCGGAAAAACAGAAGATCAAAAACAGAGCCATTAATAAATTAATATAGGCAGGACGACGTCTATCGGCTTTTTTAGTATGTAAATAAAAATCATCGTTTAGTAACCAAAATATAAAAAAAATTGTGAAATTATGGACAGAAATTTGTCGGCGTGCGTGAATATTTGGTTGAGGAATGATTCGTTGTTTTGTGTATCGTATTTTGTTTCATTTTTGCAATAAACGAAACTAAGCAATTCTGCAAGGAGCAAACCATTTGTTTGGTTTGTACTCACCGGCTATTCAAAGGTTTCATGAATTATTAGTGATCGGGAACAGTATGCCAAAAAGAGCACAAACTTTTCGTACTTATTTTGGAAATGAGTAGTGATATGTTTGATTTGTTTTCATTTGCTCATTTCAACGCTTATTTAAAATAAAAAGAATAAAATAGGTCTGTCATCTTTGAATGTCTTTGGACAATATGTAAAATGTATATATGTACAATATTTTTTAACTGGGTGCTCAACATGTTCATCAAATCTTAGTTTATTGTCTAGATATCCAAGTATATAATGAGTTTAACGTCCTCAAACTTTTCATCTTTAACTTTTCATCTTTAACTTTTCATGAAAACTTTAACAAACAAGTAAAAAGGAGAAATTGTAACCCTTCAACACTTTCAGAAAGAGATCTCTTTATTTTTTTTATACTTTTTCAATTAACTTAATTTCATCGCCAAACAAACGAAACGAAACTTGCATCTTGCCTTCGGATGCCTTTTATAAATCGTCAAACTCTCAGAAATTTAGTAATGAGCAAGGCGAATTCATATAAGTTGACGTTGAGAAATCAGCTGAGTGAATTCGCTTTCTGGGCTCAATGTCAAAACTATGTGTGTTGTAATTCTCATTGTCAATGGGCATACAATTTGTTACCGTACATTTTTGTTGTTGTACGCTCAACACCACCTGGTATAAATTCGCCTTGGTAGAACAGATATAATTCGTAATAAATAAGAACCCATAAAATATATAATATTTTAAATTGCATTCGAACTTTTCGCCAACAGCTTAATGACTAACTTTTATTCAAAACTAGAACATTTTCTCAAAATTTGCACACAAGTTCAAGTTGCCTCGTTTGCATGATCTTTCACGCTAAAATTTTGTCTTATATTTACTTTTATAAACTCTAACCAATCCACACCTCTCTATTACCTTCTAAATACTGCAAATAACAAATCACATACAACATTTTTATACAAATGAATTTATGCAATATAACTCGTATTGTATTATTTTAGTAAAAATACCTAATCCACCTGCAGCGAACGCAAAACCACCGATAGACTCAGATCTAAATAGCGACAAGCACTATGAGACTATTGCTGTGCCGCTTGATAGAACGAACAACAGTGATCCCGGCTATGAAACCCTCCAAAAGCCAACCAAACGAAATCAATCCGATCCAGATAACGAGAAAAAATCATCTGACTACGATCCCAACTATGAGGTACTCGAAGGTCTAAAATCCACCGGTCTATCCGACGATGGCTATGCAAAGATCAATGAAAAAAAGCAACTAGCCGTGGATGAAGACTCTACCGATGGTTATAGTAAAGTCAAAGGCGAGGAATGTGAAGAAGGTGCAACTGGCGGTTACAGTACAATCGCCACCGATGCCAATCATAATTACGCGAGTATAGCTGAAACGAAACAAGAAATGATTGACTCCGCCACACCAGACACCGAAGAGTCCGATCATTATGCCCGCATCGCCGAAGCACCACGAATACCACAATCAACATCTGAGTTACCTCTCACCACATTGCACACACCAACAGGCAAGCTAGCACTGAGCGTAAGTGTTGCTTCTGGCAGCGCTCAAGATACACTGGCCATCACTTCACCTTCATCAATTAATTCATCGTCGTTGCTGGCTAACAGCTCTACATTGTCGTCGAGCAATGCGCTGACCGGAAGCAGTAGCACTACCAGCACTATAAGTTCACGACAAACACCTTCGACATCGTCGCAATATGAATCACTTACCGGCAGCGAAACGGATCCCAATTATGAATCAGTTTGTTATCCGGCTACGGGACGTGAAAATCCATACGAGAGGCTACAGACCGAATACTCTGATACGCAGCTAAGCAGCAGCAGTCCGATAACGCCAGACGAGCTGCGCCAACAACTGCAACAACAACAACAACATAAATTAAACAATGCACATACGCACAATACTTCAACAACCGACGGCGGCGGCGGCAACATGAGTGCTTCATCGTCAGCAACAACAGCTACGAATTCCGATTCGACAGCAGCAACCACAACAATAGCAACGGTTGTTTCAAAGACTACAGCTAATGGACTAATGCCAAAAGTGAGAGCAGAACGGCCACCAACTAAAGTGCAAAATACCAGTGAACTGAATGCCACGGATGTAGTAGTCGATGATTACTTTCAAGTTTAGTTAATTAATTAGTGTGTAGTAATTGGGCTAAGAGCGCATTTTTGTGGCAATTATTAAATATGTATGTATTTATTATTATTATTATTATTATTATCATTATTATTACCATTGTATTATCGTAGGTAAGTAAGTAAGTAAGGGCACATATACATACATACATTCATATACGCGTTTTTTATATACAAACATTGAGAATTACAAGGCAGCAAAGCTGATGCTTTAAATGACATTTCTAAGAGAAATTATTGTGTTGATATTGACGCACAGCAGCATTTTAAAACAAATCCTATTTATTTGCGAAAATAGGTTTGTTGTTTTAGAAATTACTAGTATGTAGTAGGTACATATCATAGAGCGAAAAGCTAATGGAAATTTGTTGCATGTAAAATTTTTAAATTCCACAACTGAAAGTTACGTTCATTATTTATTGATTAAATTAAAATAAATTAAATTAAAATTTGCATCCTTTCCTCTTAAAATATACTATAAATTTTTTTTTTTTGTGAGAGTTGGGATAAGCGGAAATTGATAGATGCATGAGAGAACTCTTGAAGAAATACTTCCATGCTGATGCGCAAGTTGCTTGTTTTTAGTATTTTTTAAACCAAGAAATCAAATTGCTGCGAAGATTCATCTTAATTCTGCTTGGACATTTGTTGAAAGATTTGAAGAAAAATAACTTATTTCATTTAGGATTTTTTTCAAAGTAGAGTTAGCTCCGTTTCGCAGGATTCTTTTTTTTTTTTTTTGTATATGCCGAAAACCGATAATTAACTGCTCCAGAGTATTCATTTGTATTTTTAGGACCAAATTTGGGCCAGTTACAATAAAAATGGGCGAAGTTTTTGTCAGTGGTCGCTTAAACAACAAAGCAGAGTGATAATTTAAAATACAGTTATATAATTTTATAAAGAGTCCATATTTTTTTTAGTTGTTTTCTTATTTTATCATATTAATTTTTTGAATCGTAATGTTTAAGCAAATTATTTCGACGATAAATATAATATAATAATAATAAAAAGTTATTCACACGATGGCTTCAGATAAGCACAATCCGCGAATTGGTATTGATTCTAAAATCTAATAACTGCGGCTTATTTCTCATATTGTCAGTTGGCTCTAGATTTAGATCTACAGTATAGAATTGGTTGCACGAGCGATTTTTTTGTTGTTTGTTTTTAAATATAAATTTTTTCCTTCAAATTTAGTTTTAAAACCCATATACAAATATAAACAGCAAACAATTAAAATCCAAGATTATTTGTCAAATAACTATTAAGAGTATAGTGGTGTACCTGTACTAATAAAATCCACTAAATACGGAAAAACTTTTTTAAACTAAAAATAATCATTTTAGACAATTAACTTGATTTTAAAGTTGATATTTGAAAAATATTTAAAAACGTTGTACATTAGGGTGGTCCAATTTTGTGTGAGGGAAAAAATGTCAATGTAGAAAACGTACCAATATTCAATTTTCCACTTAAACCAACACAGGGTGCTCTCAATGAGCATGAATGCGCTACGAAATCTCTTTGAAACTGCCAAAAAAAATTTTGTAATAACAACTGAAGCTTATAATATTTGTTGAACTAATTTAAATTTGGAATACTCCTAAGGTGTTTAACTAGTTTGGTCAATATGCATTCATACATATCGAGTCCTAGCCGCTAAAAAAACGTAAACGACATTTTTTTCAAAACATTATTTTTGATGTAGAAATACTCCTGGAGCATCTACAATGCATTTCTGCGTAAAAAGAAATTATAATTTTGAAAAAAAAATTGTCGCTATATAAAAAATACTTAGAAAAGCAAAATACGGTGGCAGCACCTCTTTCGACTGAAGGAAAAATTTTGAAAACTGCCACGAACCTCATATTGGCGAACAAATTTTGGATCACCTTAATGTAATGTGCATACATATGTACAATGTATTTAAAGGGATCATACTTTGAAATAATTTTTAAATATTTGTATGCAGACTTTTTACGCTGTTTATGCTGTTTTATACTTTGAGGTGATTTTTTTTTCAAAAACTATTTTTAGCTATAAAAAATCCATCTTTGGGAGTATTTTGAAATCGGTTCAACTTACGTAAATCTTAATATGTTCCCGAAATATTTTAGTTGATACCTTAAAATATAATTAAGTGCATAATTCCGACGGGACAAGAGTGCAGCGTTTTTTTTTTGTATTTTATTTTTGTGTTTTGGTATGGAGAGTGTGGAGGTATAGTTATGTTTTTGATGGCATCTTACAAAAAAAATGGTTCTTTTCCCACTCCACAAAGGTTTTATTTTGGAAAAATGGTACAAGTAAAAATAGACAATTGAATAAAAGGCATATTTTGAAAATGCCAAGGCAAATTCATATAAGGTGATGTTGATCATTGCCTTACTCTATTTTTTTATGTCTTTTCAGTTATTCGTATTTATAATTTTACCTGAAACTCGCTGACTAGTTAAAATTATTCGCAAGCAATGAATTTTAGCCAATCCCCATGTAATTTTAATTAACTCTAATTTTCTTGTGAAATCCAGATTTTCCTTGTTTCTTTTTTTTTTTAGAATTTTGAATATATATGTAGTTAGGGTAACCTTGCATGTAGAAACATAATTAGAATTGTTGATACGAATGCTATCTAAAAGGTGAAGAAATTTTCAAAACAACAACAAAGCCTATAAAAAGTATTTTCGATGAAAATCGCAATTAGCTATAGAAACTGTTTCTGGTAGATACTCGTAGTAAGGTCTTGCAACGGCGAACTAATTCCAACATGCAAAATAAATACCTACATTCATAAATGTATTTTTAACCACACATTCGATAAAAATTTGCCTTCTTCCAAGCAGATAATGCAGTTAAAACATTTATTATAGACGTGGATTTTTTATTTTAATGTACAAAGTATAAAACATACATGCATACAAAAAATATGAAAGTAATTTAAACTAAAACTCAGCATGCCAAACGCCAATCGCCAAGCGACTGACTTGCAAAGTGCATCAATGTGAAAAGACCGAATTGAATTGGTTTATTAACCCATCGGCTGATATATTTAGAAGTTAAGTAACAAAAAAAAAAAAAGAAAGTAAAAACCTTAAGAAAGGAAGTGAAAGTTCTAATATAGCAGCATTTAATTTGGTTTCGTCAATAATAAAAATTTAAGGTACAGTGACTGAAGAAAGTACTGGCACAGTAACTGGTTTCATGTTTTCGCCATGTTTTTCATGCAAAAAATGTGTAATTCATTTTTAACAAAATATATCTCATACTATATCAAAAAACTTATAGCGCTTAAACAAAATTTATTTTTATATGAAACAAAATGCACAACACCATTATCTAAAAAAAAAAGTGATAAAAAAGCAGTAATAATATGGGTATTCATCTAAACGCGCAAATGCCTTGCAAATGAGTAAACCTTGTAAACTCACTAAATTTTGTATGAAAACCCGGTTTATTTACGAGGTTTGCGCATTTGCGAGGCATTTGCGCGTTTAGATGAATACCCATAATGTTTAAGAATTCGAAAATTACAATTTCATATACTAGAAAAAAAGTTTGCATTTCCGGAAATTTGTATTTTCTTATTTAATTCTTGTTGAACATTTTTAAATGGACTGTGAATTTTGTACGAAGCTTCAAATTTGGACTTAAAAATTGATATAGATTGCTATAAAAAAAAAAATTGTGTAATGCACATAAAGCATGACAAATAGTAAGAGCGCTCGTTTAGGCAAAAAAAAACTTACAAAGCGTGTAGGGAGAAAGCGCAATTTTGACATTTTATTTGGAGGTGAAGTTGCTAATTTTCCCTACACAATTTAGCAAGCATGGTTGCACTTGAGTCAACACAACAATTCGATATTTCAAATTATAAATTTGCAAAAGCATTTGTGATTTATTCACGAAAGAAGAATCGATTTGAACCAGTTTGAATAAAAAAAAAAACCAACTTTATAAGTGAAATAACACAAATTCAAATGCAACTATGCGAGCTGCCTTGCAAATGTTTACTAATTCCTGTTCGGCATGTTTCTGTCTTTAAGAGAGTATGGCGCCTTATTCTCTGAAATTCTTTACTGGCTAATTGTTTCTGTGTTCCGCAACGAACACTCCAAATATATAAGTAAAAAAGTTACTGTTCCTATACTTTTTTCCAGCACTGTATGCATAGCATAATTTCGTTTTTGTTTAGGTAATTCAATGATGAAATAGAAATAGATATTTTTGCTGTTTTTTTTTTGTTTACTTTTTAATGAATCATTTTTGTGCAAATTATTATATGTACTGTGCATATTTAACAAAATGAAAAAAGGCCTTAACCAACACATTTTTGGAAAACGCATGCTATCACTACAAACATACCTAAATGTAATAGAAAACAAATAAGAGTGCTAAAAAGAAAAATTACCAAAAAAGAAATACCAATAAAATGGTTTCTTAAATATTAATTTACATATTTCCTGCTAAAAAAAAGAGATAAAAAATTTTTTAAAACACGAAAAATATTTTGAACGCAAAAAAACAATCAGCATTGTTGATTATGGCTTTCATTCAATTTGATATTGATCTGCAAACAATTTTAAGTACAAATTGAGGAGGCAGTAATGTGTAATGTGTTTGTACTTGAAAATTAGAATTACTACCTTGGTTTTTTGTTTCCTTACAATCATATTATTTGCATGTAAATTGTTTTTCTACGAAATAAATGTGCATACATATATTTTAAACGACAACTTGTAAGCTGAACGAAAAATAAATTATTTACATACAATTACATATATTTTATTTTTGCAACTAAATTTTCGTTATTTATGTATACACTATTGAATTCGTTATTGGGTCTGCTAATTGGGGTTGATCCAAGAATGATTGAATACAAGATTGCGCTGATTGATGTAAAATTTGGGAGAGTTATTCACATGTGACGTAACAAGTGATTTACCGGTGGAGTTAACTCAGGGGAAACACGTTATATCTGTCATAAAATTTTAGATTTCAAAAGTTATGCATCCGGATTGCATGGAAACAAATAATTGAAACTAAGCAATTTTTGTGTTATTTTCACCATGGGGTTGATCAAAGAATGAGAACAACTGAAAGTGACGCAATAAAAGCTAAAGAATGGCATCCCTATTGCGAATATCGACTAACAGTTGATAAATGGTTATTAGGCCAATATCGGTTATAGATGCTATTGAGTTGATTTCTCGTTGAATGAGCGACTGTCGATCAGCATTCTACAACTATTCGTACTAATAAAAAAGTATAATCCAAGAATGATAGAAAACCAGATTACGACAACGCCGGCAGCGTACACGTCACAGCGATTGCTGCTACAGTAATAACGAGACGAAAAGGAAGGTGATAACTGTACTTGGGCGTTTTATTTACACTGCAACTGCTAAAATACAAAGCTCGGCACTTCAAATTTATTATTCTGTGTTTAACTTTTTGTAAAAATCACTCAAAGCTCTGAAAAATCAACTTTTTAAGAGCTAGTTGTGACGTCAATCCTTCGAACGAGGCAAGTACGAAGTAACGGAAGTGCTTTTGTCGTCACCTTCTTTTCTCTGCATCGTGAGTATAATCGACTCAGTCGATTGAAGTCTATTCTACCGCTTGTCGCCATTTGCAATAGGGAGGAGAGAGAACTAAAAAAAGAAATTTTAAAAACAAGGAAGAGGAAGCAGCGGGCAAGCCTCAGAACGATTTAATGTTGTGTTAGCATTGGGTCCGTTCTGTAAAATAAAATAAAAAAAATTTTATTTTGTCAGCGAATGGGTTTATGCAGACGGCCAACGTAGCCAAGTAAGTGAGCGCACATTCGGTGTGCCCCGGGTTCGAATCCTGACCGGGGCAAGTTCTAACAAAAAATTATAAAAAAAAACTTTTTTCCAATAGCGGTCGCCCCTATATATATGATGTAAGCGCCAAATAATATATTCAGTGTCGGATAAATTAATAGCGCCACGACATTTTGACAAGTTTTTACTATTTTTCTTGTTTAATGTTTACTATTTTTTTAAAAAATTGAGCTCAGTATATAACAAACACCGTATAAATCCACATTTCAAATTTTGTAGAAAAAATAGGAAAATGCAACAAAGTTTTCAAACCTTTTAAAAGGAATTTTTCCAAAAATTGCAAGTATGCAGTTTCGTAGCACATTTAATTCAATTTCCAATTAATAAACAGTAGAAAAATAGTCAAAACATGTAAAAATGTTGTGGCCCTATTAATTTGGCCGACACTGTATTAAGTATACATGCATATATTATGTGTTATATTATGAACTTTATAAAAAATGATTAGAAACAAATTAATGAACGTAAGTGGCAAACAGGATAATATTGAAGTTTGGTGCTAAAGATATGACCACCACTGTATACATCCGTTCGTATTCCAGATAATAGTTATTGCTTTACTCCATGAACTTACAGGTTTTTACCCGAAACTACATTATTTTTTTTTTTTTTTTAATTTGAATGGAAACTGTTTTACGTTTTTATAGGAAAGATGTTGATTTGTGTTCCATACTTTTTGGTTGTTAGTCTCTTTTTACTCCCACTCTAGGGAGTGATTTTGCTATTTGACATTTTTACAGGAAAAGTACTAGATCAAAGCTAATGTGGTTAAATAAATAACACATAGTACTAAGTCATTGCAATAAACATAGATATGTTTGTATATATTTTTACGTGTACATTTCGATATATTTTTCGGGCAAATGGTGTGCATTAAATCGCAAGTACTATACATATGTACATATGTATGTAGTATATATTTGTAAAAATTTAACATTGTACGAATGATTTATAGCAAATCGCATTTAAAATCACTTACAATAAAACTAACAAAATATGTAGATGTGTATATAAAGAAAGTTGAGACATTAAAACTCGAGAGCTAATATTTAGTAAAGAAAAACAAAAAAAAAAAACAGATGCTAGGCCACGACCTTTTTAAGATCGGCGCACCGTTGCTGTTGCCGTATAACGCAATATGCAAATATATAGAATCGAACAGAGCATTATTTGCAGTAGTTTGGCAATGTACTCTAACGCTAAGCTAAATGTGAGAAACGATGAAACGCGCCCAACCAATGCCGCCTCAGCAGCAACAACAGCTACTGCTGCAACTGCACACACCGCTTCCGCATTTCATTCGCCGTTACTAACGTTGCCTGGCGCTCCCTGTTGATGTTGAGGATTTTGTTGCTGCTGTTGTTGCATTTGCAATTGCAATTGAAGTTGTTGCTGCAATTGTTGTTGTTGCGGCTGTTGTTGTTGCTGTTGCTGCTGCTGCTGCTGTTGCTGTTGTTGCTGTTGCAAAAGTTGTGCTGCTGCATTGACAACAGAATGTTGCACTTGAGCTTGTGGTTGCTGCTGCAACGGTGCTTGTTGATTATGCTGATTGTGCAGCTGATTTAGCAACGCCACATTGCTGGCTTTCATGCGGGCTATTGTGGCATTTGCCATCCCACCAACCACTGAGAGACATGGTGACATACAAGGCGTTGAGCTGAGGCTATTGCTGATCTCACATTGGTCAAGTAGGCGGAGAAGTTCATGGGTGTCGGGTCCGCCGGAGGTTTTCTGCTGGGGTTCCCCTCTTGAAAATAATGACAACGCTGTTGTTAGATCCCACATTTGAATGGCCCCATTACAGTGGCCAGTCAATATGAAACGTGAGCCCATGCGCGATGACACCTCACACTCGTGTACACAAAATGAAGTAATAGTCGAGTTATCAACCGATTTTATAATACAGACGCGATCACCATTTGAAGCAAAGCGCACATATAGTTGATCTGTTTCGGGCACAACTTTCTGTACGAAAATCTGTTCATCGTAATCGCCGTACGGTCCAAAATCGTTGCCGGCCGCATAACTGTAATGCGAATCGGTGGCTTCGAGCGCTACAATTTTAAAGGATGCTTCCGCCGTCGAACCTGGTTGGGTCGAGAGCATACCACGAAAACGTGTCAGTGACCAGGTGCGTACATGATGATATTCACTGCACACAGAGATAAGATATTTTTCAGAGAGCGTTACCTGAAGCAAATAGCATTTAGTTTAATATTATTTGTTGACATCTAATGTGTTGGCATACAAACCTTGGTCACTGGGCTTTGATGTACAGTAAATGTTTCGAATAAATGCGGCCCATGACCAGCGGTCTCTGGATGTTGTACTATGATACGCACTGCGCCGGATTTCGTACCATACGCTATCTCTATCCAGTTCCCGCTGATACCTAAAGTAATGAAAAAATTATTTTAATAAGGTTATAAAAAAAAACAAAAATTAAAGTACAAAGATAAAGCTTACTTGATGTTTTTGGTGTGAGATAAACAGAAATTGCTGTAATCGGATCCAACGTCGGGTCCTTATATAATTCAGTCACTAATAAGTCATTATCTTTCATTCGAAGTGGAAATTTTTGCATATCTAAAGTGGTAGAAAATATTATTATATAGACAGGCATTCTCACCGACCTCGTTATTTGGGAGTTTTATATAAATTTTATTTTTGTAAATCCTACAAAAGCGCCTAACGGATTGATAGCAAATTTATATTGGGGGTGAGAGGTGGTAATATAGTGAAATAATTTGTCACTGTCTGAGCAGAATAACTCCAATTTATGACGAAAAGGAGTTTGGAGTGAATATAACTTGATCTTGTAAAACATTAACTCCTCAGAACCACAAATAACTCGGAGGTAAAAAATATGAAAATATTTCCCATATAAATTTTTGAGGTTTAAATTGGCAAGTTTGTTAAATATGATAAATGAACAGCATTTTTTCGACAATCATGAGAAATCATAGAATATTTTGGCTTCATTTATTTAACAGATTTATAGCAGAGTGAAGCAATAACTTCGATAAGCTAAGAGAACAAGCATTCCTAGTATATCTTTTGCAATTATTATTTTTATTTTAAAGAGTAATTTTGACTTTTGTTAGAAATACCTAAAATTAATATTTTGATGCCAGTTAAAATGTTTCACAAAACTATTCCTTTAAAACTGCGTACTGTTGTGCAAAAAGAATTTCTAAACATTTTATTTTCGATTTTTTCGGAGATTTTACGAAAATGGTATCTCTGATTCCGAATACTACGAATGGATGTGTGACGGGTATAGAAGATTTAACGAAAATTCGGGCTACGATCAATTCAGCGATAGCCCCGATTTTGTTTAAGATGGTCCCGGTTATGGTTATGGATATGGACTCCTTGCCAAAACGAAACGTAAACGAAACTTTTCTTAACTCTCAACGTACCTATATAATAAATTGAGCCATTGTTGCACCCCAACAATAAAAATGATCCAGCTGAGTCGAAGGATAGAACGGGCACTAAATCTTGAATTTGCCAATGCTGTGTCATGGCGTGCCACACGCCTATTTTACCAGATGAAGATAATGCCACCAATTGGCTGCTGATGAAAAACAAGTACTCTACGCGTACATTCAGATTGAAAGTTCCCACATCGGTCTTATTACCGCCCTCATGTATACTCCACAAGCGTATTTGGCTGCCATATGAAATCGCCACCATTTTACTAGGTATGGGTTCAGCTGTAGATGTGTTCACTTTCGAATTAATCGCCATACGTTCAATGGTTGCATCTATATGAGGCGAAGTGAACACTATTTGCCAACCACTTGAGTCCTTCACTCTATAACATGTTACGAAATGGGCATAAGCTACTGCAATCCAATTCTGATGTGCCTTGATTATTTGAACACGTAGTGGATCGACCCAATTTGATGTCAATGTGGGGCTAAATACCAATCCTACATCGTTACGTATGAGCTTATTCAGATCGGCAGACGAGTTCCGTGAGTGACGCATAAAATCGAGTGAGGCGGTTCGTGAATGTGTTGAAGAGGGTCCGCCAGCTGCCCAATTTCGTACCTCACCGCCAACATTGCCATTCGTGCGACCGCAGCGCAAATCCCATGAAGAATTCCGCGAATGTGATGATGAGTGTCGGCTAGATGCTGATGCTGTTTCGGGTACGCGAACCATTGATCCAGGTCTTGCATTCACAGCTGAACTCGATACCAAGCCTGATGAAGTGGATGGCAAGCAAGATTCTAGCGGCACTGGTGGTGCTGTGGAGCTGTATACATTGTTTGGATTTGTAGAGTTTATTCCACTAGCATTGGATGTTCTATAAAATGAAATATCGGAACCACCAGCTGGACGCTCATCCGTTGCAGTAGAACCAACCGAATTAACTGCTGCATGAATGGCATCATTAGATGGCATCACCGGTGCAGGTAAGTATCCATAGAAGAGTACATCGCCACATGAAGAATGGTTGAGGTCTTCGCACAGTGCTAAACGCTTAACCAGCGGAGTGACGCCATAGTACTCAGATTCGTGTCGCAGTGCGCGTATTTCACAATTTTTGATATCGATATCCTTGGTTCGTAAATAGTTCAATATGATCGAGAACAAGGCGGGGTCACGGTCAATGAATATAGCCCCAGTTTCATCGCGTAGGCTGGAAATGCGTCCGCTCAACAAAGCTGTAAAGAATGTATCTGGTATCCACGTCAGCGTTTGACGTGAGGTGGAAAATCTGCAATGTAATTGTCAAAATTAAATATAGTTGGCAAAATAAAGCACATTCGCCAACTGGCAGTTAGTTATACACATACAAATTTCTATGTATTTACATACATATGTGTGTACAAATATGCGTATTTGCCAGCTATGCAAAATTACTACATGCACTGTGAGCCACTCACCGCTGTCCACCAACATTTAAATTTACTAGATCGCCATTGTGTGCATAGTAGGCCATCTCCGTGCTGATAGTGGTGCTGCTGATTCGACTGCTACTAGCCTCCTCAGCGTCTGTCACAGTCTTTTTCTACACAACAATGATCACTTGCTTCGCTACGTAAATGCAATTCATTTTTATGTGGGGCGAGCTTTGTGAAACCCCACCGTGAAAATTTACACTTGGTTTTTGTAATGGAAATAATTTTTTAAATTAAATTGGATACAATTTCTAATATTTCACAAATGGAATGCAATTGGAGAATGAAAAACTAGTGAAAAAGTGATGGCTGTTGACGTTGTTGTTTTTTATTTACGTGTAAATGTTGTCAACCCTTGAAAAGGGAAATTTTATGGGTAAAGTTTCTGAAACCAATTCGGCCAATTGGAATCGACAAAAGGCGTCTGCAATACCGGAAACGGTAATAGTGATTGGGACAAACTACACGAGTAAAAGTTTGGTACAACAAATACCCCCCATACAAATTACACGAGAGTAGAATCTGCTGTTCGTCTCCACCCTCTTAAATCGTTTTGAGCCAAAAATGATAGAAAACAAGAATACGCGTCAGGTCGTGATTGTCCAATAAAGTTAACTGCGAGTCACGATGCAGTGAAGAGAAGGTGACGACAAAAGCACTTCCGTTATTCGTACTTGGCTCGTTTGAAGGATTGACGTCACAAATGGCCTTAAAAAGTTGATTTTTCTGATGTTTACAAAAAGTTAAACACAGAATATTAAATGTGAAGTGCCGAGAAATGGGTGAATGCTGGCAGATCGACAAAGACAGAACTAGCGGTCCACGGAGAACGCATTATTGTATTCTATCATTCTTTGTTTTGCACGTGCAGTTTCTACTCTCGTGCAATTTGCATTTTCGAATGCTGCCCTGATGAGCGGTTCTAACTCTGACTATCACTTTAGCAGCCTAAAGCTAAGTGCACATTGTTGCGAATTTGACGCTGCGATTCCGAAGCATTATCGAAGCGACTTGAATTTTCACTTCGAAATCAGAAAAATGCGCACATTCGCGATGAGGAGCTATAGCTTATTTAGCTGGCAGTAAATAATGGAACAAAAGAAAAAACGTGAGGCATTTTCTCTCATTAAAGGATCCAAAACGCGTCCAGCTGCGTTTTGTACGCATTGAAAGTGGAAACGTTGACCGTTTAAAAAATCGCAGAATCGCATCGCACCCACTGTGGTGTAAGCGAAATATTGGGCACCTTATTGTGTTTTGCATGCGTATTCGCAACGTCAAATTCGCACCAATATACTCTTCGCTGAAAGCTGCCCACAAACGACGAACATGTCCACTAGCATGTGGAAATTAATTCGATTATAATTTAAATATCGAATGCCGAAATAAAATGTGTTTATGTAATATAATTGTATGCTTTATCTGAGACGAATAATAATTTACAAGTACAACATTTGGGAATATTTTATTTTAGAATTGATTTATTTATGAGGCTAATTAGCGATGTCTTCATTTTCCACAGAGTGGTCCATATAAGTGGTTTCTTTTTGTAAATTCTAAAAGAAAATAACAAAAATATAATTTTTACGAGCTTCCTCTTGAAGAAAATTGCGAATCAAACTTTGGGTTTGTTCGGGCCTCAATAACTGATGCAATATCGCACAGTATGTATTTCGAATCATATGCCAAATTCCATACAAATATGATGCATCAATTTGACAAACACGGCGTCACGAATATTGATTTATGCGCAAGCGTCCGTACCCTCCGTTCGTAAACGCGTTAGTTAAGTGCTACTGCGAAATCAGCTCCTTCGACTGCCTTGTCACTGTGACAGTGCTACGAAAAAATATTTACCATTTCCGAACGCCACAGAGAGTGGAGTTTTTAACTAACGTGATTATTGGTAAATCAAAAATTTTATTTATATTATAATTTTATTTTATTATATTATAATAAAATAATGCAGGTGAAGAGAAAGGGAGAAATCTGTTTACTAATTCTTATATTTGGGCTGTCTATACCTAATATTTATTGTAGTGACTACAGAAATTTGCCAAAGTGATGCCAACTGACCGATTGCATTAAAAACTTTTGACGAAAAGCAGCACCGCCACACGTGCAATGCAACTATAATACTGCGTTTACGAACGGACCCGAACTTATCGTCATAACTACTTAGATAAATAATAAAAAGCTCAATTTTAAGTTTTTTAAGTTATAAATGTGCAAGGGGAATCCATACAAGGTGGTGTTATAAATACAACTACAAAATTCCTATGTATTTTGTTTTTGTTTCTGCGTAAGAGTTGTCAAAATTTAAATACATTTTGTTTTTGCTTTTACGGCTTTTGAAAGCTCATACGCAGAAGCAAAAACAAAATACATGTAGGTGAATAAAAAAAATCAAATCAGCTGCTCTTATGCCACACCTTCTATAAATTCGCCTTGTAAATGTGTGTACCCCTGCGTGCATAGTAGTAGCGCTACATAGTAACAAATTTTGACAACTTTTTTTTCATTTAGCTTTCAAATAAAATACAATTGATCATTTAAGCTCAAGTTTCAAACTTTGTACAAAACTAGAAAAAGTTGAATAAAAGTTCATCAATTTTTTTTTTTTTTAAATTTTGAATATGTAGCAATGCGAATTCATATAAAGTGTTGTTTCTACAAATTCCAATATTTCATTGAAAAAACGTGTTCTAATTGTTCTAAAGTGTAAAAGTATGAATTTATAGGCAGACATTTAATAAATAAATTCGCAAAATACTAAAAAAAGTGTCTCTTTTTCTTAATTTGTGAAAAAAGCTTTGTCTAGTTGAAGTTGAGAATTGTCAAACCCGGCAAAAACAAAGTAGCGGTACTTCTAAAGGCGTCACCTTCAGTATTCAGTACACCGTGGCATATTCGGATATCTGGATATCCAAGTTGCTATCCGTTAACACGGTAAAATCCGAATAGTATGGATATCCGGTAAATATTCGTATATTCGGATACCCATAAATAATCAACGAGTTGATGAACAATGATAATAATCAACAAACACTTTTAGTAAATATTTTTTCGATATGTCCTATTCCACGACTGTCAATAAGCGCTCGTACCGTTAGTGAACGATTGGAATAAGGCAACTCGTTAATGATGTTTGAGATAGCGACTTGTAGATTAATACCGAAACCTCTTGGCGTTCCCTATTGACTAATATCCAGATGTCCGAATATTTTATTGATATCCGGATATTATCATAGTTTCTGAATATCTGGATTTTCCGTTGAAGTATCCGGGAATTCGAATATTCGGATTATCCGGATAGTTGAAAGATCCGGAACGAATTCGTAGCCCTAATATCTACTTATGTACATATTTGGGATCGAGATAACCTAATTCGTAAATTTTAATTGCAAGCGCTAGGGAACGACAAAATTCGGCTTCTACCAAATTCGGCCATCAAAGCTCGGTTCGGTTTCAGCTCGGCTTGGGAAAAAAGCCGAACATCTGTAAATTTTTATTTACTTAAAACTAATATAAAATTTAAAAAAAAACTGAAATGAGCCTTAATTTACATGAAAGTGATATGATTTGCAGCAATAATATGTAAAGAAATGATTACCTAATATTTTTGAATGTCTTTGAAGCCATGTTTTCTGTTGAAAAAATTGCCCCTCCATCTCTTGTATCTAGTGAGCAACTATTCTGTGCTAGAGGTCAGCTTTATACCCATATACGGAATCCGTTGCAATGTGGAAATGTCGATAAGCTGCATATTATTTTTTACATTATTTTTACATTACAATATTAAATGATTAATTTTCGAGCATTAAAAGTATAAGTTTTTTGTTTTCATTTTTTAAAATGTATGTATGTATGTATGTATGTTTATGTGATTAACTGAAACGGATGAAATTTAATATAATGCATGTAACCTTTTTAATAACAATAGTCCGGTCAATTTAGACCAAAAAAATAGGAGTGAGGTTACAAAAATTACCACCCAGCTGAAAATTGGTAGGTTCGTTGAAAACATTAACATATGTAAGTGATATCCAAGAAGTTGTCATCGATCTGATAACTGGAAAAAAATGTACAATAGTAAAAAATTACAATCAAGAATTTTAAAAAATTCATTGATTGTTCATTTTTTTCGACTTTGGAAATGTGCGGTTCGGCACTAATAATCGGTCGTTCGGTCGTTCTCCTGTAAACACCTTATCTCCAAGCAGCAAAAAGGAAATTCCTATAAACCTTTCTCTGCTTGCAAGCAAGACAAAAATTTCTACAATTTAATAATTGCATACAAACCGCCAATGAGTTTTTTTGAAATTTTAAAAATAAAACAAGTTGATTTTTTTTCGTTTTACATAAACTTTAATGTGTAATCAGTATTATACCTAGGTATACATATATGTATTTTTAGTTATACGTCATTACGTATATATGTATGTACGTAGTATGTACTATGCATGTAATGTATGTATATAGTGTATGTATTTATATTTTTTATATATTAATTTTTATCATTTTAAACGCTAATTTAATAGTATGTAAAGTTAGTTGGTTATGCCGTAGGTAAGTAATACATTAGTGATCCATTGTTTCACATTTTATATGGTTGCCTAAATGAAATAAACGCCTGAAACTGTTCAGTCCACAAGTTGGATATCATCTTATCACCTGCACCTTTGGGCGTGTTGCATTTTCTTTGACACTCCAAATTAGATTTTTTTTTAATTTTTTTTTTTGTTTGCTACTACTAAAAATAATTATAGTTTTTCGATAAATTTGCATTGCACTTGGATACGCGCATCTACCATTACAATTAATTTATTAATTACTATGATAGATAGTTGAGTAACTTTAATTATGTGTACTTGTTTTTCTTTTTAATTCTTTCGATTGCTGGCAAAGATAAACGCTGATTCTCAGAAGCTTATAAATCTGCATTTAGCTTGCATTTTGCTATTTTACTTCAGATAAAAAATGCAATATAGTTATGTAGGTGAGTGTATGGAATTTGATATGAGCTGACGAATACCATCTACATAATTTTATGTTTTGATTTTTAAAAAAATCTTACTTAAGAAGTAAAATATTTATTATCACAAAGCTAAAATATACATATATTTGTTTTGTGGATGCTCGTAGTTTCAATAATTTCTATCATTTAGTTCAAGGCTCGCCAGCTCTAATAAATATTAATAGTGACGGTGTGTGAGTGAACGCTTGTGTGGTTTTTGTGGTGGGTATCAGTGTGTGCTAGCATGGGATTCACGTGTTTTATGTTTAGATACAAAATAAGTTTAAAAATCTTTGCAGCACATAGAAAAAACTAACCCAACTAATTAAAGTCAAAATTTGTAAAGTGGGCTACTATTTTTCGTAGATCGGCATTTAAATTGAGTTTGAAGACTTTTCGAAATAATACAGCTATTATCTTTTTACGAAATTGTTTAGATTTTATTTATTTTACACGATATTAAAGCGATTGAGAAGTCAATAACGAAAAAATTAAAATTTTTAAGTGTGAAAAAAATTAGTAGAATCGGTATTACTAATCGCAAGAAAATAATAAAAAAGTGGATAGCTATATATAGCTTCCTAAATATTTCAAATTTCGTCAGAATTATCAATTCTTTTTATAGTTGTGAGCTAAAAAAAAATCAAATTCCCAAAAAAAAAAAAAAAGCTCAACCTTCGAAAAGTTGGTGGTCCACTTCCTAAATTTTGACTTAGCAACGAGCATCAAGATTTGGTGGTCTATAAAAAAATCAAGCGTTGAGTAAAAAGTTTTATAATAAATGTGGTGTATACAGAAAAAAACGTTAATTTATTTATTATAGCGTATTTGCACTTGGCCTGGAACTGTAGCTTATTATCGCTTACATGTAAATTCTGAAACTGTCATATCAAGCACCACATTTATGCTTCATTTCTTGTCAATTATATTCAACTCATCTAAATTCAATCCATATGGAAACTTTTTAAACACAGTTTCCCAAAGTTGAATGTAAACACAGATTTTCTACATGAATAGAAATCGCTACTATTGGTTGAAAAATATTCATATACATTTTTCGATGATTAAAAATGTTTGCACAAACTTCAAATATAAATTTATGCGCAATAGCTTGGGCTCTATTCGGCTCTATTGAATAAAAGTGTGTAGAAATTAATCATAAATGTAGTAAAAGTGTATCGAAACTGAATTAATGCAACTTTTTTTTTACCTATCAGAAAATGTTAACTGTGAATACAAACTATTTGGTTTTTATTCGGCAAACTACCCTTTTTTATAAATAACAACAAATACTTCTCTAGTTATCAATAATCGCAAATGTAAACAAAAAACTAGCTTTTACTTCGATTGCTGCTTCTCACTAGAAATAATACGTCTATTCTTTTAATTTTTGCGGAAATTTCAGGGGAGCCATTGTAAGTATAAAGTCTTTTCAACAAAAAAAAAAAAGAAAAAGAAAAAATTGCCCGAAAATTACGGGAACAGAAAAAGTAAAATTTCTTGCTCGAAATAAGACATTAATAGAAACACAATTGAAAGTGCATTTTTGCATTAACATTTATGTAAATATGTTTCACGTTTTCCCCCTGATATTACAAAATCCGCGTAAAAGTTCACTATGGCTCTTCTCATACAGAGCATACGAAAAATGTAATACCATTCCTATATAATATAATACAGTAACTCAAACAACTGTACATGTTAAGATTTCTTTTACAATATTGCAGTGTTTTTCGCGCTAAGTTTTTTTGTTAATTTTTTATAAAACTTTGGTTTGCAGTACATATGAAAAATTAATATGAAAAATAATTTCAAACTTTGTAGGCAATTTATAAAAATTCAACAAATTTTCATCAAAATTTAAAACGTTTTAATTTGAATTTTTAGAACTTTTTTTTAATGTGTATTGACTTCTAATAATTTTTTGAAATATTGCTCCTATGCACTTTTTTCCATATAATGGATGAATGTATTTTATATAAATTGCGGTTGATTTTTAAATATTCTTGCACATAGTCTGCCATATAAACTGCATACGTAATTGGTAAAAAGTTTTCAAGACAAGACAAAAATTTTAAGTTAAAATAAAAACTCAACTATAATGTTTAGCCTTTTGTTGCTTGCTGATTATTATACTGAAATTGAATTGATTACCAAACTGCATATCCAAATATTATATTTTCTTAAAAATTTGATTTTAAAAAGTTTACAAATTCAATGAAAATTTCTTGAGTTTTTTACAAAGTTTGAAATTTTTAATTACATGCTTTCTGTTATAGAATGAACTATATTTTTATAAAAAATTACATAAAATACTTAGCATTAAAAACATTGCGTAACTGTATATAAGATTACTTCATTACACCAAAAATAATCTAGCTAATCGATGATTATTATGTTTGATCTCATTGGTATTTACGAAAAAACTAGGGGAATTTTGCGTTTACTTTTACTACAGAATTTAGTTTGCAAATAAGTTGCATCGTCCCCTACTACAAAATGAATGTAGAAACCCAACGAGTTCCATACCATCACCATTCGACTAACATAACATTTTAGCTTATTTCACCATACCAGCTGATTTGTATTTAGACGTTTGATATTAGAATCTCTAATTTGGTTCACTTGGTTTCTGGAGCGGTTGAAAAAGCTAACATTTCTTTGCACAGGAAACGATTTCAGCTTCTTTGCAATGTACGTTTTTTGCATCTTCGTCTAAGTTCACCGCATCAGGTTCTAATACCAATCAGCAAAAGTTAAATTTGTTCTGATGTGGTGAAATAAGACAACATTTTCTGTTAGAACTCGTGGGAGTAATGCAACCTTTTTTGTAATCTACGTTCTTCGCCTTAGTAAATAAATTTGACACACCAAAAACAAATTACAAAAATGTTTGGAACTTTACTCGATCTAATAAGTTGTTGGTGTTTGATTATTACTACCATAGTGACATGACACAAAACTAGACGGGACTTCTGTGTAATCAGCAACCATTGCTATTAAGAATTTCGCTTTGGAATTTTACGGAGAATAATTTTCTACATTTAAAGCGACTTTGCAAACTTTTCCAAATTACAAAAGAAAAATTTGGTGGTTAGATTAGATAACACAATAATTTTAATTGTTTTCTTTTCCGTTTTTTTTTTTTTTTTTAAATAAACTAGTTAATTATTTATTTAAATTTAATTAGGCCATACAAAGTAATTTCACTAAAAGATAGAAAAGGCTACAATCTACTTTTTTCCGAATTTGTTATCATTGCGCTCCCAACGGCCTTTACTCTGAAAAAGTTGCACAATGTTATTGTTTAGCTTCACATCTGCTCATAATATGTGTCCAGTTAGTCCTTATTATGCTAACTGAATGAAGTAAATAATTTTTGTTATCCTATATTTAATCAAAGTAAAAAAAAACACCCTACACTCCCATGCAGCCTTTGGATATTGTTGTACATATTATTATGGTGCAACTTGGCATTTACATACATATACATATGTATGTATGTATGTATGTATTTGCTTATTCTAAACGAATTTCACTTAAATTACTAAATGACACACTGGAGTGATTTAAACAAAAAAATCTTATTACTATATAGTATGTATAAAACTCCGGTAATATGTATGTATGTAAGCATTTGAATGAAACTAAAAAATAATAAAAATACAAAAATACTTACAAACTACGAATAAGAAGACACAGAATTTGTGCTTTACGCTAATAAAACATTTTAACAAAAAAGTAAACAAGCAAAATACATGTATGTATGTATGTATAAAAATATGCACAGCATAATTGTACACACGAACAATGCATATCGATTCGTGTGCGGTCATGTACTAATTGATCTTAGACTGGATATAATTATAGCTGTACCAGATTAACAAAAAATCGTTTACATCTTGAAAATACATACAGTGAACCAAAAAAAAAAGTTGTACACTAAAAACTTCTATCTTTTAAATAGAAGAGTAGCCAAGTCAGAATTTCAGCTTTTAAGTTAAAATCAAAAATATTTAGAAGCCCAGTCCATTCACTTTCCACCAATGAGTAAAATTTATCTCGAGTAATTCAATTAAATATGAAAATCTGTATTAACCGGGTGTGAGGAAATTTTCTATAAACAAAACACTTGTACACCTTTTTGGCAATGCTATATACCCGTTACTGAAAGGATTCCTGTTATTTTTTTTGTCAATTGCGCTTCATAATTTTCGGAGTTTCTTTTAACAAACCCGTAAAGATTTTGGGTTTTTTTTCATAAATAAAGGATTTGTGATATATTCTCACTAACCAGGGTTATTTTTTTGAAGTGTTCTCCGCAATACTGTGGGTGACGTAGCCGAAATTTGGTACACTATTGTAAAGTTTTTCCGGGGGTAAGATAAGAGTACCCGTGATATTGGCGAAATTGTGAATAATCGGCACACTACTGCATAGTAACAAAATATAAAAATTATGAAAATTTTTAAGGACCATGATGAAAAGAAAGGTCAAATAAAATATCTGAATCACCTGCAGAGAGAAGGATTGGGTGCGTCGGAAATATTGATTTTGTGGATCTGGCACAATCAACTGTCAAATTAAATATAGTCGGCAGCATAATGATCCAAAGCCTTCATTGAACGCAACTGTAAAGTGTGAATTAAGTTCTCCCTCAACTTGCCCACAGCCCTGACATCAAAACAATGGAACACAAGATATTGCTTGGAACTTAGCTCACTCTATGGATAGAGGGCTTAGAGCCAGGCTAGATGCCGTACTAAACACTAACCGTTTTGAATTTAGCCGACATGTTTTTTGTTTGTTTTTGGTTCGAAAAATAGAGTTTCTTTACGTACCTTAAGTTTCAGAGATAAAAAGAGTTATTTGACATAAAGCTTTATTTTTGTCATTAAACAGAAGTATGGGTTTTAATTATTTTTAGTTGTATATAAAAATCTTAAATAACGGCAAGGATATTCAACGTTGAAGATGGGTACCTTCAGTGTAAAACTCTTCTTTTTTTTTCACTTTATGTATGCCGTATGTATGTACATATGCATAGTGCTTTTATAAGAAGTGTGTTGCTTTTCAACGCCAAAAGCAGCGTTATATTGCTCATTGATCGCTTACGTATGTGTGTATGTATGTGTATGTCTGTGTATGTAAGCAAAGTATTTGTTTAGTTACATATTTGCCAGAAGCAATAAATGTGTTTTATAATATTAAATACAATATTTTTTTATTTATATGTATGGTGTATAAAAATTTTGATTTTATAAAATTAAAAATTATTGTAATACTTAGAATTGCTTCTCATTAACTAATGCTAAAGTTTACAAAAAAAAAAAAAAAGACAAACAAATATATGTAAATTAGATGGCGACAAATTAAACAAATTTAAAGCTACTGCTAAGTTGTAATCTATTTATGTATAGTATGTATTTGCGTACATTATTTTTTTAGGTTATGTTTACTTAATGCTGTTAATGATATTATGTTTTGCCATTTCATTTCTCATTATTACTCAATAAGTAATATACATTTGTGTATGTATGTATATGTAATACCTAACACATAATAAATACATATGTATGTATATTTGAATATAAATATGTATTATGTACGTGAGTTACAAGTGTTTGAATGCACCCACCATTTTATAGCTCATTGGAAATTTTATTGGCATATTTTAACTGGTTGAGTTCAATTGGCATATAGTAACTGGCAACTATTTACTGGATCTACATAGTACATATGTATTATGTATTAAACTCAACTTTATTTTATGTATTTATCATAGTCATTCTTAATAATTGTTTTTTTTTTTTTGTTTTTCGATTAAAACTGCAGAAATGCAAATAAAAAACAAAACTTTTTGTCGACTCACTTAAAGCACAAGTTTAGTTTATTTTTTGCTTGTTTAATTTAAGAGTGGCCACCTCGACATTAAATATACCTAAGAGTTTGAGAGTGCCTTTGTGGATGGTTTAGTTAGTGTTAGCATTTTAAGCGAATACGTTTTAATTTTCAATAATTTTTGTGAATTGCACATTTTCACTAATTTTTCTTCTTCGTGTTTTTTTTGTTGTCACTTCACATGTGCGCGTGTGTATGTAATATTTGTGTATATACAAAGGCTTAGGAGTCGTTTTCGTTACGTTTTTTGCGGTTTGACTATGCTTTTTAATATACAATGTGTACAAATTTGTGTTGTAAAAAATAGTATTTTTTTAATTTAAATTAAAAGTCGTGTATACGAGTACTTGTCAATCTCTACATTCACAACAAACTCTATAAACGATTAAGTTGATAGCATATTCTTGTTAGTAACGTTTAGCGGCAAACGTATGCACCTGATTGTATGCTGATTGGTGTGGTATTTTGTGTTTTTTTTTTAGGAGTATGTCACAAAGTCACATGGCTTTTTAATGACATATAATTTTGTCATATAAAACATATGAGATTGTAGTCATTAAAAAATACGTTATGTTAATGTTCGTTAAGTTTTTTTTTTACTTTATATGATTGCAAGTGTATGCATTTAATAATAAATGTAGAACATAATATATAGTTGATTCGAGTTGACACTTAATTAATTTTCAGTTCAGTTAATTCGCAATACTTAATGGCCTAATAAAAAATCGAAATGAACTGACCACAAAGTGAACAACGTTTTTAAGCGATACATTATTTTTTTTGTCATAATATATAATTCGTAATAGAGTTTCCAAATGGAGGTGAGGCTATTTAAAATTGCTAAAGAGTTTAGTTTATATATGAATATGATATGATGAATTGATAGATTATTATATGGTTCTTAAGACATTTACACGTATGTTATATATTTGAGTATTTAAGAAAGCGTAAGATATACATTTGTATCTCAACTGATCCTGATAATATCGAAGTTGCTAATTACTTATATAATATTAAAGTTTATTAGTTGAAAAATATATATAAATAGTTTAGAATTCGTCTTACAAAATTTATTAAAAATTATGTAACAATTATGTAACGAAACGAAATAAAATAATGATTATCTTTAAGAGAAGATTGCATTACCAAAATTGCCATTGTTTACCAAATGTTCGAAAAATTATGTTAAAAAATTATTGAAATTTTTATAAAAACTCGAAATTTTCTAAATTTTTTAAAAAGTTTGAATTTATATATTATACATATCTGTGGCAATTTACCAAAACATCTTAAGTCGACTTAAGTCAAAATCGATTTAAGGTCATATTCTAGTTCTCCTACTCATAATCCATATTTGTGTATAATCCGATTTAAAAAATTCCAATTTTAAAGAAAGTTATCGCCTTTTGTATTTTTCTTATCTTTATTTTTGAAAATATTACATACATACATTAAAACATTTGATTTTTCTTAACTTTCCGTTTTTTAAAATATCTTATGTACAAACCAACGAATAAAACATACTTCTTACTAAATATTCTTTCAAAATCTGCCTATAATGTCTTAAGGAATAGTTTTACTTTTTCCTTGATTAAAAGTAACTCATTAAATTTCAACACAATAGATTTGAGAGAAAATCGCCAATATCTCACAACTCAATTTTAAGACTTAAGATGTTATGGCAAAACGCCACAGATATATGTATACGCGATTTGTGGTACTGAGAATTTTTTGAGTATTGATATGTGATATGTTCATGCAAACATAACCTCAATAAAAAAAAAAAATCTAACTTAGGTTTTTTTTTTTTGGAAAACGCGATTAACATATTCGAATAGAACATTCATTTCGCATATTTCTAATACCAGTGATTTTTTTGTTTTTTTATTATTTTTTATTTCTTGTTCATATTAAGAAAATGTTATTTACTTTAAAATGCTTGTTTTTGGCCAATGTAAAAAGTTTACGAAAAACTTTCAAAAATGTTAATTAAATTTAAATTTAGGAAATGAATAAATGTAAAGAAATTGCGTTATCATCGAATATTTTGTAATTGATATATACATAACTTATCTAAGTTGTCATTATGAATTAATTCTAAAAATTAATTATGAAAACTAAAAAATATTATGGGAAATGACTTTCCAGCTGAAAGTAACCCATTTGCGATTCAACTAAACACCAGCATCACGTCAGAGTGCCTGCTGGTAGAAGTGAATTTAAGTTAACTAGGATGTGTCTGTCTCAATATAATAAATATTAGCAATACTTAAACTTGATTTTATTCAAGAAAAACAATTAAATTTACGATAATATTGAAAAAAAATCTTTTTAAACACTACTACTAGTAGCTTGAGTTTTTAAATTCGTCGGCTGGATGTTAAGTTCGGTAGTTTGATCATTTTTAAAGATTATATAACTTTAAATAATTTTTAATTGATAATTATCAAAAAAGAAAAAAAAATAATCAAAACTATTGAAGAAGTGTCGACGGCGTCTACTGATTCGCTTTTTACTCCCGATTTGTTTTAAATGTTCTTGTCATCCACAGATTTTTATGTAAAATTCAATTATAAATTGAATGTTTAGCTATACCTAGAGATCATAATCTTATTCGAATTAATTTGACTATAAAAATAAAAAAAAATATTGAAATATCGAGGTCCTAATTTTAAATACATATACACATATGTATGTACATATGTATGTATGTATATACACTATATATGTATGTGTGTACATGACAGCGGTTCTAAAATTATCAGAATCAGTTGAAAAGTCTTACGGTTGTTTGCAAAGTTGTACATATTTCTAAAACAAAAAGCGTTAACACAAATCGCTTAATCGTCACTTCAGTGCAGTTCATTTATATTCGATAGTAGGCCTTAATCAAATACTATTAAAAATTAATTCACCATGAGTGTATGAGATTCCATAGGAGCTGCCGAGTCATACAGTGTATCCGTATCTTGAGTTGGCTCGCCTTGCAATTGACACTGATTGGAAAGGGTACCAGCACCGCAATCGCAAAAGAAACTAGTTAAAAAGAAAAAAATTATTAACAGTTAATTTAATGTAATTAATCATTTTATTGCATTTAGGAATAACACCGTTGTAGATCGTTGGATTGTTTTTGTGTTTTTTTAAATTTTATTTCTACTTTAAACTTGGCAAAACCTTTCATACAAGAAAATCACGCACAATCGTCTAAACCATCTTCAGAATCCCATTAAGCAGCGAAACATGAAAGGATTTTTTGTTTAAGTTGAATAGAAGGAGATTTATAATTAACAACAAAATCTACGCTTATTAAATGGTTACAGTGGTATGTCACCGCTTAATATATCAAACAATGAAATTATATTTGCCCCACTGGGAACGACTAAATATTGCTTTCCACGCAATCGGGTCTACGCACCGGAACGATCCGGATTTATATCCGGCCAAATACTGACATTTCAGCAACATTCTCCAAAATTGCATGGGAAATATTTTATGATATTAAAACAACCATAACAACTAACTACTGCCGTGTATCAAGGTGTGAATAGCTTCGTCGTCTTATTAGGCGGTGTGGACCCAGAAATATTTTACATTTATATATGTTTGCACCCCATGCCATCTGGTGACCGGTAGAATTACACCCTGGCAAAGAAGCGCCCCTCACAGCTGAAAGTTGGTAGTAGGTGACTTTAAAGCGCACCACAATCTCTGGCATTTAGGCCTAGTGCCGACCTATTCTATCGCTTACATCATTCGCCAATTCGATTTCGTAATCCCCGTATCAATGATTTAAACGTGGAGAATCGAAGGCTGGTAGATCAACATAAGTGGGATAAGTTAGAGAGGCATCTAGCCGAGTTAAGCGTGACGACCGAGTGGAAATTTCTTTCGGGAACTACACTGCATCATGAAGGGATGGACAAGCTACTTAAGCCGTGAATTCAATCTACATACTTTGGTGGATAGAATTAAGAGGAGTGTGACCAGAAGGCTACATAAAACACCCAAAATAATAGCGCTCTTCACTTCACCGTTTGGGAAGGTTCCTCAACCTCTCTATGTCAACCCCGTCATTCAAGACATGTGGAAGGTCGGGAGAGTGATAGCGCTGCTGACACCAATTCCAGACGAGGATCTCCAGCTGCCCCGTTAGGTCGGCGTTAATCTGGCCTAACTAAGATCTATATATTGAGTCGTATCAGCTACTACCTATCCAGAACAAACATCCCACATACATGCCACTACATAGAAGAACGCTTGATCTTTGTAACATTAAAAGGATCTTTGAAAACGTAGACTATTCCCTAAATATACGGTACAAAAAAGTCAATCATTGACAGCGACCCCTATAAAACCATCACCTGTAGATAAATTTTAATATCATTTACAACGAAATGGATAAAATTTACAGACGCCGTGTCTAATGAATAACTTCACTAATCAACCGTGAACCCGAATAACACACCAGCTAAAATAGATATGTATGTATATCCAATAATCACAGGAAAGGAAAAAGAAAATGGTTCTTTAATTTTTCGTCTCGATCACACAAACTAAGTAACGAAGACGTGGAAAGTAGCTTACAACAAAATAATAAATAACACAGCACAACAAATTTAGATATGTACTTATTTTTTTTACGAATGAACTATGGTATTTTTTTGAAAGCGGGCATCGTTCATACATTTTTTGCCGAAATAAACTTATAGCCCGGCACGTGTGAATTTTTTTTTTTATTTGAGGGCATCACAAAGGATATTTCTACTACAAGAACAAAAATTTAAAGTTACAGCTTTGATGCCCAACGAAATGTTGTTCCTTATAAAAATTTTGACATTTCATATTTGCACTTTAACCCAACCCTATCCCTCCATCCGCTACTTTTGTATATTCTTTTTTAAGGCATTATAAAATTTTTAATTATATTTTACTTAGCGTTGGTACTTTTGCGGGAAATTCGTCTAAAAAATGGTAGAAGAAAGGATAGTGGCGGGTCAAATTACGAGTAATAACGGGACCGTTTCTTTGTACCCGAGTTGCGAAATAACGTTCCAACTCGTAAAAAATTTCCTTTAGTTGCAAAAGCAACCCTGTTCGCACCTTTCATGAAAGATGCAATTTGTTTAATGCTATTTTAGAATGGGAAATACTTGTGGCAGCGAATTTTAGGTTTATATAGTTATATACATATTTAAAAATACGGCTCATTCACAATAGCGCAGTTTTTTTTACTTCCCAACACTACATCTAAAGTCGGATATCATTTGGCCGAGTTGGCTCAACTCGCATATATTTCCGAGTTAGTGTTGTTGCTTTATATGCAATTCGTTATCCTACCTAGTATTGTTTTGCAACTAGGTAACAAAGAAACGGACCTAATATAAAATGTGTAAATTTGTATAAACATCAAGACTACAACTCTCCGAATTTTGGTAGGTCTGGCATTTTTAAATACAAATAAAAAAACTCAGACTCAGAAGTTTGTTCAGTAAAAAATTATCTATGTATACTATGGTTATTCTGTTGTGATATTGCTGCTATGCAGTGTAACTCCATTCCCTACAATTAATTTAAATGCTTTACATTTTCGACTTACCGATCGTGACGTATGAACTCCACAACGTGCCCATCATGACAATTTTTAATGCAATTAACACAAATCGCATTGCGGTCAGTTGTATTGCAAGTTTGGCAACGATAAAAATCATGCATTGGAAACGAGGTATAGCTACTAATTTTATATAGACACTGACCGCCCGATACTGCCTTCTCGACCTCGTCTTCGTTATTGAATATATTATTGCCACGTATGATGGGCTGTACGCCGCTAGCTAAGCACAAGCCACCAAATTTATTTTTGAAAATCTGATTATGTTCTAATGTAGCAGTTGCATTGTTGGTAATTTCAACTCCAGCTGCTTGACCATCGTAAATACGATTTCGACGTAAAATCGGATGAGATTGCGTAGAGATAAGAACACCAGCTTGTGTGTTGCGGAAGATGTCATTTTCTTCAAGTATCCCTTTGCCGCCGTTGAAAATACAAATGCCACCATCACGTCCATCATAGATTTTATTGCGTTTTAATGTTGGATTGGAATCGGTTTTTATCCATACACCGGCCATGGCGTTATCAAATATTTCGTTTTGTTCCAATAAACCAAGACCACCATTGTAAACTAATACGCCACCATTTTGTCCACCCCAAATTTTGTTGCCCCTTATAACGGGATTGCTACCAGTACGTATTTGTACACCAGAGTATAAGTGATTGAAAATATCGTTGTCTTCTAGTTTGCCATGTCCATTATCATAAAAATATACGCCAACCTGTTCGAGTATAGAAAAATGAAATTCAGTATTATATATATATGTACATACATACTACATACATATGAATTCGGTAGAAAAAAAATTTAACGAGTGATTAGTAAAATCTTAATTTTGGAATTCAACCAATTTAGTTTATAAAGCTTAGTACTCTTTTGCCGTTTCACGTAATAATAAATAATAAATTCTACCAAATTTGGTAGAGTTCGATAGACTAGTTTCGGAGATATACCTATTTGCTATAAAGTGGGCGCAGCCACGCCTATTTTTCAGCAATTTTTAGCTCACCTTTCGCTCTTCAGCTCAATCCTATATATCAAATTTTAGTAAATTACCTTTTATCGTTATTTTTGTAAATTACCGCTATACGAGAGTTATCCGCGGTTTTTAACGCAAAGTTGTTATCGATATCATAATCGATTTCTATGTGAGCATATCCATGAACTCATGGTGAAAAGAACACAAAGTGGAGCAGACTATGTTATCGCTCTGTTGAAAGTTTTGACAGAATTTCTACATCACAACAGATTTTGTTTGAAAACTCGCAATCATGTGTATTCTTTGCAACGTGTTTAGCAATTTTAGTTCGTATTCTTTCTAACACGTATACCAACGTGTTTCCTCACATTTCTCTCCACCGGTAAATCTGGTTTGAGGACACAACCAAGTTACTCTCCGAATTTCAGAGCAATCAGCGCAATCTTGTATTCTATCATTTCTTTCCAATTGCTACTATATATATGTATAGTTGGTTCATGAGCAAGAATGATAGAAAACAAGATTGCGCCTTCCGCAGACCGCTAGTCCTTTCTTTGTCGATTTGACAACATCCACCAATTCACCTACGAAATAAAAGCAACTTGATTTTATTTTACACAAACAATTAGTTTGTTTGTTTACATACTAGTTTATGATAGTTCGTAATAATTATTACAAATTATCATGTTTTGGCGTTTTCGTAAGCAAAAACTTGTAAGAAACTTGCAAAGTTGGGGAAATTGAGAGAGCGAAAATGACAGTAGTTTTGATGGGAAGTTGCAAGTTTTTATTTAGTTGATCACCAATATAGAAGAATGATCACAAATGTGTATCATTTCCATAAAAAAAGGGCGTAAATTGGAAAAAGTCACTAAATATATAAACACAGAAATAAATTGGATCTAATTAGATACTAATATTAATCAGAATAAGTTCGGGTATGGTGAATTGGACGAGATTTTCTGTTAGAAAAACGGTGAGATGGAATGCAGCCTCTTTGTAACGAACATTCCTATAATCGGCGCAAAAGTCAGCTGCTTCATTCATTGTGTAAAGTATTGCCAGAAGTGGCGATTTTGCTCCATTTTAGGGATTTATAAAACCATTTGGGAACAGTTTTTTTGGTATTTAAAATATTCATATTGAAATTAAAATTAATATGTAGTTTGGCCTGCTTTTGAAATTTTATCCAAGGAAGATTTTCTTTGAATTTTATTGTCGCACGGTATGATTATAAAGTCTCCCTGTCGCCTTCAAAGTATTGCTCAACGATTTAAGTTTTCAAAAATTCATAGGCTAGGTTAAGTTAGGTTCATTTGGCTGCCATTTCGAAGCCCTTTGTGATTAACTTTCCTTTAAACGTAAACCATTGCGTAATGTTAATGAAACTACCAGCGGATTACAGGTCTACTAAGAAGTATTTTTCAAAGATTTGGTGTCATAAAGACGATCAGTAAGCAGATGGAGGATCAATCGAACGAAATAAAACAAAAGCGGCCCTATCGGCGACTTCACAGGAACAGATCATTCCCATAAATTAACAAGCAAAACAAAAACAAAAAAAGTCGGCGATAGGGCTGAAGATGTTGATAAATACTGACGGACGAGCATTAACAAGTCTTAGAAGTGATATTGCGCATTTATATTCACTTAATATTTTTCCGCCAAAAGTAATCTTTCCTAAGAAAAAATTTAGCAAGTGTGAGAGGTAGATTGTACAGTGGAAACAGATGAAATCTTTCATGAATCTCAATATATTTTTTTTACTGTAATTTTATTGGTATATTTTTATTGAAACTTAGTATTTTCTTAATAATTTGAAGAAAAAAATACACCGTTCAAAAAAAGGGTTTGCAATTTTTCTCGGAAAAAGTTGGCTCGGTCTTCGTATTACAAATAATGGAATGCTGAAATTATATTCTTGCGACTTATTTAAAAATTTCAAGCTTATAAGTCTCTGACAAAGGTCACGGAAATTTGCATGTTTTTTTTTTTAATATGGTGTATACTTTGAGGCTTGAACTTAATAAACGCTACAGAAATTATAGATTGCGGTTTGAAGAAAAATAGGTAAAAGTTCAACTATAACTGCTTTTTTTTGTGTCATCTGATCCTTCATTAGTATATGACGCAAATCCCGTTAACTGATTGTGGAACTGAACGATATTGTTACAGAAACGTAATTAATGATCAAACTTTATTATTTATTCGTAAATAAGAATATTTAGAAATCGCCACTAAAGGAACAAAGGAGGTACTTATATTTGAAATTTTTGTTGACTACCTTAACCTAACTTTTGAAAACTTATGTGCGATGTCACGCTTAAAATGCAAAATGTGCGCCAAAATTGTATAGTTTGATAAAGTGGTATCGGAGATATACCTGTTTGCTTGCTAAAAACTTTATTTTTTTGTTCGTAAATTAGCGATATACATATGTACATATGTTGTTGCCCAATTTCACCACATCCTTTCACCATATCTGCATTATGCTTCAATTAAAATGTGTATGTATGTATATATTTAGAAATTTTTTCCATGGGAGGTACACCTAGAAAATAGTGATGTGCGTTTCTAAATATTCAAATAATCGGGTCTGACAAGTTAGGGAGAACCGGGTTTTTGACCGGTTACAATTCTCAAAAAAGTGGTAACGGCAATAGGCTCTTTCGAAAAAGCTAAACAAAAGACTATAAAAAGGTTTTACAAAAATTAAATTTCTTTTTATATTTTTTGTTATAAAGTAATTAAAAAAAATACATGAAATACTTGCCACCAATACAAACATCGAAAAAATTGCTCAATTCGTTAAAACCATCGATTTACTTATCTAACGAACGGCACAACTAGTTGATTTATGTAGAGCTGATGGTCCAGGTAGAAAATGCTCACAAAAGCTTTAGAGTTATGATATTCATATCACCGTAAAACAAAAAAAAAAAATAATTATAATAATAAACTAAGCATCTACACCATACATGAACAAAACGAGCTCATGAGCAACGTCGCACAAGTTCTCTCTACCAATTTCACCACACCAGAAATCAATTGGATCTAATCCGATTCTAATATCAATCAGCAAAAGTCAAATCAGTACTGATATGGTAAAATCGGACGAGATTTTATGTTAGAGGTACGGTGGGAGTGATACAACTTTATTGGAATCAACATTCTTTGTAGACAAAACGCATCGAGATCTGATTATAATATAAATTTATAAAAAGTTTTGTGTTTTTGTGCAATTTGCTTTTAGATTTATGTGTATATATTTGCATGTGTTTACTCTAATTCAAACACAAAATGTATTACCTTCAATGCGAACTACAGTTCCTTGTTCAAAGAAATTCCAAATTATTGAATAATGTCTAGTATGCGATCATACGATTGCAAGTAATCGTTTTTTTTTTATTATAAAGGATATACTAGTTGTCATGCTGTATGATATTTGAACAAAAAGCAAAGATCATAACGGTCCCAAAAAATTTAAAAAGTATTTCCAATCAGAAATCATCTGTTTGACCAAGATTTAATACAATTACACATGTTTCTTCAAAACCAACACTGAAAAAATTGGTACATAAGTAATGAGAAGTAAATTAATATTAAGCTGGAAAACGCAAGTTTTGTATTATGATTGGTTTCTTTTCAAATGAAATTTATTGAAGAAACTGAGAAGCATATTATAGATCAAACAGAAAGCAAAAAAGACTTAGTTTTATGGGAAAAATTTTCAAAAAGCATGAAAAAAAATGTCCAACATTTTGCTTCATAAGCACTACAAAAATTTTCTAAATCAATTTTTTTTTTTATTTTAATTGTTGCACAGGTCTCTAGCAATAATTTGGCTTTAACAGATTAAAAAAATATCAATTAGTTGACGAGTTATAGCCAAAAAAAACCATATAAACAATATGCTGAAAATCGGCATTTGACTGCAAAGTTCGAAGGTAGATTAAAAAAAAATTCAAACTAACATAAACAAACGCCGCGATACGGGTCTTCTAATTTAGCCTCTATTTTCATCCCTCACTCTCAGAATCGACCTAACTTTTGCTAACCTGAATTTGTTCCACCGTGTTATGGGAAGGTGGCAACCATAACATTGCGTGGCACACTAATACTACGACAAAACGTGATGGCGTAAGTTTGTCCATTTACAATCTAAGCCGTTTCCAGCATTTGGTTTTTTTTTTTTAACAAAGTAATCCGGTTTCTCGGTTCTGTGCATCTCTAATAGTAAGTGACCGACTTTATTTATTTATTTTTGGAGTTAACTAGCTTTCATCAACTGCACATGCATATAAAATTTCACTTTTCTTTCGGGCACTATACATTAGAGCACCCACAAATTCAGTTTTGAAAATTTTTACTTTGACCACTAAACTGAAACATCAATAATTTTAATTAACAAATACATACATATATGCAAAAAAATAATATATTATTAAAAATATAAATATGTGAAAAAATCCTGGTAAAATCTTCGCTTATTAGTATTATTAATATAAATGTGAAGATTGGTATGTTTGGCTATTTGGCGGACAATCATACAAAAAGTAAAGTAATGGGTGGATTTTTGATTGAAATTTTGTGCACAGGTGGGCCATGAGTTGAAAGAGATTATGGGATATTTTTTTTCTATTATGTGTCGCTCGAGTCGTGATATTCTTAAAACTCGTATTTAACAAAAAATAAATAAAAAATCAGTGTAAATAAGCTGGTCGTCACCTAAATACATAAAAAGCATATGATTTGATTTATGAGGATTTAATTTTGGATTTAGGGAAAAAGGGATTTTTTTTTTGGGAATAACTATAAACCGAAATGTGGATAAGGTATACAACACTTATTGTACATATACAATATTTTACAAAAAATATCACTAAGCTGCATATTATTACAACTATTATAAGAGAAAAGATTAAAAGTTAATAAATATGTAATTATTACAGTAAGATACAAATTTTTCGAGTTATCTGTAACTATTATTCAAAGACCTATATTATAAGTCGTCTCATAACAATTAACAGCGAGATAAATTTTGTTAAGTCTTCAAAGATTTTGATCTTAAGACTTACTATATTATGACAGTATTTTCTTTTTAAAAAAATAAGTCTTGAAGGACGAGACTGTTTTAGGACAATTTCGGGTCTAGTTCAAAATCATTTCGAGACCAGTACCGTAACAAAGAGATCAGTTCCGGACTAATCACTAGTTTTATTGTGGTTTATCTTTAATAAATTCAAGTTAAATATATATTGAGAGTTAAGTAGGTCATGAATAAATAAATTTTACTGTACCCCACCACATTTGAATAAGCACAGGCGTATTGGCCATTACCAAAGTATTTTGTGACAATTTGTGAAAATTTTCATTCGTTTCTGTTTCCGTGACAGGTAACATCAAAAATATTATAAACAGTTTTTTTCTAATAGCGGCCGCCACTCGGCAGGCAATGACAAACCTCCGAGTGTAATTCTGCCATGGAAAAACATCTCACAAAATACATCTGTCGTTAGGAGACGGCGTAAAACTGTAGGTCCCCCAATTTGTGGTACAACAACAAGACATATGTACATCACAAATTGAAGAATCACAGTCATTACAAGTGACTACTTCAACTATTAGACATTTTCGGATAACTTAATAGGTTGTGTTAAGCGATGAATGTCGTCACCCAAATGAACAATTTAACGAAGACTGTATCGTTAAGACTGTGAATCAATTGTCGGCAGTAATGATATGGGGATGTATGTACATATATCAATGGAGAGACTACATAGGTCCTATTTATTTTGTAAACGGAACGACGAATTCAGACCAATACATTCATGTGCTTGAGGAAATTTTAAAACCATATTTACAAAATCTGGATCCGGCTTTATCTTCTTCTAGCTTTATGCAAGATGGTCGCAATGAAATATTCCAATTCTTCCTTGGACAGGTAACTCTCCTGATCTAAACCCCATAGAGAACTGTTAGACATACTTAAAATCAAAAGAATATGCAAAGCTAAATTCTTATATCGACAACCTTGAGAAAAATATAGTAAATACATATATGGTACAGATCAGCATTTTAAGGAAATATTTAGGCAAAAACGTGATTCAAATTATGCCTAACAGAATAAAGGAAGGTTTAAAAAATAAAGAAAATAATACAAAATATTAATATGAAATTAAAATGGCATAAATATTTGTGCTATATTAAAATAAAGAAATTATTTCCTTAAAAAAAATAACAAAAAGTTATAATTTTACAATGTTGAAAAAGATGGAACTTTCATGTCCTAGTTTCTAAATTTTTGGCGGTGTATAGATAGTCTCAAAATAAAAGCTTTTGAAATATATAAAAACATGTACATATCTCGCAGGTAACTATTATGGAAAGGCTTTTGAAATATAATTCTCAAAATAATAGTTATTGTTGATTTAAAAAATTGTTCTCCCTCATAAATTATTATGAAAATCTTTTATGTACTCCGCGTATAATTTTTATCCAAAGACTTTTATAATTCTTACCAAAATTTATATGACATCTTTTTTTAAACACAATCTCTATGTGACTAAGATCGTACGAGGGTATCTGGGAAATTTTTTTGTAGGTTGTGGTAATTTTGTACATGGTTTTTGTATTATTATTAATTTGTTTTTTTTTTTTTTGCAACTCTTTACATTAGCTCACCTGTTTGCCAGAATGTATTCGATTTCGTCGTAAAACTGGTGTGCTCCCTGTCGTTATCCAAACGCCAGCCAAAGTATTGGAGTACACTTCATTTTCTTCAATTAAACCTTGTCCCTTTTCATGTACATAAATGCCACCATGTTGGCCGTGATGAATTTTATTGTGACGCACTATCGGATCGCTATTCGTGCGTATTTGAATGCCAGCCAATGCATTGCCATAAATATTATTATGCTCTATAAGCCCACGCCCCTCACCAAATATGTAAACACCTCCCTGATGTCCATTGTAGATTTCATTCTTTCGTATAGTAGGATTACTATTTGAAGTTATCCAAACGCCTATTAAAAAAAAAAAAATTTAAAACATTTTTATTGAAGCCTTTATCGTTAAACTAATTTTAGACTACCTGCAAAGTTATTCGAGTGTATGCGATTCTCAATGAACTGGCCCAAACCATTCTCATGCACATAAATTCCACCTGTCTGCCCATGATGTATCTCACATTTGACTACAGTAGGATTCGCGCCAGCTTTCACTTCAAAGCCAGCAATTCGATTGTTGTGTATATCATTTTTCTCAAAGTATCCCTACAACAATAAATATAGTAAGTGTAATAAGCTCTTTCTAGTTCAAATATAATTCCGTCATACTTACCATGCCATTCTCAAATGTAAATATACCAACATCGCGTCCATGGTGGATATGATTTTCACGCATTATAGGACTGGCAAAATTCTTTACCCAAATACCGGCCAAAGCATTTCGACTGATTTCATTTTGCTCATAAGTTCCTTGAGCATAATCGGTCACATAAAGACCGACATTCTCACAGTCGCTTATATCGCAATTTCGTATAGCAGGATTAGCGTTAACGCCGCTCACACAAACTGCAGCGCCGACAACCGATGAACTACGTATAATACAATTATCTACAGTCGGCGAACAGTTTTCACCGATATCGAGACAATAGTGCTTATGATGGGAAACGGTCGATGTAACATCCGGTGAGAATTTCAATGTCACAAAGCCGACATACGCATATTTGGCACCTTCTACAAACATCATTGTTGAACCCGCTTCACGTTCCAACACAACGGACTCAGCTACATTGCCAGAGGCTGCACCAATTAGAGCCACATCTGTTTCTATATACAAGTATTCGCCCTTGTAATGGCCAGCGTGGAGGAAAATTAGTGGTCCTGGATGTTCGGTAGGTATAATATTGTCTTCATAAATGTTGGCTAGTGCATTGACGTTACCACCGCCACTATTATTTGAATTGGAATTACTGGCAGATATATTTGAGTTGGCGGATCCAGCAGCCGCTGCAGCAGCAGCAGCACGCTCTTCTGGATAGTCAAGTGCACCTTGTATCGTATTGAAAAACAAAATACTACGTCCAGAGTATTTTTTCTCCTAGGAAGTTATATATAAAAATTTATTATTTATGCGAGAGAACAAAAACAAAAAAAAATACAATATGCATTTACCTGAAAACCAGCACGAACATGTATACCACGATAGAGTTGTCTGAAACTCTCTTTCCATGGGTTGGTATATTCAGATTCTTCCGGTTTTTCGAATACAAATTTACATAGTTCGGGATTAAAGAGTGGCATATCATATTCAAACACAGACTGATACAATCGCTTCCACAATTCAGTATCATTAGCGATAGTGTTGAAACGTTTACAAACTAGTGCCAGCCGGCACAAGTCCTGCTCTAAAAGATAAGAGAATATGGCAAGGAGTACTTCATCAGGCATTTCGTATTGTAAATATTGCGCTGCGGTTGGACCAGTCGGCGATAAGCTTCCTGTAGAAGCTGTCATGCAAGGCATATCTGCAGTTTGGGCATATAGACGACGTGAGCGTTTACGTGCTGGTAACATGAAATTATTGTCTTCGATGCCACCAATTGGCAAAGCACTGCAATGTTGCTGTGGTATGGAACTGTGAACTGTCGGTGATGGCCCTAATGGTGCACCGGTAGTGGGTGAATTTACAGGAAACGTGGCACTAGTTGATGGCGCGTGAACAATGGCAGATGATGATGAAGAAGACGATGATGGCATTGTAGAGATGGCTGGAATATTGCAACTTCCACCAAGATGCGGTGGTGATCCACAGGAAACAGATTGTGAGCTGCTATTACTTGTGTTGGGCGATCCACCTGGTGTGCTATTATTGGCAAGAGTATTAAAAGCAGACGGTGACGAAAGATTAGATGCAATGCTTGTGTTACTCCATTGCTCATGACCACTAGTGGGCAACTTTCGGCGAAGATCGTAGGGTGATTGATGTGAGCAACTGGCCAGAGATGTAGAAGTGGATGCACTTACATTTGACATATTCGTTGAAGAATTGCACGCCGTTGAACTTGAATAAATGGTATTACCAGCTGCTTTTGGGGAAATTGTGCGTACGTTAAAAATATATATTTTATTTAAAAAAAAAAAAAAAATGTTGCAACTTACGCCCACTATTATTTATACTACCGGAAGCACCTGCATAATTATTGGCTGAACTGCTGGAGGATCCTATAAAAATGTGTTGTAGCAATTGATTTTATAAAGGATTGACAATTTTTTTTTACCTGCACAATTGTTACTAGTTTCTGCATCCATCATATGTGATCCTACAAATCCCCCACCTGTATTAAAAGTTGACGAACCGATTGAGTTACTGGAGCAACTGGCAGCAAGCAATTTTTGTAGTCCGCTGTAGTTACAGGAATTTACAACACCGCTGGACGTTGAGGGTCCAGATAATGTTGATGACTTTGAGCAGGAGGCACCAGAAATATCAACAAACATTTCGGATGAGGCAGCACCTGCAGCTGCTGAAGCTGCCATAGCTTCTGAGGATGTGCTAACAACAATGGCAGCCGATTGCGATGATGTGTCACCTGAGGTACACGATGATGACGGTGACGACTTTAGTAAACTAGATATAAGTGGTGATGCTTTCATTGTTGCAGACGGAACAGTCGAGGATGCAGTATTGCCATTATTAAGTAGCGAAGGTGCTGTAGCGTTGGAGCTGGAACTTCCATTTGAGTTTGAAGAAGCACTTGAACATGGTATATTTTGTATCATTGGATCCATTATGTTACCTATTGAGGAAATTGTTTCTTTTTTTACTTTCTATATAAACATATAATAAGTATGTATTTAGTTGTGACTAACCGGATGGACGATTTGGTAAAGCTATGCGATTGGCACCTTTACGTCGGGAACGGCGCACATACGAGCGCGATGAGGTGAAGGAAGCGCTGGGCATTTTTCTTATATACTGTCAAATATATTGTTGAATTTACTAGTCGTTTAAAAAGTATTTAAGATTTCAACCTAATTTAAATAAAAACTTTGAATTCTCTAAAAATCATTTGATAGCCACATTAATACATACATAAAGAATTTCTCTAGCTTTATATGTATATCCTTTGTTGAAGCTAATATTCTAGTTTTTTGTATTGGCCAACTTTACGTCCATATTAAATTATATACATATACATATAGCACATTTTTTTTCAGGTCTTTACATATTTAATTAATTTTTTCTCACTACCGTTTTCTCTGTTCAGTTAAAGCAGCCAAGCAAAAGGGAAAGGGTTCAGACCAGCCCGAGCAGAACGCCATTTTCGGTAATCGACGTCTCCTTTTTCCTTTTACATTGGAGTTTACACTCGCCGTAGCAGTTGCCGTCAACTCCACTTCTCCTTTTTCTTCTTTATGTTAGCTCTTCCTATTTATTGTGTATTTCTATTACACTGCTTCGTTTCGCTTTTGTTTTCGTTTCAGACGGCATTGAATTTTCCGCTTTTGCTCAGTCAAACACTTGTCAAAGGAGTACAGATCTATTTGACAACTGCAAATGCACCCATTTCTGTCGCACTTGTTCCTCTTGCAGATACCTCGATATATATATATAAATTCCTCGTTGGATTTTTACTTATTTACTTAGGGGGATTGCTATTGGCAGATGAAAGATATGGTTTGTATGCACCGAAAATTTTTTTCATCTAGCTATTCTACACTTCTCTTACGGGTTTTTTATAACAGTTTTCAACAAATGTTAATATATCGTTTGCCTATTCACTTAAATTACAATTTTTTGTAAGAAATTTACCGTATTTTTTATTTATATTGGCACAAAATTAAAGTTTTGCTCAGAACTTCCTCTGCCCGTGCACGAGTAATGGGTCGACGCACTTTTTGTATGGTTGCAATATGTTGTACTAAATCAGGCAACACTTATTTGCTACGAAATTCTCTTGCGAAGGTGTTTTTCAGACATAATCAATATGTACGATTTTCATTTAAAATAATTAAAAATTACAAATTGAGCATGTCTACAAACATAAATGCAATGATAAAAGTAAGGTATCGTTAAAGCCAAAACGAGTTCATATCAGATGGTGTTAAACGTACAAAAAAAAAAAATTCACACTAACAAATCATACGCACAATAACGGTATTATTTACAACAAACACATTATTTTGACATTACGTTCACCACGCGATACCTTGTTTAACATCACTTCATATGAATTCACCTTGGATAACACGAGCACAAGATATTAAAAGTTTTTACATACCAATTTTCAATATAGAATAAGTTTCAATGCGAATTTATATCAGGTGAATTCGAATACACACCAATAAAGTTCACATTTCTTTTTGCTTCTATTGCTTAAATTGTCATGGTTTTGAGTCGCGGTAAAGTACTGGACGATATAGTCCCGGAAACTAACACCATTGTGAATAAATACAAATGAAAAATCCTAGCCCATAGACGTCAAATATCACCACAGCTGAGATCACCTGATGTAGCAATCCACAGCATTCTTGTGCCATTCACTGAGTGAATTTCCATGTTTGACATTAATATTGGCTATTTGGGACATTTAATATCAGCCGCCGTCATCTTTAATTTAGAAGACTTCTCACTTGTATGCATTCACAATAACTAACGCTATATTGAAAGTGTGGTACACGGCGGTACAAAAAATACCGAAATACCGTGCATAATTGTAGCAGGGTTGTAATTTCGATTATATTTTATAAACACAACTATGCAACAAAAAATGTTGGATATTTTAAACATCTGAGCTAAATTATATCGAAATAAACATGAAACATAAATATTGTAAACAATTAAATTAGTAAATGTATAAATTTATTGCTTAGTCCCGAAAACTGAGTCCCAACATTTGAATAGTACTTTTGATTTACTTTGCTTTTTAATTAGTCTGGCAACCTTTGTCAATTATTGGCCGTACTTTTTGCGTTCTCGGGAATTTACCGTTTGTACCCACGATGCAGAGAAAGGCAACGCCGGCAGCGTACACACCACAGATGTTCATACCACAGCAATAGCACACTTTGACTTTTATTTTCGCTGCATCGTGGTGTGTACCTGAGTTTTTGGATTTGTCTTAACTTTTTCAGGTGGAATATAAAACTTCATTATTTTCGTGAATACGTTGTTTTGCTAATAAATTGATAAATACAATAACAACCTTGCAATGTGCGATTGGGAGGAGGAAAATTGGGACGATGGTCCACAAACTGATGTTAAAACCTACCGCGGTAGCCAGAATAACTCATTTTCGCGAGAAAGCGAAAAGGAGCCGAGGCAAAACTATGAACGCAATCGTAGCGATGATCGCCACTCACGTCCCAGCGGAAAACGTGCTAACGATCAAAGAAATAATCACAGTGAATCTATAGATGTCCCATCAGATCGCGTTGGGTTGCTCATCGGGCGAGGTGGCTCGAATATTCAGCGTGTACAAACTGATTATAATGTGCGTGTAGATCTTGATAAAAGAAAGGGGACTGCTACGATCAGTGGAAATAGCGAAGGGGATGTTCAGGATGCCTGTAATTACATAAGAGATCAATTGGAATCTGCCAGACGCGATAGCAATCGCGGTTCTCGTGGTGGTGGACGTGGTGGTGGCGGTGGTGGCAATTATCGTTCTAATGATTCGAACGCTGAGGAAAGGCCAAACCTTCTTTATAATTTTCAACTGAAGGAAGCGAAATCGGGCAACTACAATGACTCCAACGCGGATACTGAAGAAACGCGGCAGGAAACTTTCACTGGAGTTATCGATTGGGACTCCTTGAATAAAAGAGCGGTAATAAACACAGCGTATAAAAAAAAGAAGAAAAATATACACTCTAATCATACATTTTACAGGAAGAAGAACGTGAAAAACGCTGGGCAATGTGTCCGCCATTGACGAAAAATTTCTATCAAGAGGATCCGGACGTAGCAGATCTAATGCCAGAGGAAGTAGCACGCATAAGAGAAGAAAACAACCATATCACAGTATCGCGGGTATTCAAGCAAGATAACGTACCTGAAAATATCCCAAATCCCGTATGGAAATTCGAACAATGCTTTGCTGCTTATCCAGACTTGTTGGAGGAAATTTATAAACAGGAATTTGTTAGACCATCACCAATACAGTCCCAAGCATGGCCAATTCTATTGAAAGGTGAGGACATGATTGGCATCGCACAAACTGGTACTGGCAAAACGTTGGCTTTCTTACTGCCTGCTATGATCCATACTGAGTACCAAAGCATACCGCGTTCACAACGTGAAGGCCCCAATGTATTGGTACTTGCGCCAACAAGAGAGCTAGCTTTACAAATTGAAAAGGAAGTCCATAAGTATTCATTCCGTGGTATGAAGGCGTAAGTGAACATAACCTATAGTTTGAATTAAATTTAGCAATTTAAACAATTTAACAAACATTATTTTAGTGTGTGCGTGTACGGCGGAGGAAATCGTCGTGAACAAATAAGCAACGTTGAAGGCGGTGTTGAAATCATTATTTGTACACCGGGGCGTCTGAATGATCTTATCGAAGCCAATGTTATTAAAGTATCTAGTATAACATATTTGGTTTTGGACGAAGCTGATCGCATGCTGGACATGGGTTTTGAACCACAAATACGTAAAGTTTTGTTAGATATAAGACCCGATAGACAGACTGTGATGACTAGCGCTACGTGGCCGCCTGGAGTTAGGCGTTTAGCACAAAGCTACATGAGTAATCCTATACAAGTATGCGTAGGGTCGCTAGACTTGGCAGCGACACACACGGTCAAACAGATTATCGAAATAATGGATGACGGAGATAAATTTTATGCGGTATGTAAAAAAAAAAATCGTTTGCTTGTAAATTAATATATGTATGTATATTTCAATTACATTTTTGGTATGTACTTGTGTAGGTAAAACAATTTGTAAGAAATATGAAAAGGAATGACAAAGCTATCATATTTTGTGGTAAAAAAACGCGAGTAGATGATTTGTCGAGCGATTTGACGCTGGAAGGTTTTATGTGTACATGCATACATGGCTCTAGGGAACAGGTACAGCTATAACAATCAGTAACAATAAAAGTGTGGTAATTTTCTGAACTTTTACAAATATCTACTGTAGTCCGATCGAGAACAAGCTATTGCCGACATAACTTCTGGAGAAGTAAAATTGCTAATAGCAACGGACGTGGCTTCCAGAGGTCTAGATATTGACGACATTACGTGCGTATGATTGTACATCTTATTGGAAAATTAATTTCACTTGTTTAATTTTTATAGGCATGTAATAAATTTCGACTTTCCACGCAATATTGAGGAATATGTACATCGTGTTGGGCGTACAGGTCGCGCTGGCCGCACTGGAATTTCTATCAGTTATATCACACGCACTGACTGGGGTATTACCAAGGACCTTATAAATATTTTGGAGGAAGCTCATCAGGAAGTACCAAATGAACTGCGTGATATGGCAGAACGCTTCAAATCAATGAAAGATCGACGTGCAAACGAAATGTCAAAGTTTAATAACAATTTTCGTGATCGGAATGATGGCGGTGCACGTGGATTTCGGGGTGGAAATGGCGGCGGTCGCGGCCACCGTGATCGTTATTAAATCATATTAGCCGAATGTAAATACCATACGCAAAATGAATTATTTCGTTATTTATTTGAAATAAAAATACTTGAATGTTTTCTGACATGATGAGTTGAACAAAATGTTAATTTTTTCATACATACGATGTGTATAAATTATTTATCCTGATCAAAGTAATTTACGAATTCATATATGAATATACACCGAATTCAAAAAAAAATCTTAATAAAAACCACAAAAATTTGAGTACATGTTTCAATTGCGAACTTATATATGATTAGAAAATATACGGCGCACTTTGTTATGCCTTAAAAAGTACGACACATTAAATTTGTTGCCTTTTTGTCCTGAATTAATTTGTTTAAAAAAAATTGGGTTCAACTTAAAAAAAATATATGTATATACAGTGAGTGGCTCATAGCTTAAAACATCTGGTGTTATTTCTTACAATATTTACGACATTTTTCGTGCTAAAAAATTTTCGTCAATTGTTTATGGAAATATATTTGATTCCAATATCATAACACAAGAATTTTTAGAAAATTGTCGAGTATGCAGCTTTGTATCCCATTCAGTTTTAGTATAATTAAATGCGAGTTTCGAGTACTTAATAAGTTCCATTAATTTTTTTTATAGTTTTTCTTGCAGACGGTGTTACACATTGCAAAAAAGGATATTTTAAATTGAAGAAAGTGCGAATTTTCTATAAATGAAAAGAAAAAAAAAATTAAATATTTTTTCCAGAACTTTTAAGCTATTATAATATCATAAAAAAAGTAACCCTAAACATGGAGGTAATTTCAAATAGCGTTTTTGCGAAATTTTTTATTGATGCCCTAAATAAAATGAATTTTATAATTCCGGTTGAAACCAGTGCCGATTTTTGATGCACCCTAATGTCTACACATTTATATTTAGAAAAAAAACTAAGTAAGTCACATGTATTCTGAGTTACGAGTGGAACAAAAAATTTTACTTACATTTTTGGGAAATTATGTACTTATATTGGCATGAATTCTAACGGTTCTCGGCCAACAAATTTGCAACTATGATCGGAGCGTAGAATACATATGTAATTTTGTAAATTTCTAAGATTGACAAACAAAGGAGAAAAACTAGCGGGAGGACCGGGTCGGATCAAAGGGAAAATGGTATTAGATGAGTCGTTATGCGGCAATCTGTTCTACGTACCGCCATGGCCCCAGTTCTTCCCCGCCAAGGGCTGTTGTTTCGGCGATCTAACCCTTTTTAGATCGACCCACACCACAAGTCGTTATACACCCTATTTTGCCTTGTTTCTTGGGCGTTATTTTCAATCGGCAATGATTTGGGGAATACTGAGCTAAAAATATGATTTGGTATCTGTACATGCTATTGTCGTGTACCAATCTCGACCAAAATCACTATATTTCAAGCGTGCCGATTGTTTGATAATCCGAAGGAAAATTAATTAATTAACGTTATTATTGATAACCAAGAAAATCAGTGAAAATAATTCATTGATTTAAAATAAAAAAGTATAAGGCAAGTGAAGAGAACGGGAGTAATCTCTTTCCTCATTCTCACATTTTGGCTACGGTGGAATGCAGCTGTAAAGCAGTACTGCCGTACGCTGCTGCCTAATTTCATTTGAAGATTGCAGCTTATTTCACGCGGTCTTATTTTCATCCTCCACGCGGCTACGCTATCCACAGTAGGTATATTTGCATAGAACTCCTTTCTTTGTATGTGGATTTTGGTCCACTTCAAAAAATAACCCTGGTCGGTTCAACGCCGGCTACGTCATACAAGTATTTTTGCACATTTTTTTGGTTGCCAATCAAATTTATTTTCAAAAATGAATCTTGAGCGCATTTATTTAATTTTATTTTTTTTTATCGCGATCGTAATTATTTAAAAAAGTTAATTATTTCGTTTTTTGATTGCGTCCTTATTTCCACTGCTCATTAGACTTAATGAGTTCAAATAAAACTGACACCTATCAAAATTGTAGTTTCAGTATTTATTGTAAATTGAGTGGTTTCACGCAACTTTCTGATTCAAAAAATTCAAATCGCATATTGATTCAACCTGAACCTGTACTACACCGAAACAAAAAAATAAAATACAGTAAAATAATAGACAAAATTTATTTTTTCAATTCGTGCGATGCGTACCAGCTTTATTGAGTATCTTTATCAAACCTTAACTCCGTTTTCTTTCACCTATTTATCTGCTAACACTCAATAGCCGTGAGATCAAGATCTTCATCCCATGCGCTCTTTTCGGCCTGCTGGCTATTATAAGTAGTCTCTTGCGTTTCGGCAATGTTCCACAGCTCGTCATCTTCATCGGCGTTCATTACCTGTGTGGTATCGTTGGCACCGCGCTTCATGGGGTTACGTTGCGCTGAACTGGCTGCTTTCTTTACTGTACGATTTCCCATTAGATTTTGACTTTCTTCAAAATATTGATTAGGATGGTTTATGGCCACCTCTAAAGCTGATTCGTGCATTATTTGGAAATACTTGCCACACGCTAGCTGATAGTGACCTTTTGAGGCGTAGGTCACAACTTCTTGAACATGTGCCGCAGATAATCCACACGAAGCGAGTTTGACTTTTAATATACTTGGATCACAAGTTTTATAAGGACAACCACGACAATCATCTTGTACTGGATTCTCTTGGATTATTTTAAGACAGGAATATGGCGTATAGCTGACCATTGAACCTTTTTTGCCATAATTATGATAAATGTTATATTCATAACGTTTTGCGAATTGGTCAGCATCGATCTTCTTGGTGAATTCCTCGCGAAAGAAACGCAGGCTATCCTCTAATGTTACACCAATACCTTTGAGAAAAAGTCCATACTGCTTTCGACCGCCATGTTTGAGATGGTGGTTGGTGCGCAAGTGTTCGTGGCAAGTACGCATGCAGATCGGGAATGATTTTTTGGAAAGCTGATCTAGTGATTCGGGTGGCACACTGCCTTCCTTGCTAAGCGCATAATCCTTCCCAGTGTACGAAGTGTGTAGCGATTTGAGCAAATGAAAGATGCGCTCGTCTGTCTCTACTTCGCGGATAAGTTTGTATGCTGATTGTAATCCATGTTCGATTTCGTTAAGCTGCAGTACGGCGATAATTGAAACAAAATCCAGGGTGTTTACATACGCAAAACCATCCTTTAGATAGCAACGTCGTGCGCGCACCAAATCCAAAACTTGCGTGAAAGGTACTTTGTAGAAGTCCAGTAATTCAATCTTCGACACACTCTGACCAACAGTACTCTCATATAGGCCATCTTTCACTGCGTCTTTCTGTGCCTCTGTCAAAGGACTGTACTCCAGTTTATTCAGCTCGAGAAAATGTTTTATATCAGCGCTAGTCATGGAGGAAAATTTGTACTTGAAAAGTTCCATTTCTCGCGTTAGGAACCAACTGCAATAACTAGGAAATATAATATCTAATTGAAAAAAGAAAAACTGTTCTGCACTCACCGCTTCAATTCCTCAGTGCGACAGTACGCCAAACGAAGTATAAAATGTGAAATGTAATCACGTCGCCTTGCCTGCAATTCCAGCTCATATTTGTTGCTATTCGCTGTTGTATTAGCAATACTGTTCGTACATAGACGCAAATACCCTTTCAGCCCTTCGCGTTTAAGCTCGGCTTTCACCGATTCTTTCCATTCATCTGAAGAAACTCGTAGATTTTTAGAAGTTGCCTGCTCCAGAATGCGTAGTACTTTGAGGCGTTCCAGCGCCAGGTCCTCGAATTCATGTATTTTGATGTCCTCCGTTGGTGGTAATCGGTAGAGTGCAACGTTGTTGGGATATTGTAATTCGAGATTCTCGAACTGTGGCTTACGTTCCAATCGTGGGCGGGTCTTTCGGCGGAAATCCATTACGAGCAATTGCTTAAAATTAAAATTAGAATAATGATAATTTAGTAAGACTATGCGTTAAAAAATTGGCGGGCAAATCTGCTTAAAGAACGTAAATGGGTATTTATTTACGTTCTCCACACTTTACGATTAGCTAATGTTGCCAGACTGTTTTCTTTCATAAAAAAACAAAGAGCTGTGCTCCTGTAAGATAATCGATCATATTTTAATGTTAAACGAAATATTTCAAGGCTATTTTCTCGATTGGCTTCCTAAACGAATCTCCTGTCTAAAAGCATTTTCGTATTCTGAAGTGCCTGTTATGTTTATCCCGCCGAAAAATTGAATGGCACTCAATTCACTGGTTAACATTTGTCACTTCGATAATTGCACGTGTTTTGTTCGCAAACATAAAACAGCTGATTGACATTTAGTGGTTCGAAGTACTTGTTTATAATGCCCCATTCGGAAGTAAAGTTTTTGTGTATTTTTTGTTTTCTTATGCACATCCATATTTTTATTTGAAAATATGTATATGCAACACACGAAATCTTTATACATATGTGCATTTTTAAACAGCTGAAATTGACATTTTTTTGGTTATCTGTTATTGTTTTTGGAACAGCCCAAGATATTCCACATAACATTTTTGGGAATGATACTGTAGTGGCAGTCCTGGGCCGGATATAAATCCAGGTGGTTCCGGTATCGTAGAACCGATTGTCGAGGTAACATTCTATTACCCCCTTCTGCGGCGCTGTCAACTATCCGCTAGAGTTAAATATATATTAAACAGGATATTGAGAAAATTAAATCGAATTTATTACTTCCATAAATTTATCTGAAGGTTACGAAATGCTTACATTTACAGGCAATTGAGAAAACGGCCCTTTTTGCAGATTTAGCAACAGAACGCCTTGTTAAGGGAGCCGATTTTGCCAAGAGAATCAAAAATTATAACAGGAAAACCGCTTAAAAAAGTAATTGGGAGAAGTATAAAAAAACCGCGTAGAAAAAATAAACAGCATAAAAAGAGGATCTTATAAAATACGTTATTTAACTGATAGTTTTTAATTCAACCGGGTATATGGTACCGATTAGGTATTACTTGTTCAGTTTTTTGAACAATTTTTACATTTCGCTTTCACTACTGAACTAAAAACTGTATATATGTACATATGTATGTATATATTAGGGTGAAATTTGTTTTTATTTGTTACTCAATTTTTTTCTCTTTTGCTCCGCGACGGAACGACGAAATATAAACTTTTTGGTTGCCTTGTGATCCTTCTTGCCTAGCCGCTCGGAAAAGTTAAAAGGCTCCATTCGGACTGATGACGTACATTTCTCCGTTTACCGAAATATGTTACCTCTTCTTAAACTATGTGAGTCGCAAAAGCGATTCCCTTATATCTATCTATCGAAGAATCTTGGTATCCAGAATAATGTGTAGATACTCACTACACTGGTAATTTCGACATCTAGAGCTACAGGTATCATACCTGGTAGAATTCTCCTTTTAGCGAGAGGAATATTTCCACACCTACGCAGTACAAGATAGATATACATATGTATGTAGATAAATACCTTCTTTTTTAACTAAATGCTACAGAATGAGCTCCACGCCGTGATATGGGAAAATCAGATAGACGCCGTTCACCAACGCGCCTTGGGTAAATATTCTTCTGGTCAACATTCTGTTCAGTGTATGTATACATACTTTTGGTTGGTACCGGTTCCCATGCAAATGCATCTACAAAGTGCATAGAAAGAACTGGGGCTGCGGTAGGAAAGGATGAAGAGGCTTTGTAAAGTTCTTTCTCTCTGGCCCGTAACGATCAGATAGGGCATTGATTACATGCAACCAAAAATAGATTTCGATAGGATCTGCGGGGTTCTAGTCCCGTAAAGATCTGAATGGGATGAAGGATTTGATATGTTCGCCTGGAATCATCACATATACGCCGAAGATTCCAAGATGAAACTAGGAGTGGAGGCAGGAGTATTTTTAGACTTCTTCGGAGAGGGGAAAAATAATAAACGTTGCGAGTCGCGGGGCAGTTCTTACTAGACACTGAGCGATTTGAACCCACGACAGAAGACGTGGTATTGTCATTCCCACTACAGTTGGTTCTACGTACCGGAATGACCCGGGGCAAGGACTGTTGTTTCGGCGATCTAACTCTGTTTAGATGAAATGAAATGAAGTTGAACACTAACGAGAAAATGTAAGGCCACTCTGTGGGCGTTTGAATACGATTTTTTGCAGGATTTGTGCAAGCATAGCTTCGACAACATTTTAAAATGTATCAACTGCGCTAGATGGTTTTAATGCAATAATCCGACATTTTGTGGTAACAAGACGGCCTTCAGTTGTGAATTGGAAGTTGAATTTTTGTTCTAAGTTACAATTTTTTAAACACATACATTAATATTTATATAATTTTTATGCTTCCATTGCACATTCAACTAACTGTGGTTTTGCAGCTTGGCAAATGTGCCAAAACAAGATAATTAATTTCCTTTAATGTTAAATTATTGTATGTATTTTTTATGAACGTATGTATGTGGGCTTGTGTTGGGTGTTCCTTTTTGCAAGGGCTTTAATCCCTGACTTTGCTTTTAACTCTAGCAGATATGATGGAAAAATAAAGATTAGTTTTTCAAGTTTTTTTTCTCTTTGTTTTAATATGCTCATATAAGGTGTATAAATAATTTATATACATAGGTAAGTATGTAGGTATATACATTTAGGCTTGCACTCAAATTATTATTAACTTATTATATATGTATGTATATATTTAGATGTACTATATAAGTATGTGCTTAATTAGCTTATTAAATTAATTTAAATTGTAATAGTGACGAGAAGTAAAAATAAAATATGTTTTCTGTTTAAGTTTAATTTTCTTTGATTTTATTTATTTTCAAAATACAATTTTATGTTTATGTATAGATCTATGTGTTTATGATAAAGCAAATATGCTGTGATGTTTGGTTAACTCCTTTGTCGGTTGATTTAGGTTAACACTTTGAAATTTTTACAGTTATTGTGGATGTGTGGAACAAAAACTTAAAACAGTTTTATAGGTAGAGTTTGGCATTAAAATAAATACTCGTTTGCTAAATATATTTCAATTTATTATGATATATGTATGTATATGTATGTGTAGTTTGCTTCTTGTAAATGGTTTTTTTTCTAAAACAATTTTGGTTTTGTTTTTTACAAATTATCTTAAGTAAAGTATGTCGGACCTTTCTGTTTTGGGACAGGAGAGGACATCACTTCTTAACTTAATTTATGTTTGTATTTGTGTTTAAATTACACTAAAATTTAATTTATTCAACTTAACAATAGAAATGTATGCTATTCATTTTGTATTCCACTCTATTGTAGCATTAAGGAGTGGTGGTGGTGGTGGTGGTGGTTAAGTATGTAAACCCAGTGACTTAGAAATGTAAAATTAAATAAAAAAACAACTCAAATATTGTATATAATTTCGCAACAAAAAATGGCATAAGCACCACTTAATGGTTTATGTTCGATTTTCGATTTCAAGATATTTATTTAATTTCAGAAAAAAAAACTTTCCTCGAAAATATCATATATATTTTGCATACAAAAAATAACAATCTCATAAATTGTGGGCAAAATAAAAAATATATAAATCCCAAAACTTCTGCAAACATTTTGCTTACAATTTTGTTTTACTAATCCTGAATAATTTTGCTGAAATTTTGCATAAAAATTACCAAAAATACTTTAAATTTTATTGAAGAAATCTGGCATAAAACGAAATTCACATACGGTGACTCGAACAACTGACCACAACGTAATTTTTGTTTTCACAATATTTAAAATGTGTCTCTCTTGCCAAATATTTTTTTGTTATTTTTTTGTAAAACTTTAGTTCGCTCTAAAACGCATAAAAATTATAACTTCAAACTATGCACAAATTTTTATAAAGATTGGCGTTTTCAAAATCAAAATTCGAAAAAATTTTCAAAAATTTAACCTGCATATTTAGCTAGTTGAAACCGACATATTCTTATACTAAAATTAAATAGCTGCAAAACTGCATACTCAAAAGTTTCATCAAAATTCTGATAATTTTTTGGATGAAATTTTTTTAAATTTTGTTTTACATACTTTTTTTTTGTCGAACTGTTTAAGTAAGTAACTGTATGTACGTACATAATTTGTTTCTTATAAATTTCTTCTTAATCTATACTGTTAAATATTTTCCGAAACGAATTTTTATTTTCAGTTGAATTTTTTTTTTTAAACTGAATTTGAAATGAGTATAAAAAGCTTCTTGATAATATCTACAAGTAAGCGTTCAATGCATTTTTGTAATTTGAAAATAAATAAAAAAATGTTTAAGCTTTTCGAAATATGTACGCTTTTTCTTTTACATAAATATTAATTAGCCTTAATTTTAGGCAAATGCAGAGTTGTAATTTTTCACAAACGCGCTTTATATGCGTCCATTTACCACTGTCGCTCAATAGGTAAAAAGGTACAATATTTTTTTTTAAATATTTTTTTTCCTGACAAATCGTAATTGTTCTTTTAAGTTTCAATATGCATCGTCTATATGTATGTATATATGTATGTATATACGTATTTGGTTAGGCATTTTCTACAAAACGGTTCTAAAAGCGTGAGTTTTATTTACCCACATATATTTTATTGAAAATATGTCGATTCTTATATAAGAATTTTCGATTGATATACCCATGAGGGAATTTTCAGTTTTTTCTTGTTTTTTTTTTGGTACTCAAAAATTTGTCTATGTACTCGCAGTTTTTATGTACGTAATAGTGATAGTAGGCGTGGTCTCATTTCGATCATTTATACGCTTGATCAGTTTGCTAAAATACATACATACATAAGTATGTACGTAGGTACGCTCGCAAAAATTGTACAATTAAAAATTATTCACAGCTTTTTTGAAAGTGCTTGCGTTGTTGTTCTTGTTATTACTACAAAATTGTTTATTTAACTTAATTTAATTATTTTCATTTACTTGTTACTCTACTACTAGTGAATCTTTATTGTTCTTATTAACAGGATTAGCGCTCTCAATCGTTGGTCGACATTGCAATTACCACATTATTCTCCTGATCCATCGCCACTGGCACGGACATGTTGTTGTTGCTGCTGGTCATCATAGCTCCCGCCGCCGATGTGCCAGCTATCGCCAACGCTGTGTCGTATGACTCCCTTCCGCTTGTTGTTGTGCTTGTGGTTGCGGTCTCGTCGGCTACTTCGCGTATTGACATGCACGACTGTGACTGTCGTATCGGTGCAAAGGTGGAGCGCAGATTGAGTCGCAATTTGGCGGGCGAATGACGTCTCGGCATGATGTTAGGTGGACAGCAGAGGAAGGGCGATTGTGCGGCAGATAGCGCAGTGGATGGTGAGGTCGGCGTTGAGGCTGAAGATGAAGTGCATGAGGAGGCGGACAGCGATGAGGATGAGCAGGACGCCTCCGTCGAGGTGCAGGGCGATAACAACGCAACGGTGGGCGGTGGCCATGTTAGTCGCAATCCTTGACTATTACTTCGGCCACAACTGCTACTACTGCTGTGGCTGCTTATTGTGCTGCGCGCATCCTCAAACACATCATCGTTGGTATCATCGATGCTATCGGCGCAGAATTTGCGTTTGGCATCACCTGGACGCTTGCGTAGTAGCGCAGCATCGGTTTCATCTTCATCTTCGGCTACTGTGGTTGACGACGGCACTAAGTTACTTGTAAATTCGACTTGACTAGATGTTGTTGGAGTGGTGGGTGCGGTTGAGGCTGGTGAGAGGGGCTTTAGAACGCCACTCATACGTAAGCTCTGCTCCAGCTCGAGTAGCTGGCCCATGAAGTTTAGATTTGGTGAAATGATTGGTCGCGCCACTTTGACCAACTTGTATGCCTCGAACAGCGACAGCGATTTGTAGCGCATGACATAGGCGATGGCGATCGTGGCGCTGCGTGAAATGCCCGCGTGACAGTGCAACAGTACACGGGAGCCCGTTTTGCGTGCTTCCTCTATAAAATAGAAGAACAAGAAGAGACAGTGAAAGTTAGTATCATGTATGTAGTTTTCTTTGGTTTTAGATTGAGAATACAAATAGACTGTGTTTTTGGTTCCATGGTTGAAGTCACGCATGTATTGAGAATGCAAAGTTTGTGCTCGAAATTTCTAATCGAAATCGTTAAACATACTATCTGATCTAAGTATTCATCCCTGGCGTACGAGTATCACCGACATTTCATCGATATTGAGCGAGGCAGAGCATTCAAGTTCTATCAAGTATTAACAACGCATGTACAGTGCCGGCAAAAAGTATTGGTACAGTAATTTTTTTTTATATTGTAGAATATTCACAAAGTTTTTTAAGCTAAAACTTGTTTGTTAATTTATTTACTAAAATAAAGCACATTCTATAACAAAAGCAATGTAAATACAAATTTCAAATATACACAAATTTAGCAAATTTAAAAAATGTTCATCGAAATTTTAAACTTTTTAATTAGAATTTTTCGAAAAAATTCGGGTACGCAGTTTTGTAGAAAGTTCACTTTCAGTACAATATAGTGAAAGTTGTCGATTTTTGACCAATTTGTTTCTAACGATGTTGCGCATTTTTTTCCCGCATAACATAAATGAACAAAACTTAGTTTTTTATGTAAGAAAATGGATTGCACATTTTTTTCCGCATAACATAAATGAACAAAACTTATTTTTTTATATAAGAAAATGGATTACACAATCAGTGAAAGGAATTATCAAAATTTTAGCCACTTAAAACTTGCACCTTATTCTACTACAATTAAATGGTCTACAAGGCTGCGCACTAGAAAGTTTTGTAAAATTTTATTTTTTAAAAGTTTGAAATTTTGGTGACAAGTTTTTTTTTTTAATTTGCCGAATCAAAGTTTGAAATTTGTTCTTATATGGTTTTTTGTTATAAAATGAGCGATATTTTGATAAAAATTTAGCGAAAAACTTTTAGCATGAAAAACATTATAAATTATATGAGAAAAAATTACTGTGCCAATACTTTTTCCGGCACTGTATGCATACATAAAATTTTTGGTTGTATTATATTCATTGATACATAGCATATTAAATTGTTTACAAAAATATTTCATAACCCAACACATAGAAACATTCTAACACATTTAACGACTCATAACCGCAGTAATACTCATATTTACGAATATTTTATTGATTAGATTAGTTTTATGAATATAATATGTTGAAATGTTGCTGATTGTTATTGTTCTTTTCTAATTTAAGTCATTGTTATCAGCAAATTGGTGTAGTATTTTTTTATGTTGAGCGTAAAATCGCAAGTCATTCATTGGTATATAAATTATGGCGCCTCTAATGGTAATAATTTGAGTTGTTAGATGTTTTGGTTATAAAAAAAAAGGGGAAAAATATTTCGCTCATCTGGTATAAAATTACCATTTAGATATTTGAGAAAATATTGCCGACTATGCAAATCCAAACTTTGGGCCTATTAAAAAAGCAAACTAAATTAATTTTTGGCGTAAGCAATTAAATTAGTGACGAAAACGCGGCTAAAAGTAGATCGCAAATAGAGTAATCATTTTTATATTAAACATTATTACACATCTACACATGTAGATAGATATTTATAAAATGTGTGAGGCGGGTCGGCGGAGGTGTACTGCAGTACAATACAGTCGACTTAGCAAAGGATTTACACAAATGTATTTATACATATAAAAAAAAATTATGTTTATACCTATATCGATAAAACAAAAAGATAACGATAAAGATAATTTTGAGGATATAGATAACGAGATATTTGATACACATAAGAATAACAAATATGATAACAAGAAATATTGGATACAAACATGTCGATACTGCCGATATTGAACTCAAATAAATGTACTCACATTAATCATTATCGAAATCCAAGGATACATATCACTATTTACTCTCAACTCTATACTAAATATATCGATATTTGGCATTTCGATATTCTAAGCGATCGATATTCTAATAAACGAACCAATATATATCGTTATCGATATACTAACAAATGTATAATTATGTATTTATTGTCAGCAGTAACTTAATAAATATATTCAAGTCTTAGCCATTATCGATATCCGAATAAATTAAGCGATAACCAACATACGCCGATAACTTCATTTATCAACATTCGCTAACGTAATCGATATCGATTGTTCCATGCCTATAGATATGTATACTCCATACTGAGATTATCGTACTATTGTTACCATCTTGATAATTTCTTCGTAGTAGTATATGTAGCCTAATTTGCTTACCAATTCCTAAACTCACATTATGTACACGGGAATATATTATCTATATGCTTGCTTCTCCAACCTGCTTCGACACGCCACCCACAAAGGCGCCTTTATTTCAACAACATGAAATCATACCAAGTCTTCGTTAACCAAATTAAGGGGAGTAGTCCGCCAGTAGCTACGAAGAGTTTAATATAAAGAGGCTAAGTGGCAACAGTGTACATTTGTGAGTCATCAAAAAAGCAACAACAAAAATGTTATCAATACCAATAGCGATATTGAAGTGCGATATTATTGTTCATAGCTGCTCGACGATTGGCGTCGTTGTTTTCACAATCGTTCGTCACACGAACAAACGTAAGTAAAACAAAAACATAAACAAAAGCAACAAACAAAACTGTTTGTTGTTATTTGCACCTCCGTCATTGCAAGAAGCATTTCATTTGCTTAGGAGTTTAATGCGACTTACAGCCTGTAATCATCTATGTAATAAATAATAGCGGAACGAAAAAAAAATTTTCCATTGACATCATTTTCGTAAGCCAAACTATTTACAAAAATTCTATTGCTTATCACCTAAGTCATTGAAAAGGAACAATAGTTTGCTTTTGTTATTAGTGACTCAACTAACACCTAATCACAAAACACTATGTATGTATGTATTCATATATGTATGTACATATGTATGTATTTCAGTCCTTGAATTAAACAATTAAACAATTCAGTGCAATGTACTTTATAATGTACTTTATTCACTTAGGAAGTGGATTTTGATAAAACTAAATGAAGGCAATAAATCTGATGTATGTACCTATTGTTAAAACTTAGCTGGCTTTGAACTGCTCAATTAGTTGAACATCGAATAAACAAGTAAGTTTTTTGTTATCGGGATATAAACATTTTTCTAGACATGAAAAAAATGTATAATAGTAAAATTTCCACTCGTGCATAGCATTTATAAATCTTTCGCAAACATAATGAGACTCTGGAATGAGATGTGAGTGAAAATCGGCATGTGAATAAACGGTTTTAATAAAACAATTTCGGCTGGAACCCAACTAAATTTTTAATCAAAGTGCGCCTTTTTTTAACTTAGTTGATCAGAAAAGCACTATTAAGTTTATAATGCAAATTTATCACTAATTTTTAAATAAAGAACTTTGCAATACAGAACTTTTTGCTTTCTAAACATTGAAGACAAGTTTAACGCAATCATTTGTAAACGCTGCTGCGTATACGTTACCAAATTTGTTGTGTTTTTTAAGTGAACAAATTGCGCTATTGTAAATAAGCCCAAGAAAATACGTGGCGAATTTCAGTTTAATATTTAATCCGTTTTTTTGCATAGTATTTTTAAATATATAACCACTTCAATCAAACATTTTCCGATATAACTGTTTTACATTCCTAAATAGCTAAATAAATGAAAATTTATACGAGTTGTAGCTTTCCTTTGCAACAGGCCTAATATGTAGGTAATAAATTCAGTGGGCTATAAAACTGCTTACCCAATCATTTTATAGAAATTCTGATTAAAAAGTTTTAAATTTTCGGAGAAAAAATTAAAAAATTCAATGCAAAATTATGCTTAGATTTATTTTTTTCTTTATTGTAGAATGAAATATAATTTTTATTAAAAATTAATAAGAAAAATTATCGAAATTTGCCAATACGTTTTTGTCATGTAAGTCAATGCAAATACGCGATTATTCAATATAAGTTTATTTATTGTACTATCTGCAACAAATTTGTAGATATTATATGGCAATACCACGAAGCATAAATATATCACACTTTTCACGTGACATTAGTCATTGAATACTTTAATTGAGGTACATACATATGAGATAATTGTGAAATTCCCTAGACCTATTATCGACGAGTTGGTTAAATGTAAAAATAAATACAAACACACACACCCATACATACATGTAGATTTTTATCTTACGTATTACATTAATTGATTGCTAATAATTTTATATTATTTCTAAAATCTATCGACACGTGTTGCGTAAGAATAGTAATATGTAAAAAAAAAAATAATTTTATATATTGATATCTATAAAAATATTAATAAAATTACAAAAAGTCAATATTATACTACTGTAAAAATTTGTTGTTTATGAACAGCATTTAATAAATAAAAAAATAGAATAAAAATAAATATATGTACATAAACAATTTTTTGATTCAAAATCGTTCCGAAAACGAACATGTTTCGACATTAAATTTATTTTCGATTAATATTTTGTAAATTAAACAATTAAACCCGTATAAATAAACGCTATAACACTTTATTAAAATTAAAAAAAAAAAAATTTCCTAAAAATTGCAAATTTTTTAATTTTAATAAAGTGCAAGTTTGAAGATGCCCAACAATCGGGTATTTTTTTTGTGGAAGTAAATGACCAATACCGTTAATAAAAAAAAAAATTATCAAAAATCAATGAAATCCATCAAATCAATTGACTAAAACTGCTCACCCAATTTTTTCTTATTCTGATTGATTGAGTTATTCTAGATTAAACTATATTTTCGTAAAAAAAATTATAAAAAATTAGTAAGTAAAATTAGTAGTAGTAACTTGTCGAAATGTCCCAGTCGCATAGTCGTGATAAGAACTATAGCATTGAAATTTCTCAAACGTTTATTGGGATTACATATAGCTCGCAAAAGATTTGCAAAAATACTTTAGGCGCCAAGGAGACGATCGAAAAGTCTGCTCAAGAATTGCGTATGTGTTCAAATAAATACGCCAACCACTACTTTAAATTTTGAGCTAGTAGCGGTCGGTCATCCTGTTCATCGTCGGATAATGTTTTAATTTTATAAGCTTAAACTTCGATTTTGTTAAAAGAAAAATGGAAACAGTAATAAAATAAATGTCTATCAAAATCTCATATTATTGTTTCCTTCACAATTATATTAAATAACGCTAATAAGCATTGATACTTTGCTATAATATGCAATATGAATTTATTTTCCTCAGATAACCATCGTTCACAAGCTTTTACTTCACAATTTTCCGAGCTAAATTGAGGTTTCAACGCGTCAAACATAAATGGAGATGATCAAATAATCACTCATTAAATTCTAAAATTAAAATTTTTTGATTTTCATCAAGCATAGCCAACAACGGGTCGATGTCGACCACAATCATAATCTTAAAGAGTTGATTAAGTTATTTCCTGGCGCTTTAAGATAAATTTCAAAATATCGCTCTTTTAAATTTTTATATTATATCCATACAGCAATGAAAACAAGTTGTTTTCAGAAGATGTTTTTAATATTAAACATAACTGTCCAGACGACATTCCTTTTTTACGAACTGGTTTCTGATGACATTTCTTTATTTTTTTTTTACTCTAAGGAGATCCTGTAAGCACCCACCCCACCCTCGAGAGGTTCAAATAAAATCTTCTGTCTGTGTACACCAAGCAGTGTCCTTTTAATAAATATTTCAGCTTTTCTCCAACACGATTTTTTCTTATTATTGTTCTAATTCCTTTTTCTAAACTAGTGATGGCGAAACATCGATTTTTTTTTTTGGCGAAAAGTTATCGAACACAGAGTTGCTTATGAAAACACACAATTAGAGAGTTTTTTCAGGGCGAAAACATTTACTTTCAACCTGTTTTGACAGTATATCACGAATGAGTCATATATGAGTGGTTTCGCTTTCTTTGAAAACTTTTTGCGCAGTATTTTAACAAGCTGAAGTCGTTAGTTAGATGAAAAAAGGGCCCACTTTGCATGGGGTCTAGTACCACCAGATTTTAGAATTTTCCTTGTTGACATTAAAACAAAAAACGGCTTCAGTATTAAATATATTCGTATGAATAAGTATAAAAAATACTTACATACTTACTTATATAAGTACACACATATTTGTGTACTCAAGTGTTTTTTTAATGCGTTTATGGTAATATTTTGTAAAAATGTATTGCACTTATACATACATACATACATACATACATACATACATATATTGGGATCTAAGTATGTACATAAATGAATATAAATATAACTAGAGTTGACACAGGTGCTAACAGCCATGGTGTCAACTACTTTTAATCACATTTAGGGAGTTCACAAGCCGTGTTATATGTCGTATATATTTAGTCCGTTATTGAAATAACAGTGGAACGTGTGAACGCACTGTGCTATTTCGTTAACTATTGTTTGTCGTATTCAACCAATTAATCAGCTGAGTAGAAGAAGAGAAAACAAAACGAAATAAAAGTATAAACATTAAAATGCCTAATGTGTTTGTTTTTTATTCAAAATCACTTACTTCGTCATTTAGATGTATTTCCATTCTTTTTTTTTAATATATCTCCTTCAATTGTTTCACTGGCCGCTTTTGCAAAAATAATAAAAAAAAAGTGGCGATAAACAGAAACAGCTGATCGAATAACACACACAAATAAAACACTAAACATACCTTTCAGAGTTGTATTGAAATAAGACAATTTTATATGTGAAACAAAAACAACAAGTTTACAACTGTTGTATTGCAATAACACGATTAAAGAAATACGACAAATAACACGGCTTGTGAACTCCCTAATTAATTTAGTATGCACACATCTACCTACATACTATATAATATTTCTATAGAAATTTAGTTCACAATACTTTTTTGAACAACGGAAAACAACAAAAAAACAGGCGACATTTTATTTGTAAGTGGAACAAAGCCCTTCCACGATTCCATTTTTTGTTTGTTTGCTTGTGCTGTACACTCACAAAAAATTGATTATAACCCTCTGCCTAAATATCTCAGAAAATGCTGTGATTAAACAAAAAAAGTAAAGCAAAAAAAAAATCAAAAACAGCTGCTGATAGGAAATGCTTAGCGAATTGTAAGAAATTATTATTATATTTAAATAGTTTAGTAGGAAATAATTATATAGAGTCACTAGTTACATGAGCCAAAGTCATACGAGTAGCAATGCCAATGGGGTCGTTGTGATTAAAATGCGGCGGCGCCTAAATTAATATTCGAATACGAATGATGTATGTATGTATGTATGCATGTATGTAAAGTGCTGTTGAAATAACGCGATTAATTAATATTGTATGCAATAGTTGTGTGTGTAGTTTAAAAAACGGCTTCTGAGAAATTTTTTGTTTTGATTAATTTTGTACTATTCATACAGATGTTACTGACTGATATATTTTTCGTAAAAAGTTGGGAGATAAGCTTTACAAAAAAAGAAAAAACACACAAGACAATAGACGCAATGAATGATTAGAAATTTCATTGGGGGGTAGAAAATTTTAGGATTTTCCAAGTGTTTGTAACACAGTGATTTTTGTTAAAAACTTGTACATTTACGGCACCCTAGCCATGTTAGTTTACATACATATCTTAAGTTCTAAGGAATACATTATATTTTGCGGAAATCTGTAATGCTCAGTGCGCTAGTTTTTTTTTCATTCTGATCTTAGCTCTCAAAATGTGTGCGTTTTAAATTCCATGTATTCTAACGCCTATCTACATATGAAGAATACTTGACAGCAAAACATGCGAATGAAGTGTTTATTTGATAGTTTTCAGAAGCTTCGAAGGTCTAATTGTTGGAGAGCTCTTGGCTACTTTTAGTAGGTGGAAAGATTTCCAAACCTGATTAAAATATGTGAGACAAAAAATAAAATAAGATAAAAAAATTACCTATTAATCGAGTGCTCAGCAAGACTTTGGAACGTTTCACAATGCGTAAAAAAAGTATTATTTCTTTAAGGGCATTTGACAAGCGTTGTCCGAAGTTTAGAACGAATTAATTTTAAATGATTTTTGCTTGTTGTATCAAATTTTTAAACCACATCATAACAAGAATATCTAAATGAACAAGAGCAAAACGACACAGCATTTGAAATTATTTAAAATTTATGTTAATCATTCTCTTAGAATTTCGGATTAACCAAAAATTAAATAAATGAAATCATATAAATATAATTTTAAAAACGAAATTAAGTACTCGAATAATTGTATTTTTCAGTAATCGGAAACGTAAATAAATTGTGTAATAAGAATAGCCATAATTATTTGAGAATTTCGTTATAATAAATAGTATAAGACTTTAAAAAGACATTATTAAATTTGTATTGGACAAACTTTATTCGCGAACAAATTTAAGTAATTCGGAAATGTTTGTTTTTGATCTTTTGTTTTTTCGACAGGAAAAATCGCCGAAACAGGTTTGTCTCCAAACCAAACTTAACAAGGGATAACCGAAAATCGTTTCAATACACATTAATTTGGAAATATTCATATCATTAAAGTTTGAAAAAGTAGTTATCGCCAACAATAATGCCAGCTTCGAAATCCAACTGATTATATCAATTTATTTATTTTTCACATTAGCTTAGAAAGAGACGCTGCACTTCCATTTTCTACAAAAAAAAGGTAAATTTGAAATCTAACCAAAATAAATTTTCTGTTTTATAGTTTTTTAACCTTTGACAATAGACATGTGAGTGCTGTCAAAGTTTTTATTGTGACATCCCTAGTGCGTTTTTAACTTTTATGACAAAGTTACAAATGTCACGCAAAGCAAAATCTTTTTATGTGACCACCCACTTTATAGCGGCAATTATATACTCATCTTGCTTGAATTATCAAATAAATACACAACAATAGAAATTGTTAAGGTATCAATGTATTATGTATTCTTTGTTTTTATACATATGTAATTATATATGTATGTACGTATGTATGTAAAAGATTCTACATGGGGATGTTTCAAAATGAGTCACAATTATAGTATTACAATTATTTGACAGACAGAGAAGAGGTCAATTAACTGAAAATACCCAATTTTTGGTAAGTCTACAAATACATTTCATGATTGATGATCTAAAAATTAATATATGTATGTAAATTTAAGATTTTGTATTAACATTTAAATTTTTTTATTAACATTTTTTTTAACTTTTTCATAATTTTGTTGGCCAATTCAGCTAACCAAAAATCTCTGCACTGCAAATATGATTTATGTATCAAAAGGGTATGGCGCTTATAGGCACCATAAAATTCGCACACTCTCATGGTAAATGAACAATGCATACTACGTACATACATATGTACATACTACGTATCTGTATTTTTGAAATTATGTGAAAAAGTAGTAAAATGCTTAAAAGTGTTTTTGAAGCGTGTACATATTTCAAGCGCCGCTAGGGGTGCGCCGTAGAAGTGACAGCATTAGCGAAAACATAAATGTTTATACATATATTTGCATTACATGTAGCTATGTATGTATGTATGTATGTAAATATATTTATTTGTTAGCAAGCCTGAGAGTTCAAAGCTAAAAAGAAGCCGATGGCTCTATGGCTGATTGTCTGTCTAACAACCTAACTGTCTGACTTCCTTACTATGATTATGATTTTGTATGTGCCGCACTATCTGCTTGGCGAATTGCCGTTACAGACACAACCATTCATACATACATACATACATACATACATATGTAAATATGACTAGATATATGTATCTATGTAGTATGTATGAAAAAAGAGCCAATAACATTGCTGACTCATAATGTTTGCCAAAGCATTGAAGTGCTGAGAACTACGGCTATAATGACCTCAAAAGTAAATAAAATTGTTTGACTAAATCTATGCGTTCAAATTCAATAGTTATTATTGTTAATGGTTTCATACGTAATTTGTTTTTTGGAGTTTGTGCATTTAATTTGAAATATTTTTTGAATTTTTCATATTATGGGATAGTAGCAAATTATGATTTTTCAATTGCCTAAAGTACTCGATGAGTCAGAGAAAATGATGCAAGTGTCTGTTAAATTGTAGCATAAAATTACGGTGTGAAAATTATATAGATACATACATATGTATATATACTACCAATTTTATGTTGCTGAATCTACTAATTTCCCGCGCTTAATGTCCGGACACTCTATCGTAATTTATGGCTCATTCTTAATTAAATTACGCTGAAATTAAGTAAATTCGCCTCGTAAAATCTACCAATAAATTAAGTTGAAATGAAGTATTTTATTATAAATTAAGAACCAAATCAAAAATATATCAGTGACGGTTCTAAATTTTATCGATAATAATCGAACAATGTCGTTTTTCATAACCAAACAGGACGATGCATTTCATTGAAATATTAGAATTTCATATCACTGTTCTTTGATTTTAATTGCATCTAGAAGCAAAAGATATTATAAAAATTTACACAATCTCTCATTTTTTTTTTTTTCTTTGATCCAAGCACTAAGCAATCCTGTGGTTAAAGAGCTATCAAGATAAATTAGGAATGACATGCGTGAACGCATTTCATTAATTCGAAGTAATTTGGACGAAAATAAGTAATTTGCGTTGTAATGTGAATATCATTTTCGGGAATTTCGACATGATATCGATTATTTGGAATATCGATATTTCACGGTCCCATAATCGATTTGCTGAATCGATATTTCTGGAAATGGCATACGGAATATATCAATATTTTAGCACCAATATCAGCACTTACTTTGAAATTTTATAAGCGATTGTTTGAATTTCATTATTTCACAAAAAAAAAAGATTTGTTTTTATGGATTATCGGGGATGTTCAGCGCGATATATTGGGATATCGAGTTGAGATGTCATGAGTTATGCCGATTCATGATATCGATATCGATACTTTCTTAAATATCGAACATTCCTTCCAGCGCTTGCCGCTTTAACCAGTAGTGGCCTTTGATTTCATTTTGGTTATGTGTCAGTGATCAAAAATGTCAACAAGTCAATTCACTTTAATTGTCACAGTGATGTGGAAAAATCCACTTTCACACGCTTGTTTACTTTTTTACCTGAATTAATAAATAAAATCAAACCAAAGAAATAAGTAAAAAATTACGAATAATGTATTACGAATAATGTATTAAGAATAATGTGCAAAAGAATTACAAATCGATGATTAAGCGCCGCCAAAAAGCGTGAATGGCTGGCGTCTATAAAAGGAAGTGTTGCGCTGCGCATGCGCAACGGACTGAATTTCGTTACTCACCATAATCAGGCGCGTTTGAATGCGACAGCGCATCGGAAGTAAATATTAAATAAATGGTTTATGTCCATATAAATATGTATGTACATTTATATATCTATGTATGTTTGTATGTTTACATTTATAGTTGAAGAATAATATTAGCGCCTTGTGACCCCAAATTATGGGGGGTGGCGGTAATGGCGTCAGCGGCGGAATAGTCATTGTAATGGAATTTTCGGTATGAGCAAGACTTTAATTTATTTTTGTCACTTTTTTAAATGCTGTGTTTTTAAGTGGCCGGTCGATAATATATACATATGACTACATACATATGTACATGTCCTATGCGTAATTGCGCGCGCGTTGCGTGATTAAGTTACCTACAAATGTCAACGCGCTAAATGTCAAGCGACGACACGACGACATTGGATGACGCAAAGTTTGCCTGGCAGCTGACTGGCTGCGGCAGCTGTTGCACTAACGCGATGACGCGCTGCAGTCTCATCTTTGCTATTGTTGTTGTTGTTGCATTCTAGATAAAGTTGACTGCGCGTTTCAGTTTCGATTTCGTGAATTCCGTTTGTTTTTTTATTTTTAAATTTTGTTTTAATTGTTCGTGGTGATTAAGAATATTTTGGGGATGACTCTTAGCACAAACTTCTTGTCACTTGCAGCTGCAACATATCAGCATCACACACATACATACACTGCGCTTTGAAGATGTTCTACATTTCTACATACATATGTACATACATATGTACATACATAAATGAAATAAATATCTACGAAATTCCGTTGTAAATACGTTTTCGCTTTGTGCCGCATAGCTGATTGATGCCAGCGATTGGCAATCGCCGCTACTTTGACCGACTGACGCATAAAGGCACCAATAGCATCAGCGTCAGCGACAGTGGAGCGGGTGAGGATGTGTGACAGATAAGCATGACGCAGAGACGCACTTTCTGATGCTGTCGTTTTCATTCACTTTGTTTTTTTTCATTTCTGATATACAAACCATATTTTAGTTTTATTGTCAGTGCCTGTCTGTGCCGATTCTTTCGATTCATTCGACTCAGACACCGATGTTGTCCTTCAGCTGCGGCGGCAGATAGCGCCATTTACACGTAATATGTACTAGTACTAGGTATGTAGGCACTTGACGCTTCCTTGCATTTGAGTGGTTTATGTAGTGGCGTGAATGTGAAACTCTTCCGTTTTCTTTTTCACATTACATTTAAAAGATGTACTATGTGAGTGATGCCGGTGACTCATAATTTGGCTTAATTGTTCTTTATTCTTAATTTATTTTTATTATATTTGTAAGTGAGCTTCCTCATCTTGTTGTCCTCCTTCTTCTTCTTCGCTCTTTCACAATAAACAACAGTCGTCCCAAAAAGCAATAAAAAGTTATAAAAATAAAGCATTGAATTCGCGTTAACTCACTTGGCCTCAGCGATTTACTTTTACTGTGTGAGTAATGGACAGACCAGGTGCACCCTTCTTAGCCCCACTTGAGCTCGAGCTCGAGCTTGGTTTTGCTTTTAATTCTGACTGTTTACTTTAGTTTTGCATTTTTTTTTTTGCTTAATTTCTTTCTTGTTTTTTTTTAGCTTTGCTTAAGTCATGGTCGAAGCACGTTTTGGTAACAGTTCAATTTTGGCTCTGACGTTATATTTCGGCATTTGGTTGTTTTGCTATGTACAACAATGAAATGCAAAGTGGCAATGATGCGTGGTGGATAAGAGACAGGTAAGAAATAACAAATGATAGTCGAAAGAAGATTGTACGAAAAACAGCAGCAATGATGCAATGGAGTAGCGAGAAACAGGTGTCAGTTAATGAAGATTTCTTATACATACATATGTATGCGTGTATGTGTATATGTGTATGTGTATGTGTCAACAGTCGCTGAAGTGGTGGTCAACAGCAGGTAAATTTAGTAGAGATGCTACATGAAAAGTAAGGGAAAGTAAACACTTGGCAAATTTTGAAGGCAACGATAATTCCCTTTAGGAAATGTGCAATGTATGACGTAAACATTCGGCGGAATATTGGAATCATGCTCGTTTCCTAGAATATTTCATTTATTCATTGCTGACTCCATAAAATCTAGGAACAAACTCCGAAAATGAACGCCGATGCAATTCAGGAATGTTTCTAGTTTAACTCCAAGAGTAAGTAAGAGCTTCTTCGGGAAACGAAGGTAAATATTTACTCTTTTTTTCCACCAAAGTCTTTCCTCTCCTCCCGCATTGTTCTTTAAAAGGGGAGTTTCACAGCATTCCTTGAGTTTCAAGTAGAGCTTCCATTTTACTTCCACATGAGAATCTGCTATATTTTCTTGTAGGGTTTTTCGGTTTTTAGTTTAGCAATACAACTTTGTCTGTAGTTCGGCTTCTACTTTTCAAATGTTAGCAATTGAAATTTGTAACATGGCAATGTCCTACGAAATAACAATTTTCAGTTTATGAATCAGCATCATTCCACTTAATTGTATCAGTTCAGTTAATGAAATAGTTGGAAATTTCCGTCACATCTTTACTAATGAGATCATAAGACCCGGTTTTCGCTTAGTTGACACAACGTTTTTATTGGGATAAATTAAAAAGACAATACAACTCAAATCATTAGAAATTATAGCTCACTATGTCTCCTTATTGGGACTCTTCTTTCCAGACTAAACAAGTGTCGAACTCACGCCCTCCGTGTCTATCATTTTTAGTTTCTGCTGTTCATGACAGCTCGAAAAGTATTTGATCGCGTTACCAAAATCTTTCCTTTTCACAAGGAGAGAGCACAATTTGAAACCCAAGAATAAAAAAGACTCATTTCGAAATCAGGATATTCCAGTCAGCCGGGTTAGACGGCAAAGTCCGAATGTGTTGCATACGTTTAGGAGCTCTGCGCAAATGTAGAGACACGATATCATATCGATACTTTTGCCATTCGATATCGATATTTTTTACTCGATACTTGAACCGGATTATCGTATAACGAATTCGCGTTTACAAATTATTTTTACAGACGAATAATTGGATATGAAAATCAGTTGGTATAAAAATAGATTGGAGGAACTCAAGGTTCTCGTCAAGGTGACACTGTAAGCTAATGCCTTTTAAATTGTTGATGAAGTGTTAACTTCGTATAGGTTTAGACTTCGGGATAGTAAGCTTACGTCCTAATCGGTACTTCTGCTAAAGTTTTCTAAAAGGCAAACAGATCACATGTAAAAAAATAGTGACCGAACTTCATTTTTAATTTAGTATCGATATTTTGGGTATCGAGTCTTTTTAATTTGATATATTTGGACAACCGCTTTTTTTGAGTAATACTTTGCATGTATCAATACTTTAAGCCCGATATCGTGTCCCTTGGCCATTTTTTTTTTCAAAAATGAACCTTCAAATACTACATCTTAAGCTAACAACTTAATTGGTAATTATCCATCAATAATGTTAAAATGATAAGAAATCCCGACTGATCGTAGTTTTTAATTTAGTTTCGATATTTTGGGTATCGAGTCTTTTTAACTCGATGTTTATGGGCTCGCGGTTCTTTTAGAGCGATATTTGGAATCAGTACCATATCGATAATCTCGGGTGTTTTATTTATTTCTTTAAAATAAAGAAAATTAACGTGAAATCACAGTAGCTTCTTATTTAAGCCGAGGTACACTGCTTAAAAAACGAATAGTATATTAAGTCTTGCAAAATAATTTTTAGTTAGTGGTATTCACACGGTGTCGCTTTTTTCCATAGTTTATTAGTTGCTATTTCTGTAAAACTTTTTTTGTTCCTTCTAGTACCAGACGGATACCCATCACAGTTATAGTTTTGTACAAGCTAGATTGAACTGCAAAATTCAACGTACACTCTTCGATGAGCTGCGAAGCTATTGAATTTTGATAACTGTACGTAATTAAAAATTTCGTATAACAATTTATGGCACTGTAACGCAAGTTAATTAACGAGCCATTAACCAATGCAAAAATTGTTGTTAAGAAGGTTTTAAACGTTTTTTTTTCTGTAGTTTATTTATTGCGAGAGGTAGCATGGTAGCGAACAGCAAAGCAGAAACAAATAAAATAATATAAACGATAATAAACAACAGTCAAAATACAATAAAAAGCAAAAGAAAAAAAAAACGCAAGTATCGCAAGTGATTCATGCCAAACTTTTTGAGGCCGCCAACGCCACCACCTCACAGCATAACTTCAACAAAGTTCAAGTGCGCGCTGCCACAAACGAACTTTAAGCTGAAACTTCACTCAAGTGAACTGAACTCAAATCAAGTAAAATAACATGAAATAATAATAATAATAATAATAAATAGTACTCGCTGTACTATGAGGAGGGGTATTACTACTCCAAAGAGGCAGTGGTGAGAGGGCGGAGACGTTCAATTGTTATTCGCTTCGTCATCCATGGCTGTGACCAAAGTGCACTGTCAATTAATTGAAAGTGATCGATTTTTGGCGTTTAGCGGCTTTTGAACAAACAAAAATTTTCCTTTGAAACTAATACGAGATACGAGTACGTCGTGGCAGCGGCTGTGGCTGCGTTGATTGACCTTCAACTTGTGCAGTCAAGCAGCTGATTGGATCATTTGCGTTGAAGTAAAAAATAAATAAAAAATTAAATGATGCGAATTCATGCAAAGCTAAACAATTAATTTTCAAAAAGTTTAAATGTTAAAAAAAAATTGTTTGCTCTTTTTTTTTGGTTGTCTGTAGCGAGTCATCGTCACAGCGGCAGTGCAATCAAACGCGGTAATTAGACAAACAAGATATCAACAAAAGCATTCAAGCGAAGTTCATTAAATTTAAATTTAAGTTCTTATATGCGAAGTTAAATAAATGCTTTTGAAAAAATTATCAAACAGGAAAAAAGTCACAAAATTAAATAAACCTTCACTTTCATGTATAGCGGGTGGTGGTGGTGGTGGTGGTCGCATTGCTGTTGCTGTTGATGACTCATCGACTATGAAACGCGGGAGCGTGTACTTTTACAGGGAGCGCCTGCGCGCACGCTACCGAATCAACCATTCACACACACACACACACACACACACAAATCTAAAAGAGTTGCTTGATTTACTTTGCTGAATGACTGATTGACTGACTGACTGCCTGACAGCTTGCTTGATCGTTTGCACGCTTGAATGGCGCGCTCGTTGCCTGGCTGGATTCCCGGAGTTGTCAACAGCATTAACAACAACAACAACACACACACACGCGCATCGCTGTGATCTCATGCAAATGTAAACAAAAACTGCGAATTATACAAATTCGCTATAAAATTTAATGAATCTCGTGTGCGCTGACACCTTTCCGCTTGCCTCTTCACTCCCAGCTCTCGTCTATCGACCAACTTTGGTTTGTTTGTCAACTTCTCTACCGTGGAACTCAGGGTGATTTCAGCGCCCAGTGATTTATGTCAAAAGAAAACTTTATAGCGTAAAACTGATGAACTGGAATTTTTACAATCTTACGCATCTGTACATATTTATGAGTTGCTTACTTATAATAAATTGTTTATATTTTGAATTGTTGAAGCATGAGTTGTACATCTGCTTGTAGACATATGTAAGTATACATACACATTCATATGTAGGTATGTACATACATTCATATGTAAGTATGTATATTAGGGTGCCACATGAAAAAAAATTGTCATAAGAATTATCAAATGTACTATTAGGGGTATTTCACGCAGTTGTCGCTTCTCTGGCGGCTTGTTACTTGGCAGTCAGGCAAAAGTGTATCCCTGCATCTTTTGCAACTCGTTACCTGGCGCTTTGGCGTTTTCGTTAGATTTTCAAAAACAAAATATATGCAAAACTGCCAAAAACTAGGCAACGAGCTTAGCGTGAAAACCCCTATTATGTTTTAAGACAACGATCAAAGTATTTTTGAATTTTATTAAGATTTAAGTGAGCTGGACCGATTTGGAAATATTTCCAAAAGAGTTTTTTATAAATAAAAATTGTTTTTTTTAAATATTTAAAAACCAACAATAACAATATTTGACTATGGCCTCTTGCTAATGACATTTGCGAAAATAATTTGAACGTGAATGGATTTATTATTTTCAGAGAAATCAAAAGGGTGAGGAATACAATTTTCCAATGCTATTTTATAAATCCAAATCGGTCAAGTATAGGCCAAGTTATTCAAGATTTTCTTAAAGCAATCTTAGAAAAAAGGTCAAAAAAGCATCAAAAATCTCATCAGGCTTATTTCTTTGTAATCGACTAGCAAAAAAAAACGCTATAACTCCGGTACGATTTCGTTTATTTGCAAAAGCTACCCTGCTACCATCTTCATAAAACAAACAAATTGCTTACTGCTATTTAAGAATGGAAAATAGTTGTGCTGAACAATTTGTGGTCGATTTGGTTATTTATTTAAAAATACTATGCAACTAAAAACGGATTAAGGTTAAATTGCAATTTAAATTGTATTGTATAGAGGGGTATTTTTAGTTCACAACATTGCATCTCAGATCGGATATCGTTTTATCGAGTTCGCGCAACTCGTATATTTTTTTTTCCAGTTCGTGTTGTTGCTTTGCATGCAATTTTTTAACTTACTTAGTGTTTTTTGTGCCAGTCTGTTACAAACAAAGCAGGCTTATTATTATAAATCCAATGAACTTTTTTTGTAAATATTTGTATACAGATCTTTAAGCTTAAAATGTTTTATCAGCTGGCGGGATTATTTTGAAAAAAAAAAAAATATATTTTTAACAACTATGTAATTTTATTTACTCATTTTTTGGAGAGAATTTCTAATCGGCACAGTTAACGTAAATCTTAAAATTTTTCCGAAATATTGTCGATGATGTTTAAAAAATAAAACTAATTTTGTAATTTCGATGGAAAAGGAGTGCTGAGTTTTTTTGTATGGGGAGTGATGCACCCTAACGCCCCGTATGTAGGCATTATTGTGGGTGCGCATCCGCGTAAGTAAGCCATCAACGCGTCACGTTGACTATAGGCCACATTAAAATGTACATATGTATGAAAGTGCGATTATGTGTAGTATCACTTAAATTCTTGTGGCCATTTACAGAAATAGCAGATTTCCGCGCTTTCTTAAAATTTCCTGGATTTTCAACACCCACCCACGCTTATTTTTAGCGCTATGACAACTGTATGAAAAATGTAGCTACGCGTATGTGTGTGTGTGTGTGTGTAAAAATCGCTAGCGGTGTGTTGTTGCCATTTCGGGGACGCAAATAGTTATTTCCCAGCAAAATAGTCGAATCATGTTTTTATTTTCGATGAATTTCAAATTTTCAAATTGTACTCATCTACTTATATACCGGATTTTAACATCTTTTATCTTGCACTGGAATTGCCTTCGCATGATAGTTATAAATAAAAAACACTGCGGTAAAAATTATCAAAAAAAAAAAACGAGAACAAAAATAATAACACCAGGCAGTCTTCGTGATATGCGTAAAACTTTCATGTACACTACAAAAAAACAACAAAAAAAATAATAATAATAACAGCGCATTCTTTTTAATACATACACATGAACACTTATAAGTATTATGCAATTTTTTTTGTTTGGGTTTATCTAATCAGCACTCGAGCCATAATCAACTAGAATTGTATTTGAAAAAAAAAGCAAAATACGTATTTACGCAGAAGGTGTTAATTTGCGTAAATATAAAGATATTTTGTTATGAAATAAATAAAAATAAAAACCTGTAACTATATGTTTGGCTATTTCTTAAAATAGTGCCGAGCTAAAGTCTCAAATTTGACACAAAAAAAGTTGTTTATTATTTGTGTTTATTGCGTTCGATCTCAAGTGAGTAAGAGGGACTTAAAGTGACTCAAACAATTGACAACATAGTGAGTTTATTTTTGATAATATTCGCAATATTTTTCATGCTAATATTTGTTCGTTAAGTTTTCGGATATTCCAACGTCACGGGTGGAATAATTCTATACAAAATTGTAACATTGTTTAAGCATTTTAACAAAATTACCTAACGATATTTATGGTTTTTATGAAGAGATTGACTGATTTAACATCAATTAATCAATCAGCAAATACAACCCTGCTTCTATTACAATTAAAAATAACATCCCTGTGTTACTAAGTAAGTACGACACTGTAGAATAAGAAATGGAATAAAAGAAAATAGATATGGCCCCTTCCTTCTGGTGAGCTGGACGAACCATACGTGTTTAATTGAATACCAACTAAATCCGAATAAACTACTGAATATATAAGTCAAATAATCTAAGTTAATACTTATCGTATTATATTTGTAAAGAATACAAGTTCTATTATTGTCACGGGTGAGATAGAAAATATACGCTATTTATTAATCTAGAAATTTACTTCTTAAACCTCCGCGAATTTAATAAAAATTTAAGTATCAACTTAGCTAAGCTTTTTCGAAGGAATTGCCGTCATTCGTTTAGCAAAACTCTACTTCAATTTGAAGGCACAATCTTTCTTAGAAGTTTCCATAGTTAACTGAGCAATAGCCCCACTTACTCGGTAACTTAATGAGCATTGCATTTTTTTTTTTTGAGAAATTAAAAAGTATAACGTTTGCAGTGTGTAAAAACCCCATAGTACTTATTGACTTTAGATTACTACTTTCTTATCAAAAGAAAAATAAATTAAGTTTTCTGCTTTTGCAGTTGTCTAATCAGTTTAGATTTTTACTCACTCTATCACACAATTGTTTTTCGTTGAAATGCAAATTCAAGTTACTTTTGCCAAAGACTTCGCTTAATTTCATATTTCTCCTTTTCAATAGTACTTCCAGGTACTATATCTCATTGAATTTTCTTAACACCTTATCTTCTTATCAAAATTAAGTTGTAAGTCGTTTAGAAAACTGCATATTTTTTTCTTCAAAAATGTCGCTGTGTGTTTTTATTAAATAGAAATTTAATAATTTTGATATGATTTTTTTTTTAGAAGACACACATACTACGTAAATTCATATACTCGCATTTAGTATTTACATATGATCGTTTGCTCTTTATTTAATTACTTGTATCTGCGACATTTGCACTCTTTTAGTACAATATAATTTTCGTTTTTTGTTTTGAATAGATTAAAACATTTGCCTGGAAATCGTTACACGTGTTTTCCATTATTGTAATATTTAATTAAAAATCTACGATTTTTTATGTACCTATTTTATATACGTAGTAGGTTATACGTACATATAATTTATGTATGTAGATAAAGTGCGCTTTATGTACATAGATTGAAGAGCAACTGTTCGACTGTGGCTTTCATTGAAGATATATATGTATATATATATATAATATATTTTTGCCTGTACCGCATTCTATTTCTAATTTTAAATATAAAGCGACAAAATTAAATACTACTTAATAATTTTTTTAATTTTTCGTTAGATTAGGTTAGGTTTCGATGTTTTGATTTCCTCACTTTCTTGGTTGCTTTGCACGTATTATTGTGATCGTAAAAAAATATAGAAATCACTACCGTAATTAGTAAAGTTTTGATGTCAGCAGGTCATAAGAAACGGTTAAAATTTCTATTAATTAGATATGTCGATTAATGTACTGCGAACAGTTCAAATTATGTGGAGAGAAATAGGAAGAAAAGCGATTAAAAATAATTGCGAATAAAACGGAAGCTAGCCATTATTTCAGGTACGATAGGTATGCGCTAAAGATATGAAAAGCGACAAAAAAGAAGTCGGAAGAAAGCGCGCAGTAAAATTAGACTAAATTAGAGAGTTAAGTATTGGAATGCACGTACACAAATTTTAAAATTATAAGTTGTACTACAACTACCGCTGAACATTGAAAAAAAAGTTTGAGTTCTTAGTTACGAATATCTTCTGGGTCAAGCACTAGATTTTTATGAGCGCTTTTTTCATTGACTGATTTAAGTTTAAATTCCGAAGTAACTCATTAGAAGCGTAAAGCTTTATTTGTTATACTTTTTTTTTTAATACAAAAACCAACTGACCAAAGTGGAATTTGCGGAAACAGGTGGGCAGCATGCAAAACCAAAAATGGCAGATATAAATAAGGAGAATAAACTACGCAGCATACTTACAGATGTACATATGTACATCCATACATACATACATACTTAGTAAGGCAGATGTACTTGAAACGAGAAAACATTTTCATAATTAAAAACTCGCCACTCGACAGTCTAGCGCATGTGGTGAATGGGTGGACGGAAAACGGAAGACGGCGGACGAACGCACCGCCAACTTATGTAGCTGCGTACGATATTTAATTTGGTTTTATATGGTCGGTGAATACAGGTAAGGTAGAATAGTTATGGCTGGATGGACAGGCAAATGTGTAGTAGAAATAAATCTGTGAAACACCAAGGCTACGTAGCAGATAGCCAGCCGTAGCAGAAAGCATGAATGGAAAAATCTAAGGAAATCAATGAAATGTTGAATGAATGAGTCGACAAATGCGCTAACTGCGTGAAAAAAAAACATATAGCCATATAGAAATAAATGAAAGAAAAAATAGATATACATACATACATGTGTATTAAATAACAAAACATGCGCAAACCATTAATGGAGTGTTGAAAAATATACATAAGTACATATGTACATCTGTATGTTTGTATGTAAGTAGAAATAAAGAGTTTGAGTACAAATGTGGTTTTAATTACCTATGTATTTGTATAAATTTTAACAGTACAGTAAAAATATACCAATATTGTTATTGAAATAATGGGAACAATCGTATAAAATACAGTGATCCCCGCTTAATAGAACATTGAAAAAGAAAACCTAATTTTTTGCTCAGTAAACCGGAAAATTCTTTAATGCAAATTCTTTTTCTGGAACAATAGGCAGTTCAACTAAAGACTGTATTTTAAAATAACTTAGTGTTCACTTATAAAATAGAAATGATATTTAATTAACATTATATAGAATCCAATTAATATTACATATATAATAAATTAATTGGATAAAAAGCTAATAAAAAAGCAAAACCGTTAAAAAGTAATTAATAAAACTTAATTTCTCTGTTTTTTATTGCATTCTTTTTAATTCCACTCTAGCATTATCAGATAACATTTTTAGACCAGAAGTTAAATTATTTTTTTTAGGAAATAATAAACATTTATTGGTTCTTTAATCAAGCAGGGAAATTCAATTAACCGGAATTATGGGAACAACTTACTTTATAAATTTTTGTTCTATTAAAAGGAAAGGTTGATCAAGTGTTACTGTAAGACTACAAAAAAAAGTTACATATATCAAAACAGAAAATTTTAAAAATTTGTAAAAAATTGCGTACGTAAGCTAAATAAAAACTAGACAAAATAACATAAAATAAAAAAAAAATAAAGTATAAAAATAAAATGATTTAAATGAAAATAAAAAAATAATAATTTAAATTTAAATCAAATAAAACAATACAAGCCAAACTAAAATAAAACAAAAACCCGTAAACAAGCTTACAATGCAATGAAATAATGTCAAATAAAATTATACAATTTCAAGTTAAATAAAATAAAACAGCGCAAGGCAAAAAAATTAAATAAAGAAAACAAAAAAGAAATAAGAGAGAACATTTTTTTAAATAAAAATTCATATGGAAAGGTATGAAAATTTGATGAAAATTCGATGAATTTTCCCATGTTTTCTAGAAAGTATGAAACGTAGTATTTGCTACTATGTGATGGGCTACAATTTTATAAAAACAACTAATAAACATTAAACAAAGAGAAGAAAAAAGTAGTCAAAACTTGTCAAAAGGTCGCTTAATTTAATTTTAATTTACCCGACATTGCAAATTTTTTATCTTTTAGTAAGCAATGTACTTTTGAAATAATAGCTAATTGAAAACTCAAGAAATATACGAAAATTTTTTAAGGGATATTAGTAAAATATTTTTCGAACTGTACTTTTATAAACGAGTATGGAAACGAAAAAATTTGTATATCTTTAAATTAATATGAAAAACACCCTAACACACTTTTTCAAAATAAGTTTTCGACATTTCGGGTGCAATATAATATAATTATAAAATTTTCACAATAACAAACATCCCCTTTAAAATTATTTTTTAAGTGACATTTTTTAGTTGGGGATTTATTTACTAAAGTAAAAGTGTGCAGAGTTTCCGTATTTAAATTGTGGAAAGGAGTTAATTAAATTTTTATTTTTGTTTTAATCTCAGAAATTTATTTCATTATAACAAAATGCAGAAGAAATATAATATCGGCAATATATGAAGGAAAAAAAAATATAACTGCCATTACTATTATTTTCTTTACAATATGTTACATATATCAATCAAATAAAATTTGTTCTTAAATAAAATTTAAAAGAATATATGTTTTTTTAAATAAGTTACATCAGCCTTAATAAAATATGTCACAAATTAGATTTATCCATTAAACTAATTTAGTAAGTTAGCTTTTGTGGTTTCCTCAAAGTCAACTTTAAATTTAAATTACAATAAAATTTTTATTACTTTATTATTTTTTGTTACAAATGTTTTTGCGTCAATTAAAAATTTGTATATTTTTTAAAAATGTATGTTATAGAATTTAAGAAAAAAAAAACAATAATTTTGAATTCCGAAAGAGTTAAACGATAAAACTCTATAAATCTTTAGTGCTTATTTTGATGAATTTTTGCGGGCAGTTAATTACAATTTTGCTTTTGTTACACAGAACACTTTTTTATTTAAAAAAAATTGCAAACTGAATACATCGTAGTCCGGATTTTCGTCAAATCTTCAAAAATACAAACACAAAATCCCAGTTTGCTACGAAGGAATACGGTCAAAGTTCGAACTACGATGGATTCGGTGATAGTTTTTTCTTAGACTTCACGAAAATTCGATTCACGACGGGTCCTGTACACATAAATACTTCGATACATCAATCTCAAATAGTCTACAGACTGGAATTCAAAGCGCAATTTTTTTGTTATTGCGAAAATAAAAGGAATTGGCCTTTGCGGTGACAAAAAAAAAACTATACAAAAATATTAGGCCCTACTAAAATATATGAAACGAAATTATAATAATCACAACAATAGCATAGACGAGGTGAAAACGTCAGAACGCATAAATCGACATACATACATATGTATGTACGTATGCACACACATACATGCATACACATTCATTATCTCAACTACACACACGCGCTCCTAAGTGCCACCAAAATAAACACAACGCCATAAACTCGTAAACAATATATGCATGTATGTATGTTTCTACATTTGGATGTATGTATGTATGTATGTGTAAATGTATGTACATATGTGCAAACATTTATATTTACTCGCACAGCGATTGCCTCAGATATTTTTCATGGCATACAAATGAAATGGATGGATGAGTCATCCTTAGACGGCAGCCGCAAACCACCAGCCAGCAGCCGGCATTGAGTGAGCGAGCGAGGGAGCAACACAGACAACCAGATTGTCAGTCATTCAGCCAGTCAGATAGTCAGCTAGTCAGATAGTCATTCAAGCAAACAATCAGAGCGAGTTGTTGTTACTTTTGCGGTGTGGCAGGGAATCGCTAGGCAGGGAAGTCGCAAACAGTCAGCCAGTCATTCAAGCGTTTTTGTTGATTCTTTACTTATGATCGTTGTTGTCATGTTGTTATTGTTATTTGGCCAATGGAGCTGTTGCTTCAGCAGAAACAGTAACTAAATAAAACAGAAACAGAATGTGACCAGCCCCATAGGGTAAGAGCAGAGAGCGAAATTTTGCCCACACTCTCAAATCTGCTAGATACTTCGAGCTACTCCCAGTACTCATATCTAATAGGTATGTATGTGTGTGTGTGTGTTTGTTTGTGTTTATGTATGTATCTATGTGTGTATGTATGTGCTTGAGTTTATGAGCATATTTGCCAGATATTACCGTGTGTTGTTAACATTAAAAAAAATAAAATTCGTTTGCTTTCATTAATTTTTGTTTTCTTTTTCTTTGGAGTATATTTAGCTTGTACTTAAAAGGCCTGAACACCACTGCTGAGCAGAATGCGAAGCGCAGGAAGAAGCAGCAGAGTACTTAGAGAAATAAAGATAGACACGGGCTAACGTCAATGACGATTATGGTGTTGGGTGTGAGTTCGCTAGAAAAGGAGGTGGAAGAGTTAAACAGTAAGAAATGTACTCTTAGAATGTTTACGTGCTAGTGATAGTGTGGAACTGTTTGGAAATGACGTGTATGTGTGTGTGTGTGTGTGTGTGTGTGTGTGTGGGAGATATATATTGGGTGGCGGTTTGTTGGTGGGTTGGTGGGATGCAGTATGGCCGGCTAAAAGGCTGGCAGTGAATGAGATTAAAATGGTTTCGTGCCGTGTGCGAATTTACTGTGTTTTTCTTGGTTTTTGTTTTGCTGTTATTGCCGTCCTCGGGCCTATATATGCATGTATGTACATATGTAAGTACGTATGTATGTATACACGTAATCGCATTGCTTTTAATACATTTTTCCCATTACATATTTACTGTTGATTTTTGGTAATTTTTGGAATTTCTCCATAAAGTTATGTTCTTTAAGTTTTTGGCTTACTAAAATATAGAAATCCCTTTTTGGTTAAAAATCTATATAATGTGAATAAAAGCAGGAAACGAGCATTTTTTACGTGTACTAGAAGTATGCAAAATAGCCTGAGACATTGTAAAAATCTTTTCCGGAATGCAATTTTCTAGTCACCAAAGAAATATTAAAAAAATTAACGGAGATTTTTAGCAAGACTAAGAAACTGTATATCCTTAAAAATTAAAAATTTTTGATTACCAATATTTGAAAATTGTTGAATTTTAAATTCTTTTAAATTGAGATAGGGTTAAAAAATATTGCAATTTTAAAATATTGTCAATATCAAAAAAGCCACACTACCTAAACTCAATTGGTCTGTGAGTAAATGTATGCATTTGCTAAGTTTTCAATAATTTTTTTTTTGTACTCGTAAAATTTAATCAATCAAACTTGTGATTTTTTTTTATATAAATTTTAGTTTTGGTAGCTTGTTCGATAATATGTATGTATTATGTATCTTTGAAAAATAAAGAAGTACGAAAAATTTACTTGGTGACAATACGAAAGTGAAAAAAAATGTTTTCAAACAAAAACAAAACCATTTATTTTTTACTATATTCACACACCGTTTACTTTTTAAAATAAAATGTTTAAATTGGTGGCAACTCTGTTCACAAATATTGCAATATGCAAAGTTTTTAAATTTAATTTAATTTCTTTAGCTTTTGGTAATCCCATTCAAAATATGCGCGGATATCTTTCGTTTGATGCACATACCGAACGGTTTTACCTATTAACTTGTTTACAAATTTTTTGGAGGACGGCAACTCTTTTCAATAATTTTTCTTTAACTAATGCTATTCTATTCTTTTTCTATTTTCTCGTTAAATGTGAGTACCTTTTTAATTTGTACTTTTTTAAATTTAATTATTTTTAATTTCATAAAGGAAATTTTTTAGCCATTAAGTTGGTAAATTTACCACTTCAAAATGGATCCTTGAAACCCGTACCGCAATTGTGTTGGCTCTACTACTACTTCAGTTAAATTTTATTTTTTCTAGCTCTTTTACTTGGTAGGTATAAGTACATACATGTATTTTTTTAGGCATTACAAGAGGTGTAAAATAACAATCAGCTGTTTGAGTTTTGGCGGGCAGAAAACCGGTTTGGCAGATTAATAGAAATACGTAAATGGAATAGGTAGTAGCGAAAATTATAAGTTTTTCTGTTGTTTGTTTTATTAAAGCCATTTAATATTTTTTTCTTTTTAAACAAAAACCTTTCAAAATTTTTTGTTTAATTCACAAACAGTTTTTAGGAATTGAATTCTTATGGTTAGAAACTTTAGGAAATACTGACTAGTAAAAGGTTCAGCAATAGCTAACGCTCGAATATTTGCTTTGTATGTATGTAATTACATATGTACATACATACATACATATGTGTATACCTAGATATGTTTTCCATAAATGTTTAATTCCGAAATTTCCCTATAATTTGTAATTTCGTACGCACAAAAAATAATAGTTGAATAGTAATGGTATAATTAGAAAATGACACGCAGTGTAAGGGCCAAACGTAAAAAGTCATGCAATGGAAACGTTTGCGTTAACAAAGATATTTCCAAGTGGCACGCACCTGTCGTTCGCTGCCAGCTGCCTAATGGAAAAATTTGGTAAACTCAAAAAAATATAAAAAACAAAAGAAAAAAGAAAAACTGCAGCTATGTAAATATACTAAAGAAATAGGAAGACACGCAGTCCGATAAATATCTATGAGAAAATAGATAACTTTTACCAAAGACAAGTAAACATTTTAGAAAATTTCATTGAACCGCCAAAGTTGAAAAATAATAGGCAAACAAAAACTAAAGACTGACAGCGCTAAAGGCCACAAGCATTGGATTACGTAAAGACGCCAAACAAATCCACAAAACAGCAAAATTAAACAACGCAAAAAATGCCAAAGGCAAATTGGAAAACTGCTAAGAACCAGCGAACCACAAGAAAGGCGGCCAACTAGGCTACACTATAGATGGTTTATGGTAAGCTAAATGGCGCGACCTGTCAAGGTGGCGCGGTGCAAGGGGAAAGTAGAGAAGACGCGTGTTAACAATTTAACCCCAAGGTAGTTCGATGTAGTTTTGTGCGGTCGTTGTACCGCTAAAGGATGGTATATATAAATCTGTTTATGTTTATATAAATGCATCTGTATTGTACATCTGTATTCATTTAAATATATGCACATATGTGTATGCGTTCATCGAAAATCTGTATGCATGTTTGTACACCTACAAAAATTGAGGAAAAATGCTCAGCACTCGTCCAAAAATAGCACAACACCCGCTGCACTTCGGCTGCCAGGCTGGGTGGTGGTCGTGGTGGTGGAGGTAAAAGCGGAACAAAGGTTGTGGGGCGCTAGCCGCAAGGCAGACAAACATATCAACAAATAAACGATAGAGTGGGGGACAGACGGCAAAGTTGAGTGTGCGACGCAACAAAGCGAAAATAAACAAAATCGATGACAGCCGAAGGCAAATGAAAGCAACGAAGGTGGCAAGGAGTTGTTGGTGGCCACAAGGAACAAAAAATAAAAAACAAGTAAAAGTGCATACATATATGTAGATACATATGTATTTATTGTAATATACATATATGTATGTAAATAAAGGGGTGCTCTATAGCGGTGGTGGTCGTAAGCTAAGTTCGGCTGAGTTCCGTGCCACATTTGCATTGCAAGGCGATGAGTCATCAACATCATCAACGCCATCCTCAACGTTAGCATCAATATCAGCACCAACTCGATGATGAAGAACAATAATATAATGTCACCATAATCAGAGCAACCCTGCAGTAACAGTTATAAGTTCTAAGTTAGTAGCTTACCATCAATTTCCTTAATGACAAACTAACCAGAATCATACAATTCGATGTACCAGTTCGAAATTTTGAAATATGTATATAGAGTCGAACTTTTCGGTTAGAGCTAGCGCTAAAGAGGAACTGTTACTAAATCTGTCAAATTAAACGAAAATTAAAATTTAAAAAGAGTAAATATGTCCTATTTTGAAAAAAAGAATACCAAAATATATAAGGAATGATTTGATCCGTTCGAAGTAGGGAAGGAATACTTCTATAGCCGCTGCAGGTTAGACCAAGCTTAAATTTGAAATAAATTTACTTTTGAAAGTCCTTTTCTCGGATACTCCTACATAAATACAAATTATATACATATGTACATTAGTCTAACAAGTTTTAATTAATTTATTATCAACTTTTCCACTTTTTACCCACCAAGCGTAACAAGTAAATAATTTCAAGTAAACAAGTAAAAATCAAAATGCATGTTTGACTGTACTGAGTAATAGATATTTTAGCGATGTAATAGAAATAGGCAAACGCTCTTCGCTTTTAGTAGAGCATGGCGCTAAATTGACTATGGTATACTTAAAAATAAAGTACACTTTATCGTTTTAGTACTGCTCTATGATTATGCGTTTTTCTAGCACGGCTGTTACCATTGCAATAGCCCATAGCCCATAGAGCATACCGATCACAAGCACTTGGACTCTCGACTCATCGGACGAAGGAATATATTTTTATTTCAGCAGCAATGAGTTTTGAACTACTTTGACTATTAACCTCCATAAAATCAGTTCATGAACTAGAACGTTTGCTGACTAGTTTGACATTTCACTACAGGGAGCATACTCACAACTACATCTACAAAAATAGCGCGCCAAAGGCTCACTCACGGCAGCTGTTGTGAAAAAACAACAGAAAAAACTGCAGTGAGAAAACCATAAGGAATGAACATAGTGACAATTGTTTTGCTGTTTCTTCTTTTTCGATTGAACGCAGAGGAAGTAATAATTTGCAATTCAAAGTTACTTGTAGGGAGAACCATTGATATTGAAATGTGAAACTTTTTTATACAAGGCGAATTCATATAAGGTGATAGCATTGCATGCGTTAAATGCTTGTTTTTCTTTCCAAATTCGCTGGGTTAAAATTCACTGTTTACACAAACAAAATACACAACGGATACGCCTTAGTTATCTTGCTATCACCTTCTATGGATCAACCTTGTTTTAGTCAATTCTTCAGTTGAACTCCATTTGTTTCGCTTTTGAGAAATGTAGTAATTCAATTTGATTGACGAAAATTATACAGTAATAATGAATGTCAGTATTCGGTCAGTAGTTATAAATGTATGTAGTTTCAAAAAAAATCTCTACTTTATTATCTGGTTTTTAGTTGTCACACATGTTTTGCTTTCGTCCGAAGGTTCCAATCTAAGGTATCGCCGTTAGTACGCTAATATTTCTTTGTTTATCAAAGAGTTTTCACCACATTATTTGATGAAATTTCTGTGACAGTCTCAAGTTGAATGTTCGAAAATTCGTCTTTCAATACAATATTTAAAATCAGAAGCTGTACTTCCAAGCCTTGTACCAATAGTGGTAACCTACCTAGCGATTAGTTCCACTCGTTCAAATTTTTCCTGCATAGCTGCTTTGTTGCTTTTATGGTGTGTGTTATGTGTATGTATGTATGTGTGTAAGTGTGTGTGTGTGAATACCTCATCAGCGCATGTGCCCGCAAGGACAGCAGTGTGTACGTGACGTAACGCGGTGAGTCGCCGGTGAACAAAACAACAAAAATGCGTACAACAATAGCAATCGAAATAATAACAACCAACAACAAGGAAACGCAAATTGAAACAAAGTTGTAAAGTAAACGAAACAAACAGCAATGAAGCGGAAAGCCAACAACCAACCCCCCACTCACTTTAGACGATTTCGCTGCGTGAGAGTGAAAAAAGTGTGTGAGCGAGCCAACGAGTGAGTGAATGGAAAATGCCAGACTGAAGATGACTAATCATCTGGTGTGTGCGTTACAAACAAAGTTGTGCTCCTTAGCTCGACCAACGAAGGCAAGGTATACGAGATTGCAAAGGGGAGATTGGGATGGTGGGAAGGCAAGGTGTACGGGCGGGAAAGTTAGTCACATAAGAACGTTCCTTTTTGTGAGCAGGAAGGACGTTTGTGGTTACCGTTGATTGAACAGCTAAAGGGGATACCTTCCGCATTGACTGCCTGCGCTGTCTCACCTCGATGCGTCACTACGAGCCCCTCCGAGTGCTATCGACGAATGCGAAGTGGGGGAAAAACCAATAAAGTGCGACTAAAAAGGATTACACTCCGACGAAATGTTTTCATATGCAACAACATAGCGAAAATGTCAGACAGCACGTCAGCCAGTTGCAGTAAAATAAATAAAAAGAAAAAGGACACAAAAAGCACCAAATGGTTACGCGACACGCTTTGCGGTCACAGCTACTAAATGTGTGTAATAAGAATAAAACCGTAAAAGCTGTAACAAAAATTAGTGTAAGTCACAAGCAGGTTGCACTCCAGTTCGTCCGCCAACAATGAAATATTGACTGAAATCGCCTCCTACCGCATACTGCTTCCGCTAAGCAATTCAGCCAACCAGTCTGCCTGCCATTTAGCCAACCTTTCTCTGCCATTTCGTCGTCGCAAGGTGGCAAGGCGCAGCGTGGCAAGTCCATCTGATGCAGCCTGGATGGATGGAGGTTCGCCTGACAAACCGCCATACAGACATCAATGTAATTTTGTGTGAGTGTGAGTGTGAGTGTGTGTGTGTAGTGTCACTAGGAGCCATACTGTCTGTGACGAATGGTAAATGCGATTACAGCGTCGCCGACAACCAAAGCGGTGGTGTTCACGACAGGCAATGCGATGCGTTGAGGCGCCCAGTTGAATGGTTGGATGGATGGTCATTAAAATGGCGCAGACAGTTGAATTTATTTTTTGTTTGCTGTAGGAGTGACCAAATAGCAAATGCGATGTGTAGTAAACCTCAATGTAAATTCAGCTAATTAAATAAAATTGTAGGCTTTGCTTCGTTGCTTCGTTGTGACGAACTGACGATAACTTACAACTTTAGATAGCTTAGCGAAAAGGCAAAAACAATAAAATTCAAAATTAATTGCAACGGGTTTTTATTGTTGCAGTACAGGCGGGCGCTGAATTGCAAACTCAGCAGTAGCTCCACGCTTGTTAATCAGTGGAAAAAATACATACATACATATTTAGCTACTTTCATGCATGGAGACGTATGTATGTATGTATGTATGCAGATGTAAATGTGCAGTTATTGTTTTTTCCAATATCTTTTTCCTCTTGTATTGCACGAAAGTAAGTAATTAAATAACAACAATGCGCACACGTGAAGCGGATAAGTGGTAAAATATATGAGTACTAAAGAAAATTTAAAAATGAAGCAAAATATTAGCTATTGACGTCAATTGTGGCCGAAGAACAACAAAATAAAAAATAAAAACAAATGCAGCTATTTAAATTTAGCTATGCACAAAAAGCACAAAATGAAAATTCACTGAAATGAGCAATGTTGGAATGCTCTTGTTTTTTGTTTTTTTTTTTTAATTCGACGGGTGTGCTGAAGGGGCCAGTCGACATGTGGACAAGGTTTTTCAAATGTCAACGACGCGTGGGAAATGATAAATCTTCTTAACACTTTGAAAAATTATTTATTAAATAGATGCATTAGAAAATATGTAAAAAGTTAAATGACTAAAACAGAAAAAGGAGGATGACTAACAAAAAATTTGGTTCAATGAAATTTAAGTAAATATAAATAGCAACAACGGCTATATTTAAATTGTGTGAAACCTTTATTCAAAAGCTTATGTGCACTTTTTCGAGTACATACAGATAATACTTTCGTATGTATGTATATACAGTGAGTGACAAAAGCGATAGTACAGTGATTTTTTTCGTTATTCACAACGTTATTCATGTTAAGTTTTGTTTTATTACAGCTTTATTACAGCTTTATTAAATTTTTTGAGCCAGCAAAAAAAAACCATTTATGTAAATCAAAGTTTCAGACATTGTACAAAATTTAGAAAAATTCAAAGATGTGTTAAACAAAATTTGAACTTTTAAAAAAGTGTATTGCATTTCGATACGTCTTATACAATGTTAGTAATTTTGATTCAAATGGCTTTTGTCACTTATGAACCATGTTTATTTTGGTAAAACTTAAATCAAATGTGAATATTGAAAATTGCCCCTCACTGATTGCATATAAATATACCCGATTTTCTAAGTGCATGCAAATTTAAAATATTTCACTTTAACTTTTGAATGTCAAACATAGATTCGGTTAGAATTATCAAAATTATAAAAAAAAATTTTATTAAAAAAATTGCTTTGAATAGTTAAAATTTTATTGCTTTAAGTTTGGAATTATATTTTGAGATAAAATTTATACACCCCTCTTTTAAATTTTAAGTTTTGTATTTTCTTTTAATTTTTGTTTTGATTCAAGTTTTTATTTAAATTATATAAATTAAATTTAAATAAAATAAATTAATTTCAAGTCTTAATAAAGAAAGTTCAAAAAAAAAAAAATTGTATGTACATATGTACATACATATGTATGTATGTATGTATATAACAAAAATTAATTTTTTTGGGAAATTTTTATTTTAGTAAGATAGTTCTAAAATAAAAATTTGTATAGCAGAAAAATTAATTTAGAAAGAAAGTTATAAAATAAAAATTTGTATAAAAAATTAATTTACAAAGAAAGTTCTGAGAAAAATTAATTTAAGAAAAAGTTAATTTTTGTTATATACAAATTTTTATATTAGAACTTTCTTTTTCATTCCTAAAATATTTTTGAATTATATTAATTTTAAACTGTTTTATTTTAAACCTTAAGTTTTATATTTTTCTCTTAGTATATGTTTTGATTTAATTGTTTAATTAAATTATTTAAATTCTTAATGAAGAAAGTTCTAAAATAAAAATTCGTATAGAAGAAAAATTAATTTTTTCTTCACAAATGTATAAAGTAAAAATTAATTGTCATTATATACACATTTTCCTTAGAAATTTATTTTTAATTTCGAAACTATTTTTTAATTATACTCAGTTTAAACTTTATTTCTAAATATTTCTAAAATATTTTTAGTCTTAACTTTTTTATTTATATTAACTGAACCGATTGAGATTATTCATTTAAAAAGATAACTGAATTTTTTTGTAAGCCAGTTTTTAAAATATTGTTTGTAATACTTTCACTTCTTTATTTAAACTAACTAAATTGCTTCAGATCTTATAAATTTAAATTACTTGTGTGGGTGTGGTTAATTTTAATTTACATTCATAACATTTGCAATTACTGGTTTTATAGTAACTCTATTTTTCGAATTTTGCAAACATGCATTTCCGAAACTTTGGACTTAGTTCATTTGGCAATAAATCTTTGAGTTGAAAATTTAATAGACCAAATTGTAAATAAAAGAAACTTGGCATATTATTTTACTTTTAAAACTATACCATAGGGAAAATACAAGTTTGGAATTACAGTGTCACAATTTCTAGCTCATCAAATTCTATTTTCGTTTCCATGAAATGAAAAATTTTAGTTTTGTACGAAATAAATGTTTGCTTTCAAACTGAGTAAGATTAGTGGGGTGTAATTCAAAACAGTTTTAGTATAGGATTCGACCCTGTCTACTGCGCATCTTGAAAGTTAAAACACATTTAATTTCTTACTTTTTATTTGACTATTGCCGCGAGCTAGCGAGTCACGTTTCTACTAGTGTAATTAATTACTGGGTAAAAACGGAAGGAGAAAATTTCTGAGAAATCGAATATATTAAAAAGCTGTACTTTTTCCCTACAATCAAAAATAATTTTTCCACATTTCTACGCCACTTCCATGTAGCCAAAAACTTTACATTTGCACTTTGTCGACGTTCAACCCATTTCTCAAATTGTTAATTATTTTCTTTAGAACAACAATATAATTATGTGATTACTCACCAATAAAATCAAAGGCTTCCTGAAAATATTGTTTGATATTCTGATGTGGTGTATCACTGGCAGGTATCTGTTTATACTTAAGCCCCGGTGTAGGTCCTGAGCTGGGTGCTTGGCAGGTAACATTCAAAACACAATTGGCGCCCACGCTACTCGGATCGCTGGCATCTTTGCCGTTGCCCAGAAGTAAATGGGGGAAAACTGGTGACGCGGGATGGGTTTCAATATCTGTGGAGAAAATTTGTAAAGATATGTTTAATTAAAATGTACCTATTAGCTGGCATTTTAAATTTAATCAATAATTCTATAGTTGATAATTTGTGTTTTAGAAATCTAAAATGATCGATAGGTTTTCGAATGGCGGCAACTTTCAGCAAATTCTGTACATATTTACACAAAAAATGACTTGAAAATATAAATCTTAATTAGGTACTCGTAGATATAAGAAAAACGTAGTTAATGCGACGGAATGGCGTAGCACGTTCAATAACAATATTTGCAAATGTTGAAAAAAAAATTAGAAATATAAATTATATTAATTACGTTGGCACACAAAAATGGCTTGATGATGACTGATCTCTTATTACAGAAAAACACATAAAAAAAATTATATTTCATTTATATGTAGTATTTGTGGTTTAGGCCGCACGCGCCCGCTCCAGCGTAGCAAAACTCATATGGGATATAAGTAGACTGTTTATTAATCAATTACTTATTATGCATTCATCAATTCATCGCTGAAACACTCCTCAACCTACAAAAACAAAAACGAACTTTGATCTATATATATATATAGTGAATAAAATCTTTTACTGCGCTTCATTCAAGGCGCTCGCTTTTCTCCTCACTTTTTTTCCTCAGTTTTTTCAAGTTTTTATCGGGTACAGCAGTTAGCTGTGAGTTTGATTACTTTGCGCCTTAAGTATTTTCCTTGTTTCTGTATATTTTCGGCATACAAAAAATTAAAAAAAAAAACAAATTAAAAAAACGATTACATATATTTTATTTATAAATAAGTTTACATTACAACTGTAAATTATGGCATGCCTTACGCTTTAGCCCTCAATTTGGCACTCGGTTTTTGTGCGTTTTTGTTTGATCGTGTAAAATCGTCAGTGTTAAATATTTTGTTGTAAATTGTATTTAGCGCAAATGTAGTATGGGGTTGCTTGTCTAGATTAGTAGATCTAGCAAGCAATTTATTTAATTTTTTTTATGTGTTTTTTTGTTTTGTTTTAGTTAAACATACAGCCTTTGCTGACGTCTCTTCTGCCCTCGAGTTGAATGGACGTGATGGCGAAGCAAAACAAAACAGAAAATAAAATAAGATTAATATTGAAATAAAATTACATTTGAAATTTTCGCATTTCAATTACTAAAATGATTTACTATTTATATCGAGAACCGGTTAGTAATAAAAGTACACCCTTGATTCGATTTATCGGCCGATTCAAATATGTAAAGTACTGCAACAACAAAAAAATAACCTTAAAAAACTCCGATACAGGAATATTTAATGAGTAATATTTTTTTGGTGTGCCAAAAGAGCGAAGGCTGAATGAAAAATATTTCTTCTAAATATAGCACACAGCTGCGCCTACACAGGTAGCTGACGTATTTTTGTTAGCAGGACGCGCCTTTAGGGATAAATGGATAAGATAATGAATATTAATTACATGGATAACGTTATCGATTGATATCTAATAACAAAAATTCGAAGAGGTTGCCGAAAAACGTAACAATTTCACAATTCAATTGACAAACGCAAGAAAGCGAAAGGCATTAATGACCAATATTATGCAAAAATTTTCAATCTTGCCTTGAGATCCTCTATTTGTAATATAAAAATTTAAAAACAAAAAGTTCCCCTATAAGTTATGTTACTTATTTTTCCAATTTTTTTTTTAACCGGATTATGAATTTGTTGGAAGGAATCATTGACTTTAGTAAGAAAAATTTTAAATTTAAAATTCATTGGTGACATAAATAAAGGTATTAATCAAAAGTGACAGTTTTATTGTTTGTTTTTTGCCGAAAAGTTTAATCAATTAATTCATTATGCCCATTTTAATTTCTCAAACGGGAGGAGTTTTTTTTTGGAAAAATAATCAATTACAATACAAAAATTTAGAACCTATCACCTAAGCTGGCCTAGGCTTACATATTTACAAAATTACAAAACAAAAAAAACACAAGAGAACCTGTCCAGCAAACATTTAGGAGCCCAATTTCGTAGCCTTTACGCTCATAATGTGCTAAGTTAAGGGAGGAATCCCAGGTAAACGATTCAAAAAATCGTTTTTTTTTTTACATACATAAAACTTATATATATATTCAGGAATATCCCTGTAAAATTTTAAGGCGATATTTCAAAAATTGACAGAGGTATGAATATTTTCATGTCGCGTGGCACGCGCCAAAATCCGTCAAGGACTAGCGGAGGCAAAAAGCTACCTGTTTTATTAGAACTTCTTTGTTATAGGAACACTTCCTGAGGCTCTATGATGGACAACATTTTCATCAGCACTTAGCGGAATTTCGACCGCCTATATTTTTTAATTGGTTTCAAATTTTGCAACGTACTTTCTTCTGTCTTATTGTATCAATAAAGAAAGTTTATTGAAACATTTTTGTGTAGCCGGTTTCCTAAAATTGTTTAAAAAAAAATGTTCAACTATCAGTTTGACTTAAAAACATAAATAGACGACACCCAACAAACACAGTCAGAGCACTCAGAATACATGAGTCCCAAAAGGGAGAGAAATATTGGTACTCACAAAGACTTTTTTAAATTCATACATAAGTACATATATGATGTGGTATACACAATCGTGGCTTAAGCCCTGGGTAATTATAACCATACTAGGTGTTAAAGAGTTCCATCCCAAAATACATGTAAAAACATTGCATTTTGCATCGCGCATTTGGCTAATACCAACCTTGAATCTCAAATGTGTACCGAACTAATAAAGTCGTATTTTAATCGTTCAAAGAAAAAAATAAAAGAAATACTTTTTACTTTAACCATTGCCGAAAAGGCCTCTCATGCGAAGTGCTCAGATTAAAGTATTTAAAGCCACATCATTTCTAAATCCTCTTCTGAAATTCAGAAGGAAATTAAATTTTTTTGGGCAATTATTATTTTTTGGTCTAGCAGTGTACGGTAGTTTCAAGCAGTCATTAACTTATGAAGTCGTAAAACACTTTATTTAAAAGCTAATTTTTCATTCTCTGTAATTTAGATGAAAAACATTTGAAAATATGTAACGAAATTTTGAAAATAAAAAAGATAATCCTTTGCAAAAAAATATTTTATTCGAAAAGTAATTAAGGTAATTTGACTCAAATACTGTCTGACTTATAACCTTTGCAACAATACACCCTTTATGATAATCGGATCAGAAAATGTTTACTTATATAAGGTATTATTTTTGCTTCACCATAAATCCTGTGAAAAAAATTTCAAAACTTTTTCATGTCCATTACCATCAGTTTGAGCATGAATTTAGCCAAATTTGTATCGAATATATACATATTTTTTTCTAATTAAATAGAAAGTGAGAGTTTACTTGACCGCCAGTTTGTTGGAGGAAAACAATTAATTATATTCATTTATATTTTCCTAAGACACCAATAGGTTGAGTGATTTTTCCGATTCACTTCATATTTGGAGCATTATTTGCTACATAAATTAAACAATTTCGGAGGTCTTTGGGAGTAATAATATTAAGGTAAAATGCATCGAAAAAGAGGTGGTTATGAGGGCAATATGAGTCATAAACGAATCTATAGTAAGAGTCTGAAAAGAGTCGTATATGATGACAATACCAGTAAGAGTCAGTGATTTCGAGCTGTATGAATTTGAGCTCATACATAGTACATGCATGCCGACATTTGCAGGGTGGGTACACCTTCGTTTTGGACTATTAAAATCTATTGATGACGATCAAATTGCAACAGTATGAAGTTCTTTATTTATCAATAAATATAAAGAAACGATTCATTCTAAATGGGACTCTGGTGTTAATGTTTTTAAAAAAAAGTGATATTTCTTATCAATGTGTGCATATTTTTTGTGCCCCTGTCTCCTTAACGGACATCTCCTGTAACCGTAGAAAAAAACTGCGACGATGAGTGTCCGGTTATGGGGAATTTCACTGTAGACGTATTCATCAGGAGGCTCGTTTGGCTTCTGCCACCTCAAACTCCAATAGAAAAATAAATGCGTAATATATGTGCATATGTATGTATATAAAAAAAGGCAAATAGTAAATCTACATCATCATACATAACAATAAAATAACAAAATTGGCATATGCTTACGCACACACATAAATTACACACATGCATACATACATACATATTTATGTACATATGTACGTATGTATGCCCGTAAGCAATGAACCAGCAGCAATTGAAATTTGACGTACATATATTTATATTTACAAAGTCTACGGGCAATGTGGCAGCCTTGTTGTAATTGGCTTTGTATTTTTTTTTTTTTTGTATTTGCGCTTACAGTTTTTTCTGTTTCTTTTTTTTGCTACGCTTACGTTTTACGTGTTTTCTTTCAAAGAAAGGCAATGAATACACGCGCTTGCTTCGTATGAGTCATGCAAGCGATGCGATCGACCGCATTGTGAATAACACAACAAACGAAGCAAAAACAACAACAACAAAAAAACAGTGCGGGTATGTAGTAGCTAAAAATTACACCATAAAAAATAGAACAACAACAACAACAATAATATGTGCGTGCGTTTTAAACGTTTCTATCATACTACTACTACACACATTTACTACAAACATATGTATGGATGTATGTGTGTATGTCTGTATAAGTAGTATTTTCACCATGCCACGGGCACTTCCTTCCGCCCCCACCCTGCCACATATTACCACCACCTCTTACACTTTCACGAGCACGCATACTCGTATACATAAAAATTGTTGTAAATTTTTATTAAGTGCTCTTTCAATTGAAACAGCAACTACAACAAAACCGCACACATACACACACACACAAATACACTAGCAATTAATAGCACACTCAGTCCATCTGCATGCACGCAACAATTGTGGCTGAATATTTAGGCTGATGATTGGTGTGCCGCTAGTAGCGCGCAATTGCTGCTGAGTGGGATTGTAGGGTGGTGGGGGTTATGTATGGGGTAAGGTGAGAATGTGTGTATGTGCATACATAGTAAATAAATGTTTACACACATGCTATGAACATTAGAGTGCCGCGTCCTGTACCTACATATTTGAAAATGTCTACATCCAAAAATGTTCTTTTTTTTAAAAAAAAAATTGTTTAATTTTTCAATATTGAAAAAAAACACCTGCATTAGAATATTGAAAAAAATTGTTCAACGACATCATACTAACGAGATCTGGGGGGAAAATAAAATAGAGCGGGTTTATTTGCCAAGAAACGAAAAGGTTTTGAAAATATCTTTTAAATGATAATGCATATTGGAACGATTTTCCGTCATCCCTTGTCGAGTTTGTTTTGGAGACAAACCGGTTTCGGCGTTGGGCCACCTTCGATGTAATTTTTTGTTCTCTTTAAATGATACCTATCTTATAAAAAAATCATAATTTAATTGTTATTTTATGATTTTTATTTTTTCGATAAAAAATAATTGTTATTTTTAATCCAATAAACCAAAACCACTAAATAATGATCAAATTAGATCGGAAAAATAAAAATTAACAAAAAAAAAACCAAAATATTTGATCGAAAAAATAAAAAATTAAAAAATATCTATCATATATGATAGAAAAAATTAATCAAGAATAACCATTATTTTTGATTGAAAAAATTAAAATCACACAATTAGGAACAAATTGTATCGCACAAATAGAAATTTGAAAAAAAAGATCAACCTTTATGGTAACAATATGTAAAAAAATAACGACTATGCAATTATTTAAGACAAATAAAAAAAAGGTCAGCTTTGCGTAGCATACATACATACATATGTATGTATATGTAACATATAGATCGATACATTAGAATACCCGAAAAAGTCAAAATAAGTATTATTTTCTGCCGCGCTTATAAGTCTAAATGAGTTTTGTGTTGGCTGAATTATTCTGAGTTCTTCTTAAATCTATCAGCAAGAAAAGGTCCAAAATAGCATCAAAAATTTCAGATTGACATATTTTTTTTTAAATATTTTTAAGCAAACCTTTTAAGGTTAGCTAAACTATTTTAGAAAGTAAGGGAATTTTTTTAAAATTTTTATTTAAAGAAAAATTCAATTTTCCGAGGTATTTCTAAATCGCTCTAATGTACATACGTACATACATACATACATATATTCACCATAGTTTTGGGGAAATGTTGCCACTGGGTGGCGGCGGCGGCGCATCGTTTGGCGTAGTATTTTCTGATTTTTGTATATTTTTGCTTGGCATGAAAAATTGATGTTACTCGCTTGTAATTTGTAGTTTTTAATAGAGTTATAGTTACACACACACATACCCACATACTTAGATATGTATGTATATACATTAAAATATATACAGCAATGTTATAGTAATTAGTGGCCTCTTCTTATAATAGTTGTTATTGTTATCGTTGGTGATGTTTTATTTTGCGCGCGTTACACGTTTTCCTTATTAGTTACAAGCGAAACGTTGAAAGATATAATTATATAAACATACATACATACATACATACATACATTACGAGCATCTTGCGACTTTTCCTATACTAACTATTTTAATTTCAGACATTTGCCTTGTGCGCAGCCAAACAAATTCAAAATTTTTATTTCCCTTACATATTTCTTTCACACATGTACTTACATATGTGTGTATGTAAGTGTGTATATGTACATATGTTAACACACACATCATGTCTCACTGAAAGCCTTTAGCTAGCAAAATTTTCCTCAAACTTTCTTGGGTGCTACAGAAAATATTGATTTTTCTCATAGCCATAGAGCTGCTACTAATTGGGTTATCAAGTTTTTTTCGTTTTTTCGTTTTTCTGTTTTGAATTTTGTTCTTCACTCCTTTTGTGGCATGGCATGGTTTGAATGTTTTTGTTTATGCCCCTTTTACGACCAAGGATTACTATGACGACCGCCAGTTTTGTTTTGACTGTTGAATTTTGATTTCTTTTGCGTTGGTATGCGAGACGAAAATAACGTTGTTGAAAACTACAACATATAAAATTAGCTATACATAGTAGGAGGTGAATGTGCGACTGCTGAAAATTGTGATGAGCGCTCTTAAAGGTGGGAAATGGGATATATGTAGTAAAAAGAAAAACACCGAAAAATGTGTTGATTTATTATTGTAAATTTAAAAAAAGAAACACCGCTAAAAAGATTTTGATTTTGTGTTTTGCCGGCTCGAGGTCGCGAACAAATCATCATTATAAAAAGATTTTGTTTATAAATCTAATAGATATTTTGATTCCATAACTTTTTTAAATAGTAGTGTAGAAAATGCCAGCAAACTCAAGGGACAAGCTTAAGTAGGAAGTTTGTGAAGAACTTTGAGCGTTTCGATAACAAAAGGAAAAAATTAATCGTTTATTAGATAAAGTATAAGGTGCACCAAAAAAAATCCCTGAATATAAATATCATTCGTTGCAAGAGTATGAAAACGGAATTTTTGTGGCCTAGACTGAAATAAATGGACCCAGACGACAGGATGGTCGTTCACGAAAAAATTGATTTATTGAAGTAACGATTTCTAGAAAGGGTTATCTCTAATAGTTCCGATATCAATTGGCCAACAAAATTCTGCCATTTAATGTTATACGATTTATGTGCTTGGAGTCATCGAAAATTTCATGTAAATACTTTTTTCGTATTCAGAATATAATAATATCACCACTCGCTCAAGAAATATCAGTTATATTTTTCAATTAAACCGTGCACTTTTTTCGGAAACTTAACTTAATTTTTTAAATAAAAGTTCTAAAAAAATTTAGTAAATATAATCAGTGATCAAGAATACATGATGTGAAAGAAAAATTGTGCCTATTAGACCGGTTTAGTTGGCGAAAAAAGTTATGAATCTAACTCACGAGCATTTAGATTCGAAATTCTATTTTATGTAACAAAAAATGGCAAACGTTCGTTTACTACACAGTATTGTGCCTCTAATAGCTTAAAAAAAAAGTATATACACAAATTTTGTGGTACGGTTATTTTCCATAAAATTCGTTAGTGTTATCGATATTCTTATCGATTTAATTTTCGTCATATTATTAATTAGTTTATGAACACTGTTTTAATTTCCAATATAATTATCGTAATCGATATTTTTCAATTGGTTATCGATCTTATTACAGTTATACAGTTATCGACATAATTTATTTCAATATTATTTTCATTGTAGGTGAAATTGATATCACTACTGTTGTTGCTATCGGTATCGTTATTGTTATACCTATCGATATTAAGCTATGGCTATCATTATCGATACCACTATGGTTCTCGTTGTTATTGATTAAATTTTCTTTTTATTTGCAAAACAGCAGCTTAATTGAACCCCATGGTGTTTCACATAAAAAATCTGAATTTTATTAGTTATTAAAAATGAGCAACAATTATCTAACGAAAAATACACGACAGACACATTAATGAGCTTGGGGAATGTACATATGAAAAATTGTAAAAAATCTTATCAGTGAAGAATGTCAATCTGTTGAAGAAAAAGTACAAACGAGAGGGAAATACAAAAACAGATAAGCCAAGAATTTCAAATAAAACCCAAAGCTCCAAAGAGTGTTACATATTATATACGTACATATATATACATACATACGTAGTATATAAGCATATTACGGGTTTTAATAATGACGAACTTTATAATAACTCTGTAGAGTCGAAAAATATTTGATTTTAGTTGCCTTGCGGATTTTTTCCGTGATCTCGGCAACTCAAACTTGGAGATCGATAAAATCAGTCATCCAAATTTTTCATATATTTGTTCAATATTTTTTTCTTTCTTTTAATATTGCCTTGAAAAAGATGCGTCAATTTGAAAGAATGCCTTACTCTCTCTCAGAAAATCATTTCTTTTTTCCCGGAAATTCTTTTATACAGAATTAAGCATAATAATTTCTATTAATCAACTCCATATACTATATTTATTTTTATACATACATATTTACATACTTTTGTGCTTATTTGACAGCCATTGAATATATTGCTTTGACCTGTTTATTTTAGGCATACAACGATTTTATTGTGTGGCAATCATTTTTGTTTTTAGTAACTTACGCAAAAATTCCTTGAAAAGTGAAATTTCATGAGAATTTTGTAAAATGCAAACATTTTCATAGTACGCATACATACATACATACATATGTATGTAGAAAAAAGGTAGATGAACCTGCTCTGATAGAAAACAAATTTTGAACAATACTAAGTACTAGGAATGAATCAAATTCACTGCCGAAATCATCAGTTGCCCATCAGAATAGTTAATTGTACTTTAGAAAGCGTACAGTGTATCTCTGATTTCAGATGTCAGAAACTGTGAAATGTGCTTCAGAATAATTAATTTTTTTCAAACTCCGTACTTCAGAAACCATAAAATATATTTCAAAAATTGCAATATGCACTTTGGAAAGCAATAAATCGCATTCAGCAAGCATACAATTTACTTAAAAAATATATTTATGTGAAAATGCCATTTTTTTACATTATCTCTTAAATTAATATGTTGCCTGTCATAACTGTAGCACCACCACATATTCACAACTTTTGAATATAATTTTTTTTTAATATAAATTACTTTTTTTTAATAAAAATATATCTACAAGTAACGTCGATTAAATGTAAGTAACAAACTATGTTCAAATGGGGAAAAAAGAAATTTCAAGTTTTCAAAATTTTTAACTAGAATTTTTAGAAAAAATTTTGGTATACAATTTTATAACTCATACAATTTTAGTATAATAAAGTGCAAGTTTTTAAGTATGTAGCTATAAATATACAGTTGATTTTTGATATTTTTTGCTGACACTCTGCCGCAAATTCGTTCATGTAACGCAAGCTCGGCTTTGTTTTTTATATGGAAGAAACCGCGTAGCGCTGTCAGTGAAAAAAATTGTCAAAAATCAACGGTAATTTGTAGCTACTTAAAATTTGCACATTATTATAACAAAATTTAATGCGCTATTCAACTGCATATCCAGATTTTTCTAATTAAGAATTTTTGAATCTTTTTATAATGTGTGTTGAATTTTTACCGCCATTTCAACAAAGTTTGAAACTTGGATTTAACCGGTGTGATATCTACTTGAAATGTTTTTATATATACAAAAATAATTAAAACTAAATAAAGAAAAAAAAAATATTCAAAACTTGTGAATATGTGGAGGTGCTAGAACTAATTTAAAACTTTGAAATTTTTTTGTAACGTTTGTTTTCTTGAACTGAGTTTGAAACTTGGATTTAATCACTGCTGTAGAGTTAACTGTATTTTTATTAAAAAAAAAAAAAAAACAAGTTATAGTTATGATATGTTAGTATTTATTTGCCTCCAGCTGCTACAGTTTAGTAGCTATCTGAAACATTTTTTACGGATTTTCAAGTTTAGGTAAAAATTTAATTATAAAATTTAAAAATTTATTAAAAATTAAACAAAAAAAAATTAAAATATCTAACTAATTCCAAGAAAATATGACTCTTTTTGCGATGTATTTTACACCTACGGAAATATAATTTACTACTCTTAAGTACCCCTTACGGTTTCTGAAGTGCTATGCATTAAAAAAGTTGTATTTTTGAAAACACTCATTTTCTATGAAACAAAATTATAAAAAAAATAAGTAGAAATTGCGTGTTTTTTTTTTAATATTTCCTGTCTCATATTATTTATCGGGCGGTAGCTATTAATAACCATTGATAGATTATTGCTATGGTCTTTCCCGACCGAACCCACGATTTTGCTGATTCAGCGAAAGATTGCTAATGTTTAGGGAATGTCAGTTTGTCGGCGATGAAATCGTAAAGCAAAAAAAAAAATGGTAAGCACCACCTAAGTTGCCAGCGCATCCTAGTAAATGACTAATGGGACTGAGTAGTTGTACATTTGTGCATGCACATGTGTATGGGTGTGTGTGTGTGTGTGTAAAGTATATACGGTTATATTACGTATGACCATTTAAGGTGAGCACTCTGGCTGACACGCCAACAGTTGATCCTGCTGACTAAGAATTTGTTGCTAATGTTCGTGAATTTTACTATAACTTACTTCACACACACACACCCAAGCATAACTTGGTGCATGCAATCAAATTACTTGATTGCGTAAAGTTCAACTGATAATACTATTTCACAAATAATTATATTTTTTTTTTTGCTCACCGGATACCACTATGCAATTCCTATGTTCCTAGTTTCCAAAATCGTGCAAATTTTTAATATTTAATTAATCTAACAGAAGAAAACACATGTTTCAAATTTCTAACAAAGTTTATAAAAAAATTTAAAAAATTTAGAAAAATATAATTTTCAATATAAGTAAATTTTTTTTCATGCGTTATATGAAAGAAAGGCGCAACACGTCAACAAAAAAAAAATGTTCAAAAATCAACAAGAATTTTTACCTACCCGGAACTTTCATTTTATTATAGAAAAATTGTATGGGCTACAAAATTGCATAATCGATATGTTTTTATTTTAGAGCGCGGTTTAAAAAGTTAGAAATATTAAAAAAAAAATTTTTTTAATTTTCCTAATTTTTATAAATTTTCTAAAAAGGTTGAAATCTTGACTTATATATTTTTCCCCACAAAACCCTCCATCGATCCTCTCTTATCCCTCCGAACAAAATATCAAAACTATATTTACCTTCTTATCATCGGCCAGTTTACAAAAAACTGTGGAATTTATTATTATAGAAAATATGTAAATTTTTTTTACTACATATATTAAGAGTAGCTTTGCGGCTCCTGCTAAATGTATTTGTTGAAGTTTTTATTGTAATATATAATAATAGTAATTATACTCTAATTAAATTTGACACTTCAAACCGGTGGCAACCCTCTGCAAAATATAGTTATGAAGAAAATAGAAGATCAAAAAGAAATAGTTCTGAACCTTCTCTTCGCCAAGACGAACCGTCTGGCACCCATATTTTAATATGTCATATAAATTGTGTATAATTTAATTCTATTCGACTTTACAAATAGTGGTATAATTTAATTCAGTTTTACATCCTTATTTGCCGTGCTCATTTGAAATAAATACCATTTTAAGTTGTTGATTTTCAGAATAAGCGAGCGATTCTACATATAAAATGGATACTAACATCCGGCGCATATTATCGCTATAAACCAGAGTAATCGATTGGAAAAAATTAAATGACTTGCATATATAGCGGCACTTCAATTTATCGCTGTATGCGGAAAATATCAAAAAGCATTCTGAGATATTTTATCAAAATGATACGATAGTAATAAACAAATTTCCAATGCAACATGAGAAATTTTAAAGCTGTTACGGTTTCCGTTCTATCGTATGTATCTTAAAACTTAAAATAAATAAAAATATTATTCTTAAAAAAATGCTTTGTGTAGAAACAGGTTTTCAAATATTATTTCATATTTTTTGCACGAATCGACATCTTCGATTATTTTTTGAAAAGCGATATTTTTTTAGTAAAGAATGATGTATATGAGACGAAAACAATTAGATAATAAATGAAAGCTGTTTGGAATAATCTTAACTTTTTTCAGAAAAAAAAAAAAATTTTTTTTCCCTGAATTACCGGCCACGTAAAATACGTACGAAAGTAAAAAACGGTTTTAATGTTTGGCAAATGATTAAGTATCCTAAGCATTAGGCCCTAACCAACTTTTACTAAATCCGAAAAATTTCTTTGAATTGCAAATATATTATCTGTGTATAAAAAATACCAAAAATTTCTTTTCAAGTTTAGATACTGGGCATTGGCGGCAGGGCAACTTTGTCGATGCCATTTTTAATTAAGTTCAATAATGAATGCATAATGCGACGACAACAATATCAACAACAACAAAAACGTAGAAAACATTCTACGTATATTGAATAATCAAGCAACAATAACAATACAAAAAAAGGAAAACAAAAACAGCAAATTAGCAATTAAACCTTATAAATGAATCATGCTTGTATCGTTTGGCATTCTAAGGCAATCTAATGTATTAAGTGTGATGTAAGTGTATTGTTATATGTACTATATATGTATGTATGTATGTAGGTAAGTACATATGTACATAGTATATACCTACTTAGTTTTACAAATTAACGAATTGCACTTCCATTTATTTATTTATTGAGCATTTGCTTATCAGTTGTGTCAACGAGGGCCATAAGTGACGCGCATCAACAGCGCCAGCCCAGCGCCAGCGGTGAGAGATAATCGACTCGCCATAACTACCGCATATTACACCCGCGCGTTAATAATTTATTTGCCAATAACAATGTATGTCTGTATGTGTGTATGTTAACTAAGCGCCAATCGTTTGTAAAACTCATTAAAAAAATATATTTTTTCTTATGTACATATTAACTTTTATATTTGATTATGATTTAAAAGCATTAAGCTATCTCGCGTATAAATACAGATTTCCGAATCCAATCGTAAAAGGCAGAACAATTGTTACTTATATTTTAAGAACGTAACCGAAGTTCGGCTAATAAAGTTCGTTTCGGCTTCAGCCCAAAAAAAAAAGTCGAACTTCGGTCGAACATTTTCATTAATTTAGAAATCGTGTAAAGTTTGAGTTTTCCTTTGGAAACTACCAAGAAATTGTGACATTTTTGAATACTTTTTAAAGCACATATTTTCTGTTGAAAAAAAAATGTTAACTCAATTGGCTTTATGCCGATGTACTGAATCAGTTGCAAAGCGTAAACGACGATAGCCTATTAATTTTAAATTAAAATATATGTAAATTTATTAAAATTACTAAATTTCGAGCAATAAAATACCTATTTTTTTTATTGTTATTTTTACAAAAATGTGTATGCATATTTACTATGTGACTAGCTGTAATGTATTTATAACTTTTTATTTAAAGACAATTGGGTGATTCGCAAGGCATCATAATGTGTCATAAATCGTAGTCATAAAATGTGAAGTTTCAAAAGTTATGTTTTTGGACCGCATTGAAACAAATAATTAAACCAAGCAATTTTGATTTTTTTTTTTAAATTTTATGGCATTATGATTTATGACACATTATGACATCTTGTGAATTCCACAAATAAAAAAAAAATAGAAATTTGAATTCATTGCTTATTCACTATTTTAGACAAAGAAAATGTTCGGTTCGGCCGTGACCGAAATCCACAAACGGCTTGCCATTGGCGAACAAAAAAAAAGGGCCAATGAAAAATGACTAACAGGGCAATTCTAGCAAATGTCTTTCAACTCCCCATAGAATTTTGAAAGACAACAATTTGTTTATAAGAAAAAATGTCTATTCTGGTAACTAGGTTGAAAGTTATTTTCTGTTTTTCGGAAGACGAATTGAAACATACTATGATAGGGCCTGCTCGCTCCTGAGCACATATAATAAAAATTTTCCAAAAAAATTTCAAGCATGCAAATGTTAAGTAAAATGTGTAAAAAAAAAACAGCAGTCAGTTGAAAATTTCGAACTTGGATTACCGGAACGGCAGTCAAGGCCAAACCCATTCGGCTGAAATAGACAGAGCTTTTCATTTGCTTATTGCCTTTCATGAGTGTTTGAAAAGGAGATTATTGCGTTTTGCTAATAAAGCCTTTTCAGACCCGATACTTTTCACGGCATCTATTCTTCCTTGCGATACTAATCAAAGTACCGATACCTCCATGTTATGAATTCATCTCATAGACTACTAACCAAATGCATTCCCAAGAAATACATTGGAGGACACAACAATAGCTTTCAGGATCGCAGAGAAATTCCAATATTTATTTATCTATTTCAATTAAATCATTCCGACTCAACACAGCTTTGTTTGTGGGCTGAGTGTTTTGAAACCATTTTGAAGCGCATATTTAAGCTGTACACCAGTTTTTAAAAAGTCTGAAACAGCTAGCTAATATTTAGCTTTCGCTTGGAGAGATTTTGCGTGAAAAATTTGATTTTCCAATATTTTTTGTATCAAGCGTGAGCCACCCTTATGCGTACAATTCTCCATAAATGTTGTTTTTCACATCTTACGACTTTTTCACCGACTTGCGGAAGTTTTTCGTTTTGCGCAAAAATAATATTGTCAATTATTCTGTTGTTTTCGCGCCGGTTTGTGAAGGTGAAAATGCAACAACAATAAAATCAACAAAATCAACTAGAAAACTTCTTAGAATTAGCATGTATGCAATAGTTGATTTGCAGGTAACACTTGCAATTATCAGAGTGCACTGCTAGTGGGTTTGCTGTGCAGGTGCTTAAAAGGTGCAAACGCAGTACACCAGGGCGTATGAGTGATTTGTGCTGATGTTGGCGGGCGAGGCCAGAGCTACAGAGAGAGAGAGATGGCGTACATTAATTAGCTGGCGATGGAGGTACAGCACGTGCTCATTGCGATATATTTTAGCAAAACAAAAACAAAATAAAAAAACAAGCAGCGCAAAAATGAGAAACAATTAAATTGTTTTCATTTAAATTCCATTATTGGCTAATTTGCGAGCGTTTGTTGTGATTGTGAGCGCCCTCAGTAAAAGTGTGGCTGATTTTGCAATGCCCTGCCACATTTTATGCGATTTTAATTGAGAGCTACTGCCTGCAGTGCGTCGTAATTTTGGTTTTATTTTTTCCATCGCTTCCAAAGACCGCACACGCCTGTTGATGAATGCCAAATAGTAAATTGTTTTGTGCGCCAACTTGGGCACTGACAGATTTTTATTGCAAATACCACTTACATATACATATATGGGCTACTGCAGTTAGCGTTGTGTTGTTAGTTGTTGGTGTGTTGGTGTGTTGATGAGGAAATAAATATTTATTTAAATTATTACAAGCACTACATTTGTAACAAAATGCGTGATTGAAGGCCTGACAAAAACAGAGAGGGAATTGATAAAATTCTGCTGTAAATCGAAACGAGTAAATACCTACATACATAGCTTACTGTTTAGGCTTTTTGCTTGTTCCAAACTTGAAATATGCAAAACATGTTTTAAGAATTTCATGCTTCGCACGTTCCGTTTGCTTTAGGTTTGTATGTTTTAAATTTTAAACGTGTTCGGTGTGTAGAGCCACAGTAGCAGCTTGAAGCAGGTGGAAAAAATGCGTAAATGAAATAAGTCATAAATACTATATGAAATAAATCTTTAGAGAAAATAGTTGCATAAATTAAGAAATTTGCTATCAATTTTCTGAGCGTCTAAATACAGGTTTTGATTTCGCTTGCCAACTTTTACTAATTACATATATACACGAGCCGACAAGAAATCTGACCTATGATAGATAATAGATCATTATTTCCTTTTTTAGAGGTATAGTCGAATGTTTTTTTTTTTGAAATATGAAAAATGATTAAATCACTTGCACTTTCTTTTTTTGGACAACAAATAATGATATTTTAAAAATCCAACAAGATCTAGCTTTTCAAAATTGAAGCACAGTGTAGAAGTTATAAACAGTTCAATAAATTTTCGGGTGTAAGTATTTACTAAAATTTAATGAAGTGGACTTTCCAAATTATTCAAGTATTTGACCTATACATTTTTTTTTAAATTTAGAAAAGCATTGCTTCATTTTTGAAATATCATTATTTGATCCCCAAAAAAAATTAATTGAAGGTAAACATATTTCTTTAAGTTCATATTGACATCGAAAGTAATATTTTGGTCAGAAATTTCTGAGTAGAAACTGAGTAAAATTGTCGATAAAGACTTGAATCTAATTTGAAAATTTTGTTCACACAAATTATGGAAAATTTTATTGGCTTTGTACAAATAAAAATAAATTCAAAAAACGGTTAACTAAATATGATCAGATATAGGTGCAAATTAAGTTTCTTTTATGATCTGACTTCATATTCAGATTCAGCAAAATATTTTACATTAGAGTTTACATAAAAACGACGCAGGTCGGATTTTTTTTTTACAGTTTGTTATAATCTTGTAATGCTAATCTTTCGCTTTCTTTCGGACGGGGACTTGTTAATTTACCAAAAGAAATTTTTTTCCTTAAAAAATAACTCACTGAAATTTGGAGTTGCTCATATTTTAGGTGCAAGTACGAAATTAACCCTTACACAAATTTTAAATTATGTTTTTTGTTTTTGGTATTCAAGCTGAATTTTATGACAAATATTTTCGTGTTATATTTTTACCGCTTAACCCGCTTTTTGATTATTTTTAGGTTCTTTCTAAATAACTAACAAAAAGACCCATATGTACTATATTGAGCAGTTAGAGGGTTAAGATATTTTACAAAATTAAAATTTCTAAACTCAGACGTAAACTTTCAAATTGCCGCTACACTTAAATTGCCCGTTAGTGGAACTCCGTTCTTTTGGGAAAATTTTGATTTCATAATACAGTGTAATTTAATTAAGTACAATACATAAAAAATTAAAAAAAAATAGTTTGATTATTGATTGTTGAAACATTTTTATTTTTCTTGACAGTTTTTGATAATTTTGCTATTATTGATTAATTAATTATTTTTTTATAAAATTTCTATTTAGTTTGGAATTCGTTTATTGATAAATTTGAAAAATTTGTGACTATTGAAAACTATTAAAAAGGTAAAATAATCATCTAAAAAAATAAAAGTAATCAAATAATTTTAAATAGTATGATTACTATTTTTTGCTAGTATATAAAATATATATTAAATTGATTTATATAAAAGCTAATCAATGAACGAATATACATATGTAATCAAAAAATAAAGAACAAAATTAAATTAATCACCACATCAAAAGTAATAAATAATATATGCAATATCCTGATAACTTTTGAAAAAATTAGTAACAAAAAATTTAAGCAATAAATGAACTCGTAAAAAATTAGTTATCGATAACAAGAGTAAATTCTTTAAAATGTAATCATTTCTTTTATTTTTTGCCTTCCGTTAAAAATATATGTATAGATTTCAATCAATCAATCTAAATATCTTCAGTTAAAATTAAAATGTAAAATCTTTAAAATAGTATGCACATATTTTTTGTCGTTTAGAAAAAATGAATTGCCTATTTAATTCATTCAAAAACAGTATATATTTTTTTTTTGTATGTAACTCACCATAAACAGCTGGTGTAGAGCAACTCCGCATCAATGGTGAGCGATTGGCTGTTTGCGGTGCCGTTGTGGACCAATCCTCGTTGCAGTCTTCAGTAGGCATTGCCTCGGGTGACGAAGCTGTGCCGTGTGTATCGCAAACTGTAGATCGTTTACAATCTGCAAAGGGAAAAACAAAAAAAAAACAAATTGGTAAAATTAAAATTGTAGATGCAAAATGTAACAAATGAATATGCTAAAAAAACAGGCAGGGAAATTTAGCAAAGATTCATAACCAGCGAAAGATGGCTAGAGTATTTTTTAAATACATAGCATTCATAGCTTATAAATCGTCTGCAATCTTCCTCTTGTGAGCATTTTCTATTTTTATCTAACACGTTATTAGTCGTTACTCCTTATCGACACAGAAATACTTCTTTAATATTTGCTAATAATTCATAATAGCCTGGCTGTACGTGCAGACAAATAAATAATTGAAAAATGATTGAAAAGAAATTCAAACTTTATAAAACGCAAAAGATTAATGAAACTGACGCAAGTAGTAATTAGAAAACTTAAAAAAATATAGATATAAACATACACATAGTATGTAGGTATGTATATAAAAGAATACTATGCACAAATTAAAATGTATAATTGTCAATATCAAAATCAATTTAATGTAGTGCAAATGAATTCCACAATGGCGTACACATTCGTGCAAGCGTAATGCAAAGTAAAAACCCTGCAGGAAATATTTATAAATTAATAAATTATTTCATAGCCAAAAGTGTTAGAATATAGAATGTAAGAATTAAAGCAAAAAAGTTTAGCTAAATAAAATTGATGACACTCGAAGTCAAGAAATAGTTTTGTCTAAGTAAAGTAAAGTGTAAAAATAAAACGAGAAGAAATTGTAGTAAATGAGCCAGTGAAGCCAATCTCAAAGTGTTAGAATTAAATATGTTCGAAACTAGTTTGAATACAGATAATATTTTACGCTGTTAGCAAAGCAGGCCAACTCCCGAGCCAGCGAAGAGCTGAGCAGATAACGAATAGCTCTAGACTATCCACTAACACTAGCTGTCTTATTCTGACCCAAGAATGATAGAAAACAAGACTGCGCCTTCCATGCTGAGAGCAGCTGATAGAGTGACGTAATAATCGCTAGAGAAGGAGAGAGCAAAGAAAAAAAATTCTAAAAAAGTAGAGGAAAAAGCGGACAAACGGCAGAATGATTGAACATTTTTCTTAGCATTGTGTGTGCAAAATGCTTTTATTTCATCAGCGAATGAGTGGATGCTGTCTAATCGACAATGAGAGGATTGCGCAATTTTGTATTCTATCATTTTTGGTGGTTAATGCTAAATTCTCGTGTTAAGATGGGGTTGTTTCAACAAGGCGTCGTAACTTGGCGGCCGTTTTAAAATGAACTGTCATTTGAACGATTGACAATTTTATTTTTAATGTTGAAAAAATTTAGTGACTGTTCGTGAAATTTTAAAATCACGAAATACATGATGTTAACAAATGAAATTTTAAGACATCAAAAGCCCACAGAAGAAACCAAAACAGAGTTAAGACAAAAAAAATTACAGGTGTTAAAACACTGTGAATGCAATACTGTAATTGCCGCTTAATTTTTTAAAGTACACAAAATACGTATTTTTCCAGTAGGGTTGGTTACTGCAAATACAAAAATAATACGCCAAATTGAAACCATATTTGCGTAGATTGGCATACATTTGATTGCTTGTCGATTTGTACCGTGCAAATTGAATATTTGAATGAATTGAACTAAACGAATTGTCATACATATTTATATACTTAGTATATATATGTATATGCACATATATACATAAAAGTGTATACACCTAAATACAAACATAAATATTCACGAGTACGAAACAAACCCAACATGCAGCTCAAAATTTCAATTATCGACACAAATCAACACAATAACAGAACTCTAATCAAATCGCTTACGCTTAGGTTTGAGAAAGGAATTCGTTAACGATTCCATCGATTCGAAGTGTCAGCATGACGTCAACATTTGTTTTATGGAATAGAATTTTTTTCTTTCAGATGTAGCTTTATGTACTTAATTAACAATTTTATTATATTGGTTTCTTTTTATTATAAAACGATGCTGAATAATTTAATAACGACGCTTACTTAGCTGAGGATGGCAGGGAGGTACATATAATTAATTCGAGTTGAAATAAAACGTAATTTGATTGAAAAAAGTAAAACAACAAATGTGCAAATATTCCAAATTCGATCACTACGTGATTATATCAAGCCAGAGCCAAAAACGAAATTAAAATATAAAAAAATTTAGTGTTTTTGCAAACATAGATGTATGTATGTACATATATTAGGATAGTACAAAAATGCTTGGAAAAATGTAAATGTTTTACGAGGCTTCAAAGAATATTTACCAAGTGTCCGCTGGAAATATAAAATGCATTCATTTTTAAAATTTCTGCCAACACATTTGGACTGACTGAATATACTTTTAAAAAATTTGTTTTCTTGTTTTATAAATAAAAACAGTTTTAAAAATATTTTTTCAAGAAAAAACTTCAGTTACCATAACGATTGTAATTTTTATTTAAAAAAAAATTACGATTTAATCGCTATTTAGTGATTCGTGATTTTTATATTTTCGGTATAGTTTGATCGTTGTTTTTTAATTTTAATTTTTTCGGTAAAAAAATAATCGCTATTGTTGGATTTAAAATTTTTCCGATATTTTTTTATTGCTATTTTTTGGATCAAACATAACTGCCATTCTTAAATTTTAAAGTTAACCGATCATATTTGATCGATATTTTGAAATATTTTTTTCGATCATAAAACATATTATTGACATAACCAACAAATTTGTTTGCGTTTATTATGATCGACAAAACTGTACATAAATACAAGAATAACGGATATTTTTGATCAAACAAATAAAAATTATAAAATAACGATTATGTAATGCCTTAAAACAAAAAAATTTAAATAAAAATTAGGCCAAATTTGTATAGCATAAGGATTAGATCGATATATTCGCGTTTTATTTTGAACGAATTTTTGCCAATGATTTTTGAATCCAAAAAAAATCAAAATCAAATAACCTCAGATGATAAAATAATTTAAGTTTAAAAGGTCTGCACAAAAATATAAATGAGATTTTTGATGGTGTTTTCAAATCGGTCCAGTTCACGTAACTGTTAAAATAATATTTTTGTAGCGGGAGTGATGCACCCTAATGCGTTTGATTGATCGATGTTTAGCTGATGATGGCTGCCAAAATATTCATACTACACACATACATATGTCCATACATACATACGTACGTACATATGTTGTTGAAATGATTGACTGATTGAGCAGCAGCAAGCCTTGCAGAAGATTTTGTTATATGTGAGCTTTTGATGGGCGTGTTTGGCAATGGAATTTATTTTGATGCCCAAAATGGAAAAGTTATGTTAGGGGTAGATGACAAAATTAATACAAAATTAATTAACGATCAACACTATGCACAATAATATTTAAATCCATATGCTGAAATTTTCAAATGCAATTTATTTTCGACTAGCTATACCTAGCGAGCGCCGCTACGCTTTAAATTTTTCCATCGGAAAATCTACATTAATTTTTATTTCAATTGAAATTCCAAAAAAAAAGAAGAAAAATGTAATCTTCAACAACAAATAAACACCGGCATACGTTGATGACGTTGAAAAAATAGAATTTTACTAAAAAAAAATATCCCAAACTATTTCTAAAAAAATTTTTCTTCTTCGAAAACTGTATTTTCAAGTATTCTTAATTCTTTATTCTAGTGTTTTAAGGTCTTAGTTGTTAACTAGATCATACTGTAAATAGTCTGTAAGAATATATTGTTCATAGACTTATAAATATAAATAAAAATAAAATAAAATAAAAATATTTTGATAAATAATCCGTGCAGGTCCAAGCAAGTTCAGCCTCGGAGTGCGATAAAAAAATTCATAACTCCCGAAGTTTTCATTTCTACAACGCAAATTTTTCACAGATTATATAGTAATCACAGGCAATCATATTAAAGAAAAAAAATGAAAAAAAAATTTGTCCCAAATTTGGAAAAAGTTTAATTGTTTAGAAAAAAACGCTAATTTGTTATAAAAAAAAATACTCACAGAACGTCTACTTAGCTGTGTTGCGAAGAATTTTCAGTACATCAATCTTTTATGACCAAAACTTTTTTTACTGTGGAGTACTGAAAAAACGTATTTTTTCAAGATTTCAAAAATTCGAAAATTAATTTCTCGAAAATTTTAAGTATCATATTAAAATAAAAAAAATACGGGTCGATCATTTTTCAATATAGAACGGGGGAAAAATATTTTTCCAAAAAAAATTTTGAGTGTAAATTTTGCATGGAATGACCAATACAAATGTAGATTATTATTTGTTACATGTAAGTAAGTAAATTACATAAGGTACATAACCGTCAGCCACAAATGAGCGATAAAATACTACACATACACAAGTACAAACAAACATATGTCTAATTATTTATCTTATCGAATCCTTTAATATGACTAATACATTTTCAATATAGTCTGCGCCAAAAACTAATACAAATGACTAATAGTGCACTATTGGTGACTGTGGACGTTTGTATTATCATACGAAAATATTTGGCAAGTAATTACCGAAGTAGTCATATTATTACCTGGTTTTCATTATGTCTTTTCTACGGTAAAAAATTATCTGACAGTTCGCATTGTGATAGCAACCATTTTATTGTGATAACTTTTGAAAATCAATTGCGATTTGTGTTTAGAAACTTTGCTGCTTCCCTTTTTGGTGCAGAGATAATACGATTTTTTTGTTGACATTTTTTGAAGTCGAAGCCGACCAGTTTCAAGAGTTGGGGACAAATTCCGCTTGGCTGGGTAAATTTTTCTTTATGAGCGAAGAAACGAAGGATTATCCAAATTTTTTGGTTAGTATTACTGCCATTCGATACCAGAAGAATAAAAAATGGATGTTTCTTTAGCGAAAAATCAGATTAAATTTTCAATGCCTTTTTTGTACAGTAATTTGAATTTAGCAATCCCATACCAACAATAACATGGCCCGAATATGACCTCAACAGAACATCAATTCTTCTGGCGAAGCGTAGGCCTAACGTCGCGAAACTCGTGGCAGTACTCACGAGACACTAGCCGATCGGAACCCACGCCAGTAAGCTTGGTATTGTCTACAACGATTACTGCAGCAGCTGCATAGATGAAAACGAACTGGAGACAGTGATCACCTTTTGTGCAGATGTCCGGCTCTAATGAGGAATCGTAAGGCCACTCTGGGTGCCTTTGAGTAGGAATAATTCTCCGCAGAATTTGTGCCAAAATAGTCTAAACAACATTCTAAAATTTATCAACTGCGTTAGTTGGTTTTAAAACGAAATATTCTGGGGCTCTGTGGCATCAAAATGACACTCAGTTGCTAACTGGGTGTTGGGCTCTTTCGTCACCATTCTACGAGTAACCTACCCATGCTAACAAAAAATTGCAAAATTGTTTGTTTCAAAATCCATTCGATATATCTTAATTTACAAAAGAACAAAAATGTTAAAAAATATTTTCCTTACAGCAGAACAGGCTATGTACCAAACAATTTTTTTGGCTATCAAGTTTCACAAAATATTTTCCGACGTTTTATTTGATTTTTTAAATGTATGCTTCCCAACAATATCAACAAAGGAAGGAATTTGTAATAAAACACTTTGCGTACAATTAGCAAAAATTAATATTAATTTCTTTTTTTATAAATACGCCTTACCAAAATATGCCTACCGGTAATTGAATATCTTCATAAAAAAACTTACGGTGGCATTTGGAAAAACGAATTAAAAAATTTCATTTAATTTTACGCAATAAATTAAAAAAAACAAATACGGTTTAAAACTTATACAAAAAAAAAATAGACCAACATCAGCAGAAATTCAACTCGGCAATCTTGACTGCAACTCAACAACACAAGCGTGTAATTTTTAATTCATGAATTTTAAATTTCAATTCATAAGTTCTGTAATTTGAGCTACTCTCTAGCGCCAAAAGTTTTCTATATAAACTGTATACACATATCCATACATACATACATATGTATGTACATACAAATATGTGTCATATATTTAGTAGAACATATTGTTCACGCTCTATGCCGAACTTCCTTTGGGTCGAGCGCTAACGACAATTGTTGATTAGAAATTTTGCTTATCAGCAAGAATTGAACTGAACTGAGTGGATACACTGTATGTCGTAGTAAATGGAAATGTCGATGTACATATGTAGATGTATTGCCCATGTATGTCAATATGTATGTATGTACATATGTAGCATAGAAACAAATGTATGTAGGAAATACGAAATTTAGTAAATGTAATGCTGAATAAATAAATTTGTATGTGGGAAAAAGTTCTGTGGTAATTTTAGTAATTCGAAGTGATGTTTTTTTCACTATTTTTCTAGTTATCGGCAAGCAAGTCGAGATAGGGCATTGTTTTTGAGTTTGTCGGGGGGCTCTTTTCACAACCGAACGCACAAGAGCCCAGGTTATTATAATATTGTTCAACAATATATATGTTGGAGGATATTTTACGCTGTATTAATAAAAGAAGTCAATTAACTCCAAGAAGGTGTTAGAGTTTTAAGACTTTGGTTTGGAACCACAACCTTTGTTTTTTTTATTTTTTTGAAATTATGTGGGTCTCCCATCCACTTTAAACCAATCGGTATATCTCCGAAACTACTTTGTCCAACTGTACAAAATTGTGTACTAGAGATTGCGATTTTTTCTCTCGAGTATTTCAAAACCCAGTTCTCTAATCTCGCTCGGGTGTTGCCGTCGTATATTTATCGATGCGAGTTTATATCATTATTTCATTGTTTAAAGTAAAAATAAGACAGCAGCCACAAGTGAAAAGTAATAAAATGGGTACTATTAAATTGAGTATCGAGAAGCTCGCGAGTCTTTTGAGATTGACGATACGCGAGAAGTTCGCAAGAAGGTGCTACTCGCGAAAAAATTGATGCTCGAGAAATCGAAGGCTCTATTTTGAACACAAAATCAAAAAGCATAATTTTGAAAATTGTAGGAATGGAACAGAAATAAGTAAAATTGATTTTTGTGAAGCAGTAATTCTCGAAAAAAAAACACAAAATATTGGATATACCAATAAACTTGGAACGCATAATATAATTGGGCCATGCATGTACATACATATGTATGTATATTAAAAGCTTATCTAATAATTTCTTTTCGTTTATGTTTAAATGAAGTTTTTGAGTATTCAAATTGATTTAAAAATAGTTTTTTGTTTTAATTTAGTCTGATATCTCTACAACATAAAAAATATTAATAGGATTTGAGGGAATAAAAAATTTAAGAGTTTCAAGGAAGAAAAATTTTACATGAAAATTTAAATCGTACTTTATTTGTAAGCGGGAATATTAAGATACATAGTTCACTTTTGTGTGGAGGAAAAAAAATCTCATTTTAGGAAACGAAATAACACCTTCGATTTTTCCTTTCGGTATTCGTAGTATCTAAAGTAATTTAAAATTTTACACTGTTACCAATACACGAAGCTCAATGACCTCTGAATCGCTTTGCAACTGACAAAAAGAATGATGATTCTCTGGAAAAAGCCACAATTGTTACGACAATTGAAGATTTTACAATTTTTTCAACTAACTTAAATAAATTATTAATTAAATACGTAGTAATAGTGGTAATATAGATATTAATTTCATTTTGACTTTTGTAACGAATCCACAAAAGTTTTTTTTTTTGTATTGAAGAAAATGCGCATCAACGCTAGTAAAACAAAAAAAAAAAATTTGTCAAAAATCAACGCGAATTTCCAGTCACTTGAAACTTGCACATTAGATATTGTATTGAAATTGTATTTGCCACAAAATTGCTTACCAAAAACAAATAAAGTTTCTAAAAATTCTGTTTAAAAAGTTCGAAAATGTGATATAAATTTTTTGAAACTTCTTGGGTGTTTGTGAATTTTGTACAAATATTGAAAATTTTATTTATGTACATATGTACATATATGGTTTCTGCTATAAAATGTGCTGAATTAAAAAAAAAATAGTAAACTCATTATGTGGCATACTGTATACATAAATATATGTACATTTACGTTAGTATGTACATACATATCTTATGTACTATCTACACGATCCTCTGTGCGTCTGTTCTCTTCGCACGCTCAATGAAAAGCAATTCAAAATCTCAGCTTGTTGCTGATACTAGACTAGAGGCTCTAGTATGTAACTCGAGTGTGACATATCAGCTTGTTTGCGGTCTTACACGCTTTTCAAGCGATAAAAACTGAAGGAAATACATACATACATACATACATACATACATACTTACATACATATGTATGTATAGGGAGATTGAAAAAAAGCAAACAAAATGCTCGAGTGCAATATAAAATATGTACATACATACATATGTATGTACATATAAGGGAACAAATGTTATCATCATTTAAGCAGACATATGTATTCTATGCATTCACGCATACTACCTACATACATACATACAATATATTTTTTGAATATAAGAAAAAATTATGATTTTTGACTTACATACATACATATGTAGTATTCCGGCTTATTGCTTTTCAAATAAGCTTGCGCTAACAATTTAAACCAAACAATTTCGGCTTACAAAATTCAGTCAAAAACAGTCTACAAGTATTTTCTGACACCAACGACCGTATTTTTTGCTTTTTTTTCACTGTCGTCAAAGGAAGCAGGAAACAAGTTTTGGCAGCCAGCTACTGTGTGACGCTGCTACTTTTGTTTTTGCCTTATTTTTGGTTATTCGATTTACACGTTTGCTGCGTTGGCAATTCAGTTCGTTGGGCTGAGCAACGGGCAAAACAAAAAAAAAAAGAAACATAAAACAAGCGGTAAAAAAATTGAAGAAAAACAAAACGAGGCATGCAGACTTAAAGGCAGAAAATCACTTGGATCGCAGAAAAAATGCAATTCAAAAATGATAATAACAAGAGTGCTGGCTGCTGAAAACAATTCAATAACAACAACAACAATAAAATGCAGTATGTATGTATGTATGTACGCAAGCAATATGCCAACAACACACAAGCAAGCAACAAGCATAGCTTAACACAACAACAAATGCAATAGAGGCCGCCAAACTGCACGCAAACATATTTTATTTTTAATATATGTATGTACATACATACATATACACAAACATACATTTGTATGTGTACCTTACTCGTAGCAACAACTCACCAAGCCCAGCCAAACAACGTCACCTCTGCGCAACAGTCATCAACACAGTTACAACAACAATAAACAACGACAACGACGACTAAAAACGGTGATGTGAGGAGGTAAAAACAAAAAAAGAACGCGACCAGCAACCAGAGTTTTATCAACAACAACAACAATAACTGTTGCTGTCGGTGTACATACATACATACATACATATGACGGAAAAAAAACTCGAACTCGTACTCGAAAGGTCGTTTCAAAACGGGTTCAAAACAGTGTTGCCAACTCAACGCCAGCAAAGGTGCCACCAACACAAGACGCACGTTTTCTTCTGGGCTCTCGTCTTTGCTTAAATAACTATCTACATACATATGTATGTATGTATGTATGTATGTAGATACGCTGAGAGTACATAAATATTTTATATGTATGTAGTATGTATGTTTAGTGCTGCCTTTTATTTGCAGTCTGCCAACGATGATGTTGGTGTTGGTGTTATTGTTATTGTTGTTCTTGCAGTTACTGGTTTAGTTTACTGTTTGCTGTTTGTTGTTTGGTGTTTGGTGTTCGTCAGCAGTAAGGGGTTTCACATTGCTGCTGTTTTCTTAAGTTTTACTCTATTTTTCTCGTTTCAATTTTTTAATTCGACGCTTCTTTCTTCTTCATTTGTACCGTTCGCTCATCGCTGTGACTCACATTGCAATAGCACCCCACCAACATTTCTATACACAACAAAAATTTGTTGTTTTTCGATCTACCAACTAAGAAGATATGTTGCTGCTGTTTGTTGTATGCGAAAATTTCTATTACATATTTTTTTTACGCATTCCACATTGCTGTTCTTGTTGCTAGAATTGTTCCATTGTATGTGCAGCAATGTTTGCGATAAAAGGCGGGAAAGCAGAAAGCCGATATTAAAGTGGGGAAAATTTGTGCGAGTATTGGTATTGTGCAAAATTGCGAGGGATATTTTCAATATACTGAAATTGTTGATTACTAGAAAACCGAAAAGCAATTTGTAACTGTGCATATTTGATATATGTACATAAACATTCAATCATTAACGCATTTGGTCGTGAGAGAAGGCGATACCCTGTCCCTTCTTATATGTATGTATGTACGTTTGTACATATGTATGTATGTATGTAGTTCTATGTTCTTTGATATTTACAGCCATATTCTGAATAGAAACTCCCGTTGAATTTTTCTCACTTTCCAATGTTAAAAAACAGGAGAAGGAACAAATTGCCCGGGATTTGCTATCCAGGGCTGATACATATTTACAACATGCATTCAGTATATGTATGTACATAATTTCGAACATTATAGAAATCGGCGAATCGCGCAATTAAATAATAAATTTAGTTCAAATAATTCAGAGAGAAATATACACAAAAAAATTTAAATTTTCGAAAATAGCCGTGCCACTCTGCCTTAGACTTAGAGCATTAGGCTCCGAAACTGCTTTATCAAACCCTACAAAGGAGCATACTCTGGTGCTCAAAAAAAAAAAACGTAAATTTTATAACCGAAAATTTTAACCACTTCTAATTAACGCAATTAACGAGGTTTCGTCTGCAAAAAAAATTTAAATATCCACGGTGATTCCTATTGTTTTGCAAAGTAGAAATGCCAATAGCCTTATTATTTAGATTAAATTTTAAAATGATTAAATATCGAGCATTAAAAATCATACTTTTTTAGTCAATATTTTTACAAAAATATTCAGGGTTATAAACTAGTGCACCTTTTTTTCTAGTAACAATAACTAAAATCTATTTAGAATTCTTAAAAACTCGTTGACTATTCATTATTTTCGATTTTGAAAATGTTCGGTGATTTTCGATCTTGAAAACGTCGCTTATTGGTCCTTCTCTTGCTTCTTCTGTTTGAAACATGAATTCAAAATAGTTTTGTTGCAATGTGAACTATATTTTTATTAACATTTAATTAAAAAAAATTAATAGGCAAAACTGTGTGCTACGGACCGCTAATCCTCTCTATGCTATTTGACTTTTTCATTTAGCTGGCAGTTTTTACACAAAACTTTTAATCGGTTTGTCATTTGTGCGCTTCCTTTTATCCTTATTTATAATTTTTTTTCTTTTCTCTCACATTCAATACCTTTTTGTACGTGTACTTTCAGTTACCTTGTGCTCTTTTTTCCAAACCAAACTATAAAATGCATAAATCAAAATTTACAGACGCTTTTCTTGAACATTCCTTAAGCTTTTTCAATGCACCGTACAAGACTTAAAATTTCAAACACATTTTACTGCCAACTGTAGGTTTCACAAAATTTAATGTGGTTATCTCATTGATAGTTAGGAGTGATATTGAAAAGATAATTCAATAGCGATTAAAAGCAGGTAATTTGTTTTCGTAGGTAATTTGTGTATATATCGTGTGCGATTTTACAAATCTAAACGAAAAGTAATACGTATACGATTAGACGGAATAATCGTATTCGTATTACTTTTGTGTATAGCTTTCCATTTACAAGCAATCCAAATTATTCTTCGATATGCACGTTTTTTTAAGCCTGGTGACAAACACTGACCTCTCTAGTGAAAAATAGCAGATAACCTGAAAAATTTCTCGTTCCTTCATATTTTACATCACTTGATGAAATTAAACGAAAAAAAAGTATATGAGTGACGCAAACAGGTGCAGCTAATCTAATCTTATACTGATAGAGGTGGAGACATAATTAGAAAAGAAAGAAAAGGGGCTCAAGATAGGTAAATAAAAAAGGCTACATTTTTACATCTCAATTTTAAAAAATACTTACATATAACTATAAATAGTTATATAAGTATATCAACTGAGTGCTTCGTTGTTGAGAATAAACAACAAAACTAGCTGCTGTAGACTTAACTTCTTTCAGATTTTTTTTAACCACACATTGTGCGATATATACATATATACATATATGTACATACATTAATTCATCATTAAAAAAAGTCATCAAAACTTTTTAATTTCAATTAAAACCAAAATGACGCCCAAAAACTTCAAGAGGCTAAAAATTCTGTTTAATTTTTGATACTTTAGTTTGGTAAATTTTTTTAAGCGCCATTCTAATGGAGTTCAACATTTTACCAATGTTTTTTTTTTAATATTGGTTAAGTGCCTTTCCTTGTACATACGGCTTTACATTTGATGGAACTTTTTTGAACCCACAAAAATTAACGTAAGATTTTAAATTTTTTTTCATATTAAATTTATTTTTTACCAAAGCTGTTTCAAAAACTTAATTGTTTTTATTTTTATCTCCCCTAAAATGTTTAGCTGATTAATTTCTAATTATTATGAATTTTGCGAGCCATTAGGAGAGATTAAAATGTTGTACAAAACTTCGATGAATCATGAGCAGTGTTCGCAAATATAAGTATACTTATAAGTAGTTAGAAAGGTACATATGTATGTATGTGCTTTGAAACATAAAATTCCACAGAATTGCATGAGACATTTATGCTAAGCAATTGAAAATAAACAGGTAATTCTACTAAGTCAGTAATGAAATTTTAACTGTTATAGATATGATAATTGAAAGAAAAAATAAATACTAATCTACGAGTAGTATTAATTTTGAATATGATTAGTATCAATCTATTATTAGAATGAATAAATTACATGTTTGCTGCCAAAACTATTTGCATAAAACCACAATTTTTTTTAAAGCTGACATCGTAAATAATCGAACTGCCCTATTGAATATATTTACCATTAATTGTAGAAGTATCAGCATAATTTGTTTTGAAATTTGAAAAAATGTAGTGAATTTGACGGAAAGATAGAATTATATAGAAATGCAAAGTTTAAAAATTATATTTACTGACGCAAATATATATGTATCGTGTAAAAACGCTTTAGCTTTGACTAAGAAATTCTTTTTGGAATAAAAGTAAGTTCAAAATTTAGATTTAGATTGCTGGTTTCTCAATACCAATACAAATTTTCTTGGATTGTATCTTTACAATCAGTTGATATTTATTTAACTTTGTTATTTCCCTTGAGACGCCTACCCTTCTTAAAAATACAAAAAAAAAAAAATATTTATTTGTACTTCTTCTTATTTCTTATGTCAATTTAAGAAAAATTGAGCGAAAATTTAAAAAGCAACTACGAAGCTTTAATAGGATTCAATTCATATTTCCGCATTGTATGATAACAAAAAATAATTTACTTGAGAAAAAATAGTATCACCCTTTTAAGTTCATCACATTCTGCCCCTCACATTATCTATATGAGTGAGCAACACTGGCGCGCATTAAAGTTTTGCTTCGACAACAAGTGGCACAACTTCCGAAATAGATAAAATACAAAAAACGTACACTGGCTATACAATCATAGCCAAAGAGTGATGAAAATTTAATTAAAACTTAAACTTTGGAAGCAAATGAAACTAAAGAGTAGCGAAAAATGTTATGAATGCATTGTAAAAATATATGTACATATGTATATAGTATGTAAAGGAATAGGTACATACTTATATGCAAATTAACTGTTGATTTGCATAAAAATGACAAGAAAGCGAAATATAATGAAGCTAAAAAAATACAATTCAAATAAGATGCTTCTTTGCGGTTAATAAAAACCAAAATATCAAAATTGGGCTATTTGCTGATACTTGGAGGTTGATCGACTGGTTTAGCAAACGAGCTGGCGCCGTGTTTATCTAGGCGATGTGACGTTATGAATATTTATCCGAATCAGTGTTGCTAGATAAAGTTGTCGCGTGATGCTAAATTAGCCGAAAAGACGGCTAGAAATAGCTAAAATAAAGAGCTTACAGATTTTTACAGAGTTATCATTACATATACTCAGCTGGTTATTGGAGCAAGCAAACTTTTTTGAGAGATTGAGTCATAAGTAAAAAAGAATAAGTTCTACATTTTTCGATGTTGAGCCTCCGAAATCGAGATTTTGGACTTCGAAGCTGGGAATTGGACCAGTATATAACTGTTTGGTGCAAACTTATATTATAAGTAGACATTATAAGGGGTGAAACGGAGATATCTTCATAGAATTGCATTTTTTTATATACATACCTACATACATATGTACATATAATGTTTTTATATATTTTTTAAATTTCTGATATTTGGCCCAGTAATATAAGGATGTAGAAAAAATTGTACATACCCATATAGTACATATAATAAATAATAATTAAGATTATTTATTTAGCAATTTTCCAATTTCGAACTTCGAATACCCATACCTCGATTTCGGAGGATATCTTCGAAAAACGGAGAAATCATTTTTTTATTTGAGGTTCAATCTCTTAAAAAATTGTATCGTATAGTGTTATGAATAGATTTCACTGCATGTGTGTAAGTATGTATAGTAAGTAGTAGACATCCTGGGTATACGATTTTCTTCACCCCGAATACGCATATATTTCGTTTAATTAATCACCAATTGTATTTTGGTAAATTTCTAATTTTATACGCATTTGCACGCTATTATTACCCCAGCTATAGATATTCATTTATAATTAAACTGACAATGAGTGCAAAAATTCCGAAAATCCGCACCGTGGGCGTTCATGGATGGAGGCGTCAAATATAGCAGCATGCTGTAGAATGTCGGGAAAATTTTTAGCAATGATTACCTATCAACATTCTCACCCACAATTGTTTGTCCTCGTCAAAAGTGCCATGCAAATATGCACTCACACATACATATGTATACACATAAATACATATGTATGTATGCATGTACATACATACATAAATCTATAGGCAGAGGGGTAGCTACGTAAATACTATTTATTTATTGGAAACTATGTGTTAGGTACGCACTACTTTAATTTTATTTGGGGTGCAAAGGTGGGTGTTGGAAAAGTCTGCTGTCTCTCCAACCCCAGCAACTAATCAATCCTATCCATCCCAGACGCCAGAAGCCATCAGTTTCAATTCATATCAATATTTAACGTACTAATAACTCTGTATACATATGTTATAAAAAATCACACACACACACACACACACAGTAATTCACTCCCATACACACACAGCCACACACTCATCCACATGCACATATAGCACGACTCACGTCACACGCGTTTTTGTACCTACCATTTCTGCTGTTGATTGTCCTAAATCTCAGCACGAGCAGTGGTGATTCTCTCTTTACCCGCATTTTCATTTCACTTTTATGACTCACGCTCTTGCTATCGCGTTCGCACTCAATGCTACGCGACACTCGCTAGACTCTTCGTACTGCTTTGCGTGTTTCTTTAACACTATATAGTTGTTGTTGTTATTATTGGCTGCTGCGACGCAACAATAGCGGCAGTGTTAGCGACAGCGGAGTGAATCACAAAATTACACTTGAACACAACACGGGTGTGTTTGTAGATTTGTAGCTCTGAATTGTTTGTTGTTGCTATTATTGTTATTGTTGGGGATCTTCGTCGCTCCCTCGCTATCTCTTCGCTAAAGGTGAATTTACGTATCGCCCTGCTGTGCTTTGCTTTGCTTTAGTTATTTGAAACAATTTACATATGTACATATATTCGTTTTTTGTTTGTTGTTGCTATTATTGTTTTACTGTAAAATGTTAGCTATTGTTGTTATTGTTTTTGCCACAGCTAACTAATTAGATAATATTTTAATCGAGCGCACTTTGGGTGAATATTAAAATATGTTTCGAATTAGGTTCGTTTTCAGTCAAACTGATTGAGAATTTGCGGATATTCACTTATGTATGTATGTATGTAAATAAAGCAGTGGCAGGGGCGGATGGCAAATCCAAACTAAAAAACACTTGCTGTTGGTTAACTTTGTTGTTTTTGTTTTTTTGATTTCCTGTTTTCTTTAGCTTCACAGTGCCACCATATTTTTTGGCTTCCACATAACTAGTACCTACGTTTCCTAAAACTATGCGATTTTGAATTGTTTTTCTTTTTTCTTTAACTTTAACTTGCACTTTAATTTAACAATTTGTTTTTTTATACTTATGTATGTACGTCTTCTGATCGTTTTTATTTGAGCGTCAATTAGTTTCTGCTCTTTTAATAATTTCTCTATTCTCAACTACACTTTGCTAACTCTTTCGTGTCCGAAATTCCTGCCTAATAACTAAGCTTACTGGCGGGTTCAGCTATTTAGTTGGCAATGTTGAAAATACATATGTTTTTTTCTCAAATTTTTTAATATTTTTTTGGTCGTTGTTATTCTCTTTGCACACGCACAAATATTGGGCATATGTATGAATGTGTGTAGGTTTGTAAGTTTTGTAATTAAATGAATGCAACATAGAAGCGTTTTTACTAGGCAAATACAAAGTGCTATGAATTTAGAATGCAGCTAAAATGAGTTCACCATTTGGTTTCTATTTATTTTTTTTGATTAAAAACTATGCATACTATTTTTTTTTCATACACGAATGCGTGGTTGTTGGTTGGTTGGTTGGTTAGTAGCAGTCGGTTTGGTGTTGGTTTTTGCTGTTATTTTTTTTCTTTTTGTATAAAAAGGCACTTGTTCATTCCTTTTTATCTGCATTTACATGTTATGTTAATTCGCTTAAAATCTTTGCAGTCGCTTCTACTTTTATTACATTTACTTTGCTCGCTTCATACGATTTTCTTTCTTTTGATATTTTTTAATTCAATTCTGAATTTAAGTCGCCACTCGCACTTTTATGTAAATTCAAAATTTATTTGCTTTTACTTCTTACTATGGCTATGCTTGCATATTTAGCTCTTTTAATTTCCCGTTGGTGTCGTAGCACAAATTATAGACTTCCGTCGTTTCTTCCGACACACACGTCCGCTCGTTTGCGTTCTTCGAATTCGTATGAAAGCAAAGAAGAAGTCCAATGTATTCATTTATTCACCAATATAATAAATGCATTTTCCGCGCCGCTACTACCGTGAATGGTTATGGTTGCGCGTGCTATGGTTTTTACCAATACACCACACTATTAGCGAAATTCACCTCACTCACTTAAATAAGGCAGCAGAGAGTTTATAAATTTCCAGTAGATGTCGCTTAAGTTTTTGAACACAGATGCACACATATACATCCTTAAGTTTGTCTGTGCATACCCAACAAACATTTGGGCTTGAACTCAAATCTCCAACTATGTCTCTCTTGTGGAGCATCATAGCATTCTCAAACGACATTTCTCAATTGGAGAAAACTCTAGTCCTCAAATCGAACTCAAATGTGATTTTTTGAGCTACATTGGATATCAACTTGATAATTATAAATTTCTCCAAGTTTTGCGAGAAGTTGAAGAATAATGTTTGATATCCACTTGAGAACAATATTTATTTTCAAAGGTTGGGTAATTTTTTTTTTGTTGATCTTTTTGGGTGCCTACTCACAAAAAATGCATAAGGTTCATTGCAAATGATCAGAAGGCTTATTTTACCCCTTAATATGTTGTCATCCGTCAATAAGGTATACTTTTTCTCTCTCTCTCTCTCTCTCTCTCTCTCTCTCTCTCTCTCTCTCTCTATCTAGGAGTAACCTTAGCGTGTATGTATTATAGGACATAGCCATATAAAATAAGGCTTATATAAACCATTATTATACTTACTTCATTAATTAGACCCTATTATGAGGCTTTTTCTAGAATATCTTATCCTTATAATCAGTGAGTCTATAAATGTTTAGCGAGTCGAAGTTTGAGGATACCTTTTCCTCTTGCCTTCTTTATATTATTAATAATATATAATATTAATATTTTTTACTGAAAAAAAACTTAGTACGTTTTTTTGTTTGATACGGTATATTGTTTTCTGACATTAGTCACAATGTCGAAGTGTCATTTATCATCGCTATTTGGGCTGCCAATAAAGAAAAATTAATTTCTCAACGAACAGCTGGCATGCAAGAAAGCGAGTTGCCACGTGTACGCAACCTGGCTAAATCAGTGTATTATAAATTTGCATAGTGGATGGTTTACGGCCTCAAAAAAATAATAAAATTTTAAGTATAATCATATATAGACCACTTCAAAAACTATTTTAATGAATTTATTTCTGTTTTTAAAAAGTTAAATTACTTTTCGTTCTACTAAATTCATAGATCACATATTTACTTTTAACATATTTATTAATTTATTCGCCATATTATTACATAATAATTTAAAATTTTTGATGATGCTTAGTTATTTAATTGAATTAATTTTATATGTTGTGTTTTGTGTTATCTTATTTTTCCCCGTATTATTTTGATTGGACAACTTGTGTATATTTATTATTTATATAAGTGATATAAGGGATAACTTACTTCGGTAATGCGCCTATTGCCTACCTCAACGGTTGTGTGAAAAGTGAGGAACACCCAATAATAATTTCGATAATCACCAGTGTTCATTTTATCACAGTGGCATCACTGGCAAATGTCATAAAAAGTACACCTTTTGACAGCGCACTCACGAAACAAAGAGTTTCGTATCATATTATCGATGATCAATCGATGCTTTATTTTCACTGAGAACATAATGTTGGCGTCACCCAGCCCTGGTCATAAGGCTCAATTTTCTCTCTCTTGCCCCCTCTGAGAGCAACCCTTATATCTTTCCCTTATAGGCTATTTAAAATAAGGATTATTAATCCCATATAACAAGCAACAATATAAAAGGCTTATCGATATACCAATCTATTATAAAGGCTGTTTTTTTTATGGTGATCGAAATTTATTTGTGAAAACACCTTGTTGTAGACAGATCAATTTAAATTTTAATCAGTCCTAATCTGAATAGAAACTTCCGGGTAAATTTTCGCCCTTTCCTATGATAAAGCAATGGGAGAGGGAAACAAATTCCACAGGAGTTTCTATTCCGAATAGGACCATATAATTTATTTTTGTGTTAAGCTACGATCCCACTATCGGCGCAAATAGCACAATCTGTGCCGAATTTTATCATCCTAGATCGATACACAATTGAAAACTTCCCACAATAATTTAGTGAGTATTCCCATTATCGTCACATATTGTGACAATCTTTTTCGGGGCATATCGAGCAAAATAAAATTTTGCCAATTATTGGCGTAAAACTTTCACGAAAAATATTTTTATTTTAAAATAGATAATTTGCAAAAACAGAAAATTGCTTTGCCAGTCTGTTTTAATGAGTCATTAATTAAGAAAAAAATAATAAAAGAAAACTCAAGAAATTAATGAATTTGAGAGGTTGGATAAAAAGGAAAATATAAAGTTCAAAATGAACTTTTTCTTAAAAAATAAAAAATGTGCGTAGAAAGAAATCGGCGCACTTTCAACGAACTAATTAATATAACTAATTTTGCCGTTTTTTCGAACTTTCTGCACTGACCGCACAACCCAAGTCAGAAAGTAGTTTTTATAATTATAAAGAATGTTTGCAGAAGGTTCATGTGGTTGTTGTTGTTGTAACAGCATAAACATTCCTCATAAAATTTTGGGGAATGCTGCAGAAGTGCCAGTCCTTGGCCGGAAATAAATCTGGGTCGTTCCGTTATCGTAGAACCGACTGTCGTGGGAACGACACGGTTCATGTGGTCTCCGTGGGCGGAGAGAAAATTTAAATTCATAATTATAGAGCCCATATGTGCCACTTGCTGAGAAAAAAGGTGAAATCCTATAAAGGGGGAAATTACCATTCACCATATCTTTCCAGCTATTTCACGTAGATATATGATATTCGATATTTAGGTAAAGCGCTGTAATAAAATACCTGTTCAATATTTAAAAAACAATGCCCTTATTAGCGCAGCAAAGTAAGCCGGGCACGCTGGTATAACATCATTTAGAAACCTTCAACGACTTTTATTGATTTAAATAAAAACAAAAATAAATTTGTATTATTCTAACGTACCACACGCATTTTTCAAAATTTTAATTTTTTAAGTATTCCTTTCTCTAATTAAATTATTTATACCAAGAAAGTATTCGCGATTAGATTTGGTAAAATATTGAATATTTTGTTTGGTTGAAAATTACCGTTATATGAGAGGTGAGCATAGTTTTAGTGTGATTTCTATAATTTTCGAAATTGTGCTTTCTGCCTAGAAATGCAAAGTGTGCATAATTTTGTAGAATTTTGCGAAGAAGTTGCGGAGATATATGTACTTATTTGCTCTAAGGTGGACATCCCCATGTATTTCATGCTCTAATCCAAATTTCTCTATAAAATTTGAGCAAATTACTTTACAGATAATTACAAATATCATATTTTTTGATTTACTATTATATGAGAGGTGGGAGATAGTTTTGTCCGATTTTTGCAATTTTCGAAAATTTACTCACGTGGAAAAATTTCTTGGGAAGAAAAGTCATCCGTAAACCATACGATAAGTGCTCAGAGAAGCTGATTTCAACGGCCACACAGCCCTAAAGTTAACCCTACTTGCATCAATGCTAAAAATCGAAATGCAAGGTTGAAGTATGCAAACGAACATTTATATAAGAGTGAAAGCTTCTAGAATACCGTAATTTTTGCAGATGAAAGTAAATTCAACCTGTTTAGATCAGATGGAAAGAGCTATGTATGGAGAAAAGGAAATGCTGAGCTGCAACCGCAAAATCTACGTAGCACCGCAAAACATGGTGGAGGGCATGTAATGGTGTGGGGATGCATGTCGTCTTCTATGAACAAGAGTGTGTATCTGGATATTTTGAAACGAAATTTACTACAAAGTGCCGCGAAATTAAATATTTCCGACAACTTTCGGTACTAGGAAGATAATGATCCCAAACACAAATCCGGAGTTGTGCAAATTTGGCTTATTTGGAACTGTCCGCAAATAGTACAAACACCAGCACAGTCCCCAGATTAAAATGTAATCGAGAATCTGTGGTTAGTTTTGGAACGAGAGATTCGAAAATACGAGATTCGAAATAAAACCGACTTGAAAAACGCACTGAAAGCAGAATGGAATAAACCTGCTCTTAATTATACAAAGAAATTGGTGGAATCCATGCCGAAAGGTATGACAGCAGTTATAGATCGTAAGGGGTAACCCTCAAAGTATTAATCGACCTAAAATTTTAGTTGTGTCCTTAAAAAAATTGCAATGTATTCCTATTTTCTGTTACTGCATCATTTTCGCTGTGAGGTGCAATTTAATACTGAAGTTTGTTTTTTTTGTTAATTAAATAAAATAACTATATAATCTGAATTTTTTAAAGCATAAATTAAATGTGTATATCTGCCGCTAATGTGCTATATAGTGGTATTTATACTTTTTGGAAGATGTTTTTAGTTTTCAGGTAATACTTGCTTTAGTATTTCTTATATGGTTGCAACACTTTGGCTGTGAGCCACTGTCTATGTTTATGCGAAGTCATTCTTTTTGCATATCATTCTATGTTCATATCCAAATATTATTTTGTAAATATTTTTTCGGTGCATTAAAGTGAAAATATACCTAAAATAATACGGAAAATGTAGCCAATCACAAAACTATACAGAGTCCAATAGAAAAACTCTAAATTTTTGCTTTCATATTCAAATACCGACGATGTTGATGGGGCGAAGTTTTCGTAACAATGAAAATGAAGTTGTCAAATTTGCAGTATACGGCATAAAATAATTATTAAGATAAAACCTCTGATAATTATTGCCTGATAAGAGCCTGATAACATTAGCAAGATAGAAACTATTGTCTGTGCAGATGCCAAGTTTGCTAGACATTCAAATAAATTTACTTACATTTTTTTTTCATACAAAAAATTAGTAGCATTTCATGCGCACATGTGAAATGACGTCCGCAAAACAATCAAAATTTATTATATTCTGTTAAAAATTCTGCTTAAAAAATGGCGTCTTTACTCAGCTCTGTTAATTTGCCATTCGCAATTTTGTCCTTTCTCTACAATTATGGAGAATTCGCGAATTGAAAACACTTGTTGCCTCTTTTTAACTGCTTACTTTATTAGAGTTTTTAGAAAACTTTTGGATATGCAGTTTTGTTGCCCATTTAAGGCTCAAAATTCTGGTTGATTTTTGACAATTTTTTAACTGTCAAAATGTAGGCATTCCATAAATAATTTTATTGAACACAATTTTTATTTTATTATTATGACACTTGGCACGCGTCTAAATGTTGGACTCGCGATAATGCCATCGCCCATATATACATTTTTCTTTCAAGTCTTTTTAATTACTACTCAATTTAAAGCTAAATTAATTTCTCACTTTGTCTCTTTCACGGGTTGAAACGCATGTGGCGTTGGAGAAATCCAACCTCCGAATGCCACTTCCAATTCACTGGCAATTTGGAAGCATAGCTTATCTTTAAAAGGCGCAGCTACTACTTGAAAACCAACAGGCAAACCATTGTCATCATGCCCCATGGGAATGTGTGTGGCTGGAAAACCAATGATATTGAAAATCATAGTATAATCTATACTCGCCAGAGCCAATGATGAGGTATGATGATGCAAGGCTGGCACAGGGAATGTGGGAAAGAAGAGAACGCCATTGCTGCCCAACATTTGCTAAATTTGAGAAAAGAAAAAAAAAAAGATTATCATTATTGTTATTCTGCTTGGTTTTCATTAAGTCAAATGTTGTCAATCAATTTGACCCCAAGGGAAAACTAAAAAATTGTCAACATGTTGGAAATTCGTGGCAAATTTTTTCGACATAATTTTGACCTAATGAACACCAAGCATTAGTAGTTTTATAAAATTAGATATGTATGTATGTACTTACAGCAAACTCGGTTTTCAATGTCTCAACTTCCGTTTTGTATTTTCCTAAATTCTTTGCCTCCATGAAACCGTTGAGTCGTCGAAATATATCGATCAATATCGATTCTTTGCAATACTCTGATTTGCCGAAAAATGCTTTTGCAAATTCTATAAAATGCTCGCGTACTTTATTTGGATTAGAAGTGTTGATTAAATAAGGAAAACCTTCCAACAGTACTAGACAACTGAACGATATCTCAAGTGAGTTTTTGAAAGGCTTCATTGAGGCTTTCTCAATTTTGCAACCTCGATTCTCGAAGAACTTTAAGGCTTTCAAAATGGAAAGTTTTATTTCGGGAACTGGGGATGCATGTAAAATACCATTGAGACCATCAAATCCAAAGGCGTAATAAATCTATGAGTGGATAGGAAAATAATTAAAAATATATATGGGAATGCAAATACAAATATAAAAATCTAAATTAAGAAATGCAATTTAATTATTCAACATAAACAAACAGAGGAATTGAGAAAAGTTAACTAACAAGCGAAATATTATGGGAACGGATACATTTTAATACATAAACCGTGATGATTTTAGTATGTAGATTTCAAGTTTAGAGATTTTAATTGGGGTGATTCTGTTTTTGGGGATTTGGAGCTTATCCCTGTTCTCTTTCTTATTCAGATGTGTCTATTACATATGACTTTTGACTTGGAGTTAATACGGGTCGGTGTTTGGGAGCCACAACTCTGAGTATAAGACGTCACTGGTGCTATGACACAAAATGTTGACGAGTTTCGTGCGTGACCCAAATTGTTTTTGGCTTTCCTATAAGGTTTGAACTATCGGATGTCTCTGCATGCTAGTTTAGCTTACCTTAATGTCTTTTGTATCCATCGGTGTCAGCAAATCCAACTTCTCTGCATTTCTGCCAGCCATTATTTGCATTAGCAGCCCCAAGTCGCGACCAAAACGTGTAATTGGACCCAACTGTAGATATTGCTGGCAATCTGGATTTTTACAGCCAGGAAAATGCCCCTCAATTGAATTGAGCTTACCTGTGGGCTTATGTCCAAAAATGCCATTGAATAGACTTGGAATACGTATGGAACCACCGATATCGGAGCCAATACCAAACAAACTTGCACCGGCGCCATTCAAAGCACCCTGCATGACAAAAGCAGAAAAGTAAATGAGCCAAATCTTATCAAATATGCTATTTGATAGCTCACCTCTCCGCCCGAAGAGCCGCCAGGTGTACGTCTACTGTCGTGTGGATTTAAGCAGCGTTTTTGCGTCATCGGATTTGTCTCAATGCTAAAACAATATTCGGCGGTTATGGACACCAGCAGAGGTATGCCCCCCGCGGCGATTACATTGGCTACTACCACTCCATTTTCAGGACTTTTTAGATGGGCGCGCTGACGGCTGCCTACACGTATTGGCATGCCTTTAAGATTTGTGGGAGTGCAGATAAAAGTTGTTATATTTAGTAAATATTTAGTTTGTTAAAATTTACCTACCTTTTACGCCGCAAGACTCCTTCACCGTAAATGGCACACCTAATATGGTATAGCGGCTGAAGAGTTCCGGTAGTTGAGCGTCTGTAGCTTTGGCAATTAGAGCATCAGCACGGATAGCCTCTTCGATCGCACTCTCAAAACGATCCTGAACCAATGCATTGACATGAGGTTCTACTTCCTTGATGCGCTCAATATAAGCTTTTACTAGCTCCACTGATGTCAACTGAAAACAGTTAAAGGAGAAAAGTTCATTTGTCAATGGCATAGAGAATATTTCGCTTAAATACGGGTCGACAAATTTGGGCCGACACTCCGGTTGAAGTCTTAGAAATATCAAGCAACAAAGACGTAACGATTATGCCATTACTCATTTTAAATTACTTTTTCGAAGCGCTCAGGGCGTGAGCCTCCTCACGGCCCTAGTATATACACTGCCCCTAACGACGTTCCAAAGTAAACAGGAGCAAACAGTTTAAGAGAAAATCCTGCTAAAACGGAACTAGTCCTGTCCACAAAACGTTAAAAAATAGACAGTTCTAAAACTCCATCAATTAGTTACATAAATCTTTCTAAACTCTATGCTTTTCTGGAACAGAAACTTCGGTGAAGAAAGGAACTTAGCGCGCTCGGCTCCTGCAAGAATTTTTTTGCAGAATGATTGGGCTCTGAAGCCTCACATTGAACATTGGACATATACAAAGGTGCCATGTAAAGTTTTCATCTTTGAATGAGGTGGTCTGGTATGAAGGCACTGACGTTACGTTACATCAGCTGAGCTTAGTTACGTCTATATGTAAAAGGTATAATTACCACCCATAGACATTCAATTGGCTCTTCAGCCAAGAGTGGTCTAAGACATAGCTTGTCTAACAGGCTACGGACGATGGATAAGGGGTTTGAGTGTTCAGCCTCAGCTCCTTGTAGTTGTATATACTGGGTCCTGGGTGTTGTGGTGCTTCGAGAATCGAGCGTGCGAGGCAAGGATGGGAGCTCCCGGGAGGTCCCTAGAGATTATTATTCACTCGCGGAAAATGTCAGAACAGATAATAATGGCAGGTAGAGTAATCCGAACCCTTGTGGGGGTGAGTGATGAACATGAAATCTGCTGAGGCTTTCCAAACCGAATGTCAAGCTTCTGACGGCAATACCAAATAGTCACCTGCCCTTCGGCCACATGATAAACAGGTTTGCAGGCCCGGCATAAAGATTTCAGTAGGAGCTGTAGAGTCAGTCGTCCTATAGTATATAAAATACTTCCTGTGGGAGTGTTCAGACTAGAAGGTCCAACTACGTTACGTGTTTTAGAAAACATATTCTAATAACACACTGTGAAAAGCCAAACGAGTCAATAAATATGTTGGTTTGTGAACGGATATTTTGTAGAGGTAATCATGCCGGTTCGACAGCGACTGAGCCTCAGCGTCATCTGCAAAATTATTAAAAATTTTCTATAGATTCTGAAAATATAATTTTTATTAAATAAAGTTTAAACTTTAAAGATTAAACTTTTCCTATATGTGTGGCTGCACATTTTAGAACTATATACAAAAACTTTGGATTAAAAATACCTGAAAAGAACTATAAAAAATTGGCTTAAATACTAAAATAACATAACAAAGGATCGGAATTTAAAAAAATACGTGAGGATACATGAAAGTGCGATTCAGAAGTAAAACTTCTTTGTGTTAGAAGAAATTAATAAAAGTAGTCGTAGTAATTAGTAGTAGAAATAGTAAAAATCATGGAAGTAAGCATTAGTAATAACTGGTAGAATTTTGTAAAAATAGTGGTAGAAAGTAATAAAGAAAATTGGTAGAAATTAAAAAAGCAGTGGTAGAAATTTGTAAAATAGTGGTAAGAAACTAGTAAAAATGGTAGAAGAAATTAATAAATATAGTGGTTAAAATTAGTAGGAATAGTGGTAGTAATTAGTAGTAGCATTAGTAAAAATAGTGGTAGAAACTAGTGAAATAGTGGATGAACTTAGTAAAAATAGTGTTAGAAATTTGTAGTGCCATTAGTAAAAATAGTGCTAGAAAATAATAAAATAGTGGTAGAAATTAGTAAAATAGTGGTAGCAACTAGTAAAAATGGTAAAAGAAATTAGTAAATGTAGTGGCAAAAATTAGCAGAAATAGTGGTAGTAATTAGTAGTTGCATTAGTAATAATACTGGTTATAATAAGAAAAAATAGTGGAACAAATTAGTAAAAATAATGGTAGTAATTCGATTTTGTAAAGTAATGTTAAGCTAACAGGCACTAAATTGAGTTATCTATTTAATAAATTGAATTATTTCCATGTCACCGATAATTTTGTTGTCGACATAATTTATGATTGGTTTGCAGGTGTTTGTTGGTAAGATATTTGCTAAATTCTCTTGCATTTTATTTTGAATGAAAAATTATCATACCTGTTAAGTCATGAGTACTACTCGTACTAAGTAGCAATTTAAGGAATTTGGCTTTCCAGAGAAGTACTCAATACTTTTCAAGTACATTACATTTGTATCAATTACTACTCGAGTACAAGCACTTGTAATTGGAAAATATTTGGAAATACCATCAAGTACTGAAAGTACTCGAAAGTACTCGAGTATCGAAGTATTTCGAGTACTTGATGGTATTTCCAAATATTTTCCAATTACAAGTACTTGTACTCGAGTCCTAATTTCAATTCAGCTAGAAAACAATTACGTATTCATTATAAGTACTTTAAAAAGTATTTGTATTGAGTACTAATTGTACTTGAAATTTAACAGGTCTGAAAATTATATACAATAGAAAATTTAAATTACCGAACAAAAAAAAACACATGGGCGACTATGGTGAAACAGATATAGGAAACAAATCGATTAATTTGGACTTGCAGCAGCTAAAAAAATTAAATGATGACTTTAGTGCATTTTATTGCATTAATAATTGGCGATTTCGTGCCTGCTGATAAGGAGGTTTGGAAATACCTTATCAGTATGGTAAAAATATTTGATATATTAGTTCACAGTGAATTTGACGCAAGCATTATAAATAACCTATCGATTCCTATACAAAAACAAATGAAGACTATATTCGTGTGTTCAAGAAACCGCATAAACCGAAATTTTATTTTCACATTTACACAGCATCCACAAGTAATAAGAAAAAGTGATCCTCCAAATCGCTGTTGGTACTTCAGATTTGAAGTAAAATATAGAGAAGTTAAAATTTATTCTATATTAAAATTCACAACATTTTCAGAAAAATACGCAAATGGATTTCCAATTAAATACAAGATACAAAAAAGACACATTTTGCAATATAGAAGAAGTGAGTATCAAATATATCAACGAGCAATGAAATTACTATATAAATAAATGTCAAATTGATATGTAAAATAATATCAAATTGATACTAAAAATTTGATAACAACAAGTACCAATTCGATATAAGCGAGCATCAAATAGATACTTGGGTTTCATAGAAAACAGTTTCATTTTGATAAGAAAAGTTCCCAATTTAAGTCACAAAAAATAATAAATTGTTTCGGAATTTCGAAAATATCACTTTCATAACTTCGAAAGTGTCTATTGCCTAGGATGAGTCAAGTCGAATTCATATAAGGTGGGGTTGAGCGAGCAACTGAGCGAATTGATGCTGGACAGAATGTCAAAACTATGTGTTTGTTGTAATTCTCAGTGTCATTGTGCGCATAATTTGTTACCACCTTGACCACTTTTTTTTTTTGAGTGTACTAGAAATGATTTAATTTTTGTTTCTTGGTTTTCGGTTGTTTCTTTCGAGTATACAGATGTGCTTGGGCACCGATTTTCGTCATCCCATTGTCAAAATTGGATTTCGTTTTTTTTTGGCATCTTATTATTATTTATTTATTTATTTAAAAATATTACACTAATAAATAAATTACAGCATAATATTGACAGGGGCTTTGGCATCTTAAATATTGATTAATTTATCAAAGAGCGACGAATCGCCAACTTCTTGGTTTTTATTAAGAGTCACGTTAACTTCAAATATACACATTTTTTCGCAAAGTCCATATTGCTATTTCTTGTCTTAATTTAATAGTATACAAAAACAATGACTTCTATAAAATTAAGTGTGGATATTTATTGCTTAATTATTTGCTTTAATCGGAAAAATTACCTGGCCGTCGACGCCAATAAAAGTGAGTGTGGTCAAAGAATACACTGATTTGAACAATCAGTATGGTTTATAACTGCTGTGGGCTTTATTATTTTTTATTTTATTATTGTTTTATTTACAAAATTATGTAATAACAGGCAGCGAAACGTTTTGAAGCGACTAAGAATAGTCGTTTATTTGACTTTAAAGGTTATCATGACTATTCTGTGTAGATTCAATCAGCAGTTAATTCAATGTTTAAATATAATTCAATTTTAATGAAGGATACGAGTATATAATGAAATGACAATTTGTCAATTGGTTTGCGGTTCATTTTGTAAAAATCATGACAACTGGCGGTGTATACATAGAGGAAGTATCCAAAACCGTTAGCATTTTTATAAAAAATTCGAATTAAAAAGTACGTGATTATGATGAAAATTTGACGCATTTTATTAGAATTGGCACAAAGTTTGAATATAGAATTTATATGAGTTTTGTTGAAGAATAAACTATATTTTTATAAACAATTAATTAAAAAAAAAAAATTTAATACTAAATTGTCAAATTTGTCATAAGCCGTGCAGTTATGTTAGGCATATGTTTGTGATGTTAAAAAGTCAAATTTTCAAAATATTTGAAAGAAATCACTAAACTAGATTATCTATTTTAACAAAAAAGTTAATAAAAAAAAGTTGTAATAAGGTAAATGGTTAGAAAAGCACCATGGAAAGTACATAAATATTTGACAACTATGAGGTGAATAAAAATTTCCGAGCCGGCAGGGCTAGTGAAAAGTTTTACAGCAAGCATATCAAAGAAAAAGTCGGTTTTATGATCTAATTCGCCAGTCTTCGTCTGCATCAATGGATTTGTCAAACATTTCCAGCAGCCTTTAATTCAAATCTGAAATCTGACAAGAAATTTCAAAGACCCCTACCAGTTTAGAGAACTGATAATTCTCTTTCAGATGCGATTTAAATTTTGAAAATATCTTTATCAGTTCAAAAGTTTAGGCTCTTTGCAAAGAAAAAAGCCAAAATTCCCCACTGTGCGACGGTGAAGACGCCGGTTTGAAGTACGGGCGTAATCAGAATAATTGAATGACGGAATAGATAAGAATAAATTTGCTTTCGAATAACGAGTAAAATTTCAATTCGTTATTTAGTTGAGTTTTAAAAACGAAAAGCAAATAAACTTCCCAGCCATTCATAGGATTTCACGATTTGTATATATGTACATATTTACTTATACTTATGTATGCGCATTAAGGTGATTCAAAATTGTGTGAGAAAAAATAGTTTTCTCAAATTTCCCAGAACAAAATATATTTTAATAAATGATTTTGAAGACGAAAAGCAGTTGCAGAAGCCAAAAACGGAATATAAGAATAGAGAAGACAAATATTTAGCTACAGAAAAATTGAATATATCATTTTCAACCTCAATATATGTTAAGTGAAAAAGCACTAAAGAATTTAAAGTAGCAGAACCAACATCTTTCAACCCGGCTACTGAATGCCATTCTCGTAGAAATATTTCTAATAGGGGTGCACTCCATGCCGCTGGAAATATAGTAAAAGGCATTGGGTAAAAATATTTCGAATACCACAATTTCTTCAAGTTCTATTAGACGTTATAGAATATAATTTCGGCAAGCGGCACAATGCGAATAACAACAATTTTCTTTAGAGTGGCCATTTATCTTCCATTAGGATGGTGAAATAGGCTTGTTTCGAAATGACTTGATCGGTATTAATTTAATTAATTAAATAATTTGAACCTCCCTAATGTACATACGTACACCCATATTTCCCATTGCCATACATACACAAATACATATGCACATTCGTCAACCATAATCATCGCCGCGTGGCGAATGTCATCGAGTGCAGTGATTTGAATGAATACAAATTTATTTGTTATTCGTTGTTTAAAATTATTTGGCTCATCAATGAAAATCTATTCGTCATTCTAAATTATTCGAATGATTAATGAAAATTTATTCTTCAGTTAAAAATATAAAATATTTGATTAAATTTGTATTTCTGATTTGAATAATAATTCACTCAAAAATGTCCATGCCTGATGGTTCGAGTTACGGCGAAATAAATATGTGACTATGTTTTTGTGGAGTTTTCAAACTGATTACATAAATGTAAGTTATTTTAAATTAATAAAATACAACAATTTGTTAATAAAAAAATAAAGATAAATCCAAACTTAACAAGGTATCCAAAGAACTTAAAAATTAAATTAACCGGATTAAGAACGAATTGCTTAATAGATATTTGTCTCCTTACTATCTCGGCTGACAGAAAAGATGACTGACTACTCGCTTTGGAATGACACAAAATAAAAATCTAAAACGACAAATAAACCATGCCCACCCTAATGAAAGCGAATTAGATGCAACAGCATGGTGGTCCCTAAAATGACACTAAATGAAATTCAAGAGAAAATAAGTCTCCTCAAAGACAAAAAGGCTCTTGGTTTTGACTTAATTACGGCCGAGTTATTAAACAAATTATCAAAATAGGGCTTGATGAGATTGGCTTATATTTTCAATACATCTATCCGTCTTTAAATACTTTCCAAGATTATCGAAGGTTGCTGGATTAATTATGATTTCCAAGCAACTTATTATTTTATCTAAAGAACTAATACCTTCCCATCAATTTGCCTTTTTTTCGACGCTGGAACAGGTCCATAGAATAACAAAAAAAAATTTAACAAGCAATAGACGATCTTCTAGAATCGTACATAGCATTCCGATATTTTCAGTTAAAACAATGGAAGCGAGTTTCCAAACTTAGAAGAAATTAAAGCTGGTAAAACTGGAGTGCCGCAGGGAAACATCTTATACATATATAAAAAACATTTAGAAAGTAATATTAACCTTAGTAAACGGGAGTTTGCACTAACAGAGCTTCAAACCTGCGACTATTATCCCCAAAGCTAAGCCGGCAAGGATCTACTATATATATAGAAAACTATCGGCATTTATCACTAATTCTGTACCTCGATAAACTCATAGGGAAAATATTATCAAAAACATGGATGTGCGTTTTAAAACAAATTAAGTTCTGCCTCTTTTTCAAGTAGGTTCTACGTCACATTTGTAAAAATCGCTCTACTAAAAACCATATTTCTCTCCTCTCCATTGCAAGCATGCAAAACCGGTCCAAACATTTTAAATTTTGTTAATTAAACTTGAGACTACACTAAACCACTACACTTGAGACTTTCAATCAGATACATTTTTTGTGATTTGACAAAATTTCACCAAATACTGTGGTGGAAAGCAGTAGAGACAATCAGCTGATAGCATGTTTACCTAGAAATGAAAAATTAACCTCAATGAAAATACATATGTTCATAGATAGCACACTACATACTTTTGCAATTCTTTGTCAACACTATTAATGCTATTTAAAAATTAAAACAATATGGTATCGTAAAATTAACATTGAAATTAACCGTTCGACATTGAAATTAACAATCGATAAATGCAGCTACCGATCCATATACACATTCGATAAAAATGGCAGAACGACAGTTATATAAGTAAATGTAAATAGTTTTTTTTATTATGCGTATTGAATATTAAGAGTTATCTTCTTAAAGAATTAAATATAGAGTACGACCATAGAGAAGATCGAGTGCTACTTCATTTTTGCGTTTGTGCAATACTTTCCTCAATTAGTGACTAGTCGCAATTAGTGACTAGAGACTGCTTACAGAATGCCGGCATAAATCTGTTTCCAGGCCGTAACAAAATTTCACCTAAAGTATCTCCATCTCCACAAAGATAAAACTGATGTGAACTTCAGCTCACTCCGGCTGCAAGATCTGCCCTCCTCCATCTCTATATGCCGTTCAGAGTCAAATATTTAAAGAATATCTACCCAAATTCCCTATTTTTGGAGGTTAGTGATAATTCGCAATTTTATCAACATTCATTCATGCCGAAATACGACTTTACTGTCAACCAACAAAGAAACCCTAGCACGACTATTTTTTACATACAGCTGATTCTATCAGATTCGTCTAGAAAGAAGTAACAAAAGTGTTATCAGCGCCACCTTTGTATTCTCTAAATCAGCGGTGCATAACAAATCGAACATAATGAGGTAAACGACAATAGCGCCAATTAAAATTAAAACAACATCGTTTTTGGAAAGGCGAAGACAACTGCAGCTGTGCAAATATGAGCCACAAGTTTTTGTCTTGTTCGTTGGGAAGCGTCAAGGGGGGCTAAGTGCCTCATTTTGCGTGTTGTTCTTCCAAAGATGTGGTGTTTGTTGTAAATGAATCTGGAATCTGTTACATGTATTTAGAGTTGCGGATTTTCAATCTGCAGCATACAGCGAAAATTTGTCAGCAATTCAATCAAGTAATGATATTTTCTGGAATTCTTCGGGAAAGGTATAGTAAAAAGGCGAATTCATATAAGTTGATCAAGCAGATGATTGAATTCGCTTAGTGAACGTTAAGTCAAAATGGTGTGTTTATTGTAAATCATGCTGTCATTGCGCGAATATTTTGTTGGTATAAATTTTTGTTTTTGTACTTATAACACTACCTGATATGAATTTGCCTTGGTATGGTAACTTACAGCTTTTCTGGTCGAAGAATCTATTTTTGATTTGATTTCTACACAAAAATGACGCTAGGCGGTGCTGTCTTCCTTTTTTTAGTTGAAAGATTATTTCATTAGAAAAACTAACATTGTCATTATGTTATGTTTATGTCAAGGGCACGTAAATACGTTTTTTTTTTAAATTTATTTTAAAAATGATTACAAACAAAAAGCCGAATAAAATGGTTGAAATGGTAATTTTGTTGAAACACTAAATTTGTAGCCTTTTTTGAACCTATTAATTTACACCATCACTCCTATTATTATAAGTGTTATTCGGAATGATAGTCGGTGTGAAGCTCAATCGATTAGCAGAAAAATTAATACCTAATTGATAAAATGACCTGAATTTCTTACAAAACAATTTTGGTACTAAATGACACTAAAAACTGCAACTGGGGAGGGGGGGGGGGGGTGCTCCCCCATATCCCCCTGCTGGATCCGCCCCTTTTATTATCATCAGTCGAAGTGTGAATTTCCATATATGGGTTACCATTGGATAAGATTTGTTATGGAGCATACTCAAAAACAGTAAAAAAAATCAATTTTTTCAATAAAAAACTATGCAAAGGGTTTAAAATTGCACGACAGCGCCACCTAGTTAAAAATTAACATCACGAAAGAGTTTCTGGATCCACAAAACTAAACATTACTAATTACTTTCTAGAATAATTCCAAAATTAAAATTATTTGATTGAATTATACAGAATTTTCCAGGGGGTATCTTAAAAATCACAAACTTTAAACACATATAAAAAAAGATAAAGAACCAGTTATACACTTAAAAACAAGAATTGAGTAAAAATTTTGTTTATTTTGATGAGGCTATTTTTTCTACCCATGCATAAAATCTACATAAAATTAAATCTGTTTGCTTTAAATGTAGTAATATTTCTTAAACGCCAATTCTTCGCATTTTTCTTGCTCTTGACAGCTGTGTTTCTGCAATCTCGACAATTTTTTGTTTGTTATAGGCTAAAAATTCGTTCGCGGTTTTGTTATTTCATTAATTTTCGGTTTTATCAAATATGTGGAATCCTGTTGCACTACTCAACATTTATACATACATAATACACATGTATGTATATATGTATGTACGTAATTACAAAACACTTTTTTATTTACCTTTCGTTGTCGCATCAACTTTACCACTTCGATCAGTGGAAGTGCGACCAACTGGTTACGAATTGGTGGAATCGTAGATGGACTTTTGCGTGGTAATAGAAGTTGTAAAATAGGATAAATTACAGCGTAGATGATTTTAAGAATAATTTGCAGTAAACGCAAGAAAAATTCCATTTTTAATTAATAAAATACACTAATACTGTATTATTATATAAATGTGATAATTTATGTTAATACAAAATGCTCCACAAGCAGAACAAATTTGTTTATCGCGCGCGAGTTACGAGAGTGCGAGAGCGTTGCGCGCGTACTGATCGTAATTCAGTTTTCAAAATATACTGTAGCCGGGACGCTACAATAACGTTGAGGTAGTGCTGAACAGCTAAACAAGTAATTTAATAAAATATATATATTGATATGTTTATATCTGTATATGCGCATTAGGGCGGTCATATTTTCTATGGAACTTATTTTAGTTTCAGCATTTTTTAAGGAAATATTAAAGAAACTTGTTAATAACAAATTAGACAATAGCGCACACTCCAAGATAACTGAACATTTTTAAATTTACTAGGGTTTCAATATAAAAAAAACATTATATAATTATCAAAGAACATAAAAGAATATGAAAAAATTCTCAAATTTACTCAAATTTAATATGCAGGTTTGAGTTGGAACCGGAAACTCACGGAATCACAAATTTTTGGAAGCATGTGAGACGGTAGACAACTTATAGATATATCGTCGAAACTACCTGACCAAACTCTATTAAACTTAATATACAATATATACTTGAACTGAATAACCATAGTTTCGAAAATTATAGAATTAGGAGGAAAAAAACACGCGAACCTCTCATATTGCAAAAAATCAAAATATTTGATATGAAATAATATAGAAAAATCGCTCAAATTTGGAACGAAGAATTTAGAAAGAAAAAATGTTTGGAAAATGAACGTTGTATGTTAAAAGCCTAATAATCTCTTTTAGTTTATACATATTTAAATAAATAAAAGTTGTTTAAATTTTCACCATGAGAAATATTATATTAACTGGGTTTATTGAATAGAATAAATACTGTTTATTTCTAATGAAGTCATGCGCCGAGTATTTAAAGCTCGATTTCACCTGAACTTGTACTCTTATTTTACTGGGTTTTATATACTATAGTATTTTTCATAATTTTTGTGATATTTATATCACTTAGTATAAAAAAGTTGAACTATTTGAACCGAACTACGGTTCAGAGATACCTATAAATCTGTTCCCGTACAGGTGAAAGTTTTTTTCGGATTACGACTGAACGATTGAACTGAACCACATCGATTTAGAGCTCTGCTTTTATTTGATCAATAAACGTTAGAATGTACAAAAATATGTATGTCTTCGATGATGTACTTGAAGTGAGATCACTAAAAAAGATGATTTAGATTATTGTAAAAATTGTTTTATTCAAGTAAATATACGGCTTAAGAGCGCAATTATTTCAATAACGATTATTATTATTGAAACCGGTTGCACGAGATTATAAACGTCATAAATCTTTCGTTATTTGCAAGGGATAATTTATAATTATTGTTAATTTATTTAAAACAAGCTATACCCAGCGCGTGCACCTATAATTTCATGTTTTTTTATCGAGATAATTTTTAGCGTTATCTTTCAAATTACATACATATGTAAATAATACAAATGGGGTCACTGTTCAAAAGAAATTGATTCTAAACCATTTCTATTAAAAATTGTTGCTTTTTTCATTTAATATTTTGAAAATATACCCTATGTGAAAGCTCCATGAAAATCCACTCAGTAGTTTCGCTTAATAATGAGTTCCAATAGATAGACAAATAATACTTTAAATACATATGTTGCATTACATACCCTGAATCACCTTCGGATATCCTTTAAAATACATTTTCGATGTGTGCTTTAATTTTTCAAAATAATTTGTAATATTATTGTCAGTACCGTGAGAAATTAGAAATATAATAGGCAGATCATAGTGAAAAGAATGCAGAAGGTGGTGCAAGTTGGGGTACCGCTAACCCTCTCTTGAAAATTTTGACAGAATTTCTACGTCACAGCAGATTTTGTTTATAAAAACCGCATACATATGTATGTACACTCGCAATCGTGTGCATTCACTTCAAAGTGATTTTTTTTTTCAATTTTAGTGTGTATTCTTTATAGCTTTTCGCAACGCGTTCCTCTCATTTCTCTCCACCGGTAAATCCGGTGTGACGTCACAGCTAATTTACTCTCCGAATTTCAGATCAATTAGCGCAATCTTGTATTCTTTCAGTGCATTCTCGAAATGGTCTCCACAACTTGGAATTCTTCAAGCTCGCTCTTATCTCTTCCGCTCTTGTATTCCGCGGTATAACTGGTAGCAGTATCTGCCGGGAATAACAACAAAAAAGGAAAGTAAAACCCTGATAATGTTTTAATTGTTCTATTTTTCTTTTAGAGTTTTATTAGCAGCCTCTACTGCACTTCGATTACACTGGCCAGCAACAAAATTCTCCTTCATAATATTGTACTGGTATACCTATATAATTCGCGAAGATTTTTCGAAAAATTGCACAGATGTGTTCCACAAAAGCTGTATTAAACTATTAGCAGTGGTAAAACTATTAAAGCATTCAAAATGTCTAGACTTGTCTAGTTTTTGTTAGACAACAGTGGAGACGGTGGTCAGTAGGATTTATACACAGATAAAGAGTGAATTTTTCGGAATTAAAAAATATTAAGTTTTAAAAATTTTTCCTGTTAAATAAAATTTCAAATGAAAGAGTTCTTGAAAACTCCATTGAATTATTATTAAATAACTCTGTTTCAATTTCGGAGCTACCAGTATTAATGTAAATAAAAAATTTTGTTAGCTTTTATCGCAGATAGCACTACAAGTTTTTTTCTTGATTTCGCTCCCGACTCAATGTGATAAACCATTGGCAAATTGACAGATTATGATACGAGTAGATAAGTGCAAAGTTGTTTGAATGTGATGTGGAACCCTTTTCTCTCTCACTTTGTGAGAAATTCAAAACTCTTTGGAAAAATGTGGAATTTGAGTTGCAAAGAATAAATATTTTTTGTTGAACAAAAACACCTGTCACTTTGCAATGAATATAAAGAATATAATTGCAAATGGCAAAGTTGATAAGTATTTTTGTGGAATCAGGCCCAGATCTGGTGAAAAAAGCTTATTAGCGAATCAGCGGTTCGGAAGCTCGTACCCTCCGACCGCCTAAAACGCAGCTTGGAAACTAGGCCTTTCCGATCGCCTTGCCAATGACGAAAGGAAGTGCGTTATTCTATCATTACAACAAACACACAATTGCCGAGCGAATCGAAATCTTGTCCATTTAGACCGCCTCGTCATACGTCGGACAACTCGATTCACAGCGAACATATCCATAAATTTTATGTTTTATTAATTTTACTCAGTAAGAATCAATGTGTATAGTTCGTAATATTTTGTAATATATTTAAGATAACTTATAACTGTAACAAATAAATAAATAAATAAATAAATAAATAAATAAATAAATAAATAAATAAATAAATAAATAAATAAATAAATAAATAAATAAATAAATAAATAAATAAATAAATAAATAAATAAATAAATAAATAAATAAATAAATAAATAAATAAATAAATAAATAAATAAATTAATTAATTAATTAATTAATTAATTAATTAATAAATAAATAAATAAATAAATAAATAAATAAATAAAAGTCCCAAAGTCATAAACTTAACATAGAAAAAAAAAACAAAGTAAATTTTTACTGTACCACATAAAATTCCGTATGTATATTCGTATTTAGAGTTGAGGCGATTGCCGTTTTTATACACACTACTGACATTAATTTTTATTTCAATTGAAAATTTTCAACAACAAAAAATAATCAATATATAATTAATATTTAGATAAAATATTCCCTATAATATTCCGATAAAAAATTTATTATATGTGATATCTGAGTTTACTGGCTAACCATCCGTTAAAGCTTTATGAAAATCTGTTGAGGATTGTGCTGTCCACACTGAGAGCAGCTGATAGTGACGTAATAAAAGCTATAAAGGAATGAGGAAGAAGCGGACAAACGGCAGAATGATTGAAAACTTTTCTTAGCATCGTTTGTGTAAAATGCTTTTATTTTGTCAGCGAATGAGTGGATGCTGTCTAATTGACAGAGAGATGCCTAGCGGTCCGTGGAAGGGGCCAGCTTGTATTCTATCATTCTTGAGACTCAGCTATCTAGCAACGTATTCTGGGCCACAAAAGCATCGAAGGAAATGAGGTGCCGGCTAGATTAGCTAGGGACGTGGCCAGAAAGACGACATAGGGCCCGAGCGCTTAATGGCGATAGCGCAACACTCCATTAAGGGGGAGCGCAGGGGAGGGTTATCTGCAGTGGAATAGAGATTAATAGAAAGTAATCAAAATATAGTTTAACTATTTTTTATTATATTTAATTTATCATTTTTGTTAATTGTAAATTATCATGATTTTTTTTTTTTTGATTGATTACAAATTTTTCGATTGTACAAACAAATTTATTTAATAATTATGACTACCGAACTCAAATAACCATTTTGACTACTAATTTAATTCTAAACTTAACAGCTCCGGTTCTAATTTAAAATGTCTGGCTACTAAACTATAAGCTACTGTATAATTCGTCCTCTTTAATCGGAAGGTAACCATTGAAATAATTGACATAATCGTGCGGTGAAAATAGTACCTCCAAATATCACAATAGATAAAAAAGAAAGTTACAATAAATTAACCAACAATCAATACCCTCACCGATAAGTACACTTTAGTTAATCTAAAACAAAATAATTATGAATAACTTAAACACAAACTAAGTAAGTACATAACCTTAAAGCTCACTGGACTACATCTAAAATAAAAATGAAAATAAAAACTGTAAGCCTAATGACGCTAGACTTTTACGTCATGTGGCAGTGGCGGCACCCAACCGCCAAAAGCGCCTTCCAACTCCGCAGCAATCTGCAGGCACAATTTGTCTTGATACGGAGCAGCGACTACCTGAAAGCCAATTGGCAAACCACGTTGATCCAGACCCATGGTGACATGCGTCGCTGGTAGGCCGAGTATATTGAATACCAACATTAAATCGACGCCTACCAAATTTAGTGTGCCCGTATTGAAGGCGAAGGCTGAGGTGGGAAAGGTGGGCAGAAAGAGAACGCCATTGTTGCCAAGCATTTTCTGCAAAATATATATAAAAATAAAATAAAATCATTTAAGCTTTTTACAAATATTAGATGGGAACGTGGCAGAATGTAAAGCTTACCACCAAATCAGCTTTCAGCGCTATGGTTTCAGCGCTTAATTTTTCAGCCTCTCTTTCAGAAAAATAAATTTTCTTTAAACGCATCCATTCCATAAGTACTGCGTCGCGGTTATGCATCGATTGTCCAATAAGCGAAAGCGCCAGCTGCCAAATCAAAGTTCTGATTTTTGGTGTGTTTTGGGTTGTTACGCTTGGTAGACCTTGAATTTTGGAGAGAGCGCTTAGACCGATTTCTCTTGCGTGCCCGAATTTATGCAAATTGACCTATTAAGAAAAATAAATAGATTTTTGTATTCTACCATCAATTTACTATAAATAAAGTGTATATGTAGTATGTAAATATTTATATTATACTATCTTTTTCCCGGGTTCAAATGTAACAGAAACTGAAATAAATAATTTAATCAAAGCTAATACCTTTGTAATTTATTTTTATATAAAGAAAATCTGCCGATTACAGTTGGCTACTGAAACTTTTTTGTCATTGGCGACTGAATACTTCCGGTTTAGTGCAGCCCTGTGTTGAAACTTGAACCTCAATCTGATATACAGAATGCATATATAGATTTAAAAAAAAAGATCGATGACAGTTCAATTAAAAAGTATGACATGATAAATGAATATACTTATCAAAAATGTTTTTCCTGACAGATCCCTATACGACGCACATCATCTCTTTGGCAATTTTACTTTATTATACTGCATTTAACACAAATTTCTTGAATTCTGGAAGAGTGGTAACTCTTTTATGAACTGCTTCCAAATTTTTTTGCGTATATATATATGTACATATATACATACGAGATATATTCTGATTCAACTTACGTTATTAATTTATTAACAAATTTAAAAAAAATTGACAACCCTTCAACCTTTTTTTGAACTCAAGTTTTCCTAATCTTCTGCTAGGTCAAATCAGTATTATAATACTTTTTTTCTTATACATTTAGTTGAGTTAATTATTTTTAAACAGGTGGCCACAGTCTCCATATATATTTCTCGAATAAGCCTTTTTCTCTTGACACCAGTATAGTAGAATTTTGATTACCTTACCAATCGAATTGAATCAACGTTATTTAAATGGTGGCAACCCTCTTCATAAATGTTTTCATCTAAACGCTGCCATTTCACCCAACAATACTATTATATTTCAGTAAGTTTAGAAAGTGAATTTAATTAGTATTTGTAAACAGGTGGCAGCATTTTTAAACACATTTTCTTGATAACAGCCTCTAAAAGTATTTTCAAAATGAAGCTTTCATAAACTTCTTCGTTTGAGACCCTTATTTCAATATTTGTTTTAACTTATTATAATTAAAATTAATTTGTAACAGGTGGCAACACACTCCAAACATTTTTTTTAAATTAAGGCTTCCAAAAAGTTTTAGTTTGTTAATTAAATTAATTTAGTAATTTAACTTTATTTGTTTTAAACAGGTGGCAACTCTTTTTCAAACATGTCGGCAATGTAGTTTTATCAAACCTATTTCTTTTGATACATATATTGAAATATTTGATTTCACTCATTAATTTAAGTAAATTTAATATGTAAACCCAGGGAGCGAAAAAATCGTTATTTTCGAATAAAAAAAGAATTCGCTGAAATAAAAAAATTTAAGTGATTTTCACCTTTAAACCCAACGAACGAAAAAATACCGTTATTTTGATTTTCTTTGATAAAAAAATCATTGGGCAGAATTCGTAAAAAAAATTTAGTTTGAAAATTTTCCGTTTTAAATCATTGTACATATAATCGTTATTTTATGATTTATACATATTTGATCGATATTTTGTGATTTTTGTTCTTTGATCATAAAATATAAATCGAAAAAATAGATGTTAAGAAATATCGGTCAAAGTTGATCGAAAAAATAAAAATCCCAAAACAACGATTAATTCATTATTTTTTAATACATAATTGTGTAACCGTTACGTCCCCTGTTTTGAAAAGATAACGTCTCCTTCATATTCTCACACAAACTTTTACATTTATAATATTAATTAGTATGAGTACTAAATATGGGTATTAAATATGGGTACACTCGCGATGCATCGTGAAAACAACTACGAAAAAAGAACTATTGTGCAGAACCTTAAAAATAAGATCACTCAGAACCTTAGACTATCAGACAAATAATCTCTCTGAGACTGTTCAGTAATCCAAAAGTGACTCAAACCTTTGGCTACTTAAAAATTTTAGCACTTAGAAGCGTTCGGTGAAGGCAGTCGTTCCAACGTGGCGTTACCTCGCCTTTCTGTTTCGTAAAACTTGACCGCCCAGAAATCTAAAACCAATTTCCATCTCATCGACGCAGACATTATTGCATGGCAGTCGCGCACCCAAGGTGGCAGAGGTTTTGAAGTAGGAATACAGTACCCCACTTTCAAATTTAAATTTTATGGAAAATGGTATGCACCATTTCCATTTCTTTGAATGCTTTACAGCTCTTCTGGAATATTTCGCATTTGAATAGAGCTCTTGTTAAAAATCGTCTAACCGTCTACTCGATTAGTCGTATAGTCGACTAGCACCTTTTTGATGGTTGATAGTCGAATAGCAACTATTCGATTAACCGTTCACTTTCGACTAACCGCTCATCATCGAAAATCGACTAACCGGAATTATTCGAATTGTGACAGCTACTCACAATAAATTCATAAAAACTTCATTATAGTGGAAAACGACCTATGTCAATAAGCACAAAAATTCAAGCACATATAAAACACAAATATGTTTTGAAAGAAAACAACTAGTCGATAAAGTCTAAAGCAATCCTTTTGACTACTTATTCATTGCTTTAGACCGATGAGTTTCAAGTCACCTCAGCGAAGGCTTGGCGAAAACATCCATATGGAAAGATCGTTCTCGTCAGTGTTGGGAAAGTGGCGGCAAATGTGTTTCTTGGACTAAAAAGACGACAACTTTTGTTAATGATAGGAGTATTCAAAAAAGATTGCTAAAGTTGTTTGGACGTTGAGGAAGAGGAATCAAAATATGAGTTTCCTATATTTTGATTCTCACTGCAATATATGTATGGGTTCAGCTCTCAGGAGTGTTGTTGTAACAGCATAAAACATTCCCTATAAAATTTTGGAGAGTGCTGCTGAAGTCTCAGTCCTTGGCTGGATATAAATCGGGGTCGTTCCGGTATCATGGAACCGACTGACGTGAGAACGAGCTGTGCCTTATCTACGGTTGAGTGTATCACCCGCGGACCGCTACTCGCTCTCAGTAAATTTCAAACAATCAATTGAGCTTCTACGACATCGTGGAGTTGTTTACATTTGTTTTTTTTTTGCGTAAATTTCGTTCCGGCATGCTCGATTCACCAAAGTTCTTGACTAGACCTAGCCTAACTTTTCAATGCTTTTGGTTCTCCTTCATTTACATTTTTCTTAATTCACTCTCATTGGCTCTACTCTGAAGTAGCATACAATCTACTCTCTTCATTTTCACTGAGCAAGGCGTAATCTTGTATTCTTTAATTTTTGGACAATAGTTTGGAACTTCACTTTAGGTACGTAGGGCTTTCACTCGGTATTTTTTCTTTAAATTTGAAGATAATAATAACCTAACTCAGGTATATCGTTAAAAACCTGGTTTACAGAATTTGCTGGTTCCTTTTTTATAGTGAGAAGGTAAGACTGATTGCTTTGATAAATTCCCTGTTTGAATAAAAAAACACCGTAGTTAGGATGATTTGGGTATACCAACTAAATAATATCTCTACGGATGTAGGTAGCAATTTTTTGTTTGTAATTTATCGAATGACTGTTTCGACCTTAAGCTAACTACACCTGTCGCGTTTTAGAATAAAAAAAATGTACATAAGTCTTGCCTTCTCTGTGGTGAGTCCTCCTTTTTCGAAGCACTTAACTGCCTTCGTTATGGCCAATTGTATATCGAAATCAGTTGGCTGGTGCATCAACGCATCACATCCGCTAAAACCATATGCGTAGTATATCTGCGAGAGAATCACATAAATTTTTATTTTTGGAAAACAACAACGTCAAAATGTATATTATATACCTTGATATCCTTCAACTGTACCGGTTCATTAAATTTCAACTTTTCAATAGCATCGCCTGCAATTATTTGCAAGAGTATGGGTAAATCTTTAGCAAAGCGTGTTATTGGTCCCGATGTTAGATATTGCCCGAATACTGGATCATCCGTTTGGGGAAAGCTTCCTTTAATTGGAAGCAATCCACCGGTTGCTTTATGTCCGAATACACCACAAAACATTGAAGGCAAACGTATTGAACCGCCGATATCTGAACCTAAACCGAATGGTGTGGCACCAACCCCGTTTAGAGCACCCTATGAAATTAGATTAGGTGAAATAATGGAAAATATAAATTATTATTTCTTTTAGATACCTACCTCTCCGCTAGATGATCCCCCCGACACTCTGTTCAGATCATATGGATTGCGACATTTTCCATTCATTTTTGTATTCATCTCGTAGCTCATACAAAATTCTGGATTTGCTGATACCAAAAGTGGTATACAACCGGCAGCACGTAGACGTTCCACAGCTTCACCATCATGTTCACATTTCAAATTTTTCCGATGAATGTTGCCGACCACAAAAGATAGTCCTACAAATATAGAAATATTTTAAGCATTCACTTAAGATAATACCGACATATGTATGTATTTCTTTAGGGAAGAGTTCAATGAAAATAACTGTAGGTGTAGAAAGCTTGATTTTGCTAACTCCGGACCGCTTTTTTGGTGTTATAAAGGTACACAAATTAGAGGAGGTAAAAGTAGTATTCATGCCTAAGACTTCAGAGCGATTAGCATGCTAATCTATTTGCACAAATCTCTCTTGAGGGTTTAATTGCGTACGCCATACGATATTGTAGTATCAATTTCAGGCAAACACCTTTCAATATTGACTGACTCACTTCAATGACTTATCGACAAATTACCCTTGCGAAGCAAGCGACGAGGACTGGGAGACTCTTAACAACATAAGGGGCCTGATTTCAAACACACAGCTCTAAAAGGAAAACACTTGTAGTATTGGAAGAGGCAATATATCTATGGATATTAAGCTAAACTGGGAGTTCAACATTGCCCCTTCTGAAGTCCATACTCATAACGGCTGCGGTGAGAATAACAACATTCAAGGCACTGAACGCCCCCTACGGAGCTTTTTTCCGGTAGATCTAAATGCCAAATTGGACTGAACCCTCTAAACAATTGGTCAGACACGAGTTAGGGTCATAGCAGGGTATAGCCGGAGTTCTCGGAGCTTCCAATGCCTCTCCCTCACTACTTCGTTTACGACTTTCCTAATCGAAGAAAGCGTGGCTACAGAATGCTGTTGAGGAGATGGATCAAAGCTCTAGTATATAGTTGGTGAAGTCGTCGACTCCGTTCAGCTAAGAAAGTCTGCTGGCTTCCGCATTCAGTACCACTGTAGCCTTTTTCAAGCGGAACTGATGGCAATTGACAGGAGGACAAAACTGGACACCCATATATTTTCACTTATCGCTAGGTGACAATAAAATCACTCCCGAAGCAGTCAGCGCTAAGGTTTACTATTAAACCAAAATAAGGATAATATGATTGCAATAATAGGACCCTATTTGATTCGATAAGACAGTGAATGTTCGAAAAAATCTGTCAAGCGAAATAGCTGTGGTATGTACTCGCTGATTAAAAATTGTTGTCAGTGTTGTTGTAAACTTTGTCGGCGCTATTCTATCTATTATATTTTAATCGTAGATGAAGTTCACATAATTTGAAGTTTTTTTAAATTTACTGTTTGAAATCAGTATCACTCTATTCGGCGAAAATAAACAGTTCTTCAATAGTCCGTTAGGTTACATCCTAATTTTAAATTTTATTTTTATATTCTACAAAAACTTAAAAGGAGCCTTCGTCTCCTCGATGATCTCATTTCGTATTTGTAAACCAAAATCGTGTGGATTTTTAACAATTTTTCTAAGCCGAATGCGGGCGCCCTGGCTTCAAATCGCCATTGAAACTATCAAAGAGCTTTGCAGAATAAGCCTAAGATTGCTTTAAAATCGATGTGATCAGTTTCAACTAAAATACAACCAATTTTCGACTCTGCTTTGGTGTCGTGAATTCATGCTCCGTAAACTCTTGCGAGATTGCTAAAAATTAGCGCACGTTGCGATTAAGTGCAAACAGTTGTGCCCGAAAATCTCCTACTCTCCTGTTTAAAATAACTATAGATTTATTTACTTAAATCCCGGACATACTATCGTAATTCATGGCTCATTCTTAATTTATGAATTTACGCCTCGTAAAATCTGCCAATAAACTATTGTACTTGAAATGAGGTATTTTACCATAAATCAAGAACCAAATCATGACAAAACATGAATCTAAATTTTATCGATAATAATCGAAATATGTATTCCCCCATAGCCAAACTGGACGATGCATTTTGGAATATTAGCATTTCACTCAACTTGATTTGTACTGTATCTAAAAAGTTTCTTTCGTGATCATAAGTAAAAAAAAATATTTTACAATAACCCTGTGGCTACAGAACAGTCAAGATAAATTGGCAATAATAAGCTCAGTAATTTGAACGAAAAATAAAATGTTAGATGGGAGGTGTCAGCGTTGCCTGTTCTACTTATAATTTTCAGGAACTTATGTATATATTAATCCACCATTAATCTCTTTAAGAATGAAATAAATATTTCAAGCTACATATAATACGGTATTTAAAAAACGTATAGCAAATAAAATGACACTTTTGGAGAAGTTTATTTAAAGGTGTCTTACACGATAATTCTTTGCATGGGAAAATGACACTTTACCGATACAAACGTATCATATCTGCCTGTCAAAATCACTTCAGTTTTTCTATTTGAAACATAAAGCGAAGTAAATGGAGATACTTTCTGTCTGTGTGTCAGATGAAAATAGAAATATTTCTATTTCGAATGTAAATGCATTCATGATACAACAAAGAAGGTAATTCCATTGCCATTTTTTGGATATTATTAATATATTAACTCTCTGACAATTAAGAAGGTTATGACATTTCGTGGTACCATCAGTACTTTTTTTTATTTTTGTTGCTTTTGTTTGAAATTAAAAAAAAAAACAAAAGGATATTAATATAATATTAGCTGCTTGTTTTTCCGAGTTATTTTGCATATTCGGGAGAAGCCGTCGCTGACATAAGGTGCTAAGGAGTATGACTTGCCCAAAGTATCTACATATGTTCAGCTCATTTAAGTGCACGATTAAGCCAAACTGCAGTGTCAAAATGATCATAATATTTTTGTATGAAGAACATCTGCTGGAAATAGTCAAAATTTATGGCGCTAATTTAAAAAAAAAAAAAATCTCACAAAAAACATTCGCCATTCGGAGTTGGCGTTAAACTGTAGGTCTCTTAATTTGTATTACAACATCAAGACGCACACACCAAATTGTAGGAGAAGTTCGGCCAAAATCGCTTAAGCGCTTATAGCGCCAATTAATAAGAAGAAGAAGAAGATTTTACTTACGGAAGTGGGACCGAATGAATTTTTGTGTTTTTGGGAACAGGTAATAAAAAGTTTGCCAAAATTTATAGGGATCTATTAAATCCGGATCATAATTACATGATAAAATTAGTATTAAACACACGCCTTAATTTAGATGAGAAAATTCTGAAACGGCTTTTTAGAGAAGACTTTTTTTAAGTTAGAAATAAAAAAAATTGGAAATGTCAGAAAATAACTTTTTTTGATTGCAGCATAACAGATGAAATGAAAGGATCTTCTGTTTTTATTATTATTATCTCAAAGAATTTGCTATTTTATAATGTTATAAATTAAATATTGTATATAAGAACGAAACTCAGAAAAGCCACCAAAACCTTCTGAACTTGCCTCTTTGAACTTCTTCGGCTACCCTTTTAAATATTTTATAAAAATTATTTGAACTAATTTTTGGAACAAAGCTTTTGTATTGACAAGTTTTTGAATTTCATGAAACCCTACATAGATAAAAAAAACAAAAATAAAAAAAAAATTCGAAATGAAACTACCTTCTATTTTGTATCATGAGTGCATTCTGTTTAGTACAGAAGTAAATTTTCTTTGGGTTTCCACGATATATTTGTTTTTCCGTACAAAAAAATTATATCTATAGCTGCAAATATATATCCTATAAAACCACCTATAGCTGTGCCAATTCTGTTTTTTTTTTGAATTCATAACGTTTTATTGAGATTATTAAATTGAAGTGTATATTTAAAGAAAAAGGAAAACAGCAAAAAAATGTTCATTGTTTTCGTAAACTTCGTAACCTTCATTCTTTTTTTTTTTTATAGAGAGAAAATGCATTCAAATTAATTGTTGCTTTTATTTCATACTCGGTGTAATCAAACCATAGGGTCAAATGTTTGACCAGCTATATAATTTACACAATAAATATGTACATAGTCGCGTACACACCTATGTTTGTACAATATATATTTACCTTGCAATTATATAAAATTGCAGCCATAAAAGAAACCGGTTCAAAAAAAAACGAGGGTGAGGAATTGCAATAAATATATGCACGTAATTTAATTAAATTCAATTATCTACCTCCTCACCTTTCAGTCCCGATGACTCCTTCACCGTAAATGGTATGCCAAGCAATGGATAGCGCGTAAAGAGTACAATTAATTGCTCGTTGTTGGCCTTCGCTATAAGGCTATCCGCATATTGTGCATCCTTCAGAGCATGCTCGAAACGATCCTCAAGGACTGCATTTAAGCTGAGATTTACTGCCTGAATTCGTGTGATATAGGCTTGGACCAGTTGATGTGAGGTGATCTAAATATATAGAATTTTTTTTATTAATATTTGCGGTTACGTTATATAAGTACACCCAATGACAAAAAAAAAGTGTCTATATCAATACATTGCTATTGTCGAACTAAATTTAATCCATATATATATGTAAGTTAATATATTAAGCATTCGCCTATATTTATTAATTGGAAGTAATTTGAACTATTGTTAACGTTTTATTTTGCCATAACGATAGAAAATTAAAAGAACCGACGAACTGATCGGTTTGAAAAATTGCAATGCGAATAACTTAAATTTTGTGAATAAAACCAATATTTCAAGCTGATTCTTTTGTGCTAAGATTTTACTTATAAAATATCCATTATTTTACGTATTTTCTCCAGAGAATAATTTTTAGTGACCTCACTACTTTGACGACCTTCAAACTTCACCCCTACAATTTTTAATAAACGATGGTATATTGTTTACAATAAATACTGCAATTACGGTACCCTCCATAAGTAGTACTCTGATAACTTTTCTTTGTCATTGGGTGTATATCCATATAGAATATTTTAGTTGGGGTTTCAGATATAATAATGATAACTGATTTATTCAAAGCATAAATTGATTTGGGCATGAATTGTAGCTGTCGCGGTAATAGCCTTTGATAATTCGCTCTATATGTTTATTAGAACCCTAAAGATTAGCTTGAGTATTTTTTTACAAGTGAGAATAGCATTTTTTATAAAAGGAGAAATGTGGTTCAATAATGAAGGTTTTGTAAATAAGCTGCTTTCTCCCTCTGACCTGGAAAATTGGCTTCTCAATCTGAAAACTGGTTGAAAATCGTGTGTACGGATTTTATAAAATATGTAAAAATAGTAATGTAAGTTCTGTAAGCAAAACCAAACCTAAGGTATTGACTAAAAAAATACCTGCCCTTCACCAATTCAATGGAAAGCTAATTCTCAGATGACAGTACCTCGTTGATGACTACAATTAGGCAGACAGACGGAATTTAATATCGTATTGGAATGGAATAAAGTGGCATAGAGATAGCTGGAAATCCGAAATCGGGTTTCCAAACACTCGGGCGTAGTTACTCATTATACTTAAGGCCTGGCAAGGATGAAGGGAATATGGGATAAATGCGGTAAAAGGTGGAAGTGGGACACAGGCTCTTTTATGAATCTGAGAAGCTTGCCGAGGGATAAAGAATGAACGTTTTCTAATCTCAATTTATCTAATCCAAATATACTCCACCTTAGTCTAGGAAAAGCAGGACAGATACAGAGTAACTGCGCAGAGGAATTTCGCCACCTAACTGTCCGGTCTTTTCAGAAGGCACTTCGTTGTTTTGCAGATGGTCGGTATTGCACCAACGGCTTATCATTTTATGCATGACGTCCCTGCTATTATTGGGCCTATAATTGGCTGCCTCATTGGAGTCTGCCAATGACCCGCAATTAGTCAATTCGTCAGCCAGATCGTTACCTTGAACATCGGCGCCCACAAGAGTTCAAGTTTATTCCATTTGCCTACAGTGTTTAGCCTCAACTTAGTTTTTTGGACAATTTTTGATGAGGTGCGAGCTGTCTCCAAGGCCTTAAGTGCAGCTTGGCTGTCACTACGAACCCTGATTTGGTATCCTCGCCACCGTTTGTCAATTATCCAGTTCGCTACGTTACGAATTAAAATTTTTATATCTTTCATGACGTTGCTATGGAGAAGAAGAAGAGATAGACCCATAGCCAAGTATACTGAATTGATCGGTCTGTCTTCCCGTCTGTCTGTCTGAATGCAAACTAGCCCCTCAGTTTTAGAGATATCTGAATGCAACTTGATAGGCAAATGTATTTCTATAATGTATGAATCATTTGTAGTAACCGACCTATTGGACATTATATAGCTACTATACCACTGATTGTTCCATTATAATTTCTACATCAAAGGAGGTAAGTAAATGAAATTTGGCAGTCCTTTCTCGTATTATTAATGTATAGAATAATGTAATGAATTATACCAAACTTATTATTTAATATAATTTGTACATAATTTTTCCATACTACTTATTTTAAGATACCAAAGTAGACAAAATGCATCTATAAATTCCCTACTCCCAAAATGCAACTCTAGATTGAATATCACCAGAATTTATCTGCCACTATTTACCGAACCTTTTATGACTGAATCATGGTTATCACTTTTATACTATACTTATATATATGTATTGATTTTGGTTACCTTCTTTTGTCGCAGCTCCACAATCAGTTCGCCAACGGACTTGAGCAGCAATTTATCTTGAATGGGTGGATAAGTTGGCTTTTTTTGGGGCAGCAACCAATTAACGAGAGTGTTTACAATAAAACAGAGCACATTGCCAATGGCGAAGAAAGTACGTACAATGAAGAGCATAGTCTAAAATTTAGAATGTAAATATAAAACAAAAAATGTTATATATTGTATTAGTATAATGTTTATCATAACTAAATATATGACAGAAACTTCTACCCTTAACTAATTTTTTGTTTTTAATACAGTTCATTCTAATATAAAAATTGAATAAATCTAATCTTTAAATTTTGCGCAGATTTTTATAAAACTCAACAAACTTGCATCATTATTTGAAACTTTCTAATCAGAGTTTTTAAATAAATTTTTGAGTATGCAGTTGTATAGCCCATTCAATTTTAATATAGCTAAGTGTATTTGCAATTCGCTAACAATTTCAATTGATTTTTGATAATTTAATTTAGCTGACAGAGTTGGACATTTTCTTCCAGCAAAAATAATTATTGAAAGTCAATGCTATTTTTGAGCTTCCTCAAACTTCCACTTCATTGTGCTTAAATTTAATGGAATGCACACGCACACGTTTTTTGAAAGTGCTGACAAAAAATTGTCGCAATTTTTTATTTGATTTCTTGATGGAAATTTGTTGAATTAAATTCAAAATCAAATGATTTAAAGAAAATTGAAAACTTGTGAATATAATTTTATTTGTTATTTAAATAATAAATCACTCAGAAAACGTAAATTCTCGATACTGGGAAGATTACTACAATTTACCCACTGTGGCTGTTTGGTAAATTTCGCTTATGGCAACACTGCTCACAACTCCCACAATCTGTGCGCTCTTCTTCATTGAAAATTTCCGATTTCTTTTCAATTTGCATTTGCGTTGTTTTCATTTATTTTTACTTTAAGTTTACCCTCAGTTGGGTTTTGGAGAAACTTCTAATATCCATTTCAATAGAGCTATTTCTTGGTAACCGACTGGCAAAAGAACGCTAGCTAGGATTGATTGTCAAGCAACAATACCTACTTGGGAAGATATGCATGTTGAGCCAACTCGGTAAAATGATAACCGATTTGAGATGTAATGTTGGGAATTTGAAAAAAACTACACTATTATGAGTGAGACTTAATAAATGCAAGGGAAATTTCAGTTTAACACCTAATTCCTTTTTATTTGCATAATATTTTTAAATATATAACGAAATCAACTTAAAATTTGCCAGCACGAATTCACAACAAATTGCATGCTTTATAAAATGTGCTAACAGGGTGCCCGTTTTAATGTAACCGAGTTGCAAAAGAACGCTCCAACTCAGACAAAATTTCCTTTAGTTGCAAAAGCAACCCTGTTAGTCTCTTTCATGTAAGTTGCGATTTGCTTAGTGCTATTTAGGAACGGAAAATAGTTATGCCGGCAATTTTTGAGTTCATGTACAATAGTTATATATTTACAAATACTATGCAAATAAAAACGAATTAGGTATTAAATCAAAATTTCCCATGTATTTTTTTAAGGCTAATTCACAATAGCGCAATTTTTTTTACTTCCCAACACTACAGCACATGTCGGATATCATTTAACTGAGTTGGCTCAACTCGCATATTTTTCCGAGTTAGTGTTGTTGCTTTACATGCAATTCGTTATCCTACTTAGTGTTCTTTTGCAGCTAGGTTACAAAGAAATGGGCCCAGGGTTGCTTTTGCCATCGAGTTGTAGCGTTCTTCTTACACAGCTCTCATGAAACATTTTTCCACTTTTTGAAAGCCTATAATTGCTTTTCGCTATCGATAAGTATACTTACCAAAAAATGCAATTGAAATTTTGCAAGTTTTAGCAGTTGATAAAAGTTAGCGGGTCAATATGCCAGGTATACTAAGTAAATTTTATAAAGAATATATATACATATATCTCCTGTTAAAATTAATAAGCATTTGCGAGCTATGCTTTTCGCTAAAAAATAATATACCTTGCTATTTACATTAAGGTGCTCCGAAATTGTACTTATATAAGAAAAAAAAGTTTTCCCAAATTTTCCGGAACAAGTCGCAATTCACGCGTTCTTAATACAGTAAGCTACATTGAAAGTTCCAACTAAATATATTTTGCTTTACTAGTCGCTCAAATACTTCCAGGTTTATCCAAAGGACATAGAAACGCAAGAAACTGTATAATTTAACCGGTCACAATAATTCAAATAGAAATAAACTGATTTTCTAGCATTTTTATTTTGTACTTGATTTTTTGGTTTCCCTTTCGTTTTAGCAACTACTCGTATGTGCGCGAAACAACTGATTTATCTGCCAAATTGCAAACTTCAAACACTTAATACTACATAATTAATCTTTGCCAGGGACGTAATATAATTTTTACCATCGTTTAGTTCACTAACGAACAAATAAATTGAGAACTGCATCAGCAAACTGATTTTTGGGCATACAAATTTCGAGCTTTTCTGCGACAAGACTCACTAGAGATAGTCATGTCTTACGAATAGCTCAATTTCACCATTACGAGGAATGCAAGTTCTTGTTAGAGAGCTACAATTTGACAAGCCAGGCAGTTGATGTCGTTTGGCAGCGTGCTAAAATTGCTATACAGCGCAAAAATTTAGAGCAAATCTCGAAAAACTACAATTGAATCTAATCAGATTCTAATATCAATCAGTAAAAGACAAATAATTTTTGGTTTGGTGAATTGGACGAGATTTTCAGTTAGAGGAACGGTGAGATGAGATGCAACTTCTTTGTAATCTACGCGCTTTGGGCAGCCCCGTGCGGATGCAATAGTTTAAGTAAGAAATGAAACGGGACAGAACCTTCTTTGGAAAATATATTAATACATTTTTAAAACTATGCTTTCTGATGGATTTTTTTTTGCATTATATGATTCATTAATTGGCATAAGTGAAACCCCTCATTTTGAAAAGGTCCCAAAGAAAGTACCCGCTCCTACAAATAACCGATGTGGCAACGCTATGCTAAATGTTGACTTATGGAGAAATAATTTATTTTTTTTAACAAAAAAATCATGATTTTAATTCTTGCCGATTCTTGGGATCGGTATTAAATTTTCTTGGATTAACTTTTATTTTCAAATATTTGGAAAATTTATTTAATTTTTAAGTTCACTTTTTATATTGGTGTTTGTTTTTTTTAAATTCACTCAGGAAACTAAGTCCATCAAATAATCACAGTTAGTTCACTTTGCACTGATTTTGGTTAGTAAATTGTTGTACAAAAAATCGCATCATTTTTAGTAAAAAAAAGTATTTTTTTTATATTCCACTATTATGACCACTCTGAATAAATAATTTGTAAACAAGCAACTGCATTAAGAAAGCATATAAATATATATATACACATGTATATATATATATAGGTATATATTATTCAGATTACAAACACTTATGCAGATCTTACTTATCGGTTATCGATTAATCGACACTGTTACTTATGACTTCCGTTTTAGTCCACATGCGATGATCTCGGGATCCCGAAATCGTACTATTCACAATAGCGTTTATAACGGCTTGAATCGTATCGTACTCCGTCCGATTCGTTGTTGTTTCCACTTCTAGTGCGCGCCCAGTACTAAGGTGCAAGGCGATTAAACTTAGCAATAGTTGCGCCAAACTCAACGTTTAATCAGGCAGACAGATTTATCCACATGCGCACATACATAGAGAACTATATATGCGGATTTTAGCAATTGTACATGCAAATTTAGTCGAATTACACAAACAAGCAGACAGACTTGTGGAATTGTACATACATATGTACTTTTATTCAGGGGTAAAGTTCAATTTTCGCCTTCTCATACACTTTTAGCAGTTTCTCGTAAGTTTAGCATAGTAGCGTAATCACTTAATGCGGTTTATAAAAATTATTGTTTTTAATAATGTCGTTTCTATATACCAGTGTTTCGCAACCTTTTTTTTTTTTTTGACCAGAAACCACTTTAACCTCATTAATATGAGCAGGAACCACATGGTTGAAAAATAAACTTTAATCTAAACTTTAATTTATATTATGATTGAACACCAATAACACTAAGTGAAAATTATCTTGAGTAATAAAAAATCTGTAATTAGGTTAAACAAATATTTTTCGAGGGTCTCATAATCTTTATATCCATAACTCTAACATTTTTGAACCGATCGCCAATAATACAGATATGTGTATTTATAGACGATATATAATTTACCAAATGATAATAAAAAAAATAGTGGTACAATTGCCGCAAACTTAAGATAACTAGTAATAATTTCAATTGTAAAATCAAAAATATTTCGTGCATCGTTTGCGTTTGATTTACAAAAAATGGTGTATATTAAAAAAAAAATTAGCATACCTTTAATTTTCAAAGTAGATTTCTGTAATATGATTTACACCCAATAAATTTTCTTTTTAGACACGTATACAAATTGAAGATTGCTTTTTTTTTTGCTCTATTTCAATGAGAGCTTGCATCTTTGTATAAGTTCTTGAATTCGAAACGTAATAATATTTTTGCTCAAAGCTATGTATATGCATATCATCGCTTAGTTTTAATCGATTTTTTGGATTTGTTTTAGTAGTCAATACAAAAGCAGAAAACCTTTTGTAGCCTATAAAGGGCGTGGAAAAAGCAGGGACCAAAAATAATCGTTATTTTGATTTTTTGCGGATCAAAAAATCATTGGCAAGAATTCGTTCTAAACGAAACTCGATGATATCGATCTAAACCTTTTGCAATAACGTTTATAATATGTGTAAAAGAAAATCTTGATTTAATCATTATTTTGTGTTTTTTATTTTTCGATGAAAAATAATCCTCATTCTTGGATTTTTAATTTTCCGATCAAATTTGATCGATATTTTTTAATTTTTGTTTTGTTCGATTAAAAAAAATCGTTACGCTTGGAATTTTATTTTCCGATAACGTTTATCGATATTGTTTGATTTTTATTTTTTCGATCAAAAATAATCGTTTTTCTTGTACTTAAAATTTGTCGATCAAAATAAACGCTAACAAATTTGTCGCCGATGACAATAATATCTTTTATGATCGAAGAAAATCACAAAATTTCGATCAAGTATGATCGAGAAATTTTAAATCCAAGATAATTGTAATTTTTTGTTTTGATAAAAAATGATAATTGTTACGGCCCCTGGGAGAAAGCATGAGACAACGTTAAGCGATATTTTAAATTAGATTCAAATGAGTTCTTACAGTCGCTGCAATTTTTTAATTCAATAAATTCCTTTTTAATTCCATTCGAAGCCCAAATCGCAAGTCGTTCGGATAGGTTTAAGGGGTGATGAAATTCACGAGATTTAAATGAGATTCGAAGTTAAATTCGAAACAGCTGACTGCGAGATGAGACATATTTTTATTTCAATTTTAATAAAAGAGATTGTTGAGGCTAATTCATCAGCGAACATTTGCAACTGTCGTTTGATGTTTTCGTGTACGTTTTATTTAAATGTGTCATACTTTTGATCGTCAAGTAGTGCCTTTAACGTTGCGAACGCACTCGCAGTTTTCGCGGACCATTGCAATGCATTGGTTGGGAAACATTGCTATAAACAATAATACAAATACATATGTACATACAAATCAACTGTGTAAAATTAAGATAATTTGTGTTGTTGTTTTTATTCCGGCTAATTTAATATTTGTGTGTACGCTCATTACCGGCTTCGCGGACTAAAGTTTAAGTGCACGCATGCGGGTACATTGCGTGTTTTTGGAAGGTGCGGGCGGTATTGCATCTACTTTGATTCTTCATTAATATGAATGTTTACGTTTACAAACCCTTGATAGCCACTCGATGATTTTGAGAGTGATTTATAGATACGTAAATTGCAATTTGTATACATTAAGATATTGAACTAAACGTTAGCTTAAACACATCTGATATATGTACAGTCACTCAAACAAGTGTTCCAATATTTGCACGGCGGCAACATTGGCCTTGACAAGAAAACAAGTTTAGATTTATAGTTACTGGAATGTCTTCTAACGGGATCCGTAATTGGTTTTATAATGTAGCAGTTATTATTGCCATACTGAATTAAATAACAGGTACGACTCATATGAACAGTTTTTTGTGTTCAATATTTTTTGTGCACTGGATGGAGTAATATGAAAAATTGCATCGGTATATTATACCTGTGTTGTGATATAACGGATGAAATATTAAATTAAAGGTTTGTGACATCTTAACTTCATTTAAATTTTACAATTCTGGTTTGATTCCGTCGCTCAAAATGGTTCGTTCTTTGCTGGAACTTGTGAACCATCATATTCGACATCTTTTACAAGTTGGTAAAAGTTGGCGCGAAATTGTAACCAACCTGAGAGTCTCAATACGATCAGTAGTCAAAATCCGTCAAAACGCTGTCGAAATACACAGAGCCTTAAAAGAAAATTAAAATATTAACGTTTCTGTAGGAATCATTCGGAATATCTTAAAAGCTTCTGGCTTAAAAGGAAGAACAAAAATTTAAAAGCCCATGCTCACTACAAGGCATAAGCAATTCAGACGCTCTGTCACCAGACAACACGCAAATTGGACAGAAGAGAATTGGGCGAAGGTAATTTGATTAGATGGAACAAAAATAAACCGTTAGGGATCGTCGATGGGTATGGAAAGAACCCGGATCCCTTAAATTTGGTGGCTGCTCCATAATGGTATAGGCCTGTATGATGGCGCAACGTGTTGGATCCGTTGATTGAATAAACGGAACGGTGAATTCTCAATATCATATTGAAATTTGACGCCGAAAGCTATCAACGACCCAAAACATACGGCCAAAGTTTCATCTAATTGGCTGCATGATACCGGGTAAATCCAATAGAACATCTTTGAGGTTCCCTGAAAAGAGAGCTTGATAAAATAAAAGCTAAAATTATTACAATATTTGTAATAATTCCTAATATTAGTGCTATTGTTATAATTGAAAATATTATCTATACTACACTGATGTGTAGACTTTATGATTGGAAGTCAAATATATCTACTTATATATTATATAGATATTGAATTAATAAATTAGTAATACGATTCACTAACTTACTAACGATCCGACAATCGCAATTTATGTCAACAATATTTGTCGTTTGCAGTAACGATTGTGTCTCGTTGTATTTATTCAAAGTACTAAAGAGTGACATCTTGGTCAAGCTGAATGCCAAAATGGGCGAAAAACACAAAAAGAAATGGAAAAAGATAAATGAATGCGTGCTGTCGAACAAAAATTTGAGCGCGGGTACTAGTTTATTTCAAACTACAAATATTTATAATTGTTTTTATATATTGAAAGGTTCCATTGTAGCGGAATTTCGGACTCTCCACTTAGTGATCTGGTAGAATATTAATCAACTCGACTCTATGGAATATCCAGAATCACTTTCAAATATGTCATGGTTTTCGTGTTTCGCTTCGCTCCATTATGAATCACGATGTTGTGTTCCAGGGTATTTAGCTTTTATATTGAAAATTTTGAATTAAGATCATTTATTATGTGCAAAATCTTTCAAATTTTCATTAAGATGAGTTAACCATGCGAATCTCGTTAAAATAAGTTAGTACACTACAGAATGTGAAAAAGCTTGTTGATAGTATGCCACGCCGGATTCAAGCCGTTATAGAGGCTGGTGGTGAATACACAAAGTACTGAAATGCAAAAAATTCTTATTTTTAATAAAAACAAAAAGCTGTTCATGTGAGTCGTAACTATTATTTATTTCAGAATAGCAATAATAACTGCAGAATAGCAAAAAAAAAAAAACAAATGGTTATGCATTTCGTCAGAGAAAATTCCAGTAATAATAGTTCCATACCTACTTCTTTGCGATCACTCATTTTGTAGTTGAAATCATGATCAATGCATACACGAGTGGTCACTTGTTTTAGTGACTGTGTGCGTCGTTAGCTCGCCAAGCTAAGTAGTTCCGAGATTAGACAGTTCAAAAACGATCGAAACGTATTCTCTTGCATAACATGCATCAATAATCACCTTCGGTCATTATTCTACAAAAATTTTCAAAGTGAAGACTCGACTTTTGTATAGTTTTTGTTTTTTTTTTGAATTTGGGCCCGTTTTAATATACCCGAGTTGCAAAAAAAACGCTGTAACTCGGATAAAATTTCCTTTAAATGCAAATGCAACCCTATTCACAAATTTCATGAAAAATGCGATTTGTTTGATTCTATTTAAGGACGGAAAATAGTTGGGCCGGCAATTTTTGGATTATTTTTTTCTTCTTAAATCTTAAATTTCCCATGTATTTTCTTAGGGCTAATTCACAAAAGCGCAGTTTTTTTCACTTCCCAACACTACATCTCAGATCGGATATTATTTTACAAAAGCGCAGTTTTTTTCACTTCCCAACACTACATCTCCGATCGGATATTATTTTACCGAGTTGGCTCAACTCGCATATTTTTCCGAGTTAGTATTGTTGCTTTACATGCAATTTGTTATCCTACCTAGGTTACAAAGAAACGGGCCCATATTAGATATAAGTTTCTGGTTTATATCGGTTGTCATTTGGAAGAGTAGATTAGGTCGCGTTAATTGAAAATTAATTAATTAGGTCTGTTCGATGAGTGCGCTAAAAGCTTAGAACAGGAAAGGTTTTTTATGCTGCACTTACTTACATCAGCTAAGAAGCTAAAGTTGTTTAGCGCAAAAAGTGTGAGTTAATAATTTAGAGCAAAAAAAAAACTTCATTGAACACTTTTTCTTGCTCTATACTCTGACTCTGATTCATTCATTGAACTGACCTATTATAGTGGTAGTTCATTTTGAAGAAAATATATTTTGCACTGAAATTATTAGAGTTGAACCTTTAGCTTAAACATTTTTATTAACATGTTACAATAGTTAAATAACTTAAATTGACATTAGCTTTTGACGGGCCCACGTTTTTGAGAAATATTAATTACGTAATGTAAATATCAATAAATTGAAAAGTTCAGTTTTAAAAAATTTAAGTAATTGAAAAAGCTGCATATAATTTAGATTTAAGCTTTTTTTAAACTACTATCCATGCTTTTATAAACTTAAATTTCATCGAAAACCAGTTAGCAAAAATCAATGCTGTCTGGACGGGCATGCTTAATATTAAAAACGTTTCCTGAAAACAACTTGTTTTCATTGCCGTGTGAACATGGTTTAGAGCTACAAATTGATATTACGATACGAGTAAAACACGAGACCATTTAAGGGCCGTTTACATAGAACTTTCCTCGTGCTTGACAGTTCGAACTTTAACAACAAAGCGTGAGGAGTAGAAGGTCAGCTACATAGAACGCTTTGACAGTTTCTGCGTTAGTAGTTTGTTATGAGTTGCGATTTGTGTTTGTTCAGAGTGTTTTGTTTAAAGATAGAATAAAAAAATGAATTTTACTGATATGATGGTAGTAGTAGTAGTTATGCTACTAATGTTTGAAATTCGCGAGTGTATGTAGTGTGTATACGCACGCCAAAATAAAAATAAAATGGAAATGATAACAGCTGATTGCCAAAGCGTACAAAAGTTGAGAGTTGCCCATTATTTTGCTTCGCTTTGCTTTGCTCTACTTTTCTCGCCTTGTATTTAGCAGGACTCATATAACATCATGTATTGAACTTATCTGTCAAAGCGAAACTCTGAAGCAAAGCAAAGCAAAAGTCCTATGTGAACATCCCTTTACTTTAAATTTTTTTAATGGATTTTTGAATATTATTGAATTATTATTAAATGATTATTTGTAACGTGCATATCATACCCCATACAAAAGGACATCAGTATTGTATTGCATTATGAAATTCGTTATATTTTAAGGCAGCAACCAAATATTTCTGTTGACACGAGTTGGACCGATTTGAAACAATCTCCAAATATGGATTTTTTTAATTGATAGAAAGAGTTTTTGAAGTGAAAGTACTTTAGCGGCACCAGTGTGGTTTTTCATTGTCGCGTCACAACGCTTTTATGCACAAATGCACAACCACAACAACAACAGCAGCACCACCAACAAAAACGAAGGCAACTACAATAAAACCAAGCCCGCATTTTCATTGTGAACGAAAACTATAGGTATGCAGTTGGGTTTCTTCGGCCAATCGGCCAATGCCAAATTAAGTAGAATCCAAAAATACCAAATTCTAATTAACGACAAATTTCCATGCAGTATCAATTGCATGCGAACCGCCTTTTAAAATCCGGAAAATACATAATCCAGACAATTTTTAAAAGTCCAGACAAGTAACCATCCAGACAGGTTATAATATAGACATAAGGAGATGCCGACCAGACAATATACAGATAACGCAATTTCTAGACAAGGCAGGATCGCGACAACTGTTAATCCCGACAAGACACAATTCTGACAAAAAAGTTAAAATCATTTCTTACCTTCTCCTCCTCCAATATACTGAAAAAGGCGACAGGGGATCGGACTTTATTAATCCATTCTAAATACATACATAAATTACCATTATATATATTTTTAAACAAATATAATTTTAATTTTCTTTGTAAAATCTATGCTCTTTCTATTGGCGGGATTTCGGTTTACTTTCTTTTGTTTAAATCTGTTTAGTTACAAAAATTTTATTTAGTTAATTTGGCAACATTAAGGAAAAATTACTCAAAAACTGTGAGTGTCCGCGCGGAACGGTTTTCAGTTTTTTGATGTGTATGACCCCTTCTACCCCCTCAGATCCTCACTTTAACCAAAGCCAGGTGCATTATTGTAAATTTTCCCGAGATACTAAATAAATACATTTGTAAAGGGTCTTGCAATAGTAAGGTTTGCCATTTCATCATGGAAAGATATACGATCTAACAACGAGTCGAAATTATTAAAATTTACTACCGAAATTCGGAGTCAATGGCCTGAACTTTAAAAGCGCTACGTCCAATTTATGGTCGTCGTCATTTCTGGCTGAATGGCTTCGTCAATAAGCAAAATATGCGTTATTGGACAGACAGCAGTCCACACGTACTCCATGAGTCAACTTTGCATCCCGAAAAAATTACGGTTTGGTGCGGTTTATGGGCCGGCGGCGTCATTGGGCCGTACTTCTTCCATGATGATCAAGACCGGCACGCTACTGTGAATGGGAATCGCTACCGCACAATGATAACCGAATATTTTTGGCCCGAATTGGATGATATGGACTTGGACAATATGTGATTTCAACTGGACGGCGCCACAAGCCACACAGCAAATGTCACAATCGATTTATTGAAAACCAAGTTTGGTGAACGTTTTATCACACAAAATGGCCCAGTCAATTGGGCGCCTCGGTCGTGCGATTTGACGCCGGTAGACTATTTTCTGTGGGGCTACGTCAAGTCTATGGTCTACGCCAACAAGCCAGTGACGATTGATAAACTTCGTACGAATATCCAACGTGAAATTGCAGCAGTATCGGCCGATTTATGCTTGAAAACCGTCGAAAATTGGGTTCAGCGTCTGGACTTCTGCAAGCGTGCCCGTGGTGCCCATGCAAAAGAAATCGAGCTCCATACATAATGGCTTCGAATGTACTTTGACAGGAATAAAGAATTTAATTCATATCCCAAACCGTTTTTGTTTTATTTAAAAAAAATTGTGTAGCGTTCCTATTGCAAGACCCGATTTTAGTAAAGTATTTAGTTAACTAATAAGGCATACAAATATTTTTCAGATATAGACAAAAAAATGAACCAAAAGGACTCGGTTCTGCCCGCAAAAAAACAAACAAAGAAAGCCTTAAGAAGAAGCAAAATTGCTTAAGGTTATAAGAAATGTTTTTATACTGGTCACAATGGCGCATCTAGATATTTTAAAAATCCTTCTTTGGAATAATTTTAATTTTAGAACAGCAATGTTTTCGGTTATTTTCCGCTGGATTTGTTTCTTCCATTTTAGTTTCTATTGCTTAAATTTTAAAGAAGAGTTGCTTCGTAAAATTTTCAGCCGGGACGGGTCTTATTAATTTATTTTACTTGCAGTGCGCTAGTGGGTTTTTTTTTTCGAAGAAACGTGTGAAAAATGAGTTATCGGGCTTTAACTGTATTTAAGAACCAGCAGTTTATAGCAGAACATTGATTTCAACTGCAAACAAGTACTAACTATACATATTTCTGACGTTCATAAATTGTATAATGTGGTATTGAATTTACTCGTAATCGACAATTTTACAACTACGGTTTGTGGTTAATGCAACCTGCAAGAGCTTACACATTTGTTGTGTTAGGTAAAAAAAAGAAGATAAATCCATATAACGCAACTTTACAATTTAGCCGTTTAATGTAAATGTAATAAATTCATAAGATGTCGTAAAAATTTACTTTAGCTTAATTAAATTAATGCAATTTAGATTTGATTTCAATAAAATAAACTTAAAAAAATATATTTTTAATATTTTCAATTGGATTCCTTCGAAATTCTTTTGAAATGTAGGGTCCGGCACAGAAAGTTCTGTCAATTAAAATACGCCCATGAAGTGAATGCAACTGCTTTGTTTTTATTTTTATTTTTATTTTTATTAATATAAAAATACACGTTTGTAGTGATGATGGTTTAAGAAAAAGAAATTAGTTAATTTTATTCTTCTTTTAATAGGTCCGTCATCAAGTTTTGTACAACAGAAAGGGTAGGAGATGTTTTTGAAGACACTCCTTCACGTAAATTTCAGACTTGATGATTCCGTTAGTGAAGAGTGGCGTGAGCGGCACATTCGCAAATGGCTTGCCAAATTAGAACTTTTTCCCAAACTTTTCTCTGGATGGATTTTTCCGATTCAGAAAAGTCTTGTTCAGACTGCAACCAGTAGAGTTGGTTACCCAGCAATGTCTTCAGGTCCAATTTCAAATAAGCTTCGTCGTCCACAATCACTGATCCTAAGATAAACTTCAGCCAGATCATCTTTTTACTAGGACCTACACTGAAAAAAACCAAAGAACCTTAGCAAAACTCTTTTTTTCTTCTTCAAATTGCGTTCTTTTCTTCGTACTGAGTAAAGGTTTGTTCAAAATCAAAAAAAAAAAAAAAAAATAGTTGTAAATAGTCTTAACGCCATTTCATTCCCAATTTTATGTTTTTTGAAAGCTATTTTTCTTCAATCCAGATACTTTTTTTTTGAGTGATGGTCAGTATTCTATGGTATCTTAAAAGTGTTGTTGTTGAATTTCACAGAAATAAATAAACAAAATAGTAAAAGCGTATGCTTTCTTCGGAATCACATTTATTGGCTAAAAAGAAGGTTAGTATCATTTTGTATAATATAAAAAATTAATTTAAAAAAACAACTCTAAGAGAATTTTAAACATCTTTTTTTTTAAAGCGGAATGAAGTTATCATTTTTATATTTAAAACCGCAGATGCATTTTTATGCACACATATAAATATGTAGGCATGTGCTAAAGTTTCAACTGATTCTGAATATGATTCTCTCAACCGCAAGTTTGTGGGTAAATATGAAAATACATAAATACGTATCTACATATAAGTAAGTATATTATGAAAGTTGTAGTTATTTTAACATTTCCTCTAAACTTGATACCTGTAAATTCATATTTAACGGTATAAATAGAAACATATTTGAATAAGAATATAATGATGATCTGATTGGTGTCTAGAAAACTGCGGTATTCTGCGGATCGGCCGGTTCCCCACACGAATTCAGAAAACAAAAATTCACAAACACATACATATATTCAAACACATTTCAGTGCATGCCCGACGACTGGAATTTAAGTGAGCTCTGCCCAATTCACAAGAAGGGTGATCTAGCAATATGCGTCAATTACCGCGGAGTGAGCTTGCCTAACATGTCATACAAGGTTCTATCGAGCGTATTGTGCGAAGGACTGGAGTCAACCGCCAACGAACTGATTGGACCTTATCAGTATGGTTTTAGATCTGGTAAATCGACCATCAACCAGATATTCACGATACGCCACATATTGGAAACGACCTGAGAGATGAGGATCGACACACACCATCTCTTTGTCGACTCTAAATCAGCTTTCGACAGCACGAGAAGAAGTTGCCGCGACATCTGAATTTGGTAACCCCGCAAAAGTAAGATGTCTATGTAAAATGACCTTGAAGACCATCACTAGCGCTGTCAGAATTGAGAAGAAACTCTCCGAGCCTCCGAGTGCCGCCTTTTCCAAGCTAGATAAGGGGGCGAAGCGAATGGGCCTGGAGGTGAACGAGGGCAAAACTAAGTACCTCCTCCATCAAATAAACAATCAGCGCATTCGCATCTAGGCTCCCGCGCCTCTATTGAGAATTACAATTTCGAAAAAAGGTGGAGGACTTTGCATATCTGGGAACTAGCATTAACACCAACAACAATGTCAGCTTCGAAATCCAACGTAGAATCTCTCTTGTCAACAAGTGCTACTTTGGGCTGATGAGAAGTGAGGTCCTTTCGACGAATGAAAACTACGGTCTACAACTGCCTCAGCATGTCCGCGCTATTCTATGGCGCAGAATCGTGGACGCTATCAACATCAGTCGAGATAGCCCTTGGAGTATTCGAGAGAAAGATTATCCGAATGATTTACGGACCTCTACTTCTTTGGGACGGCGAATACCGCAGACGATGGAACGATTAGTTGCATGAGCTTTGTCGCTACGTAGACTTAGTCCAGCGAATTAAAATACAGCGGCTACGTTGGCTGGGACATGCCGTGCGAATGGACGAAAATGCTCTAGCCCTGAAAGAGAATATTCGACGCGTTATTTCTGACATACGGCCACAATTGCTAAAAAAAAGGTCGAAAATTGGGCATCTCGGCAGAAACTATTACCCTAATTAAACTTGCGGCATTTTTGTATCAAATTTATTTACTTTATAAAAATTATTGATTATAAAGCAAGTTGGCAACAATATCCATTATAACGGGTTGATTTGCCACTGTGATGACAATTGTGATGTGCCATGATGCATGAATTGCATTTATTAAAAGAATTTTTTGAAACAGAATAATAGCTTTATAATTAGAAAGGAGCTGTTTACGAAGATAATTTTTGCTACACAAAACTATATTCCAGTAAGTCACTTAGATTTATTTTTATTCAAATTTTAATAAAGTCAAAACGGGCCTTTGTGGCACCCACCGCCAAATTTGTATTATTATTGCCATTATAGTCGTACAAAGTCCAACAACTCTACGATGTCAAGGGGAAGAATATCCTGCAAGACAGCTGAATATATCACCATTTTAATGGTTATAAGTAATTTATTTTACGCTGATAACAAAATTGCGCCTTACTGTCATCATTAATGAATTACAGAAAAAAAAAATTATATTGGAAATGCGCGTGTATTAGAGACTAATACAAAAATTGTAAAATAGTTCAAATTTTTGCCTAAACTACTCAGCAATGCCTTGTAGAGTATTTCTTTCAAAATAGCAATACTACTGTTGTGGGAGGTATGATGGCGAGTCGAATTAATACAGCTATGATGAAGTAAAGGGTGTTTTTTTTTAGACTGATAGAACTTTAAATTGAAATAAAACACATAAAAAATTAAGTATGATGCCAATTTTTTTTTTTTTTTTTTGAAAGATATTTTCATGAAATTTAATATTTAAAAACGATTTCTGGCATATGCCCGCCACGACTAGCTTTGGCGAGTCAGATGTGATCAGTCCAATTTTGAATTTCCGTGTTGTCGATGGACAAAGTTCAACTTGTTGAGCACGGATCTTCTCCAACACCATCACTTACAACACCAATATTTTCTTCTGTACGTACATTTCTTTGTCTTGTTGTTGGTTTTTCATCGAGTAGAGTAAATGTTGTTCGAAATTTATGAACAGTTCAGCGAATAAGCTGCTCTGATGCTCGATTATGTGGACCATAAAATTCACGAAATGCACCATAAGTTTGGCGAACAAAACACTGATTTTTAAAGTAAATTTTCACAATTTGTAAACGTTGTTGCGGGCCATTCTTTCCATGATGATTTGCCAATGCTTACTGAATAGAAATGTCAAACGAAATGTCATTTACCAGCTGTCAAGTGCTAGCTATCCCTATCGAAAGTTCTATCAGTCTAAAAAAATTACCCGTTACTTACATTTTTGATAACCAACCAATTTTGGTAAAAAGCTGCATATTAGATCGTATCATAAAAAAACGGAGAATTTGAAAATGTGCCCATCGGATTTGAGCATTTAACTTGTGAGTATTTCAAAAATGGTAACAAATTGTTTTTCCCCCTATATTTCTCTATTTGATCTTCTGCATGAGGGGCACATTTTCAACTTTTTTTTTAACTTCATAAATCGTGATGCGGTCTACTGTACATACACACATACTTGTGGTACAATTACCCATGATCAGCTTATTAACATTTGAATGCAAATGAAATAAAACTCAGACGATTGTGTTTTTCATGCACTTTTGATTGCAAAGATTTTTATTGGAATCCAAAAAATGCTAACATTTCGTAAGGTAAAATTTTTTTTGTATAAAACAATTTAGCAGCGTGTATGTATGGTATACACAATATTTACAATGAAGTCATAATATTTGCTTTTGAACTTTAGCTTTACAACAGCCGTCAAAAAGTAGTTGCTGCTGAAGGACAAAACATTTTCTTCACAAAACAGCAAAACACAAATTGACGGCTGTTTTAAAATTGTAGCATAGGAGACAAAACTGATTGCATTTGAGTTACCTAATAAATTAAAATTCACAAATCCAAATACAACACATCGTGAATTACTTTATTTTTGCTATGTAGTGACAAAATGAAATAGATAGTCTCACTTTGGAATTAGGCAACAGTTATACGTTGCTAAGTGAAAAGTCATCAGGCAAAGGTGAACGATGAAATCTCCTATCTAAAATCAGATAGTGAATTGTTTAGTGATTTCTCTCCAGATTATTATCAGTAAGTATAGCAACAACGAGCTGATGGTTACTTATTAAAATAAATTTCATTTAGAAACTTACAAAAATTGCTGATTGCGCTGGAATGCAATTAGCACGTTTGATACAATCAATGATTACAATACATTTTTTCAAAATGATAGCAAAATTGTGATTTTGAGAAATCAATGTTATAATAGATTGTAATATTGGGTATAATATGCGCTTGTAATCCAATTTGATTGCAATTTTTTTACAGCTCTGTTCAAAATAATATATTTTTCTTACAATGAATATTTTATTGAATAAAAATGAAAAAAATCCCTAGTATGAATTGTTATTAAGTTATAAGCCTGATAATGCAGCCTTCGCTCAAAAAGACGGCTAATAAATTTCCGGTCTGGCATATTTCTTCTTTCTCTTAATTGGCGCTATAACCGGCTAGGCGATTTTTACCGATTACAACATGGCTGGAGCATTTTCTATCATACGCACGACATGTCCCAGCCAACGTAGCCGCTGTATTTTAATTCGCTGGACTATGCCTATGTCACGGTAAAGCTCATACAGGTCATCCATCGTTCCATCGTCTGCGATATTCGCCGTGGCAAAGGTCCAAACATCTTTCGTAGAAAATTTCTCTCGAACACTCAAAGGGCCATCTCATCTGATGTTGATAGTGTACATGCTTCTGCGCTATAGAATTGCGCGGACACGATGAGGGAGTTGTAGAGTGTGGTTTTGGTTCGTCGGGAGAGGGCTTTACTGCGCAATCGCCTACTCAGCCCAAAGCAGCACTTGTTGCCAAGAGAAAATCTACGTTGGATTATTTTTGGGATTAATGCTGGCTCCAAGATAAATAAAGTTCTCTACTTTGTCAAAATTTTAACTGTCCACAGTGGCGCGTGAGCCAAGATGCGTAGTGCCCTGATTGTTTATTTGATGACAGGAGGTACTTCGCTTTGCCCTCGTTCACCTCCAAACCCATTCGCTTCGCTTCTTTATCCAGCTTGGAAAAGGCAGAAGTAACGGCACGGTTGTTGAGTCTAATGATGTCGATGTCATCGGCAAAAGCCAGGTTGTAGATGATACTTGACCGGTTTAATTCTGCAGCTTGAATTATATTTTCCAACATAGTGTAAATAAGTCCTTCCCAATTCTTATTACTGGTGTTGCTCAGGGTCATTTTATATAGGTGTATTAGTTCTGCAGGGATATTTACCAAATCCAGATACTGGCGTTTTTTTTAGTTTTGAGACAGATTTTTGTAGCGAGTCTCTTGCTCCAAGATAGGTGGGGAACAGAGGCTGCTGGCTGTAGTGGGCCTTTAAACCGAGTATGTCGGAGTGCCCCAACTAAAGCTCCCTCTTTACATATTGCCTAGGCAGAATTCATTTTGATTTTCATTTTCATATGTATACTAATTTATTTGAAATAAGTGTAATATGATTTTATAAAAGAAAAATGTGTTGGTACTTTGTGCAGGGGTTAGAGAATTCTTATATAGGTATACACCATTCCGGTGGGCACCGGTTGACAGGTTTCACTTCTTGTTGCTCGCCCTGTGCACAGTAGAGCTCATGGTAATCAACTAATGGTAATCAACTAATCGGTTCACTATTCCAATAATTTCGATTAGTCGACTTTCATACTGTTCTATGGTGAGCGACTAGTCGAAAGTAACCGCTTATTCGAATAATTGCTATTCTACTATCAACTATTAAAAAAATAGTAATCGACTAGTCAACTTTTAGCAGGAGCTCTAGTGTCCACTACAGCTGATTGCTTTTATTTCTTTTTGCCCTCTCGGTGCTCGTGGGTTTCGCTGCTTGTTGCGATACTTCAACTTAAATTAAATAATTTTTATAATATTAAAATAATAATACTATAAGTATAATATACATATAGTAAACAACCCCAAATAGCGTCTGTAGAATTCAGTTGGATTTTGCGTATTGGCCGGCTTCATTGTTCCGGCAGTGCCTTGTACCCAGTCGATTGCCAAACACGTTTAGTGGCTTCAACTTTTGAAAATAACACAGTACAACAAACCAAAAAAAAAAAAATGGACGAAATTTCCAAACGACCTAATGGAGGTCGAGGATCTGGTCGAGTGGTTCACAAAAATGTGTTGGAAATTTCCAAATACCCTCCAATTCTCAACTTATTCATAAAAAAAAACTTTGATATGGCCTCGTCTACAAACTACTATGGAAGTTCATTTTCACTACATCACTGTGTAATTATATCGCTAAAGTATTTAGGGCGTTCCTTTCCAAAAATAAATACATATATATATATATTTATTACAGTTTCCAACAACAAATTAAAAGTTCTTCCATAAGTCGGTTTATCCTTTCAATCTGTTACTTTAAATTGAAAAAATTTAATCGGTAAACGAAATCACTGGGACAGTAGAACAAGCTCTTTCAGAAATATACCATGGCTTCTATGCTGCTAAGATAAAGTCTGAATTCGCTATTTAGTACCCACTTTTGCAATTGAGGAAGAATCTTTCGGTAATTACAATTGAAAATCAATAAAATGACTGATTCTGAAAATGGCACCCAACTTTTTTCGTCGTCATAGATCATAGAGATTTCACAGATTTTCTAACTGTTTTATGTCAAAAAATGGCTAACAAATCTAAAAAAAAAGTCAAAAGTCAGTTCGTGATATTTTTTGCTGTAATTTCTGAACCAAAAAAAAAAAACTGAAAAAACTGAAACCCTCATATTGTATCCTGTGGAATTACGAGAAAGATCTTATAAAAAACGATTATGGCGGATTCAACGTTCTGGAAAACCTATGCAAAAATTTCAACATCCTTTGTCTCAAAATCTAAATGTGATGGAAAAATATGGTTGCCATTTTGAGAATCAGCGGACCCAAATCCATATAAAATGTGATATATACCACAAATAAAGATTCTGACCGTGTTGCACCGTGAAATGAAAAGTTTTTGGCAGATTGACCGCTTTTGTTTCATTTGTAATAACTTTACCATTTTTTGTACAATTAAGCTGTTCCACATTTTCGTAATCAAATTCTCTTTCAACAAAAGTTTTTTAATTATTTTTTTTTTACAAAGTTTATCCACTAAAAGGAGTGCATAAAAGGTAAAAACTTTCCAAAAAGCTCGACAATTTTTTTAAATTTGCATTTAGACGCCAGTAACTCAAAAAGTACTATCCCGATTTACACAATAGATATATCGGCGTAGAGGTTGAGTCGACCCATTTAGTTTATTTGCTGTTCAGAGGGTTTTTTTTTGGCAATAACAGCAAAAAGACTTCGAAAACAGATTTGCGTCTATATCTCGAAAACGCTTCTTTGGGAAACTAAATTAAACTTATTTTCATGTTCACGGTTACTCTTCAACTGTCAAATATTTGTAAACTAGTGTAATTGAATAAACTATTTACATACATTCACGTCTTGAACTTTTTAAACAATTATTTTTAGTTAGACTTTTCGGAAGTTATTTTGGAATTATTTCACCTGAAACGTCGCATACATTATTACTTTTTTAACCTATTAGTGTTCTAAGGTGAACGCGAACGCTAAGCAACGATTAAAAATTTAATTGGGGCCAAAATTAATTGAATAAGACCGATTAGTAATACTTTAGATATAATACAAATTATATGTGGAATAAGCTTTTTTTCTGCTAGAATTTTTTTCAAATTTAAAATATTTAGTTTCTTCTTCCTTGTGTACACGACAATTAAGCGTAATAAATGCAAATTTGATGTTAAGTGAGGTAATAATAGTTTTAGCAATTATTTAACAAACGTTTCACATTAAAGATGTATATAATTTTTTTTTTTGGTAATGCGTCGTCTATTGTCGAGAAACGACAATTATGCTGGGCTTATTTTTTTTTTTTTTTGGATTTTGGAAGCAATATGATTATTACACAAGTGTATATTAAAAGTATTTTCTGCCGCTTTGTTACACATATACTCGTACATACATATTCATATGTACATTACGGTGGGCCAAATAATTGGAAGGAAATTTTTCGAAAAATTTTAAGTTTAAGAGGCATAGGCCAGTCTGCTCCCATTTCTCAGGAAATATGCTTGTTAAACTTCGGAGGACAATCGCCGTGCACTACCCGGAAGTCTGCTCTTCAAAGCCAGGTTCAGAGCCAGCGTTGCCCGCAATCTCGGAAGGCCTAGTAGCTAGGTATCTGCTTTCACTGAGCAGATGAGAAAAAAAATGTTGTGATCTTAGTGCTGGTTTCTTAGCATACGTTGTTTTTTCTATAGTTCCGATAACAAAAGGCGCAATATTGACTAGACCAAATCATCATGTCATTATCTTTTCCAATGCTATTACTTTATAAACATTCCGGATGAACTTTATGAGGGAAGGGTGTTAAAAAAATTGAATATAATTATTCAAATAAAATCTAATATTAAAATGTGCTTGCAAAATGATTGCGGGCTCAGAAAACTTTATTTCGAAAATATTTTTGGACAGGGTTGCCCCCTACGCAAAAAAGTTAACAAAGTGCAATTGTTAAGATGAATAAAGTATCATGACCGGGAATTCGAACAGAATATGCTTAAGAAGTGCGGATAATGAAAATGTTTTCAAATAGGGTTGTCACCTGTTTAAAAATATTGACAAAATTGGTTTTTAAGTTAAATGAGATTCGGCGTGAAATATAGGTGTGTAACGAAGGATTTTTCCCAGCAACCTTTTAATTCAATTGATTAATGAAATTTTATTGATAAGTTTATTGAAATGCTACGAAAAGGTTTAAGAACATTTCAATTCGAAAATATTTTGAGAAAAGTGAACTAATTAATAAGTTAAATGAAATATTATATCTGATGTGCAAGCTAAACTTTTTCAAGATAGCTTTATAACAAAAAATTTGGGAAAGGTTGCCACATGTTTAAAAATATATTTTAAATTTAATTTACAAACTTGCTGAAATTTAACAGTATTGGTGCTAAAAGAGTGGATTTATATAAAACAAATTTGAAGAGGGTTGTCACCTTTCAAAAATGCCGTTCGAACGGAGCCGTGGATAAAGCTTCACTTGTAATCATTCCCATATTCCCTCCACAAATCTCTCTCTAAATAAGAACTTCACGTAGAACTTCTTGTACTAATAATCTTTATTATATTATAATTTCTTTATTTTATAATTATTGTTATTAGTGCACTTCCCTTTCAGAAAACTCCATGAAGTGCAATTAAAAGGAAACATCAAAAGAATACAACAATACTGAAATAGGAAATGAAGGAAAACCAAAAATAAATCAAAGTAATGAAAAAAACTTGTTGCCCATGTGTGCCACTAAGCGGGTGGAGATTTTGTCGCTTAGGTTGTTTTTATTTTAATTTTTCGAGTTTGCTTACATAAGTGGCATTTGGGGGGTTTTTTTAAATTTCTTAGCTTAGAAAATTTATTTAGGATATCTTTTAGGAAACAATTTTAATAATAATAACGAAAATGATAAATCATACTCGTGAGATTATTTTTGAACTTCTGAGGTATAATGGATATGCAGATACAAAGGACGTTGTGACTCTGAAGGAGAAAATGTTTTTCCATTCATATTCAAAGCCAAGCGTTAGCAAAAGTACCTGGACTGACAGTAACTAATAAACTGTTTTTCCCATTTAACTCAATACAATGAAATTTTTACGATTTGAAATTAAAACCGTAAACCAAACTTACCATACAATATAACTCAGGTTCGGTGTAGGGCTTGAATGAAAAAAGTGTATGGGAATTTTTTCTAAAGCGTTCCCTCGTATTTCAAATATGTATGTACATACCTACATACATAGCTCGGTACGATGTAAGATTTTTATTTTTTATTTCTTCACAAAACATTTGTCTGTGTTTCTCTGCTTAGTGGCAACTTCGCTTAGCGTACTCGTACAGATATGGACTTGTATGGGGAAAATTCTAGGGCAAATCGACCAATGATTGGAATTGACCAATTTCGATTTTGTTGCAATTCGCTGAGAAGCTTTCTTTCAACCATACGGAACAAAATTAGAAAATTTGTGTTTTAAAAGTTATGGAAAATTCCAAATTTCACAATTTTCGCTGTTTTTCAAGATTATTATGTTTTTTTTTTTAATATTTTGAAAACTATTATAGCAAGAAAAACTTAGTGTACTCGTTTTGAAAATAATATTTGTGGCTACAAAAAAAGCTATTAAAAAAATGTTTGAAATGTAATAAAAAAAATTGCAAAGTAGCAAAATTTTGAAGTTTCCAAAGTGAATAACTAAAAAACTAAATTTTTTTCATAAAATACCTCTTTACGTTTTCTAAAAGCCCTACAATTTTCAAGAAGGCGGTTCTTGTAGGGCATTTATATTTAAATTTTGAAAAAAAAAAATGTTTTTCCTTTTGCAATTTCCTAATAAAATAGCATTTAATTAATATTCAATTTTAGCTTTTGAGAAAAAGGATTAAATTTAAGACGAAAAAATTTTTTTTTTTTGAAAAATTCAAATATTTACATATATTTAATACTAGCTGACCCGGCGAACATTGCTCCGCCTTAAAGCAATAAATGAGCAGATTCTTGATTTTATGAGTTTAAATTTTTTATTACGATAATAAATATAAGTAAGTACCAAAAATCAATTATTGTAATGATTCTTTATTGGCCATGTATTTTAGTGCATAGGCTGCACTCTTCAGTGAAGCACCTTGTGATAGACGATATTTTTAGTTTTATTACTATGTGCAAGAACAAATAACGCAGCTGGTCTTCCGACCCTTGAACATGCCGCATATAATTGACCATGGGAAAAACATGGATTTTCTAGATTTCGACCACAAACTTTCAAGGATTGGCCTTGTGATTTGTTAATGGTCATGGCGAATGCAAGACGGATCGGAAATTGAAGTCGTTTAAACTCAAACGGCATGTCGGTTGGGATCATCGGGATCCTCGGAATGAGAACTTCCTCACCTTCAAATTTTCCTTTGAGTATCGTCGCGTAAATCACATTATTCATCAATTTACTTACCACCAAACGCGTTCCGTTGCACAGTTTTGGTGGGTTTATGTTTCGAAGCATGATTATTACGGAGCCAACCTTTAGTCGTAAATTATGCGGTGGTAAGCCAGGCACATCCAAGGAGTTTAAAAATTCAATTGGATAGTTGGTGGCATCATCTGCATTTGTTGCACAGTCAATAGATTTGAACAAATGTAGTGTACTAATGACCTCATTCTGAATTATGTAGTAGCAATGAGTGCAATGGCCCAGGTGGGGGAGTCAATAATGGCAATTTCACTTTCCCATTAAGGCAGCACTTGGCGTTTCTCCGGAAAACTTCAATACTCGCAAACCACATCCATTGGCCCAATGCGAATGCTAGTATGCAAGCAGTAATCAGTGCTGCAATCATTTCGAAACGCTGCTCGATTCAAATCAGTACTTGATAAATTTCTCCTTGTGCGTCGAAAATTATCAAGAAGTTGATCTCTTAGGTTTGCTCGATGATTTCTCATAGCCAACCGCGCCTTTGCACGGACTGCCTCGCTTTGCTCTTGTGATTGAGAAGCACGAAGTCGAGCCATACTAAAGCGGCGCTCTTCACGTGCACTTTCTTGTACTTCTTCAGTCCTTTCATTCCCAACGTTTTGCATCCTAGTTGCATTACGGCTTTTTCGGGGAAGATTTGATCGTCTTGGACGCGGCATTTTAATGATAATAATATCGACACAATATTTATAGACACTCGAAACAAACACAAAAACCGGTAAACTTCAAAATTTCTAACTGTCAATTTTTCACCCAACAAAATTCGTAAAAGTAAACAAAATACATGTTAATATTGGCAATTCACACCAATTACATGGGTATTGCCCTTCTCCGCTAGATGTCACTACAATTTACATCGATATTACCTTTCGCCGCCAGAGTACATGTAAATTTTGATTTTCATACAAAAAAGCAAAAGCAAAATATATGAAAGGCGAAGAAAAAAATCAAATTTACCGTTTTTTTTTGTCGTCCCACGGTAACGGGATAAAAAGTATCTTATAATCTGCCCCTGGTTCTAAGCTACCTCCCCACCAATTTTCAGCCAAATCGGTTCAGCCGTTCTTGAGTTATAAGTGGTGTAACTAACACGACTTTCTTTTATATATATAGATATAGATACACTCGAAGGTATTTGTAGTAGCTTTAATAGTTTTCGAGAAGATAATTGAGGCTACAAAAAAAGGATCGACTGTAAAAAATTCTAAAATGTTCAAATTTTTCAAAATTCAATAATTCAAAAAGTAAGTTTTTTTGACTCAATTTTTATTCATTAAATATCACTTTACATTCTTTTTGTAGTTTGAAAAAAAAAATAACAAAATGTTTTTTCTTTTTGTTTAGTTTTGAGCCAAAAGTATTAAATTTAAGACGAAGCGTTTTTTTTTTGTTTTTTTGAAAAATTCAAATATTTATATATAATATATACACTCGAAGGTGTTTGTCGTAGCTAAAGGGTGGTTAAATTTTAAGAGCCACACCTAAACGTCAAGCATTTTTCTGCATTTCATTTGACATTTCTCAATTTCAGACTAACTTAATTTGAACATGAACAATACACAATCGAACAACGTGTTAAAGTTATTCAGGCTTATTGCGAAAATGGGCGTTCAAATCAAAATGCATATCGAAGAAAATCATCTTCAGTGATGAGGTACATTTTCACCTCAATGGATTCGTCAATAAGCAGAATTGCCGCATTTGGGCGAATGATAATCCAAGAGTGATGGTCGAAAAACCAATGCACCCACAAAGAGTGACTGTTTGGTGCGGTTTATGGGCTGGCGGCATCATCGGGCCGTATTTTTTCCAAAATGAGGCCGGTCAGGCAGTTACTGTGAATGCATGGTGTTCGCTATCGTGAGATGATAACGAACTTTTTATGGCCCGAATTGAAACATATGGATGATGTGGACGATATGTGGTCCCAACAGGATGGTGCCACTTGTCACACATCCAACGAAACAATGGCTCTTTTGCGCGATAAATTCAATGGCCGTGTTATCTCACGTGGTGGCGATGTCAATTGGCCGCCAAGATCATGTGATTTGACACCGTTGGACTACTTTCTTTGGGGTTATTTGAAGGAAAAGATAAGCCAGCAACAATTCAAGAGCTAAAGGATGAGATGATTCGCAAATTGCACATTAACGGCATAGAACCTCAATTATGCCTCAGCGTCATCGAAAATTTGGACCATCGGATGGAGGTGTGCCGCCGAGGTCGCGGCGGACATTTTGCCGATATTTTGTTCCACACCATATTATCATAATAAAAAGAAATTACAATAATTTCCAAAATAATTTGTGTTTTATTCAAAATCAACATCGGCCCTTAAAATTTAACCAGCCTTTATACTAGTTTTCGAGATATTAAAAGAAATTAACTTGAAAACCTGGAAATTTTGAATTTTGCATAACTTTTGGAAACATTTTTATTTTATATTTTTCCCTTGGTTAAATTTCTTTATAGGACGAAAAAAAGCTTTTGTTAAAATTTTCTCCAAATGGAAAGGAATCGATTCCCACCGCTGGTCGATTTGCCTGGAATAACCCTTACATATATTTTTTATGCATAAGAAATGAATAAAGCATTACCATAAGTTGTCGCCAATGATTGAATTAGATATGTATGATAGTATGCATTTAATTGTAAAATTATTGATAACCAATAAATTTGTTTTATTTTTAATTCAAATATTCATTCATAATAAATTTTATTTTCTGTACATTTAGTAGAGCTTTAGTATTACTCGCTTTAAGGCTTATACCAAATAACTAACTTTTAAGAAATTTGCTTTGCCAAGCTTTGGAAAAATCCATTTCCGAGCTTTACTGACTGGATTATTTGGTGAATTCGGTTTAGAACTTGAGTGTTTGCTCTACGCTTAAAAGTTGTATGAAAATTCGAAATGTAATTGTGCTTATTTAAATGCTGCTGTTAAAAGCTTCCCTCCAGTGAAAAGCCAAAGTATGAGTTACGCCCTATCCAGCGGAGACACGACAAATGCGGAGGTGGCGGTGCGTTGCGTTAAATGCGGGCAGATCACATATCCAAACATACATATGTTTGCAAATGTAGATGCCCAATGGAAGCAACGATTTTGCGATAATGCGTGTATTTCGATGTCGCCGCATCGCACGCATTGTTTGAAAGTCAAAGTCGCTTGATTTTGCCCGCAGTATAGCGAGAGAAACACCATAGTGAAAATAGAAGTTCTAACTTCCTAAATTCAAAAGAGAAGTGTTTTATGGAATAGAAGCCATTAACGTTACAAAGACAGGCGAAGTGCAGAAAATGAATGGAACGAAGTTGTTAAAAAATGTTGGGATTCCAAGTAAGTAAACAATCTTGAATTATTTTATATTATTTTTAGTAAACAATGTTGCATATTTAAAGTTTATTAACTGAAAATTAGTTGCAAAAAATATTACTTTTAATTTCGACTTCACGTGGTGGGTGGTTGTTATTTCTGGGTCCTCTACTCTCAAGGCCTGAAATCGAGCGTTTTTTTGGAAATAAATTCCGAAGGATCTACTGAATGAATTAAACATTTTTTTTAAATTTAAATGGCACATGTTTTGACTTCAAAATTCTTGTATCGAATACCAAAAAAAAAAAGAAGATATTGTCGACTTGAAAATGGGGGAGCCTCAAGCTCCAACATCGACCATTAAAAAACGATAGTGTGCATTGACAATCGTCGTTAAGAGCACTTTTGAAAAGTAAATTTTGTGGTTATAATACTTACTTCCTGAATTTACTGAACACTTAAGGCTTGTGTGTTTTCCGCCGATACTTCTAAAAAAATTGAGAAAATTCCAGTTTTGAAAATAACCTTTTAACTTGAAATGTTCGATGCTTAGTACAGTCATATGTATTTTTTGAAACGTTATCCAAATGGCCTGACAAACCACCTTGACTATAGGAGCAACATATGACTTCAATATTCTGTATAAAAAAGCAATTTGTCTAAATGATATTCCTATGGGCAGATGCTGAAAAAAATTTAGTTTTTAATTTTTGTTTTTGTATATTGAGAAGAGGATGCTAGAAAAAAGTGGCGAAATTCGCGAGACCAGTTCAGTAAAGAATTGAAAAAAAAAATTCCAAAAGGGAAATCGTGGGCTTCACAAGACCAATCAGCAATATTTTTATACTGGGAAGTGGCAATATTTCATAAGCCTGCATTTTCTTAAAGACACACTGATCCCAAGCGAAACAGATGGAAATTTGTCGAAGCTGTTGGAAGATTCAACTACTGCAACTGAAGCAGATAATGAAGTGTCAAAAGCCAACGTAAACGATATCGGGCTAACTTCCACCAAGCCTTCTGTTCTCCTGTACGGCCAAAGAGAAAAAGTATTCATCAAGATCTAAATGACATATTGAATTTGATATTGAAACCAAAACTTTGCTCGAAGCATCAGAAGATGAAAATTCACTTTTTTGAGATCACTTCATCATCCATTTACATAAGAAAAAATTATATCCGATTCGACAACTTCGAGTAAGGACTAAACTTCAACACAAATTATTAGAGGAAATGGAAGCAGCTCAGAGTCAAAAAATTCACGCATTTTCCACGACTATGTCATCTATTTTTTTTTTTTTTGTTTTTGACATATCGGCATCCTATTCACCTGCCTTCTGCGTTTATCAAGAACCGATTCAAAATTCAAATTCATGTGTTATTTGTCTAGAGACTACATCTGAATCAAGAATGATAGAATACAAGATTGCGCCTTCCCGCGGTGAAATGACAGATCTCGCCTTTAGTAAACAAGAATACGGGAGACAGAAAATTGAACAACTTCCAATATTTCATTGAAAAACGTGTTCTAATTGTTCTAAAGTGTAAAAGTATGAATTTATAAGCAGACATTTAATAAATAAATTCGCAAAATACTAAAAAAAAGTGTCTCTTTTTCTTAATTTGTGAAAAAAGCTTTGTCTAGTTGAAGTTGAGAATTGTCAAACCCGGCAAAACCAAAGTAGCGGTACTTCTAAAGGCGTCACCTTCAGTATTCAGTACACCGTGCATCTGAATGGGCAATTCAAAATGAAAAAATGCAAAAGGAAAATGAAAAAATAAAAAACTATAAAAATAATCTATTACTATACTTAAAGAGTTTCATGTAGCTTTTTTTTTGAAATATGCAGTAAAAATTAAATAAATGTTTCAAAAACTAAAACATTCGATTTTTTTTAAATACCTTAAAGTAAGAAAAAGCCTCTCCTCAACGGATATAGGACTCTGAAATTTTTTTTTACTATGGTAATAAATGTCCTGTATATTTGCTAATATTTAGTCAAACGTTTTTATCTGCATTCTTGTATAATTGTGAAATTTAATTTCATTTACTCGTAATGGATTCGTGTGGATACAGATGATGGAATTCGCCAAAAATTAATCTGTTCTTATAAATCACAACTATTTTTATTCTGTTACGCTTCTGTTTACGGCTTCTCAATATTCTGAATTTTAATAAACGGTTTTCTAATAAAAAAAAAAATTGTGCTCACCGAAAACGAAGCCATTTCCCACCGAATAATCAGTTGATTGCTGAATGCTTCTCGTATTCCACGCACGATTTTGCGGGCAGTACGTTGCCCGCACACACCGCAAAATCGTGCCCGTCTCTACGCTGGACATGGCGTTAGTATTTAATGGATGTTGTCACACTTGGTCGAAAATTGTTTGGAAATGTGCAAGTTGCATGGGTAGAGAGAAAATGAAAATAAATGCATACTCCCAACATGACGATCAGAGCATCATATAGACTGCCGCTTACGACGCTTGGGACGCGGGTTTGAGTCAGGTGTGAGTGTGAACAAAGTTAAAGCGAGTTATTTCGTATTGCGTGTAAGTTGTGTTGAACTCAGAATAATTAAATTTGTAAAAATACCTTTTTTTGGCTTTAGCAAAGTTTTTTCGAATGACGATCGCCCCTCGGCAGGCAATCAATCGCTAACCTACGAGTGTATTTCTACCTTGAAAAAACTTCCCCTCAATTTGCATTAAAACACCAAGCCACACACCACAAATTGTCGGAAATGTACGGTCAAATATGAAGCTATGATGTTAGTGTCAAATTATTATTATTATTATTAGCTTTTACCCGCAGCTTCGCTCGCATGACAATTAGCTAAACGTTCTGACTTCGAATGTAATAGAGAAGAAAATAAATAATGTCACGAAAAGTAATAACTTTGAACAGAAGAAAAAGAAGAATGTATTGTTAGAAATGCACAACGTAATCAAACGATGCTGACATTAAAAAGTTTAATTTCCATGATTACTTCCTTTGAATCCCATGATGTATATTTACTTTAACTTAATAAGCTAATTTTATTTACTTTTTTGAGTTGATGGCAACCCTATCCTAGGTACTTTTAAAATAAAGCTTTCTTAAAACTCTTTCGTATAAGAAACATAGATATTTTAATATTTTATTTACCTTATTATAATTTTTATTGATTTTTTAAACCCACTCCAAAAATATTTGTGAAATTTAGTGTGTTTCATATTATTTAACATAACTAAATCGACTTTTAAACAGACGACAACCTTCTTTCAAACTTTCGCACTATACACATTTTGGCATATTTGATTTCATTCTTTTGTTTAAATGAACTTAAACTTTTCAATAGGTGGAAATTCTTTAAAGAAAGTTAGTTCTATTTCAACAAACATAACGGACTGTATATGTATGTAAACTATTAAGTTGGTGTATTTAAACAAGTAGCAACACTCCATAAATCTTGTTTCAGAATAAAGCCTAATTCTTTTGAATCCCATAACGCGATACTTTCTTTAACTTAATAATTAAATTAAATTTACTCTCTTAAGCAGGTGACAACTTTCTCCAGATGTCTTTTCAAAATAAAGTTTTCTTCAAACACTTTCGTTTGATACCCATATTTCAATATTTAATTTAACCTTCTGGCACTCATATTGTGAAATGTCGATTACTATTCTATTTTACTGAATTTACACTTTAATAGGTGGCAACCTTCTTTCAAAACATTTGGGAAATAAAGTTTTATTAAGTCTCTTTCATTTGATATTCACATAAAAAATCGATTTTATGGTAACCTATAGCGGACTATATATCTGCGATATCTTATCCAGATCTCTCCAGTCTTGATATATCAATATGTGATTTAACTTATTTATTTAATTGACTATAACTTTTTCAACAGGTGGCAACTCTCAATATAATATAGCCTATGTTATAACGCAATTGGTAGGCTATTTGTATGTTAAATTTTGTACATTGCCGTCGAGCCGTTTGGACCTGAAACAAACTTGCACCTGTGCAGAGACCGATTCATGGGATTTCTGGACCGTGGATCGATTCAAAAGACTAAACTACTCTAAACACTTGTGGTAAAAATTAAAGGAACTTTTGCGGCATTCTTCAGTTTCAGCTCGGATAGCGCAGTAAAAACGTTCAGACAAAAATATCCCTTTTTTTCAAAGTAGCTAAATAGGGAATGACTAAAATATTTCGCTCAATGAAAAAAAGAAAAACGGCCGGAAAGTGTTTAGAATGACTAGTAATTGTTATACTAAAAAAAATTAACAAATTTTCTCAAAGTATATAACCATACGAGAAAATTTCAAGAGTTTTCCCTACTCATTTCAATCACATAACCTTTGCCGTAATTTTACCATTGGAAAATATTTAAAAAAAATACGCACAAATTAATAGTGACCTCAACGAAACCCAGAGTTTTTCTACAATATTTGGTGGTTGTTTCTAATTAGTCAAATCGGCAGCGCTTCTTAAAAGTTTGGAAATGTGGAAATTGTTCTCTTGCTCATTTTGAGACCCGTTCTGCGAGCCATAGTAGGTTTAAGAAGCGCTTACTTCTTAGATTGTAGTGTTTTGCCCCCCTTTTTATCAGTAATAAAAATACACTCATGACAAAGGGAATACAAAAAGTGACGCAGATTGTGGTGCCGCTAACGCACTCTTGAAGTTTTCGAAATAATCAGCTGTTCCTTGTTTACGTCACAGTTCATGTTATTTGTATTCTCTCTCTCGTTTGTATTATTTCCAACGTGATTAACATATTTTTGCTCTCAGTTCCCTCAACTGGGAAAAAACAATTATTACGCCACAGTCAAGTTATATATGCATTTGTGTGAGGGACCGAAAATAGCTACTCCACAACATTAGATTCAATGTTTTTTTGTTTTCAATCATTTTCTATCTATTATTGCCCTTTTGTCATACTTATATCACTGAGAGAATGATTTATGTTCCAAATTTTAATAGTATTAATAACTTTAAGAAATAAAAAAGCTCCGAAAGTAAATATCAACCGAAGCTATTTATGAAAGTAATTTTGTTAAAAATACCAGTTATTAATTTATATTATGAAATATAAACTTCACTTCACTTGGCATTATGCACTTTACCCAGCTGGATATCGTTGCAATTAACATACAAATTAAAATGAGAAGTCAGTTAGAAACGTAAACAGAATAACAAATCAACTAAGCGAACATCTTTGCGTGCCAGTTATGGACAATGACTTATTTTTATATAACATCAAATAAATCGCAATTTGCAAGGCCCTTATAAATTACCCCGTTATTTTCGAGCTGGAGGATGGAGGGGTTTTGCACCCCAAAACTGTATCATTATCATAAAATTAATTGACTAATTTTTAAATTTAATTAGCATAACCCCCGAAGCTAGTTTTATGTATGCGCCACTGAACGCATACATATATTAACTTGTACATATGTACCTGACTCAATATTAAGGTTGTACCTACATACATATAAGCCTTCGTTTAAATATTGCAACTATTTAAGATTGGTGATGAAAATCGGAACTTCATTCAGTCTTAGAAGGATCAAGGAAATAGATTTTCATAAATTTGAGGTTTTTTTCTCAAGGTATTTGGAGCTATTAAATGATTTTCTGTAGAGGGAGATGAAAAAAAAATATATCGAAAAGAATACCGAACCACCAGGCGAAAGTGCTCTGAATGAAAAATTTTGAGTAAAATGTGCAATATGTACCAAAAAGATAAACAATCGAAAATGCATTCATGACATGGCATTTGGCTTATAGTAAAACTGAAAAATAAACAATTTTTTTTATAAATGTACTAGCCTTTATTCGCGGCTTAGCTCGCATGGCATTCGGCTTATCGTTATCGATTCGAATGTAATGGAAAAGAAAATGAATAAATTCACCAAAGGTTATAACTTTTAATTAATTTTTAGTTTAGGATTTTACTTTTTCACTGTCTAAAATAAAATCTACCCCTACTTCCTAATTGCCGACTACGGTTACTTTTTCCTCACTGCGCAGTATGCCATGCCCTTCGGGTTTAGTCAAAACTTAATTTATGGTTAGAAATGTTCAACGTAATCAAACGATGGTTAGGTACATTTAGAAAACTAATTTTCGTGATTAAGCTTTCTTCAGCTTACTTCCTTTGACGAATCCCATGCCGTATATTTCCTTTAACTTAATAATCTAATTTTATTAACATTTTTTTACTAATATTTTGTTTGAGACCCATATTTAACCGTTTGATTGAACTTATTAAAATTTTAAGTAATTTCTTAAGCAGGTGGCAACCCTCTCAAAAGTTAGCTTTGAAACTACGCATTTTTTAAATTTATAGTTTGGCACCCATATTGTAAAATGTCGTTGATTTTTCTTTCAACAAACTTAATTTGCAAATAAACAGGTGGCAACATTCTTGGAAATGAGTTGGGAAATGAAGCTTTATTGAACCGTACATAAAATATTAAATGGATTTAATTTAACTTATAATAATTTTGAATAATTTTTTAAACATGTGGCAACCCTCTCCAAAATTTTTTTGAAATAAAATGTTCTAAAAACTTTTCTTTGATCACTAATATTGCAAAACGTCATTAATTTTTTGAAATCTACTTAATTTGCATTTAAGCAGGTGGCAACATTCATTTAAAAAATTTGGAAAATGAAGCTTTATTAAGCCTCCTTCGTTTGATACTAATATTGCAATATTTTATTTCGTTCATTGCTTCAATTATTGAACAGGGAGCAACTATAAAAAATTGATTTTGCATACTTTAACCTACATACATATTTGTACATATGTATATGTATATGTGCTAAATCATATTCCGATTTATCCTGTTGGTATATATACATACATAGATGTGAATTGACTTATTTAATTAATTGACTATAATTTTTTTAAACGCGTAGGTAAAAGGTACACCAACCAGAACATTTTTAAACATTCATCGATTGTTATTGCAAAATTCCACGGTAATTTTTCAAAAAAAGTCCCTGTTGGCACCTTCTGCAGGAATGAACCAATAACTTTGCGAATTTTCACGTCTTTCCGTGCTATAGTTCGGACGTTCTGCGCGGACATAACTAAATAATATTTTTTGAAGAAAATTTACATTTTCGGTAGCCCTTTGCGCAAATCAGAATATCTCTGGAGGTGTTTGGAAGAATAAAACATCGCTTTGGTGAAGCGACTCAAAAATAAATGGTTCTCAAATTCTTAAAAAAAAATTTTTTTAAGTTCTATTAAAAACCAAACTGAATGAGTTAAGCCAAACAAGGGTTATGACATGAGTAGGGGCACGTGAGTTAAGAAAATTATTATTATTATTTTTATTGTTATAGCGGAGCGCGCACATTATGCAGGGTATCATAACTTTGCTCACATAACGTTTGTTTGTAACAGCCTAAAGAAACCGATAAACATATAAAGAGATTACACCATGTCTGTCTGTCCGTTAGTTCAAGTCGTGTAAGTACTGAGATTAGCAAAACTTGGTACACACATTTTGCGCAACCCAAGGTTGGTTCGTAGCGAAACGAGCGAATTCAGATAATAACTACTCCCACATAAATAAAATAAATAATAAATAAATATCAGTAGCTGCTAAAGATAATTTGCTTATTTTTGATATACAGCGTTAGGTTGGCGAAAGGAAGATGTAAATTAAAATTTTATGAAAAATGTGAGCGCCACCGCCCACTTTACAGTAAGCATAAGTTCAAAAATTATAGAAATCGTATAAAAACCATGCCCACTTTGCGTAAAATTGATAATACAGGATTTTGTTGGAGAAAGGAATAAGTGGCTGAACTAAATTTTGAAAAATTGGTGCGCCACCACCCAATTTGGAGCAAATAGATATATCTTCGAAACTATTTCATCAAAATGTACTTAGCATTTCAATACAGAAGATAAGCTATAGAAATAGGAAAAAAGCAACGAGCACAACGGTAATTTCCAAAAATATCAAAATATTCAACATTTTAATAAATTGTAGAGCAGCTCCGCTAAAATTTACTACGACGAACTTAATGGGTGTGTAGAGTTTAAACCAAAGCAATTGAAGAGTATTATATTAACTGTTTCCTAGAAATAAAATCCTGAGGCGGGTATTTAAAGTTCGATTTCACCCGTTTTTTCGTTTTTGGTTAGAATCCCAACTAAATATATTATGCTCACTATATGCCTTAGTAATTGTATTAGATTTTCTTTTATGTTGCAAAACTATCGATATCTCAGTATCAGAAACTTTGCAGCGAATAGATAAACCAACATAGCCTACAAAATTGAATAAAACAATTTCAAATAACTAGGAGTTTGAATTGCAGTGAATTTTTACCGAGCATTTTTGCATTTCGGACCAAAGAAATTTCACAACTAATATGACCGCCCTAATGCTCATCTACATATATCAACATATCAATATACATATTTTATTATTATTACTTATTTAACTGCCCGGCACCACTTCAACGCTATTGTAACGTGCCGGTTACAATATGTTTCGAAAGCCGATCTGCGATCAGTATGCAACGTTCTCCCACTCTCGTAGCTTTTACGCGCGCAAACAAAACAAAATCAATTACAATATTTATACAAATACACTGTGTTTGTTTGTTTTATTAATTAAAAATGGAATTTTTACTACGCCTACTGCAAATGATTGTTAAAATCATATACGCTGTAGTTTATCCTATATTACAACTTCTATTACCACGCAAAAGTCCATCTACGATTCCGCCGATTCGTAACCAGCTGGTGACACTTCCATTGGTCGAAGTGGTGAAGTTGATGCGACAACGAAAGGTAAATAAAAATCTTTTTTTTTTTGTTTTGTAATTACGTACATATGTATATATGTAATATGTATGCACAAACGTTGAGTAGTGTAACAAGATTCTACGTAGTTGATGAAACGTAAAGTTTATGAGACCACAAAATCGCGAAAGTATTTTTAGCATATACGCAAAAAAAAAAATTGTATAGATTAAAGGAAAACAGATATAAAAAGAAAGAGAAAACATTTAGTACTTATAGAGAGACCCGGTAACATTTTATGTAATTTTTTGTTCATTTCGAAGGAACGTTTACTTAAAAGGGAGAAAATATAAGAAATAATAACGTAGAATATTAAACAAAAAAAAAAAAAGTTTTCCTCGGTCTTTTCTGCTATTTTTTTTGAATGTATGTATAATGGTTATTTTTTTTATATGTGTTTAAAGTTTTTGGAAGTTTAGGATAACATGGAAAATTAAAAAAAAAAAATATAAATCTACTAAAGGTTTTTGCTAATTGATGGAAAAGTACTCTGGAAAGTAAATTCTTGACAACTATGAGGTGAGTAAAAATTTCCGATCCCCCAGAGGTGTTAAAAAATTTGAAAAAGACAGTATTGGCGCGTTTTTTGTTCTAATATTACGAAAACGTCTACTAAATGCACAAATTTCAGCTCCACCGGCATTAAAATCAGCAAAATCAAATATTTGATACATAATTGCCACATTTTATAACTGACTTAACTTGCTGGGTTTTGTCTGCATCAAAGGAAATGTCAAAAATTTTTAGTAGTAAAAAGTTACGAATTGGCACAGCGGAAATGTAAAATTTTCTCACTTTTCTATTAATTGGTACAGGTCCTAGAGAAGTTTTTGAAATATGTAATTACAGAAATTTATGGTATTTTAGTGTTTTTGTTTCGAATACAGGCATTTTTTTTTTGTAATGTTTATTTTTCCCTGGGTGGCGCTGTTGTGCAATTTTGAATATTTTGCGCAGTTTTTCGTTGAAAAAGTCGCATTTTTTACTCTAAATGCTAAGAAATAACAACACGCAAAATGAGACACTTAGCTCCCCTTAACTCTTCCCTGTTTTCCCTTGCCAATCCACAAAGACATACTTTTTGCCTAAGAGAGAAATTAAAATTTGTGGCAGAAATTGTGGTTGGGTTGTGTGAGGGACGAAACTTTCTAGAATACTTTCAGAAACAGTGCATTTCTTTTTTTTTCCTAACTAAGTGTAATTGTTGACTCACTCTTGTCTTTAAAAGCTGCTACGATATTGCTGTAATAATATCCATGTTCGACACAGTGCCTGTGTGGAGCTATAACGCAATTAAAATGTGAATGTAAATGTCGGTGAAAAATAACGTTGTAACTATGAGGATTAGCTGATCACTTTTCCTGTCAATTTTAAATGTTTTCCTCTATGCCCCTCCTCACATTGGTTCTATATATATGCAAAACTTTCAATAACTCGCGGCACTTGCATTAAATTCATTCAATATCAAATAGTGGTAGAAACTGCTAGTAGCATTAGAAAAAAAGTAGTAGAAATTAGTAGTACCGTTAATAAAAATAATGGACGAAATTAGTAAAAATAGTGGAAGAAATTAGTAAAAATAGTGGTTGAAAATAGTAGTAGCTTTAGAAAAAATAGTGGTAAGAATTAATAAAAATAGTGGAAGAAATTAATAAAAATAGTCGTTTAAAATAGTAAAAATAGTGGTAGAAATTATTAAAAGTAGTGGAAGAAATTAGAAAAAATAGTGGTTGAAATTAGTAGTAGCTTTAGAAAAAATAGTGGTAAAAATTTATAAAAATAGGGGAGGAAATTAGTAAATATAGTGGTTTGAAGTAGTAAAAATAGTGGTAGAAATTACTGAAAATAGTGGTAGAAACTGCTAGTAGCATTATTAAAATAGTGGTAGAAATTAGTAAAAATAGTGGTTGAAATTAGTAGTACCAATAGCAAAAATAGTGGTAGAATTTAGTAAAAATAGTGGTGGAAAGTTATAAAAACAGTGGTAGTAATTAGTAGTAGCACGAAAAAAATAGTGGTAGAGATTAGTAAAAAAAAAGTGGTAGAATGTAGTAAAAATAGTGGTAGAAATTAGTAGTAGTAGAAGTATGTAGTAGTGCGGTTAAAAATAGTGGGAGAAACTACTAGTAGCATTAGAAAAAATAGTGGTAGAAATTAGTAGAAGCATGAGTAAAAATAGTGGAAGAATAATAGTAATTAGTAAAATTAGTGGCAGAAAGTAGTAAAAATAGTGGTAGAAATTATTAAAAATAGTGGAAGAAATTAGTAAAAATAGTGGTAGAAACTGCTAGGAGCATTAATAAAATAGTGGGAGAAATTAGTAGTAACATTAGAAAAAATTATGGTAGAAATTAGTTGCACCATTAGTAAAAATAGTGGAAGAAATAAGTAAAATTATCAGTGGAAAGTAGTAAAAATAGGGGTAGAAAGTATTGGAAATAGTAGAAGAAATTAGTAAAGCGATGCTGACGCGACTTTCGTTACGCGACGTAAAAAATCACTGCCGCTAAAGTGGTTTTACTTTGATAATCAAAACAAGTACCGCTTAAATTATTCGAAATTTAAATTCGATATGGTGGGGTTCACACTCGAAGATTTTCCGGTAACGGGCATCAAACAGCTGTGCGAGTATTTGTTACTCATACGCCCGGGCTATTCAAAAGTGTGAAAAAAAAAAATCGAAAACCTCTATTCACTACTAATTGTATAATAACAGAGATAAATGTATAGGGGTTGTCAAAAAGAACAGATTGGCAGATATGTATATATGTATGTTTAGATTTACATACATAAGTAAGCGTAAATTTGCAAAACGTTCCTTTCAACGTCGTACAATAAGTTAATCAAAATCTACACGTAATCAAACACGTATTGTCGGTATTAAATAGTTATACACCTGAAGAGCACATTATAATAATTTGTTTATTTTATTTTAAATTAAATATTTATTTTGCTTTACAGCCGGGAAACTAGCTGAGAACGTTTAATCTGAGCAAATATGTGATTATAATTAGTAATTTATTGTAATGTATGTATAATTCCAATTACACAGCACGCACAGGCGACGAGGGTTATAGACCTAGACAAGTGGCTAAATATGCTTCAAATAAAAGGAAAATATTTACATTTTTATTTTAAGCATTTTTCAATTGCTTTAATATCAATTTCTGAAATATTAATTGTTAATATTGACAATGATCGGCTAGGCGAATTTATATCAGATGATGTCTGATGCACAACAACGAAATTCACATGCACTCGTGTTTTGTCTTAGCTTATACGGCCTGAACTGTCAAAGTTTATGTGTATTTTGTTTTTGCTTTCTTAGCTTCAACCCTTAAGGCTGTATAATCAAAAACAAAATACATGCTATTTGACATTTCTAGCCGTGAAGCGAAATTGCTCAGCTCTTCATTCAACTCCACCTTATATGGATTTGCCTGGAGTACCCGATTGTAGAAGATGTTCTTGAGTTAAGAGCGTGTGATCCAATCTAAGGAGGATTTCAAATTTATAGATTTAGCAAGTTCGTCCACTTTTTTAAGGCCGATAGTTTTTTTTTCATAGAGTGGATCCTTACGGGGAGGGGCCAACCATTGGAGGGCTTAATTCATTTTACGGACGGATCAAATTTTCATTGAGGAATATAATCAGAGATTTCCGGGAAGAAACCTTTACAATAAAAGAGACAGCAAGATGCATGAAGCAAAATTCACCTTGAGATCACAGGGTCAGATCACAACTAGTGGACGAGTGTAGAAGAGAGCTGATCTCGATTTATGACACGTTTGAGATTACCGTAATATGGGTCCCGGGGCAAAGGGAATCATGAATCAGCAGATGAACTATCGAGATGCGGCTCTGCATTGAGCGTGTTCCACGCGCTGGACATGAAAGCTAAATAGAGATGGAACCATACAGGATAGTATAGGATTTACCGGCAGTTTTGGGTGCCTCATGATCCGCCTAAAGCCAGAGATCTTTTAGGTATGAGCAAACCTCACGGTAGTTTGCACAGGGTACTGGCTCTTGGGAGGGCATGACGAAATAATTGGCTTACCCTAAAAAAGGTTCTGTCGTAGCTGTGAAGACCCGGGCTCTAGAGAGACAGTGAAACACCTACTGTGTGAGTGCCCAGCTCTCACTAGGATGAAGCTAAAAACCCTCTGCCAGCCATTCCGGCAGAATATTTCAGAGTGCAGCCGCTTCTCTCTGTAAGACATACGGAAGTTCATCAAAGTCGCCGTATGGCTTTTAGTTTGCTGCCCGAGTTTTGTGGAATCGAAATGGCTAATTTCCTAACTCCTTGTCACCATGAGACCAATCCACTTAAATTAACCCACCAACAAACGCCTGTATTAAAAGTGGCATTATATACCCTGGGCAGCCATAGTTCTTTTTTTCAATTCGGAGCTTTCCTTAGCATTTGGCAATTAATTTCGTTGAAACCAGGAGTTTTACCTTTAACAGTTTCTAGGGAAAACTCCAGTTGACTTGAGCATTTTCCAAATGTTTTGCTAGGCAATCTATACTCGTATTGTTCACGTCGTGCATGTCTTAAATATTATAACGATTAGAAATATTAAAGAAATATTGAGCAAACTCGAGTGTTATGTCGAGTCGTCGGTTCGTGACAGTTGAATTTTGACAAGTTATGGATGGAAAGTTAGCTTGCTTATATGTTCCTGTAAGGAATTTGATTCCCCCAAATAATCATAAATAGTTGAGGACCTAACATGTAGTTCATTTGTGGGATTTTCTTGTTAGCTGGGTTGGGGAGATCATCTGGTATGTTTTCTACCTGTTTTGGGTGTTAACAATTAGTCGTTATCACATGGCGATTTCCAATGAAATATCAATCGATTCGAAATTTACTTATGTAAGAAAATCTAAGCAAAACGAAATCATAGTTTTCGTTAGCATAGGAAAATAGCACAGGAAAACAGTTCGAGGGAATATAAGTTAATTTAATTTTGCTGTTATTGTTAATAGATTTTTTCTTTTTATTATTAAATTTTTGTTATTTTAGCAGAATAATTACTTAAAATTATGTAAACAATTTGAAAACTCAACATAGTCACCTACATATGTGTGTAGCCGTAACGCGAACCAACAGGGATGGACATTTTTTAATGAATTAGTTTTCAAACCGAAAAAAAAAAAAATGTTTGAATTCACTAATTATAAATTCTTAAATGAAGAATAAATTGTCATCCATCATTCAAATAATTTGAAATTAACGAATACATTTTTATTCATCAGTCATTCAGTGGTGAATAAAAAACTCATGCGTTATTAAAAATTACTTAAATACCAATTGAAAATGTATGCTAATTATTTTCGAACCAGCGTCGCCCATGTCGCACTATGCGGTCGTTTGACTTTATACATTACAAAATTTGAATATCTTCTGAAAGAATAATGACAAAACTTTAAAATAAGTACCAACATTAAAAGGGATGCTTTCAAACTCGTTTTTCAACAATTTTCTGATATATTTACTTTTTTTGTAATCAAATATTATTGATTCTTTCATAATTGTTTGCTATTGAAAAAAAACTTTTTCGAAAAATGTCCTGGTTAGCATAATTTTAAAATAACTACACGACAGGCGCCTATTACAAATTGGACAAATATGTTTTTTATTTTTATCACTTTTTTTTATAAAACTATAGTTCGCTCTTCAACAAAACTTATATAAAATTAAGATTGAAATTTTGTGCTAATTCTAATAAAATGCAAGATATTTTCATTCAAATCCCAAACGTTTCAATCAGGATTTTTTAGAAAATTTAGTATTAGTAGTACTGTGCAAATTTTGAAATAAATCGGATTGAATTTTAATCAGCTTTTTGCTGAGGATGTAGGGTATTTTCACTGTATATGTATGTAGTGCCAGTTGTTATACTTTTTACAGAATTAATCGCCAAACAATTGATTGATTGATTGGTCGTCATGCCTCGTATTATTATATTTTGAATAAATTTGTTAATTTTCTAAAGGGCTTTATTACACATCATTATATACTCGTATCACTCATTAAAATTGAATTATATTTAAACATTTCATTAACTGCTGATTGAAGTCACACAAAATAATTTGTGATAACCTTTAAAGTCAATAAATGACTAAACCCTAACGTTTCGCTGCCTGCTATTTTGTAAATAAAACAAGCGACACATATAAAACAAAGCTTCCAGCAGTTAGTAAATCAACAACAAAATGCAAGTTACAAACCATACTGATCATCCCAGTGTCAGTCTATTCTTTGCCTGAGTTCGCTTTTATTGGGCGTCGACGGTCAGTAAATGTTTAGATTTAGTAACAAATATCCGCACTTAATTTTACTGAATTAATCTTTTGTCATTGGTTTTTATACTATTATTTTTTGTTATTATGTATACTTGCAATCAACGTAACTCTTAGTAAGAATGAAGAAGATAGCCATTCGTTACTTTTTAATAAATTAATCAATCTTAAAGATATCACAAAAAAAGGAAATCCAATTCTGGGAACGTATGATGTTTTGTATAACACGTGAGGAAGTTGGACCTTCTAGTCTGAAGTGCATTTTTCGTTATGAAGAACTCTCGCGCAGGAAGTAGGTACTCAATATAATATAGGACACCTAACTGCACAGCTCCTACAGAAATATTTATAGCGGGCCTGCCAGACAAGTGGTTGGTCAAGTGGCGGAAGAGCAGGTGTCCTTTCGGTATTGCCGTCAGAAGTTTGACATTCTTTTTAGAAAGTCTCAGCAGATTTCGTGCTCTTCGCTCACCCCCGCAACTGTTGCTAATATCTGTTCTGGCGTTTCCGTGAGTTAATAATAATCTCAAGGTGCCCCATATACCCGAACCGGGTGCTCCCAGTCTTGCCTCGCACACTTGTTAGCCTTGATCACTGGTTAGCTGAGCATTAAAGGAACAAGGTCCATCAAGCTTACCGATTTTGATTCTAATTTAATTTATAGGAGCTCGGGTTGGAACATGCTGCAGTAATTTGGAAGTATGCCACTTCTGTTAGGAAAATCACATCTTTTGTTTACCTCTCCGATACGCTTTAAAATAGACTCAAGAACGTTTTCTATCGTCCGCAGTTCTGACAAACTAAGTCTTCGAACACTCTTGGTTGTGCTTTTCTTTCAAATAACACTTCAAAGTCAATAGTAGTGCCCCTTTTACATATGACATATTCGGTGTACCTTTTGTTAGCTCAGCCGATGGAACGTAAAGTTATTCCCTTGACACCAGACCAGCCCATATATGAATCTTCAAAAAGAAAACCATGACATATTTGCAAGTGATTTCGGATATTTCTTGGAGTCGAGTTGATGACTATTCTACCAAACTAGAGGAGAGCCCGAAATTCTGCTACAATGGAACATTCCAATATTAAAAAAACAAATATAAATATTTCTAGTTTAAAGGAAATTTTTATTTTGCAGCATGCATTTGTTTTTTCCATTCCTTTTCGTGTTTTTCGCCCATTTTGGAATCTAGTTTTACCAAAATGCCAATCTTTAGTACTTTGAATAAAAAAAACGAGAAAACTGTTAAGTGGCGTTAAGAATAAGCTAGTGAATCGCACAATCGTTACTGCAAACGATAAATATTGTTGACAAAAAGTTGCTATTGTCGGATCGTTTAAAGTTAGTGAATCGCACTATTGAACTCTTCGAAGAAGTAGTTTAAAATAAGTAACGACATAACCGTTGCATCTCTATTGTTATATGTTTCTATGACTTTAACCGAAGTGTGGGCCAATATTTGCCAACTTGTAAAAATTTTCCCTCCGTCATTGACAAATGAACTTTTCTCCTTTAACTTTTTTCAGTTGACATCCGTGGAGCTAGTAAAAGCTTATATTGAGCGCATCAAGGAAGTAGAACCTCACATCAATGCATTGGTTCAGGATCGTTTTGAGAGTGCGATCGAAGAGGCTACCCGTGCTGATGCTCTAATTGCCAAAACTACAGATGCCCAATTACCGGAACTCTTCAGCCGCTATACCATATTAGGTGTACCATTTACGGTGAAGGAGTCTTGCGGCGTAAAAGGTAGGTTAACTATACACAAACTAAATATTTACTAAATATAACAACTTTTATCTGCACTCCCACAAATCTTACAGGCATGCCAATACGTGTAGGCAGCCGTCAGCGCGCCCATCTAAAAAGTCCTGAAAATGGAGTGGTAGTAGCTAATGTAATAGCCGCGGGGGGGATACCTCTGCTGGTGTCCATAACTCCCGAATATTGCTTTAGCATTGAGACAAATCCGATGACGCAAAAACGCTGCTTAAATCCATACGACAGTAGACGCACACCTGGCGGCTCTTCGGGCGGGGAGGTGAATTACTAAATAGCATTTCATTTGATGAAATTTGATTTATGTAAATTTTTGCTTTGATATTGCAGGGTGCTTTGAATGGTGCTGGTGCAAGTTTATTTGGTATTGGCTCCGATCTCGCCGGCTCCATACGAATTCCAAGTCTATTCAATGGCGTTTTTGGACATAAAGCCACGGGTAGTCTGGGTTCTATTGTGGGACATTTTCCTGGCTGTACAGATTCAGATTCTCAGCAATATTTAAAGTTGGGTCCATTGACACGTTTTGGTCGGGATTTAGGATTGCTGATGCAAATAATGGCTGGGAAAAGTGCAGAGAAGTTGGATTTGCTGACACCGGTGGATACAAAAGACATTAAGGTAAGCTAAGCCAGCATGTAAAAGTTCACTTTAAGTTGTATCTGGGTTGCTACATCAGGTGGTTTCAGCTGTGCCGAATTTTGACGTATATGGGCTAAGATTTTTCACTTGTATTTATTCACAATGGGTTGAAGATTAGGATGCATCCACTCGCTATACACAAAAAATCGCGACTGCTTCTCCCTCGTAATTAGATGTGCCATTCATTATAGTTTAAGACATCCACCAAAGTATTTTGGGACAATACTCAAATTTTCTTCAGCTGAATCGATTTGAAAGTACTCCCAAAAATAGAGTTTTTCAAAAAAAAAAATAAAAATTACCCGAAATCATTACACCTTTTAAGCTTAAAATGTCTGTAAACCAATTTTAACCAATTTTTTCAACGGAATCATAATAATAAAATTTTGGATGCTGTTTCACAAGATTTTTGGAAGATCGGCATAAGAAGAACTTGATTAGTTCAGCTTAACATTAAAAGGTAGTAAAGGTATTTTCTCACTCATTTGAAAATAAACCCATTCACGTCCCAATTTTTGTTTCGCAAATCACATTATGATGATTCCAACGAGCAAATTTTTAAATATTTGTATTCAAATCTTTTATCATGTCAGGGGGCTTTTTTGAAAAAAAAAGATTTAACCTGAAATAAAAGTTTCATTCCAACTTCTTAAAAAGATAGAGAGTTAAATATGGGAGTTGTAGTGGGAGTAGTCGTTAGTAGTAAGTAGTAATAGCCCCAGTACTTAGTACTAGCATAAGGAAAAATTGTAGTTGCAATTACTAGTGCCAATAGTAAAAATAGGAGTCGTAATTAGTAATAACATTAGTAGTAGTAATTGGTAGTACCACAAATAAAATAGTAACAGTAATTAGTAGTAGAATTATTAAAATTAGTAGTAGCATTAGTAAAAATAGTAGAAGCAGCAGTAGTAGTCATAGCGATACCAGTAATCATTAGCAGTAGTAATAGTTGGTAGTAGTTAGCAGTAGTTATAGTAATTAGTAGTAGTATTAGTGTTATTCGTAGTAATTAATAGTAATAGTAGTTAGTAGCAGTAGTTGAAGTTGTAGTAGTAGTAGTAGTAGTAGTGGTAGTAGTAGTAGTACTAATGAGTAGCAGATGTAGTTAGTAATCATTAGTTGTAGTAGTAGTTGTAGTAGTAGAAGTATGTAGTAGTAGTAGTAGTTTCAGTGGTAGTTAGTAATCATTAGTTGTAGTAGTACTAGGTAGTAGTAGTAGAAGTTGTAGTAGTAGAAGTTGTAGTGGTGAACCAGTCCCGAAATACTCGACTACTGTTCCCGAACTTAAAGTCGAAGTGCCAAACAATTCCAAAATTTTCTTAAAAAAGGTCGGGACCATCCGAAACATCTAGGCCGAAAATAGCGCCGGATCCGTCCAAATGGCCCTGAACTAGTACCGAAGCGGACCCAATTATGCATGTTGGGTTTTTCTCACTTCGAGTCACCAGCAACCACTTCGCTAAATTTGCTAGGATTTAATTTGAATTAATGTAGAAAAAGTTGAGTCAAGCTTTGTTTTGGGGGCCTCGTTTAGAATTTGTGGAACAAATTAAAGTCAAATTCATCAGCACTCATTTTTTCTATCTTGGATCTTCGTCAACTTGGGACTTCACCAGAGCCACAATAATAGCAGCAGTGGATGATTTTGGCCGATCTTTTCGAGGCTCGTCCTCTATAGAAAAGTGTTTCGTCTAGAATCTTCGGTACCTCTTGGAATTAGTCTATAGATACAACGCAATCGTTCCATTCTTATGCGCTCATTATAATTGAAGAGTATTTTTTTTTCAAATTTAGTTTTTTATATTTATTTACATATATTCGCATATATTCTTAATTATTTTCCTATTCACCCATAGATTTTCTACGCCTTTGGATTTGATGGTCTCAATGGTATTTTACATGCATCCCCGGTTTCGGAAATGAAATTTTCCATTCTGAAAGCCTTAAAGTTCTTCGAGAATCGAGGTTGCAAAATTGAGAAAGCCTCAATGAAGCCTTTCAAAAACTCACTTGAGATATCGCTCAGTTGTCTGATATTGATGGAAGGTCTTCCTTATGTAATCAATTCATCGAATCCAAATAAAGTATGCGAGCATTTTATAGAATTTGCAAAAGCAGTTTTCGGTAAATCAGAGCATTCCAAAGAATCGATATATTTCGATACATTACGACGACTCAACGCTTGCATAAATATAAAGAATGTTGGAAAATACAAAGCGGAAGCTGAAATATTAAAAACTGAATTTGCTGTAAGTATTTTATTTTAAAAAACCACTTAGAATAACATCACTTTTGCTTTCTTCTTTAATTTAGCAAATGCTAGGCAACAATGGTGTTCTCTTCTTTCCCACATTCCCTGTGCCAGCCTTGCATCATCACTCCTCACCATTGGCTCTGTGGGGTATAGATTATACCATGATATTCAATATAATTGGTTTTCCAACCACACACATTCCCATGGGACATGACGGTAATGGTTTACCTGTTGGTTTTCAAGTAGTAGCTGCCCCATTTAAAGATAAGCTATGCTTCCAAATTGCCAGTGAATTGGAGGTGGCATTCGGAGGTTGGATTTCTCCTACGCCGCATGTGTTTCAACCCGTGAAAGAGACAAAGTGAGAAATTAATTAAGCTTTTTATTGACTAGTAATTAAAAGTGCTTGAATTTTGTAAGAAAGTTCTTTCATTAACTGGAAAATAATAAATACTAACTTGTAGTTTAAAAAATGCTAATTAATACAATAAATATTGCAGTTGATCAAACATTGGCGTAGTATACTTTGCTCTTAACTTACACTAACAACATGCAACAATGGAGCTAATTGATTTTTTGAAAACTCTTTGTTAGTGGAGGAAAGGAATGTGCTCACTACCATTGTTTTTATTTTTTGTTTGCGGTAGTGTAATAGGGGTTTCAGTGCAAGCCTAGTGAGAGTGGACTGACAAAATTCCAACTCAAGAAACAACAAGTAAAACCAGCGCTGTCTTCGGCTATGCCGAAGGCTTCATACCTTTCATGAATGGAAGAATAGTAAAAAACGTGTTATTGTATTACAATTTCGTATTACCTACTATTTATTTTTTGCAGTGCTTAAAACAGTTATCAGATCCGTAAATAGTTCCCAAACGTTTAACGCTATGATTCATGTGATATTGCGCTGAGCTTATTACTTTTCGCAATAAATATTTGTCCTGAATTTATCTTGCCGATTTACACTGTGAACTCCGATCTTGATGAATACTAATATATAGCTAATAATGGTTGATATTTCTGCAAAATTTCAAGCCTTTAGCTGTTTAAATGGAGGAGTTATGGTGCAAAATGCAATATCTGAACAATCGGTTGTATGGGAGCTATATGTTATATTTCTCCGATCTTCATGATTTTCAATACTGATACGTAGCTAATAATGGCTGATATTTCTGCAAAATTTCAAGCCTTTAGCTGCTTAAATGGAGGAGTTATGGCGCAAAATTCAATATCTGAATAATCGGTTGTATTATATGTTATTGTCACCCGATCTGGCCGATTCCGACAAATGTTTAATCATTTGTACAACGACACCTGCTCACCAAATTTCATCAAAATAGCTCTAAAATTGAGGGACTAGTTTGCGTTCAAACAGACGGACAGACGGACAGACGGACAGACGGACAGACAGACGGACATGGCTAAATCGACTCAGCTCATCGTCCTGATCATTTAGGTATACTTTTTGATGGGTCTATCTCTTCTCCTTCTGGCACTTACAAACATCGGACCAAACTTAATATACCATTTCATTCTCATGAAAGGTATAAAAAGGGTTTACAATGCGCAAATACTCCATATTTATAGAGGAGGGGAAAAATTGCGAACGTCAAATTAACAGACCTGAGCAAAGATGCCATATTTTTTAACAGAATATGAGTTCCGATAAATGTAGATTTTTTTGCGGACGTCATTTCCAATGAGCACTAATGAAAAAATACTAAATTTAGTTAAATGCCTATCCTGTCATATCAGGTGGTGTTATAAATACAAAAACAAAAATTTTCACTAACAAAATACACGCACAATGACAGTATAATTTACAACAAATACATCATTTGATTTAACGTTCATCAAGCGAATTCAATCAGCTGCTTGATCAGCTTCACCTTATATGAATTCGTCTTGGTTTTCATAGTGCTAGATAGATAGATATATATTAAAGGATTGCACTTCGACCTTAAAGATCCATTGTGCCCTCTTTCATAGTGCTAATGTTGTCGGGCAATATTTTGCCGATTGCTTGTAAATTTACACTAACTAGTAAATTTTCGCCTTGTTGCTAGTTTGCAAATTTGACAGCAACATTTTCATTGTTACGAAAACTTCGCCTCATCTACATCGTTTGTTTGGAATTGTGAAAGAACACATTTTCCATAATGTTTTAAGTAAAATTTCGACAGTATTGACTATCGATATTTATCGAATCGGGAAATTCGTTGTAAGCTTTCATTGTGCGCATCCTATGGAACACAGAGAACAGCTGTCCAAGATGCAAAACGTAATTACACCAAAATGATCAAAACTTAATTAGTAAAAGTTGGTTAAAACCGTTGTAGTCATTCGGCAAGAATGGCCGAACGACGTTCCTGCATTCATTGCATACCAAATATTGGGTAAAAATTGGGTACGAAGATGTGGAAGAGGTAATAGCGATTGATATTTCGATACTATCCACCAAATTTATATCAAGCAATTAAGCTTTTAGGAGCCAATTTGAGATGAGAGAATTAAATGGTTTTAAAATCTAAATTTGCATAATTTTACTAATGCCATTTAATTTTTGTTGGTTTTCAGTTCACCTTCATTTAAATAAATAAAAACCGCTGTGATTGCTTTTTGAAGTTGGCTTCTTTTGCTGGTTTTTTTTTAAATAGTACTGTTTCGGTTTGCATAACCAATCAGTGTCACATGTGTACCGAATATATATTCTACCTTTAAGTTCATTAAGTATTGCCGCCTTTTTTTCAAAGTTAATCTTTTAAAAATAAAAGAATTGAATTTTCCTGACACAGTTGAGGATATAGAGTCCCTAATGCTACGAAAGTCGAGATGTGCGCAAATACTTAATTGGCCCTATAACCGCTTAATCGATTTTGTCCGAATTTCACCTCCTACAATTTGAGATGTTCGTCTTGACGTTGTAATGCAAATTGAGGTACCTACAGTTTCACGCCAACTCCGAACGACGAATGCTTTTTTGTGAGAAGCTTTTTTATGGCAGAAATTTTCTTAGAGATTTGCCATTGCCTGCAGAGGGGCAACCGCTATTAGAAAAAACTTTTCTATAATTTTTGAATTTACTTGCCCCGGCCAGGATTTGAGCGCGGGACCCAAAGATGGAAGCGCGCACACGCTACAGAGTCGCCAATAGAGTGTTGCAAAAGTCGATACACTACTGTACGTCAACTCTGTTTTGAGTAATCAGCTGTTGCTTAAGAGAAGGCAAGGTGGCATTTTTCCATATTCAAATACATAATATTGAGTATTTATATTAAAACATATGATCCGAAAATTAAATTCTAAAGTTAATCTTTAAAAAGCTCAGGTGAAATTGGGCCATTGTATTGCTAAATTACTAAACATCAATCTACCTACACTGTGTTAGTACGGGAAACTTTTGCATAGCGTTGGAAAACTATCGATAGTCTGGACATTCGATGACTTTGATGGCGATAGTGTTAATTATTCTATTAATGATATTATCGATAGTTTGTTTTTTTTACAGTTTTTCGGTAATACTATGTAAACAAATGAATAAGTATTTGCTTACTCATTTATAAGTATATGGATAATGTTTTAATAACCCAAGTAATTAAATAATATTTTATAAAAAATATACCATTTATTTTTGGCATAGCCTTGACTATAAATAACACAAATATATGTATATTATGTATTTCATAAAGAAGAGATGCACACCGGCAGGCACGTTCTTATAAAAGTAGAGATATTCTTATTCATAAAATAAAGGAACTTTGCTGTTTATAGCCTTATTGATTTTACAAAAAAAGAAAAAAAAAAACTTGTGTTATGTCTTAAGTTTGGCTTTTCTGTCTGAAACGCGGTACCAGGCTTTGAAATACATAAACTATTGATAGTGTTGGGCAAAATTCGATAGTGATGGGCAAATAAAACTATCGATACTATAGATGGTTTTCCATAACTAGTTTGCAAACATTATCGAGATATTGTAGTCCCGATGGTATCGATAGTCCCATGTCATCGATAGTTTCGGTGCTAAAACGCAACCATTGATATATCGATAGTATTGTTGATATTTGTCCACATCTATGTATTTGCCAGTGTACAACAATAAAAAATTAACTCAGTGGTCGTTCACAGAAAACCACTTTTGTCGGACTGCCAACTAATGAACCGGCAGAGTAATGAAAATTGGGCTAGTGCCCTTAATAGAGAAATAATGATGAGAAGTAATTAAATCAAATAAATTTAACGTGTTATTTCTGAACAATGTATTTTTAACAGGTTAGAAAATCGCCCGAAATATCTTAAACTACATACAACAACAAAAAATTAACTCATAAACGCTCGCACATATTTTTGAAAACCACGGCTGTTCATTCATAGATGCGAAAATTTAATTTCTTGCACACGCAAGCACCCTCGTCCACCTCTTTCATATTATTCGAAAACAAAAACAAACTGAAATCGAAAGAAATATTCAAAAGCAAGGACTTTTATAAAGAAATTCATTTATTATTATATTTATTATGTTTACTTATTATTACAAAAGATTGTTGCAAGAAATTCTGCAATATATACGTACGTCATTTAATCCCTTGTCCAAATGTCAATGTTTACTGTACTTTCGGAATAAAGGCGGTGTGTATGTATTGGGTAAAAGGGCGCAGATTGCGGTATCGCTAACCTTCTCTTGAAAATTTGGACAGCGTTTCTACGTCACAACAGATTTTGTTTGCAAAAACCAGGTATGTACATATGTATACTAGCAATCATGTGTATTCTCTGCTAAGTGTTTTTATTTTCAATTTTAGTATGTATTCTATCTAACATGTATACCAACGTGTTTCCTCTCATTTCTCTCCACCGGTAAATCTAGTGTGACGTCACAGCCAAGTTACTCTCTAATTTAATATCAATCAGCGCAATCTTGTATTCTATAATTTTTGGTCTGAGAGTACTTTAAACTATTACGTAGCAAGAAATATTCGAAGCAGTTAAAGTGATTCCTTTCGTGTCATTTGCATTTTCCCTGCAAGAATAGTGCCAGTGAATTGCTAGTATGACAGTCAGTGCTGGAAAAATTTTGTCAGCACTTAGAACAAAGTTGATATCAGTTTCTTATAGCCACTATGCAAAAACTCCATTTCACTCTAGCATATCAATATTACTGAATATGCAAGCATATAGCTTCTACTGCTCACTCTCGTTCTTCTTACTCGGTCAGTGCTGCGTACGATAACAATCAGCACGGGAAATCTTCAAGTTTGACGTTTAGGCCTGTACGAGATGAATTTTTTTATTTGTTTAATTTTATAAACAAACTTTTGTGGTTTTTGTCATTTTTTTTTATTCACACGTTATGCGACAAACATAATTCACTTGAAAAATATGTATATCTAAAAGTAATATGGTATAAGTACGCGGGATCAGTCTTCTTAGCATAGCCTATAAGGTTCTGTCGAGTGTATTGGGTGAACGACTGAAGCCAACCGTGAACGAACTGATTGGAAGTTATCTGTGTGACTTTAGACCTGGCAAATCTATCATCGATCAAATATTTACGGTACTCCAAATCTTGGAAAAGACCCGAGAAAGAAGAATAGACACATACCATCTTTTTGTCGACTTCAAATCCGCTTTCGATAGCACGAGAAGAAGCTGCCTATTTGCCGCAATTTCTGAATTTGGTATCACAACAAAACTAATACGGCTACGTAAAATGACGTTCCGTCAGAATCAGGAAGGACCTCTCCGAGGCGTTTGAAACCAAACGGAGTTTCAGACAGTATGACTCTTTTCGTGCGACTTCATTAACCTTATGTTTGAAAAGATAATTCGAGCTGCAGAATTAAATTGTCAGGTGCCATCTTTTATAAGAATGAGCAACTTGTGGCGTATGCTGATGACGTCGATATCATTGGACTCAACAAACGGCCCATTAGTTCTGCCTTTTCCAAACTGGATAAAGAAGCGAAACATATGGGTATGGAGGTGAACGAGGGCAAAACTAAGTACCTCCTGTCAGCGCACTCACATCTTGGCTCAGACATCACTACAATTTCGACAAAGTGCAGGACTTTGTTTAACTAGGAACCAGCATTAACATCTACAATAATATCACGTAGAGTCTCTCTTGCCAACAAGTGTTACTTTGGGATGAGTAGGCAATTGCGCAGTAAAGCCCTCTCTCGACGAACCAAAACCACACTCTATAGGTCTCTTATCATGCCAGTGCTATTTATGTCGCTGAAGTATGGGCGCTGTCAGTATCAGGTAAGACGGCTCTTGGAGTGTTCGAGAGATAGATTCTCCGAAAAATTTATGCACGTCTTTGCGGTGGCGAATATCGCAGACAATGGAACGATGAGTTGTATGAGCTTTACCGTGACATAGGCATAGTCTAGCGAATTAAAATACAGAGGCTACGTTGGCTAGGACATGCCGTGCGAATGGACGAAAATGCTCCAGCCTTGAAAGTATTTAACGCGCTGATGGTGGTAGAGGAAGAAGACGGCCTCCTCTGTGTTGGAAAGATCAAATAGAAAAGGACTTGTTGTCACTTGGTATTTCCAATTGGCTCCAGTTGTTAGTTCTTTCCGGCGTATGGGAAATTAGTCTAAATGGTAATTGTCTCTTTTGCGGAATTATAAATGACAACCGTTTTGTCGTTCATCTTACGTCAGTAATGCTAAATACCAATAACTCGGTAATGATTCGTTAATGTTTCTTTTTACGGCATTTTAACAGTCTGTGCTGACATTGTGAATGGGACTGCATTGCGAATTCTATGAGCATATTCCTGCAGGGTTTGCCCGAAAGGCGAAAAACGCTCCAGTGATGCTCCAATAAACGCTTAACAACACTTAAAAAAAAACTATAAAACAGCAAAATTATTTTGGTTAAATTCTAAGCTTACATTGTATTCTAAGAGAATAAGAGGAATAACAGAGGTATGGAAATCAGCTGACGCTCATCGCGCCCGAAAACATGAGAGTTTGCGAAATTTTAGCTTCGCTTAGTCGTCGGCGTTAGTTCTGTGGGAAGCTTCGTATAATTGTATGTATTCAACTTAGTTGTCAAAACCAGCTTGTCACGTAAAGCGAAATAAGCTTTTCATCTAGCTTAACTTTATATTGCGAGGCTAACTACGTTAATATTTCAAGCGTATTATTCAGGTGGGCTCTTGATAGTATAATTGAAATGGAAAACAAGGGACGTCGTCTGGAGTAGGATTCTTTCCAAATTGTATCTTGGTTGGAGGAAGCTTTGGATGATGAATTTCTATTCCATATCGAAACTATTGTCAATCAATACCGATATTTTTACTCAAGACACTTTTCACACGATATTTTACGGAATCGAATACTTGAACCCCAGTATCGTGTGTCGAATTTTCGAAGAAAAATATTTGCATAAGAATATTTGGATATGACTAGAGAACGAGCGGATTCGGCTTCGGCCGTGTTCGGCCAATAAAGTTCGGTTGGGCGTCAGCCAAAAAAAAACTGAACTTTGGTCGAGCATTTGTAAATTTTTATTAAAATTAAAATTATATAAATAAATTATAAATTAAAATTATATAAATAAATTATATAAATTTTAATTTTAAATGTTTCTCTTTGGAAAAATCCAAATAAGACTTTAAGATTTATATGATTGCAATATGATTTGCAGTAATAATACAGAAAGAAATTATTCCTTACGTAACGCATTGGACACTTTTCTCAATGAATATCTGCTGCCAAGAAATTGTGATACATATATTTGAATATTTTTGTTTGCCTATATTTTCTTTTGAAAACAAAAAAATTTTTTTAAATATATGCCTGCTCCTCCACCAAGTGTATCTAGTGGACAATTGTTCAGTGCCAAGGATTTTATTTTTAATTAAAAAAATTATAAAATTTTGAGCATTAAAAATATAAGTTTATTATTTTTAGTTTTACAAAAATTTGTATAAATATATTATTGTGATAAACTAAAATGGATGTGATGAAAATGAATTTCTTACGTTAATAAAAAACTATAATTTTTAAAAACCCATAGATTACTTATTATTTTATACCATGAAAATGTTTGAAATGAGACGAAGTTCGGTTCGGGACTAAAAATCGGTGTTCGGTCGTTTTCTAGTTATACTAATTCCTATATCTCATCCACACATCTCCCTCTCAAAAAGAACTCCAACGTTTTTCTTGTACTAATAATCTTTATTAATTTATAATTTGTTTATTTCATAATTATTGTTATTGTTACATTTCCCTTTTAGAAAACTACATGAAGTGAAATTAAAAGAAAACTTCAAAAGCAAATAGCAATGTAATTACATGTTACTTTAATACATATTTGCTGACAGTGTAAATCACAGAAAATCAAAAATAAAAATTAAGTAATTATATCTTAGTAAAAAATTTATCTTAAGTTATAAAAATAGTTAGTCATAGTCCTCAGCGTATTAAAGGTAATGCATAAAAATTTGTTTTGTTTTATCAGAGTTGTAAAAAGAAAGCAACACAATGAGCATACATTAATAACGGTACGCTATCTCATTTGCTTAGATAAAATCTTTATAAACAGAAGTGCTCAATATTTATCCATTGCTGAGTGAAAGTTTTTTGTTGATGATTGCGATTCTGGTTCTATAGTTGGAAAATGGCCAAATTGAAGTCGCTGCATGCCAATGTGCTGCTAGATGAGTGGAGGTTTTGCCATTTGAGTTGTTTTAAATACAATTGTTGCTTTTATTTTAATTTTTCTAATTTGGTTACACATGTGGTATTTTTGCTATTTGATTAATTTCGTTTATCGTAGCCTTTTAGAAAAAATTCTAATAATAATAATAATAGTAATAATAATAATAATTCTAATAATATGAATAATAATGTCAAATAATCACAAAAGTATCAATACAATGAAATTTTTACGATTTCAAAATAGAACCCTAAACCAAACTTAGCATGCAATATATGTACATATGTACTTTAGGTTCGGTATAGGGCCTAAAAACAGTGCACAGAAATTTTTTTCTAAAGTGTTTCTCTCGTCTCACCAATATGTACCTATGTATGTAGTTCGGTATGAAGTAAAATTTTTTTAAAACTTTCTTTACGAAACATTTCGCTGCTTTTATGCATTTTTGTTTGTTGTTTTTGTCGTAGATATATGAACTTGTATGTGGATAATTCCATGTCAAATCGACCAATGGCTTGAATTGACCACTTTCGATTTTTATGCAATTTGGGGAGAAGTTTTCTTTCAACCTTTTTCTCAACGGAAAAAAGTTATTTCCAAAAGTTATGGGAAATTCTAAATTTCGCATTTTTTTGCATTTGAAAACTATTATAGCAAGAAAAACGTATTGTCTTCGTTTTAAAGATAATACTTGTGGCTACAAAAAAGAGTATACTAAAAATTTTTTTTGAAAATATAAAAAACAAAAAATTGGAAAGTAGCAAAATTTTGAAGTTTTTCAAAATTGAATAACTCAAAAACTAATCGTTTGAGCTAAATGTTTTTCATAAAATAAATCGTTACGTTCTTTAAAGGCTTACAAATTTTGAAGAAGGTGTTTTTTGTAGGATATGCATAATTGAATTAAAAAAAAAAAAAAAAATGTTTTTGCTTTTGCAAATTCTTAATAAATTAGCCCAAATTTAATATTCAGTTTTAGGTTTTGAGCAAATAGTATCAAATTTATTATGAAGAAATGTTTTTTATTTTAGTTTTAAATATTTAAAAAAAAGGTTTCAAGATTATTATTTTTCAATACTTTGAAAACTATAATAGCCAAAAAACTTTTTGTACTCATTTTAAAGAGGATACTTGGGGCTACAAAAAAGAGCCTTCTAAAAAAAAATGTTTGAAATATAAAAAATTGCAAAATATTAAAATTTTTAAAGATTGCACAATCCAAATTTTTTTGTACTAAAATTTCTTTTATAAAATACCTCTTTACAATTATTTAAAAGTCCTAAAGAATTTTATGAAGGTGTTTTTTGTAGGAGCTGAATTTTTAAATTAATATTCAATTTTAGCTTTGAGCAAAAAGTGTAAAATTTAAAACGAAGAAAAGTTTTGTGTTTTTATTGTAAAATTCAAATATTTACATGTAATATATACATAAACTCGAAGATATTTTTTAAAGCTATAATAGTTTGCGTGATATAAAAAAAATTAACTTCAGGTTTTCGAACATTTTTAACAAATCTTTTACATATTCTTTCCTTGGTATAACTTCTTTCTAGGATGAAAGAAAACTTTTGGTAAAATTTTATCAAAATTGAAAGGATTCGATGCCAACGGCATTTGGTCAATTTGATATGAAATGCAAATGAAACTAACAAGTCATTATTTTATGTTATGGCCAATGATTGAATTATTGATTTGTATCACTGTAATCGTGGCATTATTGATTAGTAATAAATGCTTTGTCAAGCTCGTAAAAAACTATCTGCGAGCAAGCGCTGAAACCAATATACTTATAAGAAATCAGCTTTGCGAAGTTTGCAAAAACTATTTTCGAGCTTTATTGATTGGATTGTTTGGAGAATTTGGTTTAGAACTTGGGTGTTTGCTCTACGCTCAAAAGTTATAGGAAAAAATCGAACTGAAATTGTGCTTATTTAAATGCTGCTTTTGTGTATAAAAGATTACTAAGCGCTCTCTTTAAAGTTAATAAAATTAAGATGTGAATGTGTGTTTCATATGAGTGTACATACCTACATATGTACAAGTGTGTTAGTTAGGCCATTTTGATCTAGAAAAATGGTTGGACAGAAAAATTTAGAATGGCATTTTTGAAGTAAAACTTCTTTAGCGGCATGAGAGGGATTTTCAAAGATGTCGCATCACAATGCATCGTCGCGCGATCGCAACACAAAGACGCGATATGACGCTGCAAAGTTGTTGTGGTTTTTCTTCTAATAAATATAAATTCTTAAAGATTATTACGCTATTACTGAATAGTGAATTTAATACAGTATAGAATGAAATTTTCAATCGAACAAAATGGCCCATGTCATTTAACTTAAAGATAAATTTGCATACGGCCATATGCCCAAGTAAAGTTTCGTGTACCACAAAATTTGTTTAATTGTACCATTGTTTGGATAAATTCACATAACTGAGCAAATGTGGAAACTTAAGATAAAAGAAAAAAATAAACAACAAAGTTAAACTATTATCATTGCGCAATTAATTAAAGTAAACATAATTGCCATTTGGTGTTCAAGTAAATTCCGTCAAAAATCAATTAGTGCATATATCTTCATTTAGGCATGCTTGTATGTTTGTAGATTTATCTATGTACATAAATATGAAATTTATTTCTGCGAAAATATTGAAAGTCCCAATAATATTTTGCAGCTGGAAAATTGCATTTCTTTTCTACTGAATATTCAGTAGAGATGTAGTTAAAAAATCTGCATATACGCAAAAAACGGAATTAGTTTTTTATATAGGGATTGCGCTATAAATGAACTATCTAAAAACTGACGAACGAGAAGGGAGCAACAATTTTTCAAAGTGGTAGAAGTGATAGCTGCTATTTCGGAGATCACCACATCGCCTCATCAGACTTCTTTCTTTCTAGACTTTACCTGGCTTTGAACCATGGTACACGGGATTGCAAGGCGAGCACGCAACCACTTCTACCACGTTGAAAAATTGTTGTTTTCTCATATTATTCCTAATCCAAACCTAGCCACAAGCTCTATAAATTATACAGATGATTCATAAAAAATAAGGACAAAAAAAAAAATGTTGTGTTTATTTACACTATTTATGCCGATTAACACAAACAAATTTCAGTAGCTCTGAAAGCTTCATCGCACGTTCAATAAATTTCTCTGGCATTGATTGCTGAACTGAGTTTCATAACATTTTTTGCACTAAATATTGCACTGAATTTTCTGGGCCTTACCTCAAATGCTATGGGGTTGCGGCTTATGAGTACACACCCTGTCGGAAACAATATAACAATCATATAATTTAATATGATGTGGCTATTTATTTTTCATCATTTAAATTTTAATTATAAACAAAAACAAAAAAAAAAATATCTTATTCTGATAGAAACACAGGTTAAATCCAAGTTTCAAATCTGTACAAATGCGGAATAAAATTTAACAATTGTTACCCAAGATTTAAAAAAATTCGAAATCAAATTTTTATAAAAAAAAATGTGAGGGCAGTTTTGTAGCCTATTCATTCTTGGTAGTATTTTTAATAAAGTGCAAGCTTTGAGTGGCTACAAATTACTGTTGTTTATTTGCAATTCTTTTCCTGACGTTCTGCAGTAAACTAATTTTTGTATAAGCTCCTTATAAACTAATTTAATACAAATGCAGTTGTTGAATTTAAATTACAAGCAGTTTTATAAATTTCAAATACTAGTACCAGTACAAGTAAAATACACAGTGATTAAAGAAAATAAAAACCAAGTTTAATTATTTTTTATTCATAATTAGTAATAAATACCTTCTTTTAATTCATTTGCAAATAATTACTTTCAATTACTTGTCAATGAAAATTGCCGTATTAGACAATTTCAATATTTTGTGAATGTAAAACCAATATAAATAAATAATTCTTACAAACATATTCTAACTATGAAAATAATCATCGAACTCAAACATAAATTCTTGCATTCGTTTAGATAAAAACTATACATTAAAACTATATTATAACTTTAACTCTGCTAGAACATCACATCATTTAAATGTTTTTTTTTCGTAAGAACCTAACATAGATACTTATAACTTTCTATTTTTGTTGATAATAAATCAAACGAGTTCACATATGGTAGCACTAATTAAATTATTACGGGCAATAAAAACATAATATTTATGCCGGTTTCTTTGTAACCTAGCTGCAAAAGAATACTAGGTTGGATAAGGAATAGCATATATGTAAAGCAACAACACTAACTCGGAAAAATATACGATAGGAGCTAACTCAGTAAAATGATATCCGATTTGAGATGTAATGTTGGGAAGTGAAAAAACTGCGCTATTGTGAATGAGCCGGAAGAAAAGACATAGGGAATTTTAGTTTAAGACCTAATTCGTTTTTATTTGCATAAAATTTGAAATATATAACTAAATCCTCAAAGAATTTGGCATCACAGCTATTTTCCGTTCTTACATAGCACGACATAAATCTTTCATGAAAGATGATAACAGGGTTGCTTTTACAAGTGAAGGAAATTTTATCCCAATTGGTGCGTTATTTTGCAAGTCGGTTACATCAAAACGGGCCCGTTATTCTAACGAGTACTCATTGAAATGAAAAGTTCGCTTTCTAAAAATTAGGGGTTCAAAAGAAAAATCGGTAAGTGTTTGTGTCTTTGAATTATTTACGATGTTTGCTATCGAAAACATCTGTGTAAATGAAGGCTCGGAACTTTTTGCAACATGTTAGTTTGATTCTATACCTATGCCATCTGGAATTTTTTTTTTTTAATAATTGCACTGGTGACATATTCCTAACTCAGTATTAGTTTTTAACTATGCAATTATAATGTAAACTTTCAATAAAATATAAACGCACTCCCTTTTCAATCATTCCACATCGAAGTGAAACCAAATTATCATACATAAAGGGTGCTTTGTTTTTTGATATGTGGTTTTTAATTTGATTTAATATTATGGCCAAAAATTTTACTTTAATCTAAAGATAAGGATTTGCCGTTATGTTTTAAAAATGTCTTCGGGCAAGTCACTGCCGCGGTTGGCTTGAATAGATCCCAGCCAAGACGCTCAATTTTCGAACACTTTTTGCAACAATTTGGGCCGTATGTCAGCATTTACGCGCCGAGTATTCTCTTTCAAGGTGTCAAATGTATCGGACTTATCTGCGTAGACAAGCGACTCCACATAACCCCACAAAAAATGGTTTAGCGATGTTAAATCGCACGATCTTAGAGACCACGCCACATGTTCAAGACGCGATGGAATCAATAGCTTTCCCCATTGAGTGTAACATTGTGACCGGCTTGGTTTTTGAAGAAGTATGGGCCAATGATGCCCTCTGCCAAAAGAGGATACCGACCAGAGACTTTTTGAGGATAAAACGACGCCGGATTATCAACACTCCAAATGCGACAATTTTGATTATCAACGTACCCATTCAGCCAAAAGTGAGCTTCATCGCTGAACAAAATTTTCTTGTGAAAATCGGAATCGGTGGCAATCTCGTTTTGGGTCCATTCACCGAACGTGCAACGCGCTTGATGACCGTTCGGCTTCAATTCATTTACGAGTTGGATTTTGCCAGTCCGCAAACCATGATCCTTCCGAAAAATCTTCTATAAAGTGCATGGGCATAGCTCCAATTGTTGCGCGCGATAGCTAATGGACTCATTCGGGTCTTCTTCGATACGCTGCTCCACAGCAGCAAAAGCGTTTTCAGTGCGCACTGTGCGGCTCCTCTGAGGATGCGCATTAACCACTAGAGTACACGAGATGAGAAAGCGATCTATGGTTGCTCGAATTACCGACTCTGCTGGGCGATTATGTCGACCGAATATTGGTTGCGCGAACCGAACCATTATTTGGGCAATAAATATGCACGATTTGCAAACGTTGTTCCGGAGTAAGTCTGCTCGTTAAGAAATGTCAAAAAAAAAACTGAGTATAAATCAAAGAGACCAACTCCTGAAAAAGTATTGCTCCATTGGAAGCACACGCCCAAAAAAAAAACACTCTTTATAATATTATCATTATCTCTGGGGAAAAGTAGCTCTGCTCTCTTGTAGATATGAGCATTTTGAGTTGTGACTCTTTTCGTTTTAAGGTGGGATATAAAATTTTTTTTTTAACAGAAAACCTCAGGATGTACATATGAAAAGTAGTGAGGCTTAATATGATTAGAAGCACAAGAATTGGCATAATTGTGATTTTTAGTCCAGTTAGACCAAAATTATTTCGACGTTTTTTCGTTTACACCGCATAACGCTTTTTTCAAGGCATTTAAATATATGAACCAAATTATGGAACAAAGTATAAAGTTTTTGTTTTTAGTCATGTTGTTTGTGTACTTATTGTTTTCATCAATCATTTATATTGGAAGTAATTGTAAGCAATTGAAAGTATTTGCAAACGAATTGAAAAAAAAAACTATGCATTCATTACTAATAACGAATAAAAAGTAATTATAATTGGTACATAATTTTTTTTAATTACTGAGTATTTGTATCTAACTGATATTTAATTACAAAAAATATTTAGACCCTACAATTCGGTTTATAAGTATAATAATTGAAAACATATACAAGATAGTGTAATTGATCACTTCCTATGACATCGCCACGTTAAATAAACCAGTCCGTTGTAGAAGGGCAAAAAATAGTTAGGAAAGTACTTTAAAATTTCTTTCATTTTCAGCTTGAGTACATACATACATACTTATGTAAATTCATAAGTGCATGCCTAGCTAAATAAATGTGAATCTATGTATGTATATAATTTTGCATTCCATTGCGCTGCTTCAATATAATAATCCAGTAATTTAATTGTATTTACCATTTTCTTGCAATCTATAAGTAGAATTTATTCAACACGCAAATAAAACTTCATATATTGTACGTAAATATGTATGATAATGTATTCTATGTATGTATGTATGTATGTATATACACTAAATTCATTATGGTTAAAGTATTTATAACTAATATACAGATATGTTGTTGGTTTGTATGAATACATTTAATATTATTTATTGTTTTCACATAGGCAAGTTTGTAAGTATTTACCTAAAAGTTTTCGAATACAAATACACATATGTACATATGTACATATTTAAATACATATGTATTTGTATTTGTCGTTATGCAGGTAAATAGTAGGTATTTGCATGTCGATATAAATAGTATAAATATGTACATGAAAATTGTGCAAAGTTTATTTGGCTAAAATATAAAGAGATCAAAGTAAGCGTATGTGTGGTTGTGTGTGTGTGTGTACATGAATGTGCACTCGCATGTACTTGGTAAAATTATGCCTGCAAATAAATTTTCTACTTAAAATAATATATTTTATATACATACACTGGCGAGCAAAACTGGTCGAATGGGCATTGTTTTTCTAATATTAGCAAAGTTTTTCATGAAATTTTTTTTTTTTTTTTATTTATAAAAAACTTCAGTTCATTATTATAATAAATCATATTATAACAGAAACCGTGTAAATTAATTTTTCAAATTGTATACAAAAATTATAGAAACTCAACAAATTATCATAAAAATTTCGCAATTTTTTAAAAGTATTTTTCAGCAGTAGCAGTATTTTACAGAGATTTTAGTATTTTAAAGTGCTAAATTGAGGTAGTTAGAAACTATCGTTGATTAAAAATAAATTGTTTTGTTTACATTCTGACTTTGAAAACTTTTTTTTACAAAATTTCATTTGTATGCTTCTTATAAAATAAAGGCCGCAAGATCACAAATTCGAAAAATTGTCAAAAATCAGCGTACATTTTTAGTCATTTTAGACTTGCAATTTATTGCACTAAAATCAAATGAGCTACGAAACCGCACGCTCAAAAATATAAAAAAAAAAAAAATTTCTAAAAAAAAATAGTTTCTAAAGAAGTTTCAAATATTGATGTATTGACTTTTAATAAATTTTTTTGTATTAAAATTAAATGAGCTACAACACCGCACACTTGAAAATATAATAATAAAAAAAAGTTCCACATATTGCTGCATTGACCTTTAATATTTTTTTTTACATTTTGGCCTGGTGGAAACTGAAGAATACTGTAGGCATATAAAATTATTATAAATTAACGGGATTTTTAATAAAAATGCAAGCGTTTTCTGAAAAAAGTTTGGCAAGTCAAAAATTACAAAAAAAAAAATAAGCGCCAGTTTTTGGACATTTCAAACATGCACTTTATTACGTCAAAATTAAATAGGCCATTCAACTGCATACTTGAAAAATAATTAAAAGCGCTCCTAAAAAAGTTCAAATAATGATGCACTGATTTTTTATAATTTTTTTTTTACATTGTGGCCTAAGTACATTTTTTTAAATGTATTATTGGTAGAAAATGCAGCACACTGTCGGAATATAAAATTATTAAAAATCAAGGCGAGTTTTCGTGAAAAGTATGCGTTTTAAGAAAAAGTTCGCAATGCAAAAAATTAAACAAAAGTATAAAAAATCAGCGCCAGTGTTTGGACATTTCAAACATGCACTTTATTATTCTAATTTAAAAAAAAACTGCGTACTCGAAAAATTATTAAAAACCCTCCTAAAAAAAGTTAAAATATTTAAATTATTAAAAACTCTTCTAAAAAAAGTTAAAATATTTAAATACTGATGAAAATTTGTTGAGTTTTCATAAATTTTGTGTAAAATTTGAAACACTAATTTATAGAGTTTTTTTTTATGATACGAACTATAATTGTATATAGAATTAACAATCAAAATTTAACAAGAAAAATCTTGCTAATAATGAAAAATATTTACTAGTCGACCGTTGTGCCCGCCACTGTTTGTACACATTTATGTACCTACGTATGTATATATACACATATACATATACATCTTTATGTACTCCAACATTTCAACATACGAACAGCAGTAAATTTGCATATGCTTCAATTATTATTTTCAATACATACATACATAATTATAATAACAATAATTATTCACATAATTGCATTATATCTTCCTCTACGTTGACAGCTGGTTTAACAATTTTTAGTTGTGTTTTTTTTTCTTAAATAATTTACTTATCGTTTTTCATATAAACTAGTTTTATTGTTTTCTAAATTGTCTTATTCTATTACTAATTTAAATAAATTTTAATACTATGTTATTTATGTAGTTATACAATCTCAATATGCAGCTAAATTTACTTTGGTAATTATTGTCTAAAATTTGTTAAATATTTATTAAACATATCTTTTACAACTACATTATTCCATGCTATTAAATAAATTATTGATTTCACTAACACTTACATTTAACATGACTTACATATCTGTTATAATGCTAATACTTAATACCAATTATTTTTTATAATTACTACACTTTCTTTTTTGTTTTTAATTTCTTTCATTTCCTTTAAAAATATCATTTGTTTAAATTCTTAAATTTTTACTTAATTGAAAACGAGCGTAAGTATTTGGCTTGCAAGCATCGCACCAGTATCACCTGTATAGACTCTAGATCAGTTAGAGTTTGTACAAAAGTTTATCGGATGTCACACTCGCTCAATACAGCCAACAATAATGCACTAAAAGGATTTCTTAAACACACACACACTCTCTCTCTCTCTCTCGCTCCCTCTCTCTCTCACAAGCATAACATGCTTACGCAACTAAATTCTGATTCTCGCTTCCTTCGCTATAACTTAAATATTCGTTCTCTTCTTCTAACTTTTCAAATTTCATCACTTTTCTCAATAGTAGTCCGGCAATTTGTTGGCTGCCAGATCAGCAGCTCTTTCAAAAGTGTTTTCTTAATAAATAATGTCTGTGTTTTTTTTTTTGTTACATATATTTGACAATTCTGGTCACTGACAGTTCCTAGGGCTCATTAGGTTGTGTCACCATGGTTATCAAATATATTTGAGTATTTGTAATATTTGGTCACTCGAAAGCGCCATTCAAAAGAGCTGCCTCTACATATCTATCTTCATGGTAGCCTCACCGCGCGAACACTTTGTCAAATTCTTTGTCCCCCCTTCCCTGTTTCCCACTTTCTTCTTCTACCCCTCTCTCTTTCCTCGCACTCCGTTTTACTTCACTTTTTTTTTCTTACCCATTCGCTTAAGTCATATGGAAGTCTCCTTTTAGTATTCGCGTAAATGTTTTTTTAAACTGTTGATTGGCTAGCGCATAGCAAAAGGGATTCATCGGACTATTCGCGTAGCAGAGAAAGTATGAAAACATATAGAGGTGCTCATTTGTGCACGGTGGATTTCGACAGAAGCCCTCCACTAGCGCTAGCACATGATATGGCGTCCAACACGCCACAAAACAGCCAAGTATGAAGGAGATCGTACGAAACGCTTTGCGTGCACGATTCTCGGATTTCGATTTTTGTCGTCCACCACCAATAACAATCGGCAATTTCTTTTTGCTCTTGAAGTGCTTGCCGATCGAATGTATGAAGTCACGTTTACTTGAATTTCGACTGCTTGCATCGCCGACAGCTTGCGTATGCGATTTGATGCTCGATGGCTTGTTGTTGGTATTTGAAGTGCTGCTACTGCTGCCACAAGTCGTGCTGATGCCAGCGCCCGACAAAAATATCGCATTAGTAGTGTTGGTATTTTGTGCGGCGCTGACAGCTGCCGGTGTCGTGGACTCAGAGCTGTTAGCCGCTTCTGTAGTGGGGGCCAACTTGTTGGTGGTTGTTGTTGTTGTTGCTACCGATGGCTCGCGTTCATCGATTTTTTCGAGTTGCGTTGACGCAGTAGTTGTGGTAATAGTTGTTGTCGCTTGATTTAGCACCGATACCGTTGCTGTAGTTGCGGTGTAGATTGCCGCAGCTGTTGTGTTAGATGTACGTCTCGTATGCGTCTCTAGTGGGCTGGAGCTGCGTCGTATATCTGTCGAGATGACAGCGTCTTCAATAAGCTGGGCTTGTTCGTTGATAGTGAGCAGGCTTATAGCTTCTATACAACTTCCCCGGCGAACTTTGACAAAATCTTCCATGCCTGTATAGGAGACAAGAAGATGACGCTCAATTTCGACATTATCTAATTCAGTTTGGGGTGTGGAACTCTGGTTACCATGAGGTGGAGCGTGAGGATTATTGACATCAGGTGGGGAAAGGCGGCGTGCATTTTTGACTTTTGTCGGCAGCTGTTGCTGTTGTGCTGTTGCTGCCTTTTGCAATGCCAGCTGTAACAACTTTGGATTTGTAGCGACCTGATTGACATGATCGGTGCCGCAGTGTTTGTCGGAATGTGCGGCCGGATTTGCATGGGGAATTGTTTGGCGCAGCGAGCTGGTTATACTGCCGTTAGTCGTAGGTGATGCCAGCATTATAGAACTTTCATCCATAAAACGCAAATCGGAGTGATTGGTAAGCAGGTTATAAGTCATATTGAGTTCGCTGTTGCTGCTGGTGCCACCCAATGGTCGATCGGAGTACTCTGAGAAGGGTGAGGGACATTGAAACTGTTCGGGAGGTGGAAGAATAGCTTGAACCAAGCACGGTTGTACTTGGTCACGAGGCACCTCAATTGGTGCAATATCCACGGGCGACACCGGGGACTCAGCATGCATTTTACTGACAGGACTGGAACGGGAGCGCGGCGGTGGGGGTTCTGCCTTATGCTGTTCATCAAGAATGCGATCGTTTTCAGCAATTTGGGTAAGGGTAGTGCAGGAGGTACGTTTGGGTCGATCGCCACTAGCAGTTGAGTGTATGCTGACTTCTTCTTTACTTTGCGCACGTAGAAGAACACCACTGCGTGGCGGATTTGGGGATGTTGCAGTAGCCACAGTGGGCATAGCTTCACTGGACTTGGAATTTGTGGAGCAAAGAGTTAAATTACCTTTGCTGCGCGTCGCTATCAATGCCGCCTGTGCGCCAAAGACCAATCCAATCGAGGAGCGTTTACGAAGGTTAGCCAGCTTTTGCTGATTCGAAATTTGCTGTATTTGATTAACTGAACTTTCCTCATCCGAATCAAAAGCCGGACTGCTTGAGCGTTCACTTTTTTCCGTTTCACCAGAACCGCCATCGCGTTTGCAGTTTTCCGCTTTGTCTTCAGAAATGCGACGTTGCTCATTGTCACCATCGGTTACAGTGCCATTCATGGCTTCGGCTTGCGTCATTGGATTCATCTGGCCAGAGCCACGTTTAATGCCACCACTGCAAACATTGCCATCTTTGCCGTTAATAACGCCGATATCTACTTGGGTTTTCAATATCTTCTCCTCGATAACACCAATACCCGCCGCATGACCCGCCATGCCAGACATTGCGCCCGCGCTCAGCGCCACCATCGATTGCATTTTTCGCTGCTTGGCTTCGCTACGCTTTTGCATTTCATAGGCAGTGCGATAAATGCCGCCATATAACACGAACAGCACTACAAGCGTAGTCCAGTAGTAGCCAATAATAAGGGCCGTATTGAAAACGGGATCCTTGAGAAATTGCACAGAACATTGACCGGGTAGTAGATCACGTTTGCCAGTAAAATGCTCCCAGCCAAATATGGATATGAAAAATAGTAGCGCTGGTATAATCCACGTTATGGTGACCATATAGATAACACGTCTTCTCGTGCGCCAACTGCGATACTTTGCGGCGATCTTTACCGAACAATACCGATCGATTGTTATCAATAGCACTGTATACTGGGAGGCCAGACATACCGTGTAATCCACAGATAACCAAAGATCACAAAGCAGTGGACCCAAATCCCAGTATCCCATTAGCACATATATCGTATAGAATGGCATTGAGACTGTACCTGTGCAAATGAAAATTTGTGTTAAAGAATTGCTACGCAGTAATTTTCAAAACGCTCATTTACTTACCGATCAACACATCCGTTGCGGCCAGTGAAGCAATAAAATAATTGCTCGGCTGACGTATATTCCGATCGACAATGAATGCCAGCAGCACCAGCACATTGCCGCCCACCGTCAGGATAATGCAGATCGACAGGCACAGCGCGATTAGGATGCTCTGCCAGAGCGCAAAAGGAGGCAGCACCGGTGATGGGGTTTGACCGTGCGCGGTCGCATTTGTGAAATCTTCCAGCAGGCTATGGTTCAGACTACGATTGGTATAGGCCGTCAGCATATCCATTTCCAAGTCTGAATTCCACATATTCAGCTCGCCATTTTCACCGATAAACGGATGATAGAGCTGAGCGGCTTCCAAAAGACGTTTACACTCAGTGTGCTCGACGAAGCGGTTGAAAATAGATTTACAAATATTTTCACGCTCTTTCTTTTGTCGCCTGTGTGAAGTATGTCGCCGCAGTGGAGCACGCAAAGTAAAATGAAATAAAATAGTAACTTACGAAATTACGACAAGAGAATTGCTTACTAACCATTGCGTTATGAAATCCGGTTTGATGGAGTAAATGGGATCAGTTTTATTGTTGCTTCCTACTTCCAACGTTGACAACTCAATGTCCGTGTATTCATTATGATTGGATGTTGCCATTTTTCACTTTGACCCGCAGCTCGACTTCAAAAGATTGATTGTGATCAGTATGGGCGATTTATTTATAATCCAGATGCTATGAGATCTCCCTCAAATTTTTTTACCAAATCTGATTATGGGCAGTAACATTATTAGTTGCGCAACCGCAAAAAGACCAGTCGCACGCACAGTGAGTTGAATAGCAACGACAACAACAACTACAGCCACTTGTCGCCAAACTCTGCAAAAAATGTAAAAGAAAAGTATGTTTTGTGAGTTGCAAAATGACTGGCTTACAATGTGTGTGTGGGTGTGTGTGTGTGTGTGTTCATATTAGACGAAAATAATGTTCAGGTTGCTATGGAAAATTCAGTTTGCTCTGCATTTTAAGTTAACTTGCAAATGTTGTTGACAAATTAGTTCTATGTTGCATGATAATTGAATTTGTTTTGCAGGCATGAAGCAAAAAGCAAAATACCAAAGACAACTAAGGCAACAGTACAGCGGCAACAACAATTTGTTGATTCATACCTGCTAGCGGACAAAACTGTATTCCCTAACTATTTTGCTGCAGTCGAAGTCATTCCTTTGCATACATTCTTATAACATCAATGTGTGTGTGTGTGTGTGTATTGAGTTTTATTGGGACGTGCCACATTAAAACGCATGTATGTATTGTGTGTATATTGTATGGTTACCCTGCCGGAAAAAGCAGACTGTTTAAAAAATGTACGAATTTAAAAAGTAGTTATTTGGAGGTTAACGGATTTGAAGCAAATGCATGTTAAGTTAATTGCTAATTTTTAATTAATTATGTAGATCTAACTTGCGCCAAGTATACATATATGATGTATCTATGGGTATTATTACAATCTTTTTGTGGTAAAATATATTTTTAAGAAATTATATGTATATCTTTATATAAATGTAATTCGTTTTATTATTCATTATTTTGTAGATAAATACTAACTGTATATACATTTCTGTTTTTTGAATTTCGATTTTAAAAGTATTTTTTTTATATATTTTTTACCAATTTTCTGTGAGTTTTTTTATTTTAGTTATTTTTTTTTAACATGAAGTTAAGAAATTGAAAAAAAAATTGCAGAAATTTGCAAAAACAAAACTTTAAAGCCAAAATTGATTGCCCAAAAAAATACCTTTGTTGTTAGTTTATATTTTTACTATTAAAAATGGCCCTGAGCTCATAAAAATTGTTGCTTGATGAAAATAAATAGGCCGAAAAATTAATATATGAAAAAAATTCAAAAAAGTGTGTTTGAGCTCAGAAGGTACATACTCACCTCTCCTACACCTGAATTGTTTTAAAATTTTTTGCCTCTAAATCAGTGTAAGTAATTGAAGAAAAAATCAACACTCACAATACTTTTGAGAATTGAAGCCCGAAATAGTGGTGTAATTATTTTTAATTTGAATACTGAATTGGAATTGAAATGTATTTTTGTTTAAACGAAAAATACAAATTTTATAGTTACTATAAAGTAGAGATTTCGATTTCTCCTCGCACTTTCTCGTGCATTTCGATACTGGATAAGTCGAGAAACCAAATTCTCAATCTCGAGTATTTATCGAGACGAGTATTGCGTATGTATTTCGCTCGTGTCACGGTGTTTGTGGTCGAACTTCTCCGAAACGGCTCGACCGATTTTTATGAAATTTTGTATGTATATTTGGCAGGTATGAGAATAGGTCGTAAATTATATTAGGTGCATTCGATTCACTATCTCTGTTCTCGCCACGACTGAGCTCTGCTCAAAAAAAATTTGGCGTAAAAGCAGCAACAACGTATCCATTTACTATCGAGTATCGAGAAGCTCGCGAGCCTAAAGAGAATCTCGATGAATGGAGAAGCTCGCGAGAAAGCGGTGAGAGAAATCGAAAGCTCTATTTACTATATACTGCATACATTTCAAATGCATACATTTTCAAATAATTGGAAACGGATAGGTTTGAAAGCAGTTGATAATGAGAGTAGTTTTAAAAAAGTTAAAAAACAAAAATAGAATTTCAATTATTTTTATTGCCGCTGGGGAAAGACTAATTTTGATGTTTTTTCTGTGAAATATATTTAAAAGTAGTTGAAATGAAATGCAGAGGCAAATAACTGACTAGCCCTAGGACATCGCCATGTCAATAAAGCTAGCTGCTTATAAGAAAAAAGAAAAAAATGTCAACCACTTGTAGTGGGTAAAAAATTACTTTTGCAAATTGCTTTTAAATTAATTCTCATTCCGACTGGGTAGTAGCAGTTTGTTGCTGGTGCTAAGGTTGCCTTGGGCGCTCAATTTTTGAAGCACGAATTGCCATTGCCGAATGTCAGCATCCATCCATCCACAAACATTTAGCAGCTTGCAACATTGGCACACCAACACATACATGCAAATGAGCAATTGTGACCAGTGTTCTTGCCTCCCTCTAAAACACATATGGTAAATCTACCACCTATTAATTTGAATGTCTTTCCATCCTTCACATCCTTTTCTCTTGGACATCACTTAGACATTACCGTTTAAGTGAATTGAAATGTGTACATGGGGTGTTCTCCGCCAAATCGGACACCATTTTTTTAAGATGTAGTATTAATTAAGAGAGGCGTCCCTGATTAAAAAAAAGTACATTTTTTTGCAGTCGTTTTCGAGATATATCTTAATATATAAAAATCACGTGTCACGTTGTTTGATTTCGATGGACTCCTAAACTACTGAACCGATTTTAATGAAATTTTTAACACTGTGTGCAGTTTGGTCCAACTTGAAAGATAGGATAGTTTATAACTCTCCTTATATTCGCATTATTTATTTATTGCAAATTATTTGTTTATTATTAGCAAAGAGCTATCCACCAGTTGGTGGCGCTAACAGCGGTATGAGTAAGTGCGCTAAAGTAGATGGCGCTACAGTTATTGTGATTCCACCAGCTGGCGGTATTGAGTAAGTGCGGTATGTTACAGTAGATGGCGCTACATTTATTACATTAAATGAAAATGCGTTGTTTGAAGTTTATATTATTTGTGGTAAAGTTATACGAGTCTATGACTTCCAATATTCCAAATTTAAGAAAAAATCACATAAAGTTATGTATGTATGGTCAGACAAATAAGCAATTCTGCCACTCTTTTCCAGTAAATCTTCCTCGAATTTGGGAGATTTCAGAGGAATTGAGGAAATTGCAGAGTTGATTTCTGCATGTATTTCCTAAATTCAAAAAAAAATTTCATTTAGTTGCATTTAGGTATAGAATTTTGTATGGCTAAATGTACATTTGGAGTTAAATTTAGAGCTATACTAGCTGACCCGGCGAACTTCGTCCCGCCCAATTTTTATTTGAAATAGTTAAAACGCTTTTTGAACTTAAATATTTTTGGCGAAGTTCGTTCTTTGTTTTGTTGTGTAGCGTGTAAACAATAAAGAAGATGGCTCTCCAAAACCATTGTGAGCCATTGTGCACTCATCCCAAATAATGATTGAACTTCTTTGCAACACTGCAGCTATTGCGCTATTTTTTTTTATGTTACATATTGCGTTTGGGTTGCTATGAATTTGTAATGGCAACTTGAATGCTGAATGTGCCGTTCGCCCTCCATCTAGCATAGTAGCAGTAGTATTATTCTTCTGCGTAATTTGAATCCACCTCGGTTATGCAACGGTACACGTTTGGTCATCAAAAAGTTAACAGGGAATATTCTTGAAGCAACCATTTTGACTGGAAAGTTTAAAGGAGAAGTGGTCCTGTTGCCCCGTATTCCAATGATACCGTCAGAATCTACGATACCATTCAGAAGACTACAGTTTCCTATTCGTTTAGCTTTTGACATGTCCATAAATAAGTCTCAAGGCCAAACAATGTCCATTTGTGGGTTAGATTTGGATAATCCGTGTTTTTCCCATGGGCAATTATATGTTGCAATGCTCACGTGTGGGAAAACCGTCAAATCTATTTGTCTTAGCTGGAGACAGGTTAACCAAAAATATTGTGCACCGATTAGTGCTAAGTTAAATTAAAATGTTTATAATTCAAAAAAATAAATACTACTATTAAAAATTAAGAATTATCTATCCTAAGATTATAAAATTAAATGTTACATGTTATCAACTAACAATTTTGTAATTAACTTATTTGTTAAAAACTTGAATATAAAATCAAAAATGAACTATTTTATGAAAATTTGTGTTTATTATCAACTCTACGAAAATTTTCATCTATAATTTTAAAAATTTTGACCTCAAGTTCAAATCTCAATCCCGTGGATTTTTATACCAGATATATAAGGTTTCCGTCTTTATTCATAAAAAATAATTTCACTGTAGTGAATAGTTTACTACAACACAGCAAATCTAAAAGTGAGGAAATGTTCATTCTGAGAATTCGAATGATTCAAACCGATTTATCGTTTAAGTTCAAAATTTTACAGTTTCATATGTACATACATAGGTATGTATGTGGCACGTTAGCGTTTTGGAGAGCCATCTTCTTTATTTGTTTACACGCTACACAACAAAACAAAGAACGAACTTCGCCAAAAATATTTAAGTTCAAAAAGCGTTTTAACTATTTCAAATAAAAATTGGGCGGGACGAAGTTCGCCGGGTCAGCTAGTATATATATATATTTAAAAGCCCATAACTTTGCAAAAAATTTTCCGATTCGGGCAGGTTCTTTTTTGAAATACTTGTTTATGAAATACGAAATTGAAAAGGTTTTTCTCTAATAAATTACATTTTTTTTTACAAAACATTCATTCCAAAAAATCGAACTGATTTTTTTTAACTTTTTTTTTTTTTTTTTTGTAAAAGGCTATAAAAATAAATATTTTGGGTTTTATTCGGCACATACTTATATAAATTAAAATTTTTAGCTTATAAAATCAAATAAGTAGCAGTTATCTTTCTGGTTGTCTAATTTTTGGATTTAAAAATATGAGGTGTCGTTTTAAAATTCCCTCATTTGGACAGGTAAAATTGTAAATTTTTTAACTTATCAATCATGCAAGGTGGGTAAAGTTGTTTGATAAATTTAGGACGACGTGGAGTTTATCAATCATATTAGTCGTAATGAGATTGATTAATAATAAATATTTGTGGAAATTTTTTTTTTAGAACACACTTGGAAGCGGATTTTCATGAATTTGTATTATTCAAGCGGATAGCCGCTGACACGGGCAAATTCCGGATAGCATGGATATCCGGTTAATATTTATTGGTTCGACTATCAGATTATTCGTGTTTAGGAAGATCCGGTTAATACTTGTATATTAGGATATCAAAAAAAAATTTACGAATTGACCATTGATAATCAGGGGCCGAAAATAACAGTTACTTTTGTTTTCGATGCAATAAAAGTCCAGGCAAAATATTTTTGTAGAAGAAAGTTATCAATGTTCGTTACAGGACCTCCTGCACAGTAATCCTGAATTATAATTATTTTTGCAACTTTTTTGAAAAAAATTCCAATGATAACAGAAAAATTCGGACTTTTATTTTTAGAATCCCGTAATAACAGTTAAATTTGGCCAAATATTTTTTAAGTACGAAATAAAAGTCCTTTCCTAGTATAAACGAGGAATATAGCCTTTTGAAAAATATTTAAATTAAAAATTCTATTTGACTACCATGGTGCGTGTGTTTCATAAGCAAACAAAAAATTCAATATAATACAGTTGACTACTTATGTTTATTAATTTATTTGAAATAATTTTTTAATAAAAGCATAACGCATTGTTTAGCATAAACTATATAAATAAAAGTTTAAATTTTTTTTACGAAATTCATATAAATTCATCAAATTTCAAAAATTTTCACACCTTTTAATTAGAATTTTTCGAAACGTTTTGAGTACGCAGTTTCTTAGCTCATTTAGTTTTACTATAATAAAATGCAAGTTCCAAGTGCCTGCAAATATTGATTGATTTTTGATAATTTTTTTTTTTAAAGAGGGTGTTCAGTATTTGTTTCCACATAAAAGTCAATTTTATTCATGTGACATGGGCTTGGAGGAAAATGCCCAACACCAACATTTTGATAAAATACACAGTAAAACGAAATGAAAAAAAAAATGAATACAATTTTTTAAGGGGCACGAGGCGCTAGTCTAGTCGGGTAAACAAAAACTAGATACTCAAAATCCTGGCTAATGGGGGCAACCGCCATTTTCTGTGGTCAAAACAAAACTATAAGTAATACACTTACATATCTACCAGATTTGTATGAATTCTATCGCTTGAAAACACAAATGGGTACGAACACTAACTGCAACGCGCGTGTTAGGCCATTGTAAATATTTACATACATATGTATGTATGTAGATATATTTGGAAATGCGGTCTGGCTACGAGTATAATGCAATTTGCAAGTTTTTACTGTGGCAAGTAATAGCTACAAAGTGCTTTCAACGTGAAATTTTTCTGGTTTTCGTCGATGATTAAATTGTATGGAGTGAAGGAATAGGTAGTATTATAATGATAGCCGCTATCACAATATATTCAATATTGTCGCTGGATATTTTGGTAACGAATTTAATTATTTAATTTTTTTTTTTAATATGTACACTAAAATGAGCAGAAGAGAAATAAAATTAAGGTTTTTGAGTTAACAAAATGCACATATATGCTGTTTACGTACTTGATACAAAACTAAACTGGAGAAAACTATCGAGAAGCGCTTAGAAAACGAATCTTTAACATAAGCTGGGGATTAAAATCAAAGCTTGTCTTGTGCATTTACACTACCGTTTTAGAGCTAATATGAACTTACGGCATTGTAGTATGGTGGCCGGCACTGGTATCGTGATGTATGGAGTTAAAATAAATGGACAATGAGCCCCACGGGTTCGAACATTTACCTCGTAAGGATTTCAAAATCGATCTACAGGTCTATAACAGATCCTCGTTTCAAATATTGCCCAACGATTTTCTTCATAATGAGCGACACACAGATCGACAAGTTACAAAAAATGGAAAATAGAGCGATGGGATTTACTTTGAATAAGGATAACAATAAACTCACATGAGCGATGATCTCAGATATGAAGTGGTTGAGCGTGAAACAACAATATTTTTATCGTGGTTTGAAATTTGTGTTTAATCTTCGATACTTAAATGAAATCCACTACTACTTATTAAGGAAAAATACAATAATAGTTCTGGGCTACCAGCGAACAGAAGTGAAAGACACTGCCTACTAGGTAGGGGGAAGAGATTCGCCTGGAAAATAGGAATCCCGACCTCATCGCTCAGATGGTATATTAATTGAGACTTGGCCTTTTCATCCTACTTTAGTAAATTGATGGGAACATTCATTTTCATTTCGACTACTTCCATCCGCCATCCGCCAAACGCCATCGAACAAATGACAATAGAAAAGGTTAGTTCTCTAACAGCAGCGGTTCAAAAGCTTGAATTCGTCGCCCTGGGGTTGTAGGCGTGGAGACTTGGCATTTCTACCCTACATTGGAAAATGGATTGGCACTTCGGACGTTTCGGCCATTTCGTCAACCAATTGTCACAGAGCAAAAGCAAATGCTGTCATGTGCAACAAAAATTCAACAGGCAGTGGCGCGGAAGTTCGTACCTTCCGATCTCGTAAAACGCGGCTTGGAAACTAGACCTTTTCAACCTCCTAGACAGTGGGGTTCGGAAACTGGTAAATCCAATATCGTGCGCTGTCGAAAACAAAATGACCGAGTGGATCGGAGTCTCGTCCATTCAGATCGCCTAGGTAACACGAGTACAGGAAAATTGATGTTAAACGAGTTATCCGACGTCAGTGTGCAAACATCAATCTAAAGTTTATGTTTGGAACCTTTTTAGTTTTAATACTGTAAGAGTCAATGAATAAAGTTTGCAATATTTTTTAATATAATATAAACATAATTTATCTCTCTTAAATAAAAGAAAATAATGAATGTTTTATAGTTATAAAGATATTACCCCAGGGGACATTAAGCTGTAGAAAGCTTCAACCTACCATGGCAAACTCAGAAATGAAAGGAAAAACCACACTCAGCTGTTTTTATAGGGTGGCGAGATATTTTTTCCACTTTTGAAATCGTCACAAGGTAAATGTTCAGACAATCGGGCTGATGGAGATCACACCAGTACGGGTACGGTGGGGCTCTTGACGAGCTGTTAGAAAAAGGGGAATAAACTGGTTACGTGTCTCCTTCGCTTGCCTTTAGGAACCACTTTTAGGTAAAGCTTCTTTTTAGACGGGACTGATATAGAAAATAGTTTCTGAGCAGGGCAACACAAACATGAACAGCGACGGGTCCAAAATGGATTGTAGGGTGAGTGCCGTGGTGTTCTTAGAGAAGCTAGACGCCTCTCCCTCTATCTTGTTTCTGTTATCTAACTTTTCTACCATCATCCACGCGGAGTTGCTAGACATTGATAAGGACTGTGAGGTGCTGAAAGAAGATAGTGAAGGGGCACAAAAAGCATGCATACCCTCAGATAGTGAGGCAGTTTATTTCTTAGCATCGGCAGTGACAAATTCCAAGATAGGGACTGTAAGTGGGTGTTAAGCTTGGCGACCAAATCAATGGACATCCTTTTCGTCTGAGTTCACGGCCATCGGAACATATACGGAAACGAGTGAGTCGACGTATATGCCCGAGCTGAACCCTGTATTGATGAATCTGTAGAGGAAGCATTGGTGACATTGTCAAAGAACTTTTTACTTTGCCTTTGATGGATAGAGAAATGTTTGACAGTTTTATAGCTAATTTTTATTACTTAATTTTGTTTATAGTCAATCAATGCCTCCATGTGGTTTTATAAGAAACCCCCCCCTTTAATCAATCGTTATAAGAGCACTAGTGCACTGCCAATCACAAGGAGTGGGTCAAAGTTATAATGAAATAGTGCGAAGGAAAAATTTCATTGAATACTGTTGATTTTAGAGAAATATTGCATAATAATTAATAGAGCTCCAACAACAGCTTTTTATATAATAAGCAAGTACAACAATTCCCAGAAACTTGGGGAATAAATAGACCTAAGCTAACTTTTCTCCAAATCTAATGTTCGCTGGTTGATAGCACAAATCAAGAAAAATCTATATACAAGTACTCCAAAATTAGCATAATTTAACGGAAAATTATTTAGGACAAAAATGGGATCCAGGAACTATCCGGAATATGTTTCGGAAATATTGGGGGTGAAGTTCAGGAATTGAATGGAGTCAAAATTAGTAGGCGAACTGTACGAAGGCGTCGGCGCATGGTCGGCCAAAAAAAACCCCTATTGATGGTAAAAATCCCCTATTGATGGTAAAAATCCACTATTGATGGTAAAAATCCAACAAAAACGCCTCCAATAGGCTAAGATGCACAAAATCTGGACCAAAAAGTTTGGAGAAGAATTCTATTTTCGAACGATTATAACATTAAACTTTTTGTTTCGGACGGAATGGCAAACGTTCGCAGAAGAGTCGGCGAACAATTCAATAATGCGTGTGTCAGACGTACCGTTAGGCAAGGAAAGGAGCCGATTGATATGGGGGTGTTTCTGCTACCATGGTGTGGGAAAGTTGACCTTGGTGGATGGAAATGTGTATGCAATTAAATACTTAGCTGTAGCTTTTGCAGGACAACTTGATCCCTTAAATTGAAGAGCATCTTGTCATCGAGCTAAATTGGGAAGTAATCTGTTTTTCCCCTATATAACATTATTATCTTTCCATTTACAACAAAAAAAAGTTAATTATCTACAAAAATTTTTAGATAAAATCTATTTAGTAGAATTGGGTGTTTTATCCCTGGGCAGGCCGGAGAACAATCTTGACCCGAACTTCTGTCATATTATGAAAGTGCGGATTACAAGAAAAATACCTAGGAACATCTCAGATGTTGATGAAACTTTTAGCATAACGGTATACCAGCATAACTTTTAGAATCTTTAGTTGAATCCATGTCGTAAGGGGTCAAAAGTGTTTGTAAAGCAAAGCAGATACTACAAAATATTGAATGAAGAAATTTTGCTTCGTTTCTTAACCTATTGTTGTTTAAAAGAAAGTAACTCAATTTCAATATAGTACCAAAGTTGTTAGATTTTGATAGGGGTTGAACTCCAAACCATCGTTTCATCATACATGTTCCATTATAACTTTGAGCCACTGTATGTTGAATGTCTACAGTAGTATGAGCAGTGCCTGGGGTAAATTTAATTTGGTCAATAGTAGTGGTGTAAAAGTCAATAGAGAATCAGTACAGTTTTATTATCGATATTTCTTGCAGGTGAAGCTACTGTTCAATACAAACACAGATATATGTACATATACATTCGTTAAAACGTTAGTTTCCATGTAGATATGTATGCAACACATTTAATATTAACCACAAGGGGAGAACAGTAAAATTCAATTGTTCCACTGTGTATTACCGGCAAAAGTTTCAAGCTGATTTGTAGCTTATCACGACAAGCGTGATAAATGAAGTTATACCTTGATTTTGCCACCTCTGATTGTAAAATTTCTTCATACATCAAAAAACCGAATGAGAGGAAGTATAGCGCAATAACTATGTTTTGTAGAATGCAGTATAACAACTTAAAATCAAGTTGTGCAAGTTGTGCAATTGAATATTGGTCACGTTGACGGATGTTGCTGACGGTTGATGGCTAATGGGTTGAATCGGTTTATATGTATATGTATGTGTGCAACTAATGCAATTTCAAAGGAAATTGCAAAAAGTGAGTAGATCAAGGTCAGTGAATGTTGAAGGCGTACTTAGAAATTTAATTTTTGATAAGGACTTTTTATTTTTTTTGTGCAGTAGAATGTTTCTTCTCTTTCAGTTAAAACAATTACATTCAATTTTACCGTATTTTCTCTGGTGGCCTACATTTCTATTCATAGTTGAATGGTAGTGGCATTTTGAGAAAATCGATTTGGCTTTTAGGCATTAAAATTCCTGATTCTACAGAAAGAAATGGAAAATTTTTGGCTGGGATTAAGAATGCATTTCAGAATATGGCTTGCATTTCAGAAAAAAAAAAATCCAAACATTTTTAACATAGCTGACAAGCAAATTTATTCCATCAATAAAATAGGTGTAATTTGGATTAGTGAAAACCAGGAATCCTTCTAAACTTGGTCATACAAATAGTTTATAATCTGGGTATATTTTAAATAGTTCAAGGGCCAAATTATTATTATTATTATTATTATAAGCATTTTTTTAAAAGAAGTTGCCACCTGTTTAGAAAGCTAAATATAAATAAATTTATGAGTGAAAATATGACAGTCGAACGAAATGGGCTCAAGTTTCACATTTCTGTACTGAATTCACAGTGGTATCAAGGCCTCCGCGTGGGCTCCCAAGATCAGCTATGCCATCTGTATCTAACCTAGAGTTATTAAAAATACTATTATATCGAAGGTGCGGCGTGATTTCTGTCCGTCTTCATTCGGTGGGTCCCGGGTTCGAATCCTGGCCGGGGCAAGTAACATTATAGAATTAAAGAAACGTTGTTTCTAAATAGCGGTTGCCCCTCGGCAAGCAATGCAAAACCTTCGAGTGTGTTTCTGTCATGAAAATAAAAATATCTCACAAAAATTATTGGCCGCTCGGAGCCGGCGTAAAACTGTAGATTCCCCAATTTGTGTTACAACATAAAGGCGCACAGCGCAAATTGTAGGAGAAGATACGTTGATGGCAATGATAATTATAGTTGAAATTATATTTAGTGAATTCAAATAAAATGTCAGTACGAAATTTTTTAAAGCTTGATAAAAAATATAGTTTCGGAGGTATACCTATAAAGCTGGTAGTGCCACTTCCATCTATCAAAATTTCGAATTTCATTTAAGCAAATGTACATTTGTAGTTACTGAAAGTTAGTTTTGTAGATTACCGTTAAATGTTAGGTGGGCGTTTTGCACCAAAGACACAGGTATACAAATGAAAGCCCTCCCTGATCTAGTGGTCTACTGTTGTTGTATACGGGCTGCAAAAGTGCATGAGTTAGACTTAATATCGAAGAATCGTTGGTATATTTTTCTTTTGAGAAATAATAAACGATAGTGTTTAGCAAAAGTATACCTTATGAATTCTGACATACTGCCTTTAGAATTTATTATTTTTGTGCGCATTAATAATATTCATAGAATATTACATCAATTCCATGTAAAAGTTGTGTACTAAGTAAATTTCTAAAGCGCGAATTTGTCTTTTTTTTTTGCTTTGATTTTATTTAGCATGAACATGAAAAAGTTTTCATTTTCCTCCCATTAATTATATGGTGTTCTGCTTTTTTGTAACTTTTTAATTGCACATTTAAAAGGTGTGAACATCTGATGTAATTGATTTATTGCCATTCAATGCACATAAAGCTTTTCGGGGTTAAACTTTTTCAATGCGATTAAAAAAAAAAATGTTCGCTGCTCTTTTGTGATTTCACCAATGGAGTTATTGTGGTGTGCCAAAACCAAATATTTGCACCAAAACAGGTATAAATAAATTTAAATTTACGTTTGCCTTAAAGTAGCAAACAATGAAAGTGCTGAGTTCAATTAATGCAAACTGTTAGTTTAGTTTAAGTTGCGTTTTCCTATGTGTGTATATATAATAAGTTGGTGTATTGCATTTCAGGTGTGCTCTTATCCATAGGAGTTTCGGTTACCCTTACTCATTTATATTCTATCACTATAAGCGTGTGTAAATATTATTTTTCAATTCAGTAAAACGATTAGTTTACTATTCTAAACAATTCAAACGCCTAATTTGGCCACAAGAGCACCAGCATATACTGTGGCACTTTGACATTTTTATACCCGAGGGCATTAGTGCCTACGTTATTATAACTTTGTTCAGCTAGCGGTTGTTTGTACACTATAGACATAGATATAGCCATATATATATATATATATCAAAATGTTCAGAATGAAGAGCAAAATCGATTAGGTAAGCTATGTCTTTCAGTCCGTCCGCCCGTGCTACGGATAACTCGAGTAAAAAATGCGATAACTATGAAAAATATTTGCCCTTAAGGGATACTTTCTCCTCTTTCGACTCTTTAAAAAATCGATTTTTTTATTGTTTTACTCGACAAGTATATTGCCTTAGAATATCGTGACAAAGTTTAATTAGCTTATTCTTCAAATTGTGGAAGAGATGCTTCTCGAAAGTGGCAGACGCCGAGCCCGCCAACTTTAAACGGGGTTTTCTCGAAATCATATTTTTCAAAATTGTGCATGTAGTAATGAAAAATGAACCCGTTTAATTTTAAAAAGTATAAAAAACTGTTCTACATAGACTAAGGATTTCAAAACCAAATTAGTTTTAGATTCTTTTTGATTGCAGTCACTGTTTTAAAGGGTTAATTTTCGAATATCGTAAATATTTTAGTCAATATATTTAGATAAAAATAAAACCAAATTAAATTTAAAAAATGCTAACATTTTATTAGTTAGTTTTATTTTAAAATAAAAAATCATCAAATGAAGAGCTTAATATTAACTGGGTTTACTGCGAACAACAAACACTATTTATCTAAACCATAATAAAACTGTAGAAAAGTTATATCTGTATATTGAACATTTCTTTAAAAGAATGACCAAAGGTAATGCAGGGAGTGAATCTTAAAAATACATTTGGGCCATTTTGTGCCATCTTTTGTGTATGTCTGTTTGCCTATTTGAAATTGCTAATCTCGGAAACTATTGAATAGATTTCCATGGGGCTTAAACTGGGGTACATTTTATTAAAATATCAATTGGGAAAAGTATTTTTTCGTAAAAAATGATTATATTCACTTTCTCGTGAATAAAAAGTTTTACTTTTTCAACGACAAGAACATATTCCGGTATTTTTTTGTTTATTTCTTGTTTTTAATTTTCAACTGAAATTAAAAGTAGTGTCAGGCCAAATAAGAACGGCGAATCCGTTTATGTCAGGTATGTATGTAAAAATGTTGGTTGAAGGATAGCCAGAAATGGTTTTGGCAAAACAAAAACTAAAAAAGAAGATAAATAAAGCATTGCGGCATATGCTGGATATAGTTTGTTTGAAAGGCCCCAGTTATTTAAAGCTCGGTTTCACTTGAACTTAGAAATTTAGATCATTTGCTTAAGAGGAAACCCCACGTGGTAAATTTGGATTTTCGCTACATTGAATTTTTCAGTTGAAAATCTTCCAAAAACAGTAATTTCACGGTGCAACAACCAGAATCCACTTTTGATGTAATGTAAAATAAAAAAAAAATATTCATTTGCTCTAACAAAGGTAGATTTTTTCAACACTATTCCATTAATCGCCAGTATTTTATTAGAACCAGTTTTATTCCAAAAATTTTTCGCTTCAGAACCAAAAACTAGATACCAGCGCTCTCGAGTTATGTTTATCACGTATGATGACCCATCAAGGTGAAAATTTTCGATTAGCATATTGTTATTATCTACTACTGAGTATACATTTTTTTAATAAAAAAGTTTTAGTATCCCAAATCCAACGTCACTACTAGATCCACTAATTCACAACAGGAATCCACTGTTTGGGTGTTACAAAATGACCTTAATGCAAATTAAATAAAGAGTTCTATAAAAATGTGCTTATCCAAAGTCATCAGAAAAATTAGAAGACATGACGGGAAATGTCGTATTCCCAACGACAATATCATCTGTCGCACAGCACAGGGAACAGCTGATTATTTGACGGAGAAATATGTCCAAATAAAGGCTTATTGTCCATATTTATCAACTAGAGATTTGTTGCTATTCAGAATCCAAATTTCTTCCAGACCAATTTCAGCTTTTCTAGTATTATGGTGTTGTGCCGCAATGTTTTTTATATACATATGTATAAAAGTTCCGTCGCCTCTTACGATAAACGTTTTCAGAAACACTCCGATTGAATTTTCTGAGCACTTCTTTGCACCAATCAACACGGTATTTGTTTTTTTTTTTTTGGCTCCGGTCAAGTTGTGTGAAATCCAACTTCTACAGACTTTCTTCTACAGCATACCAACCAAAATTTTTTCTATTTGACTTTTTCGATTTGCCAAAATGTTTCCTACTTCATTTATATCATATATGTAGATTCATTTGAATAATTTCTAGCAGATCATCGGTGTTCTCTGCAATAGCAGTAGTTGATGAATGAACCTTCGAATAATTCATCACTGACTCGTCGAAGTTTAAATTCTGCAAATCAAGTTGCTCGGATAAACAGTGGGTTTTAGTGGTGCTTAATTACCAAAAGCCGAAAGAAGGTGTTCCAAACTTTGGCTTTGAGTTAAACAGTACGATTTTAAGGTAAAAATACTTTGCAAGAAGTTTGATTTTTTGCTCAAAATTGATTTCCTCGAACCGCTGTTAAATCAAAACTACTTGGCGGGTTCTTCATATGGAAATATTGTTTACCTTAACTTAGTTAATACCAAATTTTTAAAACGAAATTGTTTGACAAAAGACTACGTCTAATAATTAACTAAAGTCCGGTAACTCTCAGCGTTGCGCTCGTACTTGCCTTTATTTAACAGAGTTTTGGAAATTAGAGAATTCACACAGAAACTAAGTTCTTCTTTGATGTAGTAACAATTTTTGAGGTATGTTATATTTTAGTACCTTATATAAATATATATAAAAATGTAGCAATTTTTTTTGTTAAAACTTGGCTAAAAGCTCTTGAACTGATTTCAACCAAATTTGGAGAGCCACAGACCGGCCATATTTGAACCCGTCAGATGCCGCACGCGTTTAGATATTCAGGCAATCCGTGTTTTTGATCCGGTATTGATGATATTAGAAATGTACGATTCTGGTGCAATAAAAAAAAACTGTTATGAAAAATAAATGGGCTAGGTGACCTTAGAGGTGAGTTATTCAAAAAATCTGTATATATGATCAGATTTTGATGAAATTAGAATGGGATATTTGGAGTGCGGCGAGAAATTCTTTCATAATGACAATAAATCCGGTAGGTGGCGGTAGAATCGAGTTATTCATAGAATCCGTATTTATGGTACGATATTGATGATAATAAAAATGTGTGGTACTGGAGCAATAAAAAAACATTTGTGAAAAAGAAAATGCGCTAGGTGCCGCTAGGGGCGAGTAATTCAGAAAATTATTATTATTATTAGTCCAACTTGGAGGAAATTAAGAACGTATGACGTGAGTGGAGCTGCTAGATGACGTTAAAACAAAAAATCCGTATTTTTGTTCTGTTATTAATGATATTAGAAAAGTACCTACATATGCTTAGTAAGCTACTTAGACGAGGTCGGGGATATCGGCTAGTAATAAACGTATAAATAAATATGTCTAATTTAAAAATTTATCAATTTATCATCTACATACTATATCTAAAGCAACTTTCCTAAATTATATAAAATTTTAGTACGCATATTTCCAGCTTTCCCACTGAATTGTATACATCGGTACCTCTTTTTGTGTGTCAGTATAAAAGTTTACATTGACCTTTTGTGTTTTAGGAAAACCGTATATAAAATGTCAATGGTATTTTGATTGCATCAAAAATTATGCTAGGCATATCTAAAGTTCAAAGGCAAATATTCAGATAAATACAAGAATACGCATTGCTCCGGAATGAAAATAAACTATCGACCCCATTGGACAAAGACACATGCACAGTTGGTGTAACTTTGGTCTTAGTAATTTGCTTGAAGTCGAGCGTGTGCTTTAGTTTAAAATAAGAAAGAAGTAAAACAAGCGCATGAGTTACTTGTACAGTTTAGTTGTTGTTCATACCCATCCAGTGGCGCATACAGAGACCACCAATTTGAGTGGGGGTTTTAAGCTTCCAAAGATTTATCGTCAATTAATCATGAAAATACGATTTAAATATATTTTTGCTGGCATATGTGGGGGTATTCCGCGCCAAATCGGCTTTTTGGCCTTTGCATATCCGATTTTTCATTTTTTTTTTATGTTATAAGTAGTATCAATATTTATTTTAATTAGGCGTTTTTGAAACAACGGTTTTTGACAACGTTCCTGTTTTTCAGAACCCCATAACTTTGCAAAAAATTTACCGAAGTGTACCATTTTTTTGCAACTCTTATTTATCTAAATACTTTTGATATAAGACTTGGAAAAAATTGTAAACATTTCAATTAAATTTTAAAATTATCAACATAAAACTTTCTTGAAATATTTCGTATTACGTGTTGTTTTTTTGGAAACCACATTTCGTATCAAATAGAAATAAGGGTTTAAAATTTTTTTAAATTTCATATTCTTAAAAAGTATTGAAAAACGAGAATTGCAAACCAAAATGGTGCACATTGGTAAACTTTGTGCTTTTAAAAAGAGGAATGCTTTATTCAAAAATCGATATCTCGAAAACCGCTTAACTACAAAACTAAAAAAAATCTGAGAGGCCTCTCTCAATTGGTAGTATAATGGGCCCGTTTCTTTGTACCCTAGTTGCAAAAGAACACTAGGTAGGATAACGAATTGCATGTAAAGCAACAACACTAACTTGGAAAAATATGCGAGTTGAACCAACTCGGTTATATGATATCCGACCTAAGATGCAGTGTTGGGAAGTGAAAAAACTGCGCTATTGTGAATTAGCCCTAAGAAAATAAATGGAAAATGTAGATTTAAGACGAAATTCGTTTTTACTTGCATAGTATTTGTAAATATATAACTACATAAACCTAAAAATTGCCGGCGCAACTATTTTCCGTTCTTAAATAGCACTAAACAAATCGGAACATTCATGAAAGAGCCTAACAGGGTTGTTTTTGCAACCAAAGGAAATTGTATCCTAGTTGGAGTGTTGTTTTGCAACTCGGGTGCAAAGAAACGGGCGTAATATAAAAAATTATTAAAAAAAAAATCAGATATGAACCCCAAAATCCCCTCTTAGGTGCGCCACTGTACCCATCACCGGTTCAATGCACGTAACCCTAAATCCTTGCTATCCTTACTAAGAATGTAATCTCCGTTTTGTGTGTCATTGAATACTTTTTATTTTCATTGATAGAAGCGAACAAAACGATAAAGAATAAATGCATGAAATCACGTACTTATGTTGTGTTGTTTGTGTGATTCAAGTTTTTATGTTCCACCATTTTGCTTCGCTCTCCCTTACACTACTCTACGTTTACGAGCATAAGGTATTGATTTATTTAATTTTTGTATAATACAAAATACCATGGACACGAATATATCAACAGGTGATTTTATAACTGTAAACACTTTTAAATGCTTGCAAGTATTTGTGCATGAAACGCATGGCTGCAAATTCTATATGCTAGAATAATAAACGAATAATTTCTCGCCTTCGTTTATAATGACAATTTTTTACTATTTACATTTCTTAATTTAATTTTTGTTATTTTTCGTTTTAAATATAGTTAAATCTACAAAAAAAAAAAAACACTTTTTAAATCCAAATTTTACACTCTGTTGAAATTGGGAAAAAATTCCACAAACTTTAGACAAAATTTTACAAATTTGAATAAGAAGTACAAATAAAAACTGGATGCCCAGCCCATACTATTTTAGTATAATAATATATAAGTTTCGAATGGCTATCAATTACCGTTGATTTTTTGAAATTGTTTTCCTGACGCTGTTCCTGACACTGAAATTTGTCCTCAAATGCGTGCTCAGATTTTTTTATATGGAAAAACCGCCCGATATATATTAGTCAAAAATCAACAGTAATTTGTAGTTACTTCAAACTTAGACTTTATTAAACTATAATTAAATGCGCTATAAAACTGCATACTCCAATTATTTATAAAAATTCGAATTTAAAAGTCTTGTGCGAGGTTTATTCAATTTTTCCGCCACTTGAACAATGTTTTAAATTCGGATTTAACCTGTGTTTGTTCCGCACACAAAGTTGTAATTCAAATTCAGAAAGCTACAATTCATGTTCAGAAATTCCATTTTAAATTCAGAATTTTCATTTCAAAGTTAGAAAACGACAACTCGAATTCCGAATTTTCAATTAAATGAAGGAACTGAATGAATGAAAATTTCTTGATATGTAATCGACATTCTGAATTTGAAAGGTAACTTTCTGAATTTCAATTGTAATTTACTGAATTTGAAATGAAAATACTTAATTTGAATTGTGATTTTTTGCTTTGAAGCGAAACTTCTGAATTTGAAACCCTGAACTTGAATTGTAGAATTAGAATTTAGAATGGAAATTCTGAATTTAAATTACAACTTTCTGGAAAATCTCAATTTGAATTATAATTTTCTAGAATTGAAGTGAAAATTCTGAAATTGAAATGGGAACTCTGAACTTGAATTGTAATTTTCTGAATTTGAATTGTAATTTTCTGAATTTAAAATGGAAATTCTGTATTCAAACTTTAATTTCCTGAATCGCAATTCTTTCAATTTATATGAAATGAAAATTCTAAATATGGATTGCAACTTTCCGAGTTAAAACTGAAAAATGACGAGAATGAATGTGATTGTACTATCGTTATGTCGTGCACTTACACTCCAAGAATTCCAAAAAATTTAAAGAAAGAACACCAACCAAATATAACACCATATCCTAAACGAGTGTCAAGAACATCCCAAGGCAAGGAAAGATATCTTCAGTTCAGAAAATTAAAGCGAAATTTCAGTAGTCCGAAATCAGCTAAATATTGAAAATCTCGCTAAACTCATCAACACATTAGGAATAACAATATAGCGAATAAAAAATCCGCAAACCGGGATTTATACCAGTTTTTATATAATTCAATCGTGCCGGAATCCTGTGTTGTTTCTACGGAAAATTTTAATTATTTAATAATAATAACAATAATAATTTAAGGAAAATGAATTTTTATGAAATATTAGACAAAAAATGCTGTCACTTAACTTGGTATATTAAATGCATTGTTTCGATAAATAAGTAGGTAAATGTGGTAATAGATAACTAGCTTTATTTCGACCATTTTTGATTAACCACCAATAGGCATAAAAATAGTTAATAAATAATTTCCTTGCCTTTAGTAAAAAGTTACCTACCAAATGCTAATTTGTACCAAATAATAGTAGTTAGTTGCCAACTAATGCAGCGGTAACCATGGCTGACTGTTTTTCGTTAGCATTTCTCAAATAAAATATACAATTAATAGTCACCACTAGTATTACCGTAAACACAGTAATGTTAGGCTTAAGCTGCCTTCACTTCCTGCAGAGATTGAACGTTTATTCTCAGTACATCTAATTCAAAGGCGTCCCCCACCTCAGTCTTATCAAAGCCCGCATAAATGCAAAGCAAAAATACTCATTTCGGATTGTTAAAGGTAGCATAGCTGCTCTGGAGGTGAAAAACTAAACTTCGACCTACAACTGGTCGCACAATTCCCAGAATATCAACGTAAGATCTCGTTTATTACATTTGTCCGGGGAATTCAACTCGAAATTAAATTTCAGGATGATTGTTGCGGTAGTATATGAGTTTTTCAGTACATACTTAAAGTGCAACTGTCTCATCTTCTCTCAATATTCTATTTTGTCACTCTGATTATTTTAGTAGATACTTTCTGGTTGAACTGACATCTTTCTGGCCCTTACGAGAATCTGAAATGCTCTACTTTTGAGCGGATATTTAAGAAATGTTGGACTACAGTATTCTTCTAAGAAATATTTTATACATATTTCCATTGCTCTCTTGTAGGTAAATTAACATCATTGATATATTTTGTAAAGATATTCATCTAAGAAAATGCATTATTTATAAATAAAATTAAATAGTAAAATTTTTTTAATAACAATTTGGTAATAAAATTATACAGTTCATTGCGAAAAGTATTAATTCCCTATTCAGTGGGGGACATTTTTTATTCATCCCACAAAAATATCGAGTTGATTGTTGGTCCAAATAATGAGACACGTATTTTTTCTTTTGGCTCGGAAAAATTTTTCGGCCGAATTAAACGTGATTTTGTTTTTCATACAAAAATCGATTATTCAAGTTAACAGTGAGAACTTTTTTTTTTAAATGCCCATAACTTTGTCAAAATTCAATGGATTCTAGCAACGTTTTTACTAAAATGTCAGTTATTTTTGGTACTTTAAGATAAAATGGTATAATGATTGATTTCCATTATTTGAAATTTTTTATTTAACAATAAACAAAAAGTGAAAATTTTTTTTAACATTTATTTTCTCAAAAAGTGTATTTTTTTTTCTCTGAATCTTTTTCACCGGAAAAAAAAACACTTTGAACTACAATCAGTATAAATCACCAATAGCAAAGATTTTTTTTTTTCGGAGTTATGATTTTTTGTAGATATAATTCGTTTTTGTGGTACATGCTAAAATGTAATCAGTAATTTTTACTTAAAAAATTGAAATGATGAATAATAATCAAAATGCTGAATAATTGCAAGCTTCCTAAAATAAAATTTTATGTGTAGATCCCTTTATGCACTGATAGAAGTAAAATGTCTTTATTTCGTAACTGTTATTATTTAATTCGTAAACTGTGCGGTAGACAGTGTGTTTTAATATCTATTTGATACACAAAAAACGATCACAACACTGCTTTTTGCTGATATATTATATAATAATGTTCCATTAAGTTAAACAATATAAGAATATTACAGTATGTACCACAAAAACGAATTATATCTACAAAAAATCATAACTCCGAAAAAAAAATCTTTGCTATTGGTGATTTATACTGATTGTAGTACAAAGTGTCTATTTCCCGGTGAAAAAGATTCAGAGAAAAAAAAATACATTTTTTGAGAAAATAAATGTTAAAAAAAATTTTCACTTTTTGTTTATTGTTAAATAAAAAATTTCAAATAATGGAAATCCATCATTATATCATTCTATCTTAAAGTACCAAGAATAACTGACATTTTAATAAAAACATTGCTAGAATCCATTGAATTTTGACAAAGTTATGGGCATTTAAAAAAAAAATTCTCACTGTCAATTTGAATAATCGATTTTTGTATGAAAAACAAAATCGCGTTTAATGCGGGCGAAAAATTTTTCCGAGCCAAAAGAAAAAATACGTGTCTCATTATTTGGACCAACAAACAATGTATTTGAGTTTGGTCGAAATTAAAAATCATGCTCGTACCTGACCGGTTGTCTGAAAATGGAAAGCATCAGCTGTCATATAAAGGAATGCGAATTCGTGCTCGGATTTGTGTTGGGAGAAATAATACGTTGCCAAGTACTATCGTTCCCTCCAGTGCACGAAAGGCACGCCAAAATCCGCATTAAAAAAGAGATTATTCAACATTTCGCTAATTTGCGCCGACGCGCCTATCAAAGTGAAGAACAATCTGAGCAAAGATCACTTCTGAGCAAACTTCGACTCGAATCAATATGACCCACCCCTGTGCAGCAACAAGTACCTACGCATCCATTTACAAAGGAAAGTTTCACAGATAGCCAATCACTTTGCCACTTTTGCCACTTTTGCCAACTTGCTATCCTGATCTCTTAGGGAAATGGTTTCTTCTGAAAAAACTTACATCAAATGAAGCCTATTTTCTGCAAAAGTAGTAAATACATCTTCAGCGCCATCTCATTTTTATTTCTTTTGATTGCTATTTTTCCTCAATACAAAATTTCTTCTTTTTTTTTTGTTTGAGTGCAACATAATCGCAATCAACTGAAGAGGGTGAAAAAAAATTTTTCACGCACTTCCTTAGCATTTTCTGCAGTTGTGATTAAATGTGGATTTGAAGATTTTGAAATTGACTGACACATTCACGCTGGCAGTTAATGCATTCTCGCTTTCTGCTAACTTCACCATTCTACTTTCCTCAACGGCTGGCTGTATGCAACATTTCCGTCATAATTTATAATTTATAACAAATATTTCAAAAAGTTACATCTTTGCTTTTTCAGTGAAGTTTTTTCTTTTATCTTAGAAGTAGTGGGGGAAGAGTAATAATTGAAAAAGCTAACGCGGATATTTCTAAGATTGCGCCATTTGATAGTAATGAACGAGGGAGGACGCATTGGTGCATATGATTTTAGTTAATTTTCAGTGAAAAAAGTTGAAAAAATTCAAATATATAAAAATATTTCAAACATCCACCCTCCATTTTAATATAGCTAATTTTTTTGTTTTTAATACTTGCGTTGCTTTTATGAAACATTTTAAGAGAATGCAGTAATGGCGTAAATAATGTGCGGAGCAAAGAAAATTAATATTGACAAGCTACTCGAACTTTCCAGTCAAAGCTGAGGCAAATTTAAAGCACCTGTGTTTGTTTTTTGTTTTGTTTTTGTTTTGTTAATGCCAACCTCTTGATTGTCGTACAACTTTATATTTGACTCTTTGTTTAAGTTTCGCTGCATTGCAGGCGATAATAAAGAAAAATTAAAAAGAAGAAAAGGCAGCGGCAATGAAAGCAACAGCTACAACTCTAATAATAAATAAGTGGCTGTTTTGTTGGTTGTATTTGCCGACGGATGTACTAAAACTCTTAAACGAATTTCTGCTACTTGTTTTGTTTGCGCGCGTGTAATGGGTGCCTCCAAATACTTTGATAACTTACACAAATGTTGCGCATTTTTTGCCGTGACCGCAAGGTAGCGTTAATGTTAGACATACGAAAGTATTCACGTATCATTTTGGAGAATTAGAGGACAATCGAGATAAAGAAAATTTAAAATTTATTTGTAGAATATTGAATAGTTTGGCGATGAAAGAACAGAGATTGGTTTACAAGAAATTTTCTTGGTTATTCAAAACTGGGTATCTGCATATACACTTTCTTTTGACGCTAACGTACCTGAGAATTGAGCTTTAGCTCTAACTAAATTTTCTCAGTAAACGGTTGAGATCATCCTCATATATAGACTAAGCATTTGTGTATCGCTAGAAGCTATTTGGTTCGTAGTTAGTTTAATTTGTACTGGAGTTGGGGACATGAAAAAGTGGTTGCAAACAAGTGACCGAAGAAAAATCTGTTAAACTCTATATTTTTACAATACTAAGGGAAACTGACCATCCATTTGTGAATTGAAAAAAAAATCTGTAAGCACGACTAAAAAACTCCCCAGTTAGATAACAATGATGCAAACGATAACAATAAGAATAAGGAGTATGATAACGATTGCAAATTACAAAATTAGTACAAGACATTATCGATTCGGCGCCGTTCGCAGCAATTGGGTCTCTGTTCCTTTACTACGTGGAAAATTTTGCGGAAGGATTTAGGTGTGAAGCCATTCAATACACAATAATTGAGGCCGAACGACCTACAACAACGCCAATTTTTCATCATTGGGCTACATTTCTTCAAAGATGATGGGAATCGCGACGTTGTTGTGAATGGTGAGCGCTACCGTGCGATGATATCAAACAAAATTTTTTTTTTTTGCCCAAAATGGAAGAGCTTTTCTTGGACAATGGACCTATTGCGAGGCGAGTTCCGTGAATAGTTTATTTCCCCTTTGAGATCTGTCAATTGACCGTCTAGATCGTGCGATTTTACGCCCCTATACTCGTACTATTTTTTATGGGGCTATGTTTAGGTTCATGTCTACGACAAGCGACAAGCCAAGAAAGAGTATGCCAAAATTGCACTCAGCGGACGAAACATTTGCGGTGCAGGCGCGGCCAACATTTGCTTGAAATAATATTCAAATATTAAATTTTATCGACCGTACTATAGATTCAAATAAAGGTTTCATACATTTTTATGAATTTTAGCTGTTTTTTTTTATTTACAATTTTTGAAAGCTCTTAAAAAATCACACCGTATTATAAAATGAGGAATAACTATTGAAATTGAATTTGCATTTTTTTTGAACTTGAAATTTTTCATTCATGAATTTATCATTTCTGGTCACATTTTATCGATTTTTTCGTACTTGTTTGATTGTTTGTTAAAAATAGCTATTTTTCTATTTTTGCTTGAATTAAAATTGTTTCTAAAATATTGAAATATTAATTTTTTGGAGGTATGACAGATATGAAAAAAAGACTTGACCATCAAATATGATCAAAATCATTTAAATCAAAATGTTATGATTAAACCATGGGGCAAAATAATTAATAATTAATTAACCTTTTTCGAGGTACGTATGTAAGTGTTGTAGCTCCAAATAAAACAGACAAAATCTGCATACTCAAAGCTTTGAATTGATCATCAATATCTGGACTTAGCACCCAATAATCCATCTTTGGTTCGTTGAAACAGATACTTGCTCATAACTTTATTTCACTCAACATAACGTTATATAATTTGATAATAATACAAATATTCGTCGTCGCAACCCTTTCAGTGCTACTGCTGCTATTCTCGGATGTTGTGGTCAGGAGTCGTCATGCTAACTTAGGCACTATAATGGATTTTTAATAAATTTTCGTTTCCAAAACTATAGATTATTACAAAATGTCTTCTCTCGGATGACATATAAAACCTTTTTAATCAAGTAAACAGTTATATAGAATAGGTTTACGTTTTAACCTAACAAAAATGCGGATTTGTGCCTAAAGATCAGATTGAGGGTCAATGAAAAATTACAAAGTATGAACCTCAAAAAAAGTATATTAATTTTTTTATTATTTTAAATCCTATATTGTTGTTATCAGAAAGTTACGCTGCTGGTGCGATTAGTTGCGGATATCAGTTAGTATTACATTGAATTTGAAATATACAGTTCCAAAAGTGTGTAGTTGCATTACCAACAATGCAACAATGTTTTTAAAGTTTCAGAATTTTCGCATACATTCGAAGCATACCGATCAGTATTGCGACGAAATATCAGCTTAAAACATACATATGCTAAAAACTCATCTTGTTTAAAACTCAACGGTCAAATAATTACTAGTCTGGACCTCTAGATAATATGAATATTATAAAGATATAATATTATAAAAACTTACGTAAGCGTAATTCTTTTTTCGCTTTCAAATTAACATAAAACAAAAAAAACTAGCTCTCCTAACCCAGGGCTTTATTAAGTTAAGCTATACATTGTTTCTATTAAATATGTATGAAATTAATTTAACAAAAAATATTACAGCTAGTCAATTCATCTCATTGTCACATAATCTCGATGGAAAGCAAGGTTTTTTCAAGTGTGTTTTATACAAGAAAATAAAATAGCAAGTAATTTTTGAAGTATCCTAAAAAAAGGGGACAATAGAATATTTGGAAGCGTTATATTCACTAAGAGCTGAGCAACTTAACAAAAAGCAAACAATTTATTCAGTTAACAGGCAGCAATGAAAGGCAAAATTTTTTAAGGTAGCTTACAAAATTTGGGTAAAGCGGATACGCAGAACAAAAAGTGTTACTTCTTTTTCCCTGAGTTTTTTCACTTAAGCTGATGGCATTTACAAAATAAAATAATATTAGATTAAGAGCGATAGGAATGAAAACAAACAAAAATATCTACTTCACCATCACGCTGGCGAACATGAAGTCAACTTGAAATGAAAATTATTAAAAATAATGAATGTTATAAAAACACAAATAAAAGCCACAACATCATAATAATGACGGCTTATATTTTCAGCATAAATGGTAGGGAAAATATTTGACAAAGGCAACTTGTTTTATTTTGGTTATTATTTGGGTGCACTTTGCCAGCAGTTCATATTAACAATTTATGCCTTTGTAAAACTTTTGCCCTTTATCTGTATTTATAGACAACAACTAACAACAAAAAGCTTTCGACCATCTAAACCGCATTCCCTTTTCCCGCTCTCAACAAAATGAACATAATCGCTTTAAGCTAATGGCGTCGGATTTTGCCAGTTTACTTTTTCGGCCATTGTTTTTGCACCTTGTGTTTTGTGTTTACAAGAGCGGCCCCCTTTCACAATATAACACAACAGACAAACCAAAGGTGACAGATTAGAATGATGGATCTGTGAGATGAGGAAGTGAATTTGGGTTTGTCTCATATTATTTGTTGACTTCAGTGAAGTTATATGCAGGTGAAAAATAACTGTGTGAGTTGATGAAAAGTTGAGCAGGTGAACATTGTAATCAGATAAGAAATTTGTTAAAGTTTACAATTTTTGAATGTTTTTGCCTTGAGGTTATTTGGCGCGTTGAAATTGGTGTGGCGGTGGTTGCTAATGAAGTAGATGTATGTAGGTGTTAATTGTTCGGCTTGCATAGTTAAGTAAATATAAATTTTAATTAAAATTACTTACTCAACTGGAAGCTTGTTGACATGGGACAACTCAAATTACTTTTGAATCAGCTAATGTTTTATAATCAAATACAAAATGCCAAGTAACTGAAAGTTTTGAATTATTGACTTAAATAAGTATTTTAATTTCGTGTCTCTTTTCTTATGGCATGCAATAGTTGGTGATCTTGTTTGCAATAAACTTTGTGTAGAAAAAGGTCTACAAACTTTCTCAAAGCGCCGGGCGAATGGTTATTAGAATACAAATCGTGTTTTTTCTGTAAAATTTTACATTTGTTAATTAAAAGAAAATACCTAAATAAATGATTATTAAATTATTTAAATGTAATTTAAATTATTTAAATATAATTGAAATCTTCCGCTTAATCTAAAATAAACGATATTACTTTCGCAACTTTCCAATAATAATAAACCATTCCCACTTAAGAAAATTTAAACTGTGATGTATCTACAATATTTTTTAAAATTCATATGTATATTATTTTTCGTCCTGAGCTCAAAAATTAATATTGTCGTTTATTCTGTTTTTAATTTTAAAATGCGAATTCCTGGAAGTTAAGTGAAACATATTGATGCTTGCTAAAAAATCATATACTTAGTTGGTATCTTGTTGCTTGCTGAGCTTCTATTTTCGAAAACTACCAAAAAATGCTAAACGGTTGTCAAAACTTTTGTTTCTACAAAAAACATGGTTAATTAATAAATAACTTATATTGGTTTTAAAAATACTTGTTTTATCTTAGAGAAGGAAATTTTTGAGAGAAGAACAATCCACACGGACATTTCGCGAGTATTTTCCAAAAATTTATCATATTAGGAATTTGATAGTAAGAAGAAATCCTTTATATTTGCATTTATATTGAAAGGTTTATTTTGGATTTGGAACCCTGTTCGAAAAAAACTAGGGCAGTCGATTTTCACAAGCTTCTATTGTGGTGAATTTTTCATTAGTAAAATCATTCGCCATAGACATGAACCAGGTGCCAGGTCCGAACTGTACAATGGATGCTTACGAACCGAACCTTCCAATCAAGTTCCCGGAGCTGCTGGCGTGTCACTATCGATGTGTGTGGCCTGGCCTAGTCTTGATGGAACACCAAAATTCTTATACTAGACGTTCCAATTGCGCAGAGTCCAATTGTTGGGAGTACAAGTCCGAATAAAGAGTTTGACCATAGGGGAGCAAATCATAGTAGATGATCCAATGAGAATCCCACCAAACACATAGCAAAACCTTCATTAAGGTCCATATTTTATTTATCTTGGTTTAGTAAAAATATTGCAGGTTACTCATACGCCCGAAAAACGGCTGTCGTTTAAATCAGTAATCAATCGTTGATCGGGGCGTATGAGTAACATGTTGAACTGTATTGAAAAATTGCATATTTGCCATTAAATTTTACCATATATTTTACTAAAATCATTCATGTCCAATAAAGTTTTAAGGAATAACTAATTTCATTTATTTAAAAAAAATTGATAAAAATTGTACAAGATAAGAAATATAAAATTGAAAAAAAACTCGCTTAAATAACCCCACACTTTACGTGTAAGATGCCCAGGTTGTAAAAAATAAGATAAATTTGGTGCACAGTGTTGTTATTGTACTATACATGCAGGCGAGGTTAGTCTGATATGGAAGTCCCGTAAGAGGGAACTCGCTTAGACATAAAAATTGGTAGGGCAGCTGAGCAGAAAATGAGAAAAAAATTATTCCACCCCATCTAAATAGCTGCGAATAAGAAGGGTCAATACTATACTATATTATATTCAGCCTAACTGCGTGAGTACCTATCGAACAATGCCCGGTCAGAAACGGTACGACGATTGAGAGTTGTCGTTTTGTTAGCGACCCGTGCGCATTCGAACGCCTTCGATGAAACAGCGGACAGAGTGTCTTTGCTATTTTGTATGTCGTGGTATTTGCCCAGCGTTCGCTGAGCCGACATAAATACAATCTGTCCAATACAAGTCCACAGGCGGCCAGAGGAGCTCCTAAACTCTTCCTGCTTGGAGTAATAACTTCATGGGAGCCCAGGAGAGCGAGCTTATGAGACATGCACTTTCCTGCAATTTCGCGCTTTGGCCCGGCACCCAAATCAGTCCGATATGAAAGTATATAGAGGGGGCAGAGCGAGAAGTCAGGTACTCCCCGACCAATTTCGAAATAACCGTTATATACCCTAAGGCCTTAATTGCCGCCTGACTGCAGCAGTGCGTGTGGTCCAAAGCGGCCCAGTCGTTCCATACTTCCCATGAACGACGTCCGCTGCAGCCGCTCTACGTGCTTAAATTTTGATATCTTCTCCAGGGCGTTCCATTAGACGATCAACCCATATAACATTATTGGGCTGATTTGGTTTTGTAAAGCCAGTAATTTACCATGGGGGAGAGAGAGAGCGCATCTCTTCGCAACAATACCACGTCAATGCCTTTTTTACTCTTTCCTCAATATTTGACCCCAAGAGAGCTTACTGTTCAAAATTAGGACCAAATACCTGCACATACAAATTTGAATGGAACTTTAATTATGAAGCTTCGGAATTTGATTTAAAAGAAGTAAAAATAATTATATTAAAAATAAATTGCGCAGGTTTTTTACTGATCAGAATTTAAACGAAATAATTTAATTGCATTATGGCTACATTTTTTATTATGCATGAATATAAATTTGAAAGCCACACAAAAATAATTAAATAGAAATATGTACATACAAATTTTCACACCAAGTCATTTTTTAATTTAATTTCATCAGCTTCATGAGGCAAAAACTGCGTTACTGTTTTTCTATTCATTTCTTTTTTGGTTATCACGTAGCTTCATATGTGCTTCAAAAAAAAAACTAGAAATCAAATTTCGGCTCATAGCAAAAAAATCAATTGGCAAGTTGTGCGTGAAATGGTTAGTTGAAATACATAAAAAAGTCATGCGTGTGAGGGTTTAAAAGGCCAAAAGTTCCAGCAAACAACTGCAACCAGTTGTTAGTAAACCATCGAAGCGAATAAAACGAAAAACTCTATTGAAAAAAATTAGTAGAATACTTGCATATTGTATGAGGGTATATACATATAACTGATAATGAAGGTGAAATATGGTTGGTAAAGCAGAATTTTTTGTCTCTTAATTTTTCGTACATACACACACATGCATATATGGTACTAATTGCGAGTAACTCGCAGCCATCTACGGAAAGTTAATTTAATTGAAAATTTAAACTTTTTGCTCGGTTGGAAAAATAAATATTTAAAGGTAGATTTTCTCGCTTTAACAGAGTGCGCGAAACCTTGTCCTTTCAAAATATCGAATTTTTATATTTTTCCAAAAAAAAACACTCATTTTCACATTCCATAGCTCAAGATTGTGGTGATGTTGTCTAAATGTCCTTAGCTTAAAGCTGAGTATCGGGCATAAAATGATTTTCGATTTAGTGATATTGAAGCTTGCGAAGATATTTCAATCAAGCCACCAAGTTGCGTAAAACCTTGGGTGCTTATTACACTGTGCAACACAAAATTTCCTCTGGGGGAGTTTTAGCTAATACGGATTCTAAATCACCTCCTGAACATATACACAAAGGCGTTTTAAAAATGTCAGTTAAAAAAGTCTATTTTCACCAAATTTTCTAAACTCAAAACTCATTTCTATAGTGGTGGGGGCACAGTGGAGATATTTCTTTTGTTAAGCCATATTTTGTGCATAAATAATTTAAATATTTTATTTTATTTTTAAATCAAAAAACGAAGTAGTCGTTAATTTAAGAAGATACTTGGTTTAGGCTGTGTTAAAACTTTCACTACAATTTGAATAAAATTATTTCGATTGACATGGCTCAGTGGTTGAATGCTGGCTGAAAAATCCGTGGACCTTGGTAAAGTCTAGAAAGAAAGAAGTCGGATGTGGAGATGTGGTAGTTTTCAAAATAGCAGCATTCGCTTCTACCACTTTGAAAAATTTTTTGCATTCTCGGGCTGAATTAAATTTCACTAATTTCTAAAAACCTGAGATAAAAATAATATAATAATTTGAAAATTTTCAAGGCTTTCAATAAGTCGCAAGTAAAAGCCAATTGACAAAAAAATGTTCATAGAGCTGGAACTTTGCGAAATCACCAGCGAAAGTAAAACTAGCATCGTGTAAATGTAAGTAAAACGCTATACTGAGTTATTTTACACTTTCGATTGCTGCATCAGAAAGTAGGCAGAGAGTAATCAAATGCAAATGTAACTGTTCCAGATATATTAATATATGGAGTTGTTATAAGTTTTTGTTCTATGTTTAACAGCGCACAGTCTATGGATGCGGCTGAATAAATTTCGTAATATGGTTTTAGGCTTTTTTGAACTTTAATCATAACTCTGTACTAATGAAGTTAAAACACACATTAGTTCAATACTGTAATATATCTTTATCTTCATGCTAGTGTCATAAATGTGAAAGTTTGTGTGTGAGGATGCTTGACCGGCAATCACGCAAAAAATACCTAGATGTCGCATGAGTCAAATCTGTATTCATTGTTAGATTTTGATGAAATTAAAAACATAGCATACGTTTTTGTAATGAAATTTAATTTTATGAAAATTGGATACGCTAGATGACGCCAGAGTGGGTTATCTAATCAGTACTTAGATCCGATTTTGTTGATATAAGAAAAGTATGCTGGAAGTGATGTTAGCAGTACTTTCAAGAAAAATGAACGCCCAGGTAGCGCTGGAGTCAATATATTAAGAAAAAAACTTTTTTATAGTACGATTCAGATGAAATTAAAATTGTATGCTGAACATATGTATGTACATATGTATATACCAAACACAAATCCATTAAACGGCTTTGTTATAGATTTTTCTGAAAGATCCATGTTTACTTGAAATCTAGTTAGCTAAGAACAGTCATAGTCGAGATAAAACTGATCCTTAAAATACTTATAGCTATACTTGACAAATATCCCGTTGAAAAATAAGTCACAAAGCTGTTGCTAACTTTAATGTGATGACTAAGTGACATTGTTTTTAAATTTTGCAAAGCTTCATTTTAAAATCTATAAAGTATATGGAAAAGTAGTAAGCAACACAGATGGAGTCTCGGGGATTTAAAAAATGTGTTTTTATGAATTACAAATACTGAAAGAAAAATATGTGCGATTGAACATTTTTTATTTACACTTCGATTTTATTAATATTTGGACAACTAAGTAAATGCACTACTTAAAGAAAACCGGGTCACTTCCCTTTATTGGAAACGGAAAAATACCGCGTGATCAATCTAAAAAAAATATTTCCCGTTTTCAACAAGAATTTACGAAATTACATTTTTAATATCGGACTGATATTCCAACGCATTCTTGCTATAAGCTTACTTTAAACTTACTTTCAAATATTTAGGTGACAAAGACTTAAGTAACACTTCAGAATTCTCAGCCGCTATTTCCCCAATTGTTTGCCGAGATATGCGAAATAACTGCGAGAGTGCATCATAGCTATCACCATTTGCACACATTAATTGTGCTCTCCCCGTGTGATCCACCCTTGAGAATGTGATTTGTCCAGATTTTAGTTCTGTAAATACCAGGAAAGCTGCAGTGCAGATGTTCCGCCGTTTCTTCCGCACCTGGTGAGTTGCAGCTGCGGCAATAGGCGTTGCGTTCGAAGTAAATAGCATAATTCATTTCAATGAGAGTAGAAGACCTTTTGGCATTGAAAGTGGGACACATGCTTTTGCATTACCCGCACGATTCTAAGTTCTTCCACTTACAGTTAGCTTTTTTCATTTCAGGACGACACTGATAATAATAATTAATTAATGTTTTAGTTTTTCGTCCCATTGCGATTTTTCTACCGATTAAGTAAAAGGTTCCTTCAAACTGAATAAAAACCTATACAAAACTAAAAAAAAACCCAGGCCTATATTTATGTATAAGTATTTTTTAATTGTCCTTTTCATATGTAACAGAAAACGCGTTCAAAAATATAGGTTTGCACCTTGTCCTTGTCGAGACGAATAGTTTGGCACCCATATTTTTAAGTTGTATATCCCTGTTTATAATTTAATTAAACGTGACTTAAAAAAGGTCGGAAATTTTTTTAAAAATACACCTAAAAACTATGTATAATTGATTTAAAGTCGACTTTTAAAGCAAGCGACAAACATCTCTATGCTATAAGCTATCTTTTCTGCGAATAGAATAGTTTTCTACCTATATTTTCATATTTCATAAAACTTGTTCATAATTTACTTAATTCGACTTTTCAAACAGGTGACAACCTTCATAAAGTTAGCTTTGAAAGTTCTTGCCGAGACAAACATAAGTGGGACTTTTTTGGAAAGGTGGCAGCCCTCTTCAAAATATAGCTTATCCGCAGCGATACAAACCCTTTGATACTTATATTTTATTATTTTATATACCTGCGTGCAGTTTAAAAAAATTTTATTTTTCAAGCAAATGGCAACCATCTCCAAAATATAGCTTATCTTTCTCTTTAGCGAAACGAACTGATTGAAATTGAAATTTTAATATTTCAAATAACTTCTATAACTATAACTCAATTAAATTCGGCAACTCTCTCCAAAATATATGAATGGTCTCCTTCCGGGCCAAAGCGAACCGTTTGACGCCAATATTTTAATATTTCAAATAACTTCCATAACTATAATTCAATTAAATTCAGCTTAATTTAAGCAAGTGGCAACTCTCTCCAAAATATATGAATGGACTTACTCCTGGCCAAGACGAACCGTTTGACGCCCATTTTTTAATATTTAATATAACTTGCGCATAATTTAAAAAAGTTGGACTCTTCAAACAGGTGGCAACCCTCTCCAATACATAAACTATACTTTACAATACATTCTCATTGCTATCAAATACGAAGGATTTCTATAGTAATTTCATCTTATATGTACTATATATGTTTGTTTTAAAAATAGTATATATTTTTTAAGCGCCATTTCTTCAATCCATGTAACTAATTTTTTAATGCATCATTTTTTTATTACGAACACACCAAAAAAACATTTTTATCAGTAAAAAAATGTATGGGTTAGCTGAGAAAAAAATTAAAAAAAAAAAAACGAGAAGCAAATTTTGTAACATTCTTTTTCGCAACAAAATAAACAATAAACGCATGCATACCAATACTTATAAAATTTTGCATATGAATAGGCCAAAAAAGTTCGAAAGAATTGGCGTAGCATTCTATTGAAAACAACAAACAGCAATAGTGTTTTTGCTACTTTCCGCCGCCACTTTTATACTTTTCTGTTAGTTTTTGTTCGTTTCATTTTGTTGACTTTGTTGCAGCTTTTGTTGTGGCATTGGCAGTTTGCTGATGGCTTTTTTTTTGGTTTTTTTTTCGAACAAAACTTGTATTAAAACCAAATGTAGTTGGAGGCTTGTGGGTGGCGTGGTTTGGTAGTATCTGGTTACAGCTGCTATGGATGGTCGAGTGGCTCGTCAAGTGTGGTCATTCGCATGACTATGGAAAAGTATAGTAGGTGTGCATGTGTGTGTGTGTCTGTGCTCATGCACGATGTTGACCTGGCCAAGTGCGGCTATATTAGTGTGGGATGATAAGCCAAAAAGCGCACTCAATGAGCGGTGTAATTAAAATGCAAAAATCCTGAAAAACCACTAAAAGCTGATGAGCTTGGGGTAAACCAAAGTGTTGCGTAAATATGTATATTTGCAACGCGATGTGTGTGTGTGTGGTAGTACTCTTATATGAAGGTCATCATACTCATAGCACAACAAATGTACATATAAGTATGTATATGCATGTATGTGTACTAAATAGTAACGCAAATGAGTTGGCTTATTGCTTGTTAAGTGTATGACAATGCAAATAAATACATATACACATACATATGTACATATATAATATATTACACATTTACGAAGGTACATTAATGGCATATTAAAAAGAATAGGAGATATCGTTTTGATCGCCGCGCCGGTTCATGCCAAATGCGCCTAGTTTAAAGGATGTGAAAAAACTTTGTGAACAAAAAGTTGTAGTCGATTTGAGCAATGGCCATAATGCGTTGACATAATTTGTTGACAGTGGGACTTTTTGGTAAACCAATTTAGTATATTATAATTTTACTCTCAAACAATATTGAACAAAAATAAGCTACCAGCATGACAATAGTCACGCGTGAGCTTTGAAAACAAGAAAACATATTGAAAATAAATATATAAATAAAATAAAATAATGAATATATTTCCACTAAACTTGCCTGCATTACTCTTTCCAAAAATTAAAAACGGAACTCAATGCACACAAGAAATATTTGTTAACCGATTTCATAAGATAATGGAATTTTTAGACGCATTGAGGAAGCAAAATCGTTCATTAAAAATAAATGGAATTATAATTACTACTGACCACTCACTTTTATTTACTCTTTTATGTGAGCGAACTTGGTAAAAAAATAATGGAAAAGATCTGATGAAAAGAGAATTTCATTACAAAAATGCGAAGCATTCGACAGAAAATGTAAAAGTTATAACAAATTAAATAAAAGCGCATATGGTAAATTTTTGCCACATTCACTTTTTCAGATGAAAATCTGCCGAAACTTTTCATTTCACGTTGCAAAAGCTAGAATGTGTATTTGATGTAATATTACATTTCATATGTATTTGGGATTTGGCAGCCGCGGTGGCCGAGTGTGTAGCGTGTGGGCGCTTCATTCGATGGCGTCCCTGGTTCACATTCTGGCCGGGGCAACTAACATCAAAAATTATAGAAAAAAGGTTTTTCTAATAGCGGTGGCCCCTCGGCAGGCATTGACGAACCTCCAAGTGTATTTCTGCCATAAAAAAAAACTTCTCACAAAAAACATTTCGCCGTTCAGAGTCGGCGTAAAACTCAAATTTATCCATCACGTCTTGATTTTGAGATGCAGGGTGTTGAAGTTTTGCGTAGATTTGCCCCAACATAGGTTGATTTTTTCTCAATGTTCAACGAATCGCAATTCTAAAAACTGATGTGAGCTTAGCATAAAATTATGCAAAGTTTTGATATCTAAAACATTTAAATACTTATTGATTTTCTACCTGTTTAGAACCAGTTTTATGCCACCAAATGGCTAAAATTTCATACATTTTCGAGTTATTTTTGGCAATAACGTTTGAATCAAAAAACCCAGAAAAAATGATACCAGATATTTTTAGTTATTTTTTTTTTTTGCAAAGTTTGTTCACTAAAAAAAGTGAATAAAATTGAAAACTTTTCGAAAAAGCTAGAAGATGTCCTTATGTTTTTGCATTTAGATGCCAGTAACTCAAATAGCATTGTTCCGATTTATACAAAAGTTACATCGATACTGAATGTACCTTTAAAACTATATCTACAAAGGGGTTAAGTTTATTTGCTATTCTAGAGTTTTTTGGCAACAACCGCAAAAGGACCGCAAAAATAAGTGGTTTGTCTACATATCGAAAAAGCTTCTTTGGGAAAATAAATGAAAATCATTTTCATGTTCAGCGACCCAAAATTAGTCTGGAAGAAATTTTTTTTTAACGAGATACCATATATTTATCAATGATTTGTAAATTAGTGTAATTGAAAAAATCCTGCTACAAGGGAATTTTATGCGAGCACACAAAAACTCAATTGAACAATTGTGGATAATTTTTTTTAATAAATTTGTTTTTGGTTAAAATAAGTAATCAATATTTCAATCACTTGCGGGTCATCCAATAAACTTTTAGGTTTCCATTCGTTTCTTTAAAAGTGGGTGGCTTGGCATTTAACACAATAAAATTCAGCAAAAAACTCATTTTTATTTATTATCAAACCTGCTTTTTTTTTGTGTAAGGAAACGCAAAACAGTTTATCCTGCTGACCATCATGGAATATTTTAATATTTTCGAACTTTTTGCACTCAGTAGTCTTACACATTTACAGCAGTTAAAAAAAATGCGATTCCGAAAGTGCAAATTAAGTAATAACCATTAAGAATATGCGAATATATCTTCTATTTTCAATGAAAAACATTCACCAGAAAAGAAAACAATCAATCACAAACTGGACCATTTTATGTTCTGACTTTGAATTAAGAAAACTATACAGAGTGATTCTCATGCTCTACATTTACCTTTTAAATTATTAAATTAAATTTCAAACTGCACTCTGGAGTTGAACAAATAGTGTGGGGAAAGGGACCAGCTTACAACAGCTGGTGCTGCATATGAATAGCTTTCTTTATTGGGAGATGGAGGAAATAAATGAGTAAAATGGGGAATTTTTGCGTGACAAAATTGCAAAGGCGGACAGTCCAATGTCACGCCCTCCGATGAACACTTGATGGAGCACCTTGGCAAATCTGTGGCCACAAAAAATAGCCACCTAATTCGCCTTAAGATAAAATCTCGCCAGCTGGCCTAATTTAAAAGTTGTGGCAAAAAATATTTTGGTTTTCTCATAACCGAAATTTACACAACTATTTCTTGTCGAATTCAGGGTTTTCCAATTAGGCGGCTATTGTTTGTGACCACAGAAATATCGAGAGTGTCCGGTCACCGCCTGTATAAGACCCCGATAGAATTATTTCGGAAATCTAAAAAAAAAAACCTTCAGCAAGTGTCTTCCTCTAGTCTTCCGTACGCTTGGCTCAATTTTCATGCGAGAACTCCAAGTTCCAGCAAAACAATAATTGTCTTCATTACCAAAATTTTTTGTTTCCTAAATAAAATAAAAATCAATAATATCTCTCTGCATATTTTTCTGCTTTGGGATCTGCTCAAAATGAGCAGTGAAATTAGTGACTTGGTTTTTGAGACAAGAGACGTGAGGCAGCTGACTGAATACCAATTAGTCTCAAAATCGCCTTTCACCCTATTAGTGACACGCGACTGCTTACTGAATGTTGCCAATAATTTTGAGGGGAAGTTGTGATTTATTGCTGGACAAAGTCGAGCAGTAACAGCGGTCGAAAAGCGACGGTTCATACCAAAATCAAATGATAAGTTGCATTTTTTAAAATCTCTAACTTTGAAAACGTTATAGGAGTGCAAGTTATGTCGTTCAGTGTGCATTTTTTTCCAAATGTTCAGTTCTGAACGACAGTAAAAGAAGTCGGCTCACAACTTGTTGACCGTGCATTTTTTGTTTTTACTTTTTTGGAAATATTCCGCTACTTTATGGAAACTTATGTATGTATGTAGGTTATTATATTTTCTTTTGAAGTTTATGCCGAACTTCTGCTTGTGACTTAAGTCTCTTGTCACTAATTTTGCCCACCGCCAGTTAGTGGCTCCACTAGAATTATAGTTGATTATCAAAAACAAAACCGTTATGTATATCATTTAAAATATGCTACCATGATAATGGAAATTCGGAAAAATAAATTATGCTAAGGAATCATATCAGAATTTAATCACACAATTTTTTTTTTAATAATTTGTATTTTTTGTCCTAAATTTGTGTGTTTGTTGTTACCTATCGTAAATTAGCTCACAAGTTAGAGCGTTTTTTTTTTTTTTGGAGTACAGTGAAAAAAACGGTTTATCTCCGGATCAAATAAAGTATTTTTTTTTTATTTAGAACACCTTAAAATGTTGTACTTGCCTCCCGATTGCTCACGAAACTACCAAAAACCAAGAAATATTAAATATTTTTTTAGTGACAATTTTGTCATTCGCAGTTTCCATTCCTTTGGTAGATATTTTTCTTTAATACAGACGACTGTTTTTCGATTGTAGAAATTATACATAGCGGGCGTATACCAAATCGTTCAAACTCGATTCCCCTTCTCAAAAAAATCTGTTTTAATGGGCAGTTAGCAGAATTAATTCTTAAGTGGCCGTAAATATTGGTAGATTTGCAAATTTTTTTCTATGAAGTTAGACACGGAAGAGTCTAAATTGAAATAAGGTTAACAGTATTTCTAGGAAGGATTGAGAAAATAACAAATGAATTTATCAAAACATAAATTTAACGGAAATATTTATGCCATACCTTTGGAATGCGTCTGAATTAACGTATCAAAAAAAAAAAATAGCTTTCGGATGAGTTGGAATGAAAATACAAATACCATAAAAGTATTTAAAGTGTTTTGAGCTTACGAGGAAGCCCTTTGCTAAGGATTATAGAAAATCCAAGAGTAAACTTTACCAAGTATTCGGAACTAAGCCACAGTCTAACGATATTGGGCCCGTTTTAGCGCACCCGACTTGCAAAAGAACGCTCCAACTCAGATAAAACTTCCTTTAGTTTCCAAAGCAACGCTGTTGGGATCTTTCATGAAAATGCACTTGATTTTAGAACTGAAAATAGCTGTGCAAACAAATTTTAGGTTGACATATTTATATATTTAAAAAATACTATGCAGATAAAAACCAATTAGGTCTTAAGCTGAAATTTCTTATGTCTTTTCTTCTGGCTCATCCACAATAGCGCAATTTTTTCACTTCCCAACACTACAACTCAGGTCGGATGTCATTTAATCGAGTTGGCTCAGCTCGCATATTTTTCCGATTTAGTGTTGATGCTTTTGTTATCCTACCTAGTGTTATTTTGCAACTAGGTTACAAAGAAACGGGCCCATTGTTTTGATAAGTTTCGTTTTTTTGTTTTTTTTTGTTATGCATGGAGCGCAACGTCACAGCTGTTATTGTCCTTGTCCATTGGCCATCAGTTATACCACTGCTGTTGCGCCTTTCAGATGTTATTGATGTCATTACCGAGATGGATGGGCTCAACGCTTTTAGATCGAAACCAAACATGCTGCCCCGTTAGTTGTTACCATATCCCTCCCAGACTGGCATACGAATACAGCTTGTTTTCATTGCGGACATTGTCACTGTTGGGGCATTGATGTTCGCTCCCCTTTTATTGCTATGCGAATCTCTGTTTGCTTAAAAACCAACAAAGTATGTGTCATTTGCATTGTTGTGCTGTTATTTTTTTTTCACACGCATGGTTGTCCGCAATCTGCAAGACCAACAGCAATATCCACATCCACATCAACAACAACATCAACATCAATGTCTAATTCACACTTCATTTTCTGTAAGTTTTTTTGTATGCGCCATTTGTTTGGGTTAGCCTTTGGTTTTCTTGTTTTTGTGCGTGCGGTTTGCGCAAACATGACTGCCTGCTTGTGCGAGCGATAAGAACATGTCGTAGAGCAAGTTTTAGTTTTAATGATTTTCCCTTTTTCTGTGTATATTTTTTTTATGTAATTTTGTTTTCTTTTCAACGTAATAAAGCAGTCAAATGCTATTGAGACTCTTTTGTGTGTCTCTTTTGTATAATTTCAGGAGTTTTAAGACCTATTTAAATGTGCAAAAATTGCTTTCGGCGAAAATGACCCTAATGAGAAAAACGCCGCGGGGCTACATGCAATCTAAATGGTAAATATTTGCGCCATTATGGGTTTATATGGAAAGTTGATATACATATGTATGTATGAGGAAGGTTAGGACTGAGTTTTGAACAGATTAGAAAATTTTATTGTAGGCAGGTTTAATTTCAAAAATATTTTTGTGGAGCGTTGTATAAAAAATTTAATATAATTTTATTAACAGGCGAAATCAAATATCAAAATATATGAGTAGAGCGAAAAATGTTGTAAGAAAGCTTAATTAATAAATATTTTTAAAGAGGGTTGCCATCAGTTTCACGTTTTCCTTTTTAAACTGGTTAATTATAATTTTTGAATTATTATTATTTTTTTTTTCATAAGTGAAGCCACTTTTACTGATGCTAAAAGAAAAAAGGTTTAAGAAAGTTGTATATCAAAAATAATTTTATAGAGGGTTGCCACCATTTACAAAATACTAATAAGTTAGATGAAATATTCTAGCATGGGTTTAAGGGTGGGAAGCTGTTTAAAAAGAATAACTTAATTAAATGTTTCAACTAACTGCTTAACGAAATTACTTTCGAATGCCGTATCCGAGTATGTAATGTGTGTGCACTTAGTTCGTTTGGTTTGTCCCGTATTCAAATCTTGAGCGAGGCAAAAGAAAAAATTAAAGCAAAGTTTGTTTTATTTTAAGCGTCTTAATGACGAATCGAAAATTGATCATACATTTTTTAAAGCTGATTTCGTTTCACCGTTAGAAATGAAGAATATAACGCTCTGAGTGAGAGAGAGAGAGTAAGAAAGAAAGCGACACATAGCGACAACATAGCAATATAATAAGCATTTTTTCCATGGATCATAACGTTTCTAATTTTTATAAAAAAAATCAAGATTTAATCGTAATTTTGTGAGTTTTAATTTTTTCGATCAATAACAATATTCCTGGATTTTTATGTTCAAATTTGATTGTTCTTTAATTTTTATTTATTCGAACAAAAATAAGCGTTATTCTTGAATTTTTAATTTTCCGATCGTATGTGATCGATATATTTTGATATTTATTTTTTTCGATAAAAAATAATCATTGTTCTTGGATTCGATATTTAGTGATATTTTTTTTCCTGTTATGAAACATATATTGCCATCGCCGACAATTTTTGTTTCTTCTGATCAAAAAATTTCAAGTACATGAATACGGATTATTTTGGATTGAAAAAGTAAAAATTAGAAATATCGATCACATAGGATCGGGAAATTAAAAATTAAAGAATATCGATTATTTTTGTTCGAATAATTAAAATTAAAAAATAGCGATCAAACTTCATCGAAAAAACAAAAATCCCAGAATAACGCTTATTTCTTGATCGAAAAACTAAAAATCATAAAATAACGACCAGGCAAGATATAAAACAAAAAATGTTCTAAATAAACATGAGGTCAGATTTTGTATATCATATAGCATATGGATTATATCAATATGTTTGAGTTTTGTTTTGAATTAATTCTTGCCAATGATTTTTGGATTTGAAAAAATATAAATAACGATTATTTTCGGTACCCGTTTTAGTTTTGTAAATAATTCCATACTTCATAGCAAACAACTTACAATCTAGAAACAAATGGTATATCCAATTAAAATGCGTGATCTGAAGCAATGTATTCCGAAATTTTTCAATTTTATGATTCCTTACCTAAACGATTTAAGAAATATTTACATTGGAGGAGTGCTTCGGAAATCTACTCGATTTGCATTTAAACCACTAACCTGCGCAGAAGTATTTTTTTTAAATAAAAGTTATAACCGGAACGGCCCCTGGAAAAAAATGATTATTGATTTTCCATTGCTATTGCATTGTACTGAAATTTGTATTCATATGTAGAACGTATGTATTTTTTTTTAAGTTTTTTAAGTTTCGTTAATGATTTAATTATAAGCAATACACTGTGAGTCTAATCAGTAAGGTTGTTAAAATCATAGGCTAATAAATTGAAACTAAAAATTTAAATTGCTCATTTTATTACTAATGTTAGGCTTGAACCTAACCGAATCGGAACTACTTATATACAAAGCTAAAATAAATACGATTTTCATACTCATTTATAGTTTTATCTGAACACTTTGCATGCAGAATATTATGAAAAATCGACGCGGGTAGATATTGACAGGCATTCTAAAGTCACTGGTCTATGCCAATAAATCATAATCGATCAGTGCCGCCAAAGTTCATGTGACACAAGTCATCAGTCAAACTCATCAGGAGAGATCCATGCGGCGGAGTCATTGAAAACTAGATATGATGCAAGCGCCAAATTATTATATTACTATTACTTTTGAGTGGGATTTTCAAAACTTTAATGCAATTTAATTTGTAAGATAACTGACATTCAACTATACTGGTGTGAAACGCAAAAGTGTTAAAAAACCTGATTTAAAAATGTTCTGGGAATGGGTGACAACTTTTTAAAACATTAACCTCAACTAAATTGATAAGATCAATGAAACATTACAATGCTGGTGTAAATCGATGGAGATTCAGGAAGCTATTGGCTTAAATAGCGTTTGAGTGAATAAAAAATTAAATACAAATTATATATTTAAACTGGACCATTCGATTTCTGCTCGCAAATTCTCGAGTGCCATATAATCTCGGGTATAACCTTTCTCGCGGGAAATGGCGACTATTTATCGAGACAAGTACTGCGTATGCATTAGGTTTGGAAATGCTTACCCTAATGTGTTCATTAGAACTTATGAACTATTAAGGTACTTGCGAAATTCTTAATGCACAAGCGCATCAGGATTATAAGAAAAAATCCATAAGTATTTCGTATCCAAGATCGAGATTCAGCTTTTCAACACTAGGAGGCGTTAAAGAGACTTCTAAACGGTGTTATTTTGTGATTGGTATTTCAAACAATAAATAGGGCTACACGAAACCCGAAAAATGTAATCGGAAATAATGGAAGTCGATGTTTTTAGGAAATAAAAAAATAAACAAAAAATAAGAATTAAATAAAATTACACACATTTGGTGCAATTATTTATGAATTTCTACGACTATCTCTATTATAAGGGATATCGAAGAAATTATTACTTAATTCTGATATTAAAACTTATGAAATTACAATTATTTAACAACCGAAAAGTAAAACTTACCGCCTAAGTTTTATTTCATTTAAGTAGTTGCTATTTAATTAAGTTTGTGTTATTTATTGAAATAAAAATAAAAATAATAATAAAAAACAAATAAGAGCTATTTACTAACAAACTTAGAACTTATGAAGAAAGTTTTAAATTTTATGAAAAAGATAGAAATTATAAAATTCAGTTTTTTCATGAATAAAGCGATCGCTGAAAAACGATAATTTTCATGTACTATCTAATTTTATATATGCACATATGTACATCCGACCACTCCTTGTTAATTTTTTCAACGAAATTTTCACCCATAATAGTTATTTGTGGCCTGTGATGTATTTCATTTTGCTATCACATTCAAAAGCATAACATTAAACTGAATGCCATGAGCGTAGAGTCGCTGGGGAAGCCACTTTAGGATATATGTAGATGTTCAATGAAAAGTCACAATAAATCTAATTTTGATGTAGTTGATATTTTTGAACGAATTTAACTTACTTTAAAATTTTTTGATTTGGCTGTAACAGGCAGCTACTAAATCTCTGGAAGTAATTATAAATCTTCCACCGGTGGATCTATATGGTAAATTTCCGGCTGGTTGTAGTGCCGCCAGGCTCAACGCGATCCAACCGTGGAAAGAGTACGGGCATGCAAAGGTAGTGGAAGCCCTTTCGAATGCACTAAGCAAGATATATTACACTACTCCTCTGCTCTGCATTGACAATAAATTCTCCATAAGAATCCCAGAGAGGTATGAATGGGAAGATGCTGTAGACCTAGACCCAGAATCGACAGCTGTCTTTATAGATGGTTCCAAACTCAATGAAAGAGTGGGCAGCGGGAATCACTCCAACGAATCAGCGCTGGATCTCAGCTTTCGCTTACCGGACCACTGTAGCGTTTTTCAGGCAGAGATAAATGTCATAATGGAGGCTGCTCCGTGTCTGACAGTGTCGGCTCCTATAGACAGACTTGTCACTATACTTAAACTCAGACAGTCAAGCAGCTATTAAATCTCTGAATTCTCACAAAACAACGTCCAAAGTGCCATAAAATGCAGAAATTCCCTCAATCTGCTGGAGTCTAAGCGTTTCGCGACTGTGCGATGGGTCCCTGGGCGCAGTGACATTCCCGGCGCTTGCGCGGCAGACGAGTTGGAAAGGGAAAGGGACAGAATTACCTACATATGATAAATGCTACTCTAGAAGCGGGCATGCCTCTAACCTCCTGCAAACATAATTTAAAGACAAAACTCATCGAGGAAGTGAATATCAGGTGGGCCATGGAGCCCACCTGTCTGACTACCAGACAAGCTTGGCCAAAAGTTGACGTAAAGCGATCCAACGCGCTGATGCGCCTGGACCGACCACCTCTCAGACTAATGATTGGGGTAATAACCGAACACTGCCGTATGGGCACACACAGGTAGAGATTAGGATGCATAACAAACGATTTCTGCCAAAGCTACAGGGACGAAGAGGAAGTGGAGTGCATCTAACAATATCTCTGCCACTGTCCCGCCCTGTCCAAGACTCGAAATCAATTCCTAATTGGGTATTTTCTAAACTGTTTGTCCGACCTGAGCCCGGCTAGCATTCCCGATCTTCTGTGCCACGTAAGGAGCACTCGACGGCTCACCTTCTAAGGGAAGGAAGAAGAAAATGTATGGCCCCCGCCAGCGGTATCACTACGCGTTGTCAGCCTACGTGCGCCTCCGTGGACTTGCTTGGTTGCAGCCGCTCTAACCTAACCTAACAGGCAGTTAATCCGATAGTATTTATCAAAAAAACTGACCTATTCCTCAACATAACCTAGGCTAGATTTTCAGAGGTTTTGAATACATTCTCGAAAGTATAAACAGCATTTACATTAAAAATGAAGTTATCATGTTTATACCAAAGAACACAGTACATACAGTGTAGTCTGGCTCGAGTGAATCCCCGATGTTGTGGACAATCCGGTAGAGTAAGCATCAAACCTTTTATATTGACTACTCTCTAGAGTGAACAATTCTGAGTATCTTCATACAAATTTCTTCCAAATTCAAACTCTAACGACAATTCAATAAATCAAAGGGTAACACCTGAATTAGAAAATCAGGTGAGTGCTTGCTATTTGTCTAATTTTTAGGGTGGCGTTAAATGTGCACGAACGTTTCATGGTTTTCAGTTTATCATTTTTGGGTGAGTATTAATTGACTTATCTTTAAAAGAGAAGTGCGATATTGCAGCGAAAATTGAAAGAGTTTTTCATGTTACTACTTTGGCAAAGTAAAATGACGCTACAGAGTCAACAATATCCGGAAAGCAGCTTTAAAAGTCGCTGCCAACCAGAAATCAGGCCTTTGAAGAGGATAACCCTTAAAAATGGCGAATATCCGTAGTATGGAAAAAGCATTGTATAATTGGCCGCCCAAAAAACGTATACGACTTTTTTCGAAAATGTTAGTTGCAGTCTAAAAAGTATTGGCAGTAGGAAAGCTTATCAACATATGGGTGTTTCCATATCACAACTGACAAAGCTGCTTTTACTAACTGTAAACTAGTGTGTATCTGTGTAACTGCATGTGAATCTAACTATCTATGTATGTATGTGTGTATTTGTGTGACTGCGTACAGCTAAGTACAGCTACTACATTGCATCATATCAGATATCTACTTTAAAGTACACATAGCTCTTTGCGCATTCAGCGCTCTTAAAAAATTCACCTTTTCATCAAAGCACACATACTCGTATTATGCCTTTTCCCTACCATTCTGGTTACATATGTACATAAATATAAGTGCATAGAACATTCATACATTGCATTGCGGCATAAAGTCATTTTCAATTTCTTTGCTTGCATCGCTCATCTCTCTATCTGTCTGTCTGTCTATCTGTCTGTCAATTTACCTGTCAGTTTGACTTGCAGCAGGCTTTTATGCGTACATTTTACTATCCAGCACTTGTCATCTTACTGACGTTTTTTTTTGCTTTTGTTTTTTTTTTGCATGTTCTTTTGTTTCAATTTCATTTCCTTTAAGCGTACAGGTGAGTGCCTCATTAAAAGCGCCATTTGTTCTGGCAGCTGGTTTATGGGCTACGGTGTTTATGCCGTTGTTGTTGTTGTTGTTGTTGTTGTCGTCGGTGTTGGTGTTGTTATTGATGCTGTACTCTGCATTGCCGCATAAAGCAGTGCATTCCTTTTGGATTTTGTCTGCACCGCCCTGTTTCACAAAGCATGACAGTTAATGTTGCTGGAGGGATGTTAAAACATATATGTATGTACATATTACATTACATATACATACATTACATACATAACATATATATATTACTAACTGCAAAAGCTTTTTTCTCCTTTGTTCTGTTTCAAGTTGCACAGCATGTCTATTTTTATATTCGCTTTTGTTTTTACATTATACTTTCTGTGCAAGGGGAAAAAATGCTGCGTAGAGGAGGCAGGGTTGAAAGTTGTTCGCCACAGCGCATGTGTAATGTCATGCGAGAAATATTTTCTTAAAATCATTTTGCATATTAATAAAAGTTCAAATAGCAAACAAAGTAATCCAATTGCTGGTAAAATATTTACTTTTTTTTCACAATTTTACCATTTAAGCATAAAAATAAAAATACCGTATCGCTTTTGCGATTTACGAGCATATATGTACGAGCGTTGCTCCATTATGTTATCACAAACTTGTTTTGGGCAACTTCCACATAAATGTGGAAAAGGGTAAGACGAATTATTCGGTATGACCCAGGTTCGAATTCTGACCGGGCAAGTAACAAGAAAAAATCTAAGAGCGGTCGCCCATCGGGAGGCAATGGCAAACCTCCGAGAGAATTTCTGAAATGAAAATACTAAATCACTTCTCACAAAAATCATTTGCCGTTCGGAGTAAGCGTTAAAATGTAGGCCCTTCAATTTGTGCTACAAAATCAACACGCACACGTCAAATTATAGAAGAAGTTCGGCCAAACATTTTAATAATTGAATCATACCATAGACTCCACCTAACCCAACTTGTATTATAAATATGAAGGTTTTTTGTGAGTGTGAGTATGTTGTTGCCTTTTCATGCCCAAACGGCTGGGCGAAATTGTACAAAATTTAGCACATAAATAGTCTACCCCAAACGCTATCACATTTTGCTATATAATGGATGGATAGATCTGGATAAGATATCGCACATACATACATATATAGTCAGTTATATAGGTTACCATAAAAACGATTTTTTATAGGGAGTTGCAACCTGTTTGAAAGTTTACATTCAATTAAAGTAATTAATAAAATAAAATATTGTAATATGGATATCAAACGAAAGAGGCTAAGTTAAGATTCATTTCCTAATTAATTTCAAAAAAGGAAGATTCATTTCCTAATTAATTTCAAAAAAGGTTGTAAATGCAAATTAAATCAGTTTAACAAAATAAATGAGATTTTACAGTATGAGTGCCAAAATAAAAGAAAACTTAATTTCAAAAATTATTTTGGTAAGGGTTGCCACCTGTTTAACAAAGTAATCAAAATTATAATAATTGCAATCCAATCCTTTTGATATTGTATGCAAGACTCCATAAGGCTTTATTTCCGAAATACTTTTAAATAAGGTTGCCACCTGTTTATATGCAAATTGAGTAAAATCAAAAAAATAAACGACAGTTTACATTAGGAGCGCCAAACTACAAATTTAAAAAACGCGTAATTCCAAAAATATTTCTGGGGAGGGTTGCCACCTGTTGAAAAAATTACTTAAAATTATAATAAGTTAAATCAAATATTAGACAAGGGGTCTCAAACAAAAAAGTGTTAAGAAAGGTTTATTTTGAAAATATTACTTTATTTTGAAAATAGTTTTGGGGAAGGTTGCCAACTGCTTAAAAGAGTAAATTAAATTTAATTATTAAGTTAAAGGAAGTATCACCTAATGAGATTCTAAAAATGAAAGCTTAAACAACTTAATAATGAAAATATATGTATGGAGTGTTGCCACATGCTTAAAAACATTAGCTTAAAGCTATTTGTATGCTTACTGAAATATTACAGTGTTACTCTGAAACGAGTGAGTTTATACAAAAATATGTTTGATGAGAGTTGCTCCCTTATAAAGGCCGTTGATTCAAATAAACTGGTAAGGTAACGGAAATCATACAATACTGGTGGCAAACGAAAAAAGATTTAAGAAAGTTATTTTTGAAAAATGTAGAAGCTTGGAACCTATTAACAGAATTTCAGTTCAACTAAATTCAAAAGATAAATGAACTGGCAGAGTTTAGGAAAACTTAACCTCGAAAAAACTGTGAGGGTTTGCTAACTGTTCGAAAATTACATAAAATTAAGGGTTTTTTTTGTAGACATACAAATATATTTACATATTTACACAAAAGTGTATGTTCGACGAATTTGTATAAAATGTAGCGCATATTTAGCTTATAAGCTGGGTTAATATGTAGGGTATATTTCCTAAAATAGTAAAATAGTAGTTAAAAAGGTTATTGTTAATTAAATAAATAAGGTAAATCACATATCGATGATGACGGGACTTATTAGGATAAGATTTGGCGCATACATATAAAGGCCGTTGCATTTGTTACAATAGAACCAATTTTTTTAAGGAGTTGCCACTCTTAGAAAATGATTAGATTATTTTAAACAAAACAATGAAGTCAAATATGCCAAAATAGGTATGTTTGAAAGAAGGTTGCCATCTGTTTAAATGTAAGTTTGGTTATATTATTAAATATACGAAACCCAAAAAATTTCAAAAATCTTTTCGGAGAGCGATTGAAAAATCAATTAAAAGTATAACAAGTTAAATCATCGAAACGAAACTTTTTAATATCAGATTCGTTTTATTACGTTGTGCATTCTTATCAAAAAATTAGGTATAATTAAACCCAGATGTCAATGACAAGAAAGTTTTAGCAACCAACCTTAATCGAAAATTATGAAGAAGGGGTAGACTTTCTTTTAGATAATAGCAAATTAAAAAACAAGACTAAAAATGAATTCAAAGTTTGTAACTTTGGTGAAATTATATATTTTCTTTCTATTACATTCGAATCCTTAACATTAACCCGAATGCAATGCGAGCGAAGCCACTTATTTAAAATAAAACTACCAACATGTTCGAATGAAGTAGGTTTTTGAAAAAAAATTTTGTGTTTAAATAATTTGATTCAGCCAATAAGCTGAATAAAGCACGCGCATTTTATTATATGTAGATATGCACCCAAGTGTATATATATGTACACATACATATACATATATGTGCATATATTTTTATGCAAGTGAAGGTAAACACTTCAATGGGCACGCGTGCAAGTAAATAAACACTAAATATTTATTTTAATGAGTTGAGAAATTCTGCATTATTATCGTATTAACATTTTTATTGAGTGCACAACAATCTAAAATCCACCAGGACCGAAAGCCGTTAATATAGATTTAACAATATGCAAATAAGCATTTGATTATATTTACCATTATTACCAATCTACTTGTTGTACTAAAGTAAATATATAATATATATGTAATTCTATTGACATATGTACATATGTATTTTCAGATAATTACCAATAAGCACTCTTGTTGTTTTCTTATTAACAGTTAAATCCGAAAGAAGGTTACCCACATTTCCATAAAGACTGGAGGACAAATGAATTTGCAAATGACGTGGCGAAAGCCAGCCTTCTCATACGCCCTGGAGCACCTGTAGTGATTGTGGCTGTTGCGTGCGACGCAAATTATCGCGTGTGTATGCAAATTGACTGACGAAAAGACACACGCAAAACATGTGCGAATAACAATTGTAATAATACAATAATATGAGAAGCATAGGAAGAATTAGCGGGGATATATTACGTATGCAAATACGTGTTGACTTTTGTGCTCAAGGAGATTTGTAACGGAAATTCTGTACACGCAACTGTGGAACCGCCTTCAAAAAAAAAAATAAAAAACACACATAGTGAACGTGCATTAAAAATATAAATATATAAATATGTATACCTGCTTCCGTGTGTGTATATAAAGTACCGTTGTATAATGTGCGTGCGGAAGGCGGAAACCTTTGGCAGTCAGTTAATGTCAAAGGCAGTTAACTTCAGAGTTTTACCCTATTTTCTTTGAATTAAGTTGTATTTCGCTGAGGTTGAGAATGAGATGAAATAAAACTAATTTTCGCAAAACCGGAAGCATTTTATGTCAACATAACCGGCGTGGAAATTCCACACGAATACCTTTGTACAAAGAGATTTCTGTTGTTATGAGATTCATGTTAAATATTTATGAGGTAAGTAAGTTTTGGAACTGGATGATGTATTTAAAAAGATATACATAGGTAATGCATAAAATCTATCAATGTTTTGGGCATCGTAAATAAGAATATTTAGAAATCTTTACGAAAATCGCAAAATATGCACTTTAGAGTTTAACTTATGAGTGAAATATCTTAAACCAACGAAGCATTCAACATTTCAGAATTTCAGAAGCCATACTACTGTGCTATTCAAAACTTTGGCACAGCCCTATAGGGATCTCGGAAATCAATGTGAATAATATTAAATGTAGTGAAATATCTTCTTTTGTTTTTGTTTATTTGAAAGATATGAGAGGTGTTTCTGCGAATTCTAAAATTTTCGAAATCATAATTACTGAGTTGAAATGCAAAGTGTGGATCATTGAAATTCAATTATAAGTGTATGAGATACCATAGATGCTGCCGAATCATACAGTGTATCCGTAACTTAAATTGGTTCGCCTCGCATTGATTGGAAATAGTAGCAGCGCCGCAATTGTAAAAGCAAATGGTTGAAGATAAATAATTATTAATAATTACTTCAATGTAATCAATCATTTTACTACATTAAGGAATAGCACCAGGTCTGTAAGTCTTTGAATTGTTTTTTTTTTTGACTTCATCAAAAACTTCTTCACAATCTCCATTTTGCAGTGAAACACGAACGGAATTTTTTTTTATGTTCGTTAGAAGATCTTCAGTCAACAAAAATTGAAGCTTATTTAATGAGTACAGTGATGTCACTCCTTCATATATCAAATATTAAAATTATATTTCCAACACTGAAAGCGACGAACTGTTGCCTACTGTGCTGCAATGTTTTTCCATTGTTTTTGTTTTCTCTCAAACTCTTTTCGAGTAACATCATTACGTTATATATATGCTAATGACAAGTGGAGGAAAATTACTCGCGATAATTCTCTTGAAGAGAATCTCTTCTAGCAATAGCCTCTCAAAATTCAGCACATACGTAGTTAAAAGACGAAATATACTTTAGACTCTATATCAACCACATCAATCAACTGCATCGAAAAAGTCGCCGAAAAAAATATCATGGGCTAAACTATAGCAAAGTGACTTGTGTGTTCATTAGGTCAAATTTTTGACGACGACATATGACACGAAATGGCAACATGCTGACATTTTATAATTTTGCATTGGCGTCAATTCGAAAAATGACCAAAATTACCTAATAAAAACCACAATATAATGAAAATCAGGCATTGGAATGGAAGTTTTTGACAGTTATGAGGTGAATATAATTTGCTGACCTCATAGGGCTGGTGAAAAATTTGACAAGCATTCGAAAATGTTTGAAAACAATCAGCTGCAGAAGGAGAAGACTGAAATGAATATGGATTTTACATAGGGAAACCAAGCGAAAGTAAAATAATATGGAGCCACCGATAAAAACAAATTTTAAAAACTTATAAGTATACAATTATTTTGTAAACATCTTGTCAATCACGTGGCTGCCTTGAAAAGTTGTTTGTTGCAAAATTAATGATATTTGTTTTATTAATGTCTATTAAATGCATATCCTATAATTCTCACAGCATTCAAATTAGTAAAAATAAGTATTTTATGTAGATTTGTTGCATTTTTATTTTATGACCTTTGTTCGTCTCTGCAACAATGTTGTTGCTATCAAAATGTTCCTGCAGTAAAAAGTTAAGATTGGCAAATCAGAAACAAAAAAATTTGCTCACCACAGTCAAAAGATATCTCACCAGAGAACTTTGTATGTGAAATGTACTGTGTATGAACTCTGTTAAAATAACGTAATGGAAAGTGAGTTAATTGAATAATTTGAAAGCAAAACAGTAAAAAAAACCAACGAATTCATTAATTTACTAATGCCCAGATTGGAAAAAAATATTAACAAGGAAAATGGTATTATCGTTCCAGCTCTATCCCTGATGTCGCTTTATATAAAAATTTGCAGAGAACGAAAACAAACCGAACATATCACTACCCGGATACGAAAAGCTTGTGATCTTGTGGTCGTACTGCTCCTTCAATTTTTTTTCCAAAGTATCAATGAAAGGGATGTGAGTACCAAAGCGGTTATTATGTTTGTTTATTATATTTGCTTAATAAAGTAATTATTTAATATTCAGCCTGGAAATGGAACAGCTTACATTCCACAAAAAAAATAGTGCCGGGATTGAGAGATATTCTAAGGATTTTATCTTGATAAAGCATTCTTTTGACGATTTATTTAATTTTAGTTATTATTTCAATAAATATATATTTCATCTCAGTTCCAAAAATTTTGTTGAAATGGGAAAAAACTCAATATACTATACATACAATTTGCAAATTTTTAATTTGAAGATTTAGAAAAATTTGGGTATGCAGTTTAAGAGCCCATTCAGTCTTAGTAAAATAAAAAGGAGGTATAGAAATTACCGAAGATTTGACACTTGTTTTTTTTGAAAAACCAAAAATCCACAGGAATTTGTAGTTAGTTAGCTCAAACTTATTTATACTAAAATTAAATAGGCTATAAAACTACATCCAACTTCTTTCGTATGCAAATTTTAAAATCGTGTGTAATATGTGTTGATTTTTTAATTTATTTTTTATGCAAAAAATAACTGAAAGTAAGTAAAGAGAAATAAATAGAAAATGGGGCGGTGTTACAGTTATGGCATGCACCATATATAAACTTAACCATCAAAAGTATTGGTCATTTAACCTCATAAATATTCCATTAAAACGTTGGATTTTAAAACATTTTACTTTTAGTACCTATTTATATTATTTTAAAACACTGCCTAGAAATATTTCCTTTGCGAATTCTCCGTGTATATTACATTGAAACCTCATTATTTTAGAGTGTAAAATAACTATTTAAAAAAACCACACTGAATCCTCTAAATTAAGGTAAAAGTATAATTTATATGTAGATAAGAATATGATTCAGTTCATTAGAAATACTCGAATCTGTTACTGGGCTTCAAAGAAATGTTAAAATTAAAAATTTTAATTTGATTGCAAACAGTGTGTTAAATAAATGCTAGAAATATGAGTTCCGTTCTTTCCTCTTACCGAAAATGAGTTATTCTATACTTGCGTTACAAAGATTTTTCTTATGATTTGACTTGTTTGCATTTTTCACCCCCAAAAATGTCCGAAAGCTACAACATATAACCCGAATTGCATTGAGTTCTTCTTGAGCTTGACTGATTTTAAAATTAACAAAAAAAAATCTAATGTGAAAAATTTTGTTTTGATTGCAAAAATCTGCAATGAGTTTAATGTGCAGGCTATAAGAGTGTACTTATGAAAAAATGTTCACCATTTTATTCTGTATCAAACGCTTTGTAACGTTTTTATATAAATACAGTTATTTTGAAAGATATGTATAACCAAGTAATTGAAACCATCTTTTTTTAGTCCACTTTTTTTGGCATTAGTGATATCCATTTATTTCTGCCTACTTTATTTCTTAAACTCAAGTTATCCGAAATTGCGCTATCCGAGCTGCTCTAAGGCACATACACAGACACATAGTTCATATACATACATACATACATACATATTTATATTCATACCCAGTAGTAAAATAGGGAGACAATCGCGAAAAGCCCGAGTGTCGCACTGCAGATTCCCGACTGCTCCCAAACTGAATTTGGGAATTTTAAAGTAAAATATTTTAATTTTTTAATTAGTTATTATTTTTAGATGGATAACCACTTAAAAAAATAATTTTCTCAAACAGTTTAGTTTGATAATAATGTGGTAACTTTTTTTACTTTTTAAATAAAAGACAACTACTTTTAAAAATATTTTTAAATTAAAGTGTGCTATAAATGATACTTATTGTTTGATGTGCAAATCCTAATATTTCAATTAACGTAATCATTTATTTTTTATTTTGATTTTTTAAATTAGTGGGAGGCAACCTTACTTAAAAATGTGTCGGAATTACAGCTCTTCCCTCATTTTAAAATACTAAATTGTGGTTTCTTTAAATGGTACTATTTTCCATTACTATGCTATATCTCTTACCCTGATTCATAACTAGACAGTTTTGAGCTAGATCTGAGCTAACTGTTTTTGAACTAAAGTAGAAGTTTTTATTTTCAAACTAGCTCAGAACCAGATACGGAACTATTATAAGAGAAATAGTATAAACTAATCAATAATTATTATAGTATGATACAAATTGTTCGAGTAATCAATATCCATTATTAAAAGACTTATATTACGAAAGTCTTTTCATAATAGTTATCAGCGAGATAAACCTTTTTAAGTGTTCAAAATTTGTTTCTTATGTATATATAATAAAAGTCTTTTCATATTAATTATAAGTAAGGAAAAATTTTTACAGTCTTGAAGGACCACTTTTTTTGGACCATTTCGGGTTTAGTTCGGGACTGATTCGGGACTACTTCGAAATAATTTCGTGACCAGTTCGGAATCATTTCTGGACTAGTGCAGTACTATTTTGGGACCCAGAATAGTTCCATCTATCAAGACTTAAAAAAAAAAAATTATCTTACTCATAATTATCATGCAAAAACTTTTATAATATAAGTCTCAAAGTAAAAGTCTTTGAAAGACGTAAAAAAGTATCTCGCTAATAATTATTATTGAGAGACTTTATAATATAAAACTCAAAATTATAGCTATTATTGCTTTAAAAAATTGCCCGCAGTCATGATTATTATTAAAAGCCATTTGTAAAACTTAGGTTTCAAAATAATATATATAAACAACTTGAAAAATTTGTTTGCTTCATAATTGTTATCCAAAGGCTTGCATAATTATTATCAACATTCTTATCAAAATTATAAAATAACTATTATTCTGGATCTCAGCTCGGAACTATGAAATTTTTAGTTATCTTCGAACCATCAGTTTAGAAAGCATTCTAAAGCTTCTCAGAGGAGAGCAGTCGTAACTTCGGAAGACATCGCCAAGCGACAGTTGAAAGTAGAGCGCTGGAATAGATCGAGAACCAGTACCGCCTTTTAACGAGCTAGTTTTGGACTAGCACGATTTACTGCAAGGCACAATATATAACCCTTCGATTTTTTGGTTGTAAATTTTGTCTGTCTTAAACACAAATTCCAACCTCGAGAGAACTTAGACCACAACCTCCTCTAAATGGCAGCGACAGAGAGGGTCAAATGTTATATGAAGCCTGACCGTATGAATTTACGTCGCACAACGCCCGGTTAGAACTCCTACGAGGATCTAGAGTTTTTTGCTTCTTTACCGCCCAGAGTACCCTTGAACACCTACGGTCCGGCAATGGCCGAAGTGTTCTTGCAATCCATCATGACGTGCCGTAGAACCTACCAGTCTAATAGAAGTCCGCATGCGGCCAAAGGAGGCTTCACTCTCCCTATCCGTAGCCATAACCTCAAAGGTATCTGACGGATCCAGGTCATCAGCCAGCCGTGCAGGTTCCTGCTATGTCGCTATGACCTGGTACCCACATGACTCAGATAGGGAAATATTCCGAGCGAAAGAGAGAAGAAAGTAATTTTGTGTTGAAAGCTAGTTGCCGTGAACTGTTGGGAAACTAAGTACAACAACACTAAGCTATATGTTACAAAGAAAATGCTACTACTACTACTTATAGTCAGAACGTTGGTAAAACAGTCAACCAGATTGCATTCAACTGCCCTTGTAGTACAATCTGCTCCTTGACATATTTTTCTCTTCATGCCATGCCATCAGCGATATTTTGTTTTTTTTTGTATTTTGTTGTTGTTTTGCTTTTTAATGTGTTTTTTTTTTGTTGCTCAGCTCTTTGTTCATGCCACACAATTTTACTGTTTGTTGTCTGTATTTTACACACACCACATATTTGGCATTGCTGGGATTTTTTTTTGTATTTGTTGCTGTAGCTGCCACAGCGATTCTGCGCTTTCCTTTTTGCTATCAAAACGATCTATCTCGCACATGCGGAGTATGCATTGTAAATGCGCTGAAAATTTGTCCAAATGAGTTGATGCATGTCGCTGTAGAATGTATGTAAGTAAGTATTTACTTTTAAATATGTACATACACTCGTATACAGACATGGCAAATAATTCACACAGAAAAAAAAGTTTATACAATTTATTAAAAATAAGATGTGTATTTGTATACCTCACTTATTCGGTATAGAAATGTCAAATGGCAGGTAAATTCAAATTAAATTTGCTTTTGCGCAAAGCAGAATAATAACAATATTTCTATTTTCATCTGACACAAAGATATAATTTTTGTATTTTTATACCCGAGCGCGGTAATGGCCAGTGTGACTTTGTTCATCTAACGGTTCATAAATCGGATAACTCGAGTAAATATTGAGAAATCTCCTAAACGAAACTTTATACATGCATTGTTCTCGACTCAAGTTTGGCTGGTATATAAATGATAATGATGACATAATGGTGGTTTTACGAAAATTAACAGAAAGCTATATTTCAGCAACTATAATTGGAGCAAATTATTTTAATATGAAACCAACTTTAGAGCGAAAATAGAAATACAGTGGATCCTATTTATAATAACACAGCGTATAATGACGGAGCATAAACTCAAGGTCGATTTTTATTTAAATTACTATGAGAGTACCGGGTGCGCTATCGGATCCTCCTTTTGAACGAAGCAATAGATTGTAAAGAATGGTGTTTTTTATTTAGTTCGATTCTACTCCTTTTAAAAAAAAAACCTCGATTAAGGGGGTTCTCTACTCTTAAGGCTTGAAATCGAGCGGTTTTTTTGGAACTAAATTCCGAAGGATCTACCGAATGGATTAAACAAATTTTTTTTTTAAATGGTACATGTTTTGACTTCAAAATTCTTGTATTGAATACCAAAAAAAAAAAAAAAATGTTGTCGCGCTTTAAACGTCATTAACTAAATTGATGTTGAAACTGCATGGGGCCACCCAAGTGAAATTCTGGCCAGTTGGGTAATCTGTAATCAAAAATTAAATATTATTTATAATCACAGTTACGTTGGCTATGTTTTTCTGAAACACAATTTTTTTATTTTGTAAATTGTAAAATTTGTGCAACAATTTATTAAAATTTTCAATTTTCACGTTATTTTTTGACATATTGGAAACTCTAAAAGTGGAACAAAATAAAATTTCGCAATTGGTTCTCGGGAAAACATAGCGGTATCTTCAGTGATTAATTCAATATAAAAATTTTTGAAATCTGTTTCGAAGTTTCCAAAACGTGTAAGAAAGTAAATCGGTTGACAAGTGGCGAAGTTATACAATGTTTACATAGCGGAGGAACAGCTGGCGCAGCCGGTACATCCGTTTAATGGGGCTCCGCTTTAAGCGACCTAAGAACGACGAAAATCTTAAAAGTTCATAGAAAATTAGAAGCTTTGCACAACGTGTTATGCAGTAACAGAATATCAAAGGCGCATATGGCGCCTGGTCGGGATAATGGTTAGTCCGCGGCGACATTTGTCTTCTTCATTCGAATTTTTTCCGACAGACGTCAATTTTGCATTCACTTGAAATAAAAATAAATGGTTAATATAGAATTTCAATTCATACTTTTTTTTTGCAGTGAAGTAAAATAAATGCTTTCGGTGAATTACACAAAAAAAATTTAAAAGAGCAGTTAGTATGAGGAATTTTCACCCTCCGAAACTGCCTGCCGAAATTCTAATTCAATTTGGTACACCCTTTATATCTTAACTCAGCACGCACAATTTTAGAAACCACGTCCACCTCTCATATAACAGCAATTTACACAAATCGCAAAAATACGATATTTCTAACTAACTATGAAAGATAATTTGCTCAAATTGTATGCAGGTGATTGGGTTGGGGGCGTGGGTTAAACCGATTAGGGAGATGAGAGTGTCCGCCGTGCAATTTGTACCAAAAATTTCCGGAACTACTATGTATATCAAGATCGCATTATCACAGAATTTTATAGAAGAACTTCCTATCACACATTTTGGTTGAAAAATTACCTAGCTTAGCTTAGATAGGGCGTAATGAAAGAGACAGATAGGGTATTTGAGATAAAACAACTTTGCTGATTTGTTTCTTCGACACATTGTTGGGTCTGTGTTCATACTATTTTATTTCTTTGCGAACCTTAACGTTTAAAAAAGTTTAAACTCCGTTCTATTTGGAGAGCCTTTTTAAAATACCTTTTGTAGGAATCTCATAGGTAGAACACATTGTTTTGTAGACTTTCTATATAATTCTTAAAAATAAACACCTTTTGATCGAGTAAAAATATTTTTCTCATGAAATTGTGAATTCAAATGAAATTCTAATGCATATTCAATTTTAAAAATATATTTATTATTTATCTGTAACCGATAAAACAGCAATTTAGAAACAATTTTAAATTTGTTGCTGTTTGCTTAAATAATAAATATTATTTTTTATATATATTAATACAAATTCGATGCAAAAATTATGATAACATTGTAAGGTACATATTTCAATTTATATCACTTCTGGACTTACATAGATGATCTAATTTTAAAATTAAATGTGTATCAGAATTTCAAAGTTGACGATTTTTTTAAGAGAAATATTCTTTTTCGATCAAAACATATTTATTGTTAACAGTTTGACAACAATTCTAATTAACAATTAATTTCTATTTTTATTTATTTTCCTTATGAAAAATTTATAAGAAAGTTCAAAGCTCTGGCGCTACTACTAAATATTAACCAACTCGATGGGAATGGGAGGGTGAGAGCGTGAAAATTCAAAGGATTGATTTTCTTGTATATTTGCGGAATATTCTAATACTATATCTGATCTGTTTTTACATTAAACAAACGTCGCATTCGGGATTAGAATAGCTTTGTATAAGTGAAAGAAGTCTCATAATCGTCTCAGTAGTTCTAGAGATTACCCGAAAATTACAAACAAAGAAATCTTCTCCATTATATAATGGCATAGATTATATTTTGATAAAAATATGAGTTTCTAAATAAAACTATTTTCAGCCATACTTATTAAGAAGTATTGCAATTTTAACGCGTTGCTTCGGGAGATATTGCTTTACAGCATGTCACTCTTTTAGTTGATATTATTTTATTTTGCTTTCTTCTGGGTTAATTGTTTCTGTTGCTATTTTATTGGAAACATCAATTTATCCTCGCTTTTCTGACTTCTGCATATGAGTACAAATTTTGAAATAGTAGGCGAAAAAAATAAAACAAAAGTAAATCAATCTTCTTCTGGAGAGTATTTTCTATTCTAATCAGCGCTGAATATTTTCTCCAACCAATAGGATATGCTGAATATTTTCTTAAACTACAGTCGAACTCCTCTATAACGAAAACCTCTCTCTAACGAATTTTTGTTTGAAACACTACGCCTTTCACAATTTATTCATATATTTAGACCCCTCTATAACGAACTTCTCTATAGCGAATTCCTCTCTGTAACGAATTCTTTTGTTATACGCAAATGGAATTTTCCATAACAAATAACTCCTCTATAAGGAATTCAGCGAAGAGCTAAAAAGTAGTTGTTATATTACACAAAAATATATTAGAGTTTCATCATTCTCCGAAACGCGTGCAACATTACAAACTCTATTAACATTTGTTGAATCACGGAGCGATGTACTCGACATTATATTTAATAAAATTAATTCAGAAGCATTTATTGATAAGGAAAAGGCTCAAACAGCTGAACAAACTACAGTCGACAATTTTTTCATACCTGAATAATCCTTATAATCTTTTTGACTTTTTATTAAGGTCTTTATTTTAAAATGTAAGAAATAAAAACAAATAAAATTAATCAATGTTTCATTTAATAGGCCTTGAACATAAATACATGAAATTTCATATGACCTCTCTATAACGAACTTTTTCACCGGTCCCGACGACTTCGTTATAGAGGAGTTCGACTGTATTTACTACTGTCAGTGTTCATTAGTATTTTTATTCGTAGTTTTAGAAATGAAGTTTTGAATTTCTCGTCCAAGTTCAAGCAATATACAAGTTAAACTTTAGCGACAAACTTCGTTTTTACAGTGTAAGTCAATGCCGGATTTTGAATTTTGAGGCCCAGATGTCAATATTTTGTAAAGTGTTAAAATCATGGAAAAAAATACATTTAACAATTATTTAACATGTGTATTACAAATTTTTAATTCTGCTTACTTACAAGTACTTTTAACTCTCTTAGTTTCGAGAAATTCTTTCGCGATTTTTTATTACGAAAAGTATTTTTAAGATTATCGAAATTCATATAGGATATCACTATCCTGATTAAGCAGCAATAATTTAGCGAAACAGTTTTGCTTCATACTTATACAAATTTTTGTTTAGAAATATTTTTTTAATGTAATTTTAATAACAAATATCTCTAAATAAAGAAAAGGAATATGTAACCTTATAAAATAAAATGGTAAATTAACCGTACCTATGCAGAATTAAATTCAAATTCCAACAAAGCCCTCGAGGATTATTTTGCTTACGTGTTAAAATCTGAAGCAGTTATTTAAAAAAAAGAAAAATCTTAGACTAACTAACTGTTTTCGAACTTTAAAATATAATATATTTGTATATCTATAATATAATCAACTAAAGACCCCTCAATTTTTGTTACAACATCAAGACACACACCACAAATCGAAGGAGAAGTTCGGCCAAAATCACATAAGCGGTTATAGTTTAATACAAGTTGATTTACCCATCAAAAAATATCTTTCTTAATTATTCGGTTCGTGCTTAAACGAACATAAATTAGTAAATTTGTCTATACATCCCTGTTTTCCCCTTTTTAACTACTCCGCCTAAAATTATGGGACCAGGTAAGGGTAAAAATTTTATCAACCTGACTGCTTCTAAAACTATGGCGAAAAAATGGGGGTTCAGCGCTCTAGTAATGACAGTCGAGGTAGTAGTTATGCCCAAATTAGTACGTGAGAAAAGCGCTATATTTTGCGAAATTGTTTTAGGCGCAGTAAGCCTGACAACTGTAAGTTGATAAGTTTTGTCAGGGCATCAGTATAGGATGGCCAATTTTTATAACACGGTTTTAGGGTCAAGTATGAAGGAGAAATAGAGCGGGTAAAGGCCGACGTTGTTGTGAAAATGATGGACCAACTCAAAACAATAAGTAACACAGCAACCTAAACAAGAGCGGAGAGCTTCGCGTTTTCCACCGCCTAGCGCTACCGCTTAGTTGTCGTACCTAAACAAGAGCGGCAGCGCTATGTCAAATCAAGGAACAACAACTACAAATTCGCAAAAATTGTCATCAACAATGTCAATTATTCGTTTTCTGCAGCTAACATCACTTCCTAACGCGCTGTCAAAATCGGATTTTCCAACCGCTCGGCGTTGCCGCCGCGTTATTTCGGTAGGCTTCATACAAATTGTATGGGCATGAGAAATTTTTGACAGATAAACGACGCTGCCGCTCTTGTTTATGTTGCTCTGTAAGTTGTTTAATGCTAATGAGTTCAGTAAATTTTAAACGCATTAATTAATATGCATGTTTGAATCCAGTACAAACCGGGCCGAACGCAAAAAAATTATTTAAAAGAAAAATCTTCGATTTTTAGATTCGACGTATGTATATTTCTAGAAAAGTATATAAGAAATATTTGGATTGACAGTCAGCAATTGAATTCTTAGTAAACGGTAATAGACGTGGATATAATATTCTAAGCATATTTTCAGGCTGTCTTTTGGATAATTGAATTAAAAGCTGTTTGCGCTGAGAATTGCGACACTTATAATATTCAAATTCATCTATATGCTTAAATGCCTTGTAAGTACCTATGTAAACCTCGTAAATAAACCGGTCTCCCAAAAAAAATTAAGTAAGTTTACGAGGCACTTTAACGTTTAGATGAATACCCATAATATTTCAATACGTGCAGTCGTTAAAATTAATTTATTGGGGAAACGTTGAAGAGCAGACTGCCTTTGATATGCGAATGCATATGAAATGAAGGAAATGATTTAAATATGCATACTTGTAAGATATTTTACAATGTAAAACAATATACCCTTATATAATGTTTTCAATTGGGGCCGTGGGGCATGGCCCATTTGACCTAAGGTAAATCCGGCCCTGGTGTAAGTTAACACATTTACCGGAAACAAATGTATTTAGCACTGTGCTCGCTACAGTTTATTGCAAATGGAAAAATCTGAATGAAACTAAAGGGACTGCACTAAATGAAAGAACTTTCGTGAAGTGGGTGAAATTCAGCGTAAGGATACCAAACTGTTCACAGCGGTGTGGCATGTGGTTTTCCTTCGAACTAAAAGGAAGTGTAAAAGTTACAGGTAGATGTGAAGGTGCAGACGGAAATGAGGAAGTGAAAAGGTGAATGTTATGAGGGTGATGTAAAATGGTAGATATTACATACATATGTATGTAGTTATTGTTGTACAGCTTTTCACAAAAATATATATGCATGTACATATGTATGCAGATAAATGAGATGAATAAAATTTCACAAATGCGAGTGTGTGTGTGCACTTACACGCATACATATAAAAGCATGCCTCTTTGCTCATAGCTAAACATACACTGCATATCGCTTGAGCTTGCTGGCAAATATTTGCTGCTACTATATATCTATGTATGCATGTATGTACATATTTCTGTATGTTTGTATATAAGTAAATCAATATATTTACATATGTATGCAGGTATATAAAGAAATAGGCGTGGAGGATGTGTGGCACATTACCGTTGTATGCAAACACATTTCAACAATTTAAAAGCCAACTATGAGGCAAACCAAAGCCAAGGAGAGATTCTTAAACGATATTTGTATATCGTACAATCGATAGATGTCACACTGCATATTGTTCTTTCCATTTTGTGCGTGCATATTTACATATGTATGTATGTATGTGTGGAACTGGGTAAATACTACCCAGCAAACATTTTTGGACGGCTCAGAATTATGAGTCCGAAATGAGTCCGAAATGAGTGGAAAGAATGTAGGAAATTCTGAGCCTCATGAATTATGAGTCCGAAATGAGTATAAAATATGACGGAAATATGAGGCTCAGAGTTATGAGACATCATCTCTTGCAATTATGTATTGTATTTTGGAAATGCCGTTACTTGTGTTTCCACGAATTCCACGACCAACGAACACGTGCGCTCATCGATGAACAAAAATTCAGTTGAAGTGCAACTGTTGAAGTGTAAAGAATACTTTTTACTATCAAAAAGATTTACCAGTTTTATTTTTCTAAAAATCAGTGTGGTTAGTGAATAAAAATATAATTTAATATACATATCTAAAATATAAAGAACATTCAAAGGTTTTTGTCTACTTAATGTCATGAAGAAGAGAGCATAAAGAGGCAATAGCGGTGATTAAATCATTAAAAAGAAAGAATGTAGTCGAAAAATGTTTTGCTGTGGCAGATCAAGCAAGGTCAAGTCAATTCTTGTGTCTTTTTCAGGAAAATGAAGTCTATGTAATTGGAATGCCAGACCCTGGGAAACTTGTGAGATATATCATGGATAGATGTTGAAGGCAAAATTTCCCTTCAAAATATGGCCACAACAGGTGCTTTTAAGGGTAATACTTTTGAAATGCCGTTTGGTGCTCTTAATTAACTTTTTATTATTGTTATAGAAGCGTTTTCTCGAAAATTTGGCAATGAGGTGGAATTTAAGAAAATTTCAATAAAGTGGTTTCAAACTGCGCGAGACCGAGTTATATATAGGAATCAGAAAACCCAAAGACAGGAATCTAATTAGTTTTTAAAGTATTTTTTAAAAAAAGGAAAATTTTTATACAATTTTTGTTTTTTTTTTTAACAAAAATGGAATAAAAACTGAATTTTACTTTCTTTATTTAGTATTACATTATTTCTGTTGTTTTACTATAAAAGAAACAGATATATTATAAGAACTCTTATTTTCCATAAAATATGAGTCATATATGACTCCTAAAAGAGGCTCATATGGTATATGAATTCGGACTCATATATGACGACCATCGCAAGAAGGGAAACACACTCATATTGGACTCCTATAAGAACTCATAATGAACGCTCACACTCCGAGTTATGCGTCCAATCGGACTCATATCGGACTCCAAATGTTTACTGGGTAACGGTTGTTTTTTTGAGTGTTAGGGTACTTTGTTGACATTATTGAATTGTTTATTAATGTTAGTTTTCTACATAGTTCTTTGCTTGGTGTCATTTGGTAAACAAACATACCGCATGAAAACTATTGAATATCGATTATATGTTATATTTATTTACGCATACTTATGCAGGTATAATTACAGAAACCATTTAATGCCCGCACGAATGGACAATGGACAAATAAAGTCTCACACTACTGTGGTGTAAAAATTTAAATCGGCTTTTTTATTGGCAGGCTAGATTAGGTGCAAGTCCACGGATGCACACGTATGCTGAAAACGCCCGTTGTGATATCGCTGGCGGTAGCCATTACGTTTTCTTCTTCCTTCCCTTAGAAGGTGAACCACCGAATGCGCCTTACATAGCATAGGAGATCGGGAATGCTTGCCAAGCTCAGGTCGGCCAAACAGTTTAGAAAATACCCATTTAGGAATCGATTTGGAGTCTTGGACAGGGCGGGACAGTGGCAAAGATTGTGTTCGATGCTCTCCACTTCCTTTTCCTTTTCGTCCCTGCAGCTTTGGCAGAAATTGTTTGTTATGCATTCCAATCTCTTCCCGTGTGTGCCCATAAGGCAGTGCCCGCTTATTACGCTAATCCGACATGTGGGTTCCATGGCCCACCTGATATCCACCTCCTCGATGAGCTTTGTCTTTGAATAGTGTTTGCTGGGGTTAGAGGCATGCCCGCTTCTAGAGCAGCATTTATTCTAAGGAATTTCACCAATTTCCTCGCCGATCAATTGCCAGGAATGTTACTGTACCCAGGGACCCATGTCCCAGCAGATTGAAGGGATTTCTGCATTTTATGGCAACTTTGGACGTTGTTTTGTGAGAATTAAGAGATTTAATAGCCGCTTGCCAGTCTGAAGTGTACCATCTCAGTCTTTGCGGGGTTAATGCTATGCCCACTTTCCTTCGAACATATGATCACTTGGCTGAGGGCATATTGTAATAGCTAACTCAGAACCTGCAGATGTTTACCAGTTGTTACGATTGCTATGTCATCGGCGTTCGCTACGACTTGGCAATTGTTAAAGTGCCCCTCTATATTGAGTAAACTTCCAGCGTGTACTCAGCTGATTTGCCTTTGGAGTGTGCATGCTTGTTGGGGAAAGGTTACAGTGTTTTATATACTGCCGAATATATTCATCTAGGAACCTCTCTAAAATTTTAAGAAGAAACAAAGTAAGGCTTCTGTTCAGGTCCATACTTCGGTTTCACATGAGCAGTTTTGTTTTTTTTTGGTAGAAAGGCCATGCCCCACACGCATAGACAAGGGCGAGGGTAAGTCAAGCTGTAAAGATCTGTGAGAACAGAGGGCATATTATGTCTTTAACTGCTTGCAGTTGGGCGATGTTGGGAAAGATGTCGTCCAGTCCCGGATATTTATAGGGTTGGAAAGACATTATAGCTCATTCCGCCCTGGCGTAACTTACGATATCCCTTTCAGAGTTTTCTAGTTATGGTCTGTCGCTGAGTTAAGAGTCGTCATCCGAGCACCCCGGAAAATGGGTGCTCATGAGTATCTCCATCATTTCGGAACAAGGCTTTTGGATGGAGCTCATATTTGGGGAACTTTTCGAAAGCATTTTTCCCAGCCCGTTGGCCTCAGAATATTCTTAATATTCTTCAATATTGTTGCAAGAGTTTTGCCAAGATTCGCGGTGAGCTTTCTTTATGGCCTCCTTGAAAATTTTTGAGTACATCCTTGTAAGGTTGCCAGATACCTGTTCTTTTAGATTGGTTAAAGAGCATCCTGCATCTATGTACATATAATGAAGGTGATTCGGGGAATAAAATAAAATAAAATTCGATCATTTTTTAGAATTTTTGCCCGTTTGAACGCAGTAATCTCCGAAATTACTGAATGGATTTTTTTTTACCGGTAACATTAAAATAAAATATACACAATACAAAATCGAGTAGAAACTCATTGGCTTTGTCACGAGACAATCTATTGGGTGCTTTGTAACATAAAAGGAGATTTGTAAGAAGAATTATGTGATACCCAACCTTCCCACCAAAATCAATCTCGCGCTGTTTACTACTTTCAAAACTTTCTCAGATTGATCCATAACCAGCTAGACGTTCTAGAGTTGAAATCTAAGCTAAGCAAAAACGACGTGGACGTAGCGAGGGTTGTTGTAGGGAGAACATAAACAAGGACAAAAAAAGAGCTTATATGTTGCTTTTGTAAAGAACTGGCCTGCAAAAGTAGCGGTGTACGTACAATATAAAATTTGATTTCGTAATAGATAAACTTCAAACGAATCATTGGTCTTAAATTATTACCAACAAGATCGGAAAACAAATACAGTTTAAGATCAACGAAAGCCAAATAAAAAAATAATTAGTGCTAACAGACTTTTTTTTTATCTATTCTGTAATGAAATTGTATAAAAGTCTTGTTTGCACAATGAAATTTTCTTTAAAAAAATAATTACCGAAGGTGATTCAGGGAATGTAAAAAAAAAAAATACAATTTGGTCATTTAAAAAATTTTTTTCTCCGTGTGTGCCTGTTTGAACGCAGTAATCTCCGAAACTACTGAATGGATTTTCATAGTACTTAAGCTGATGGCTAGACAGTAACCTCAGGCATAACATACAATATGTTTTATCAAAATATAAAGGAAATTTTTTTCACAAAATTTTAAATTAAAAAAAAATGTAATATAAATGATTTAGACTAATTTACTTTCGAATATTTTTTTATCGTTGATTTTCTTTTTTAATTTTCAACTTCGAATGGAAATGGGTCTCAGTGGAATGGATAAGAATGGTGAATCCGTGCCATTTAAGACTGGATTTGGATAAACAAAAACCAAATAAAGTATAGCGGCGCATGCGGGGAACAGCTAGCAAAAAAAAAATGAATTCATTGTGTGCTACGTCTTAGTTTCAGAACTCGAATTATTGTGAATTTATTTATTAAATACAAATGGCACAGTGGAGATCACCTGATATATCAACCCTCCCCATTCGTGTGTCATTCCGTGTATGACAGTTAATAATGGCCATATGTGACATTTAATATCAGCCGCCGCGATCTTTAATTCAGAAGATTTCTCACTTGTTTTCATTCACAATGACATGAATCCCTCTGAAGAAAACCGAAGGCAGATGGGTTTTCGTTAATATTTTCTTAGGGTACAACTATCTGAGAGTAAAGCCCCAGTTGGGTTTGTAAAAGTTAATTAATTTTTTTTACCCTACCTTATTTGAATTAAATTTTTTTTAATATAGTTAATTCTATAAGAAAAACCATGTACGTCGTATTATCAAACCAATTAAAATAAAAAATCGACAAATTAAACTTTTTATCTGCATATCTAAAAGTTATCAAAATCCAATAAGAATTTTTACCTACTTGAAATTTACTTTCACTGTATTTTGTTAAAATTAAATGTGCAACAAAATAACGTACTCGAAATTTGAATGACATTATTTTTATTTGTTGGATTCTGATAAGTTTTCTAGAAAGTTTGAAACTTCGACTTACTAAACACTTTAGAATAGCATAGATAGTAAGAAACAAATTACGATGCAAAAAGTATGTAGAAGCTTCAAATTAAAAACCAAAATGTGTCTTACAGCTAAGGTTAGAGTTAGGGGTATTTCATTCTATAAAGCCGATAAAGCCATTTGTTTAATTTTAACCAACGGTTTCTTTATTCAATAAATATTTCAAGCTATTTTTCGGAACATAGATTCGTGTTGAAAAATATTGATACTGCCACTAAGTACCCTTTTCTCCCGCTTTCTAGTTTTCGCCTTATTCTTCTTTTCTACACAACATTTATTACGATTAATTATTTGGTGCAAATCATGTTGAGTTATTAGCAAACTTAGCAAAATATACTAATCAATTTTCTGCGAATCATTCATTCAGTCTCATTTTCAAAACTTAACGAGAAGCTGTAAGGTTTGGGAGTAGAAGTTACACTGTCAAGTATCGTAAACCACCAAACTGATTATCAATTACGTAAAATTTCGGTAATAAAAGTGGCATGGAAAAGGAACTCAAGGAGACATCGCAATAAATTCACAGAGTTACGAAACAGTGCTTACGGAAGCGAAGAAAAATATATGAAGTGTGTAGATAAGTACTATATAAATATATAAACATATGCACATTAGGGACACCAAACCCGGTCCTTCGGGATCTAGGCCTTTTTTGCATCCCGAAAACTGGTTGAATTCCCCTTGTTGACGAGTGTAATTATTTACATCAGATGCATTCGAGCAAATACAACAATCTCACTTCTTTTATTGTAGCGTTAAGATGCTGAAACTTCACAAAAAAAAATCAATTTCATTTATTTGAAAGTCATATGATATGTCAGTAGTAATGAGTGAAGAAGAAATATCAGTATTTTAATGGTGTAGAAGGAAGCTATTACTTTTTCGTATTTAATATCACTTTTATCAAAACTAACTAATTAGTTTTAAACAACGCTGAGTCTAGCTCTGCTATATTTAAACTAGTCGGTTGTACTTAATTTTAGTTTTTACCAGGTACCGAAAATAATTGTTATTTTGATTTTTACGGTTAAAATAAAATCATTGGGAAGAAGTCGTTCAAAGTAAAACTCGAATATATGGATCAAATCTTTATGTCGCATGCTATGTAAATCTGACCTTATTTTTATTTAGAAGATTTCTTGATTTTTTGATATTTTGTGATTTTTAATTTTTAAATTTTTAATTTTTTGTTGTCTCGATCAAAAAACTTACACCGTATTAGTGGCCTTGTTGCCATAACCGACAATTTTTTTTTTTGTTTTTTTTATTATTATAAAAATAATAAACCAGGAATAACGATAACTTTTTATCGAAAAAATAAAAATAACAAAACGTCGATTAAATATGACTGGAATCTAAGTTCAAGAACAACTTGATCTCAAAAGAATCACAAACCATCGATCAAATGCGATCGATTTTTTTTTCTTTTATTATTATCGTAAATTTTTAAATCAAAGAATAATTATAATTTATCGAACAAGTTCAAATCACAAAATATCGAATATGACTGGTTAGTTTTTCTAAATCCAAGAATAATGATTAAATTTAATTAAAAAAATATCGATACAATTTTAGCGAAAAATTAAAAATTTAAAAATAGCGATCAAACTCGATGGCAAAAAAATCACAAAATGTGGATTAGATGGGGATTTTTTTTGCGTTTATTAGTATCGAAAATTTTAAATTTTTAGCGAACAAACAAAAAACACAAAATATCGATTAGATTAGGCAAAATTTAAACCCAAGAATAATGATTATTTTTTATCGAAAAAATAAATACCAAAACCTGTCGATAAAAATTTAACGAAAAAATAAAAACTTCAATGCAACGATCAAACTTGATCGCAAAAAGCTCGCAAATTATCGCTCGAATGGTATCGAAATATTAAAATCGCAAAATAACGCATAAATCATGGTTATCTTTATAAAAATTATAAATGTTACGGTTCCTGGTTGTTACGTAGGAATTATGTACTATATTTATGTACTACTTAATTGACGATATTTAATATCGATAACAAACAGTAATTTCAAATAATTTTGAATAGGTAGTTTCTGCTGTGCCAATAATATTTGCGCTTGTTTAAACTTTTTTTTTATAATAAAATGCATTGCAAAAACCGCTGGTTTCAGGTGAGTCCACAGACCAAAATAAGATCCCGAATAGCCCAAGTACCATAGAATTGTCATCGCTAATACACCAACAAGCTCGTACAAATTATACTATTAATAAAAATTTTCCGAATCAAAGCAGCGTAATCCCTACAACAAATGCCGTGAAACCTGATAAGAGATGATGCGGGTGGGGTGGAAGTTACTTTAAGCAAAAGTATGCTGTGAAATACGATGTTGAAGCTCAAGCAAGATATTTGGTACAAAACGGCGAGCAGACGATGGCTAGATTTCGAAAAATTATCAATACAACAACAACAACAACTAACGCCATAACAACATGTCAGCACTTTAGCAGTCATTAAAAAGAAACCAAAAGATAATAAAAAAATAAAATAAAAACAACAAGAAAACAGCAGGATAAAGCAACAGCCTGGAGTTAGTGGAAACTTGAGGAAATTTTCTTGGCGATTGACACGCGTCTAGTCACCATCCTATGACGGTGTGTGACTACTATACATGTGTACAACATAGCCAAATTGCCTAAGTGTGGGTATTCTTGAAAGTTGAAGCCGAAGTAGCTTGACAATGCCACAAGGTGGCTGGGTATTTTTTTTTTGGGAATTTATGAACGGTAGGAGCGTATAAATGAATCAACGTGCGACATTGGCCGAAAATATAATTAGACTTTTTGACAGCCGTCGTTTGTATGAGGCCATGTACACACATACAAACACATATAATACTTATGTATCAGCGTCTCGAGACAGGACAAATAAACTAAACTAAAGCAAGTGTTCAAGGAAATCTTAGATTGGCAAGACTACGTGCTACCAGCGAACGACAAGTGTTGAACGTAATTTTCGTCGGCATTAAATTTGATTAATGATGTTTTATTGGTTTTTCAAACAGCAGCAAGGCTGTGGGTTTTTCAATTTTTTTCTTCTTTGTTTTTTGTTTACAACTGGCTGTTGCTTCTGCCGCTAAATATGTCGTCTCATTGTCATTATGCTATGCTATTGGTTTATAATACAATTTGATAGACATTACTTTAATGCGAACAAGTTGATGAGGACAGACATGTCATTATATAATGTAGAAGAAGGTTTGCTCGAAATGCAATATGTCAAGTTAAGAGGAGATTGGAAAAAAATTAAGAGCAACAGTTGTAGACAAAATAAAAAAAATAATTGTTTTGTGGATTAAATAGTGATGACTCGATTAATCGAAAAATCGGTTATTTAATTCGATTATTTTCAAGTGGTTATCCTGAAAATGTAAAAAATAATCGAAAACAAACCATAAACAATTTACCACTTCACTCACCTGGCATGTCTTTCGAAGTTACTTATTTAAAAATTGCCATTCGAATCCCCCAATATTATTAAAATCCACCAAATATCATTTCTGCTGACGCTTATACTAGAATTTTTTATGATGACGTAGAGGGGATGGCTGAATCCATACGTCCAGATACATACAGGCGATGCGGCACCACTACTGAAGAGCAGGCACCATGGGCTGTAGGATCACTTATGAATCATACCAGCCATGCTCCAAAGATCAATAGCGACGGAACTACCCTAGCTAAGTGAAGTCTACAAGGCTAGCTTCTCTCTGAGCTATATACCACCAAAGCTTTGGAGGGAGGTAAGCTACGAAAGACTTTCGATCAATCAGTCTCCAATCGTTCCTTCTCAAGAAAATAGAGAGGCTTTTGGGTCTGAGTATCGCACGCTGCTTGACCTCCGACAACTTCAACAACGCTACATTTTTATCGGAAAGGCAGACTGGTTGAGACAACCTTGAACAAGATGGTCGGGGGCTTAAAGCGGGCGTTTAATGATAAGAAGTTCGCTATGGCGATTTCTAATAACCTTAAATTGCAAGCCTCCTTTTTTGCGGCTGTAAGGTTGGATTCGTTGACTTTTCTTTGGATCGAAAGCACATAGATAGATATAGATATTGGTTTTTAAGTTTTCTCTTCGACCTCGCGATCCATTGTGCCCTCCGTTTTTTATAGTGCCTCATCTAACCCAAAAAACTGGTCAAGCGTGATATGATATCGAATGTCTACATTTATACTGATAGCCAGGCGGCAATAAAATCGTCCCAGAAACAGTCGACAACGTCCGGTGTAGACATGAAATGCTGCACATATGTAAAAGAGATGGCTGAGTCTTTTCACTCAGAAGTGGTATAATTGATGAAATAGGTATACCCTTATAAGCAATTTCCTTCCGACAGGCTTCTTAAGGTGACCAATGACAGACGACGGAACGAGATCACTTGAAAAACTGCTGAGCAATTGTGACCGGTACTTTGTAAGTACGCACGGGCTTGCTATTAAAGCTAACTGCACAACGCCGGCATGATTGTATCTGCCATAAAAGGACACTTAGGAAGTCTAAGATGATGGCTGGTAATAGCGAGCATACAGGTTCCCGATCGCGTATGTATGAGCCCAGATACCTCTGCCGTCTTCTCGACATGGCTTCACATTCGAAGAGCAGGTGCATCGGGGTTTCTGGGGTCGGGTCGCAGAAACGACACAACTCGTTTGACCATAGCCGAGCCTGTGCAGATGGCTTCGGGTTCTCCAATGAGACATGAGACATTAACGGGTTTCCAGGTACTACCAAAGTAAGAAAGCTGGTCACACGCGCCAGTCTTCTAGGCGGAATTTCATCGCCTCTATTGTGGAGCCTAGTGTTAACCAATTCACAACCTTAAGTTTTCAAAGTTGATGCATATGAGATGATCAAGTCATCCTGGCTGCAGAGAAATTCAGCTCGGCGGTCAGTGAAGTATGGAACCGAACGGTCTAGGGATTAATTTCGCTAACACGGAATTAGACCTGTTCACAAAACGCTAGAACAAACGTTAAGAATTCCATCAATTAGTGGCGCAAGTCTTATATTCCAGAAAGAAGTTAAATTTTTGGGAGTCATTCTCGCGTCTAAATTATCTTGACAAAAAAAGGAGGAGCGGAGTTGAAAGGCGCTCTCCTCTTACTCGAGTACATTTCTTAAAGACTGGGCCTGCGACCGCACGCTATTAGGAAATGGAAGTAGTACACTCTACACCTAAAATGCTGAATAAACTGGAGCTACCACCTATCAACATTTTTGGAGATGCTCCTGATCACTGAAGCGTGTTCCAAGCTGAAGTTTTTGAAATTGATTGAATTTAAAATTATGTAATTTTTAGAGTGCAATTAAGCGGGCCTGCTGTACTTTCAAATTTTTTTTATTTTAATGCAAACCTTTCAAGTCTAAACTTTTTGTCATTGCCAGTGATTTAAAAAAAATAATTTTTTATTAAAAAACCCATTTAGGAGGAGGGTCAGAATTTCTCAAACGGATCACCAGAATGCGGCGAAAAATTATTTTTGCTCGTTTTTTCATTTTTTCTGTAGGCATTAATGATGCAAACAAAAACCCAGTTGGATTTTCTAAAAAAAAAAATTGTTTGTTTAAAATATTGTTAATAAAGGGGTTTCGTCATTTTTTTTCAAAGATCAATTACGAACGATCTATCTGATCGATCTGGATGATTTGACCGCCATTTTAATCGTCATTTAATATAGATTACGTGTAATTTTTTCCGAATAAAAAAATTGAATCCGAGTCAATTGTTTATAAATTTGATTATAACAAATTGAAGAAAAAAATGTCTTCTGCGCCATATTTCGACATAAAAAAAACCATATATACTACATTTCACGCTAAACAATATTCCGTTTGGAAAAAAATGGCCCGCAATCTGGAAAAAAGTTATTTAGCCTTGAACGTCATGATGCAAGGTTCGGCCGTGCGCGCGGTGATATGCGCCCGCCACTCTTTAGCGCTAGAGTCTCTCGTTGCTACTAGAGAAGAATAACACGCTATGGTGCATCATTAATGCCTACAGAAAAAATGAAAAAACGAGCAAAAATAATTTTTCACCGCATTCTGGTGATCCGTTTGAGAAATTCTGACCCAGGTATTTTTAAATCACGTAAAAATCTTAATATTTGTGCCAAAGTTGTATAATTCAGAGGGAAAGTAGTACCGATTATAATTTGTTTGGGGCATGACGCATCCTAATATAAAAAAATATTCCTTTGACCACTACTTTTAAACTAATTTAATAAATTAGTACGTTGTAGGGAATTCCATTTAGTTGTCACCGAAAGATTTTTAATGAGTTTCATTGTCTGCAGGTTACTTATTAAAAAAAATATGTAGTCAAATAGATAAAAAAATTCACATCTTATTAACTTCCTTTTGCGCACATTCAGTGACTACATGCAGTTTGCGGTTTCCTTTAATTACTTCTCAGTTATCAGCTAAAATGTAAATTTCTACTAAATATTTTTGCGAGCGAACGGTCAATGGTGCCGTAAGCTAAAATCAATAAGCAAAGCTTGAATTTTTAATTAAAATCACAATGTTCCAGTACTCTCTATGAGAATCAAAAACACTGAGAGTTAGCAAATTCATGTACTTAAAACTTAACTGGCCAATGTGGAGCAAAAGAACTCAATTCAAATGAAATTTGCCACGAATAGTTGTTGAAATGTTGGCCCTAAATTCTTGACCAACCAAATTGGATTGCTGGTCAGCTTATTCATCCATCATCGGTAGCCATCGGTGAATACACAAAGCCACAAGAGAATTTTCCGAATTACCACTTTGCATTTACATCTCTACATAGCAGACTACTCATTAACAATATTCCTTTTCGGGGAATTCGAAGCACATTATGTGCATATGTATATGTGTGTGTGTGTGATTGTATATATATTTTTGTATTTCTATATGTAAGTGGATATGCAAAATGGCAAATTGCAATTCAACTGGTAGTCCAAGGATGCCTTTTAATTGTTCAGTATTAACTGTTAGTTATGATGGTGTTTTATAACGGGTGTTTTTTTTTAGACTGATAAAACTTTCGATAGGGATAGTTGTCACTTGACAGCAGGTAAATGACATTTCGTTTTAACATTTCTGCTCAATAAGCATCAAGAATGATAGAATACAAGATTGCGCCTTCCCGCGGTGAAATGACAGATCTCGCCTTTAGTAAACAAGAATACGGGAGAGAGAAAATTGAACAACTTCCAATATTTCATTGAAAAACGTGTTCTAATTGTTCTAAAGTGTAAAAGTATGAATTTATAGGCAGACATTTAATAAATAAATTCGCAAAATACTAAAAAAAAGTGTCTCTTTTTCTTAATTTGTGAAAAAAGCTTTGTCTAGTTGAAGTTGAGAATTGTCAAACCCGGCAAAAACAAAGTAGCGGTACTTCTAAAGGCGTCACCTTCAGTATTCAGTACACCGTGAATAAGCATTGAATGGAAAGAATGACGCCGCAACAACGTTTACAAATTGTGGAAATTTACTTTAAAAATCAGTGTTCTGTTCGCAATTCCTGAATTTTATGGTCCATATAATAACCATCATAAGCATCAGAGCAGCTTGTTTGTCGAACTGTTGATAAATTTCGAACAACATTCACTCTACTCGATGAAAAACCAACAACAAGACAAAGAACTGTACGTACAGAGGAAAATATTGGTGCTGTAACTGATAGTGTTGGAGAAGATCCGAATTTTTCTATTCGCCGCCGTGCTCAAGTCCATCACAATAAGGAAAATTTTGCGCAAAGAAAATTGGACTGATCGCATCCGATTTACCACAGTTAGTCGTGGCGGACATATGCCTGAAATCGTTTTTTAATATTAAATGTCATGAGCATATCTTTCAAATAAAAAAAAAATTGGCATCATACTTAATTTTTTATGTGTTTTATTTCAATTTAAAGTTCTAAAAAAACACCCTTTATTATACTGCCTGTAGTTTTGGCATATATATTCCATTATAGGAATTGGTTATTGTATTTTGACTAACTAAATCAATACCAATTTTTGAGCTCAAGACCAGCCATAAGGAAAGTATAAACTGGCCTTGAGCTCAAAACTTTATGATGGCTTAAATAAATTAAGAGACAAAATTAATATATTTGCTAATTAAGTTTAAAATATTTTCTCTTTATTCATATGCCTATGATTTTTTCGGCCTGTTTTTATTAAACGATAATACTAATTTGTGAGCTCAAGGCCAGTGTATAAGGAAAAGTATATTTGGAGCTCACAAATTAATATTATCGTTTAATAAAAACAGGCCGAAAAAATCATAGACATATGAATATTTGAAACGGACGAGCACGCCCAAAACGTAACAACAATTCTAACAATATTCTAAAAATAGAATTTGTGTTACACAACAAAAATTAAAAAAAAAAAAAAAACCACACATTCACTTAATAGCGACAGACTGTCGTACTTGAATTGTGTTGGTAGGACATAAGGAAAAGTGGTAAAAAGCAACAGCAGCTTACATGCCGGCTGTGGTCCATTGGCTACGCACTTGCCCAGCAAGTCGTAGGTTGTGGGTTCGAGTGCCGGAGGAGTCATGAAAGAAATCTGATGAGGAGATGTGGTGATCTCCGAAATAGCTATAATTTCTACCACTCCTGACTGTTGTTGTCTTTTTTCCAATATACTTTTCCTTATACACTGGCCTTGAGCTCACAAATTAATATTATCGTTTATTTTCTCTTTAGTTAAAATTTCTAATCATGCCATGGTTTTATGACACGCAATAACATCTTGCAGGCTTATAATGTTTGATAAGTCCAAAGTACACAAGGAAATACAATATTCTTCTGCCAATCTATTTGTTTACCCTGCATTAACAGAGCAAATGGGCTTCAAACTTGGTACACTTTTAAGAGGGTTTTTTGCTTAATGTAGACAAATCGAAGTAAATAAGTTATGTATGAACAAAGCTAATAGGGATTATTTTTTTAATTCAAATTAACCCAACTTAGTTCATCATGTTTCTAACAAGAAAATACTAATAAGTTGTTAGGAATTTAACTATTTCCATTGAGTACAGCAACAAATTGCTAAGAATAGTTTACTTAAATACTTATATGGGAAGAAGTGGGTAAAGGAAACTGAAGGAAAGAAACCTTTCCTTCTTCTCACAAATTAACTGTTATACTTCAGATAAATACAACCAAATTTGAAGGTATAATTAAATACATCTGCACATCATTCCAAACATAAAGAAAATAACAATGATTTTTAGCGACCTTTCCAATTTAAATTTTTGTTTTGCCGGCCCATTGCCAAATACTACAAAAATAAGTGTTGGACAATTTTTATTTTTATTTTTATTTTTTTTTTAATTGGCGCTCTAACCGCTTAAGCAATTTTGGTCGAACTTCTCCTACAATTTGTGGTGTAGGATGTACGATTTTGATGTTGTAACACAAATTGAGGGACCTACAGTTTTAGGCCGACTCCGCACGGCGAATGTTTTTGTGAGAAGCGAATGTTTTTATGGCAGAAATACACTCGGAGGTTTGCCATTGCCTTCCGAGGGGCGACCGCTATTAGAAAAAACTTTTCCTATAATTTTTGATATAACTTGCCCCAGCCAGAATTTGAAACAGGGACCTACCGGATGAAGCGCGCACACGTTACACACTCGGCTACGGTGGCCGCCAAACGATAAAAAAATTAAAACGAAAACTTATAATAAACAAGAGTCAGGTATTAAGCGCACTTGTCGCTCTAAACACTTTTAACAAAAATATGAGGTTCACAATAGAAACAGAAGTAGAAGGAAAATTTTTGCATTGATATTTCAAGAATCAATTATGGAGTGAATGCCCCTATTTCTAGGGCATGCTGTGATTAGAATGCGTTCTTCATTTCTTTTGACGCTGATTTCACATGTGGTCGTATGCCATCTTAATAAACTATCTTAGATCTTTTTCCTCTTCATTTTTACCTATACTCTACATGAATTTGTAATTTCAAGGATACAATATAGAAATTTACACGTATCAGTTAATAAATGACTTATAATTAAATTTTTCTGTATGTCTAGTCTGTAAGATTTTATTGTAATCATACACTTAATAAAGAATAAAAGAAAATTCTATTATCTGGACTCGAGTATAATCAAGCGAGGAAACCAATTAAATTTAATGTGGTATAAGAAACAAACATCAACAGGACGAATCATCAACTATTATTCTAGAGAAGGAATTAAGATTAAAACAAAAAACAATGATTTTCTTGAACAGATTATTAAAAGTTTACAAAAAAAAATCTCAATCACTTAACCATGAGCATAGATAAAAAAAACCCAAAAGCATTTAAGTCAGTAACTTATGTGTCTAATTTATTAGAATGTCTAACAAAGCCAGACTGTTAAAAAAAAAAAAAAATTAAAATATCCCACAATCATAAAAATTGCATCAAAAGCCATAATAAATCCCAACCTAAAATACCTACAATTGAAAAAAAGTCATGTAATTTATCAAATCCCTTGCAACGGTAAAAGTAACGAGTTATATATCAGCCTATACGTAGGTAAAATAAAATTAAAATTAAAATCTTCACTAGCGCAACACAAATCGGTCTTCAAGCAATGTCATAATGGAGGCATCCAAAAAACAGCACTCATGGCCCTTTGCGCAAGCAGTGGCCACTCACCAATTTTCGACAAACCTAGCGCTTTACCTTAGAAATGCTACACATAATTAGCACACCGACAACCAAAAGATTGAACTACAAAAAGGATTCTGCCAATTGTGCTCACTTGTGTTCAAATAAATAGGTAGTACGAACGTGAAAATCATGAATGGATTTATTTTTAAATTGTATGGACTTATTTATGCCATGGACATATTTTAATGAAAAATCATGTAACTAAAAAAATAGTGGCTCTACACAGGTTGAAAAAATTAATTCTTACTACGTAACATATTCTTTAACATTATACACTTATTAAGATATTTAGTAGTTGACACCGCGGCGTATACGTAACATTTATATACTTAGTCTTGCCAACAATTCTGTTACAAAGTTTACACTGCATACAACGGGGACAAATTCGCAGAAAAATGTGCCGCTATTTCTATTATAATTTGTATGCAGTGTCTACTCATATAAAATAATCAGTTCAGTATTTGCTTTCGCTTAATAATAATGCAGTAGTTAGCTAAAGAAATTCGTTTCGCGGTGATTGATTTACATAAGTGTGAAAAACTCGCTAGTGAAATTTATGAGCTTTTCAAAAAACTTAATATTTGGATAATGTTTGTTTACCGTACTATTGATCGTTTTTCCCAAACATCCACAGTTGATGACAGAAAGGGAAGTGATCGTTCTCTTCCAGCAAGATTCTGCTCTAGCACACAGTATGTGAAAAACTACCCACAGCAGTGGCTTAAATGCAATATTTCTGTTTCATAGCTACAGATGATTTGCCGTCTGGAAGTCCAGATTTGAATCCATCGGACTATAGTTTGTGGTCAGAGTTTGAGAACATGGACTATCAAATACCCGACAGAAATTTGGAGGGTCTCAAAAGGTCTTTAGTTCGAGCAGCGTCTTCAAAACTGATAGAATAGAAACTTTGCGTGCAACTATTGATCAATGGCCGCATCGTTTCATGGTTTGTATGAAAAGCAATAGGTCATCTAATATATGCATTATTAAATAAAATTTAGTGTATTAAAAATGTATTAACTATAATAACTGCCTGAACTTGTAATATAACTTATGGCTGGACAAAGTATGTTAGATGAGTTGTGCAGTCTCTAAGTATTGCATTCATCTAGTTGTTCGACTAATAAATATTGCATTTGACTAACTACCACTACTACAAGAGTAATTACTACTATTTCTAACTACTACTACTATCACTACGACTACTACTGGTAATCCAATTTGTACTAATGCCTCTATTAATTTCTACTACTATTTTTTACTAATACTACTACTATTTTCACCGATTTCTACCACTATTTTTATTAATTCCTACTGATCTGTTTTTCTATTGCTACCACTTATTACCACTAATATTTTTACTAATTCCTAATACTGGTTTACTAATGTCTACTACTATTTTTACTAACGCTTCTAATAATTTGACTAATTTCTACTGATATTTTTACTAGTTTCTACTACCATTTTTGGTAATGCTACACTATTTACTAGAACTATTTTTACTAGTTTTTTATTAGTTATTGCTACTAATTTTTACTACGGCTTTTTTTTACTAATTTCAGCTACTATTTTCACTCATGCTAAAACTGAAAAACAATAAAAAGGATGTCTTATAAAACTCTCTTATATTTAACTTTATATGTTTTCGCAAAATCGGCATAGAAGTTTTATTTCTGGCTAGCGCACTTAGGTGCACTCGTGTTTTTTTTTTTTTTTGGCAATTGAACCGATAGGTGGGACTGCAGCCGACATATCTCCTAAAAGGTTCTGATGTTCCCGTGTTGGAAAACCCACCGATTTATTTGTGCGCCTTCTAGACGGTGAAAAAAACAGTCCTTTTTACTCGAGTGCTTTATTATATGTAACAATGTGATATATTTATATAAACATCAACTAGTTGTAGTATATGTATAAGATATCAGCTAATACAGGTAATAAAATTTTTTATATAGCATTGTTTAATATCAATTGGTCTATTTTGGTTCTTAATTAAAATACTTAAGATTTCTATACGACAGGGAGTTGTATTAAATTGAGGCTTATCGGGGCATTCAAACAAAAACGAACTGTACTCTATTTACTTTGTATTTTTTCCCCGCATAATATAGCCGTTCAAACATTTTTTTTTTGCTCTACCTGCTTTTCCAGTAGGTATGCAAATGAATGCCGTATAAAATCAAATCGCTGAAAATTCACACAGACTACTTCAGTAACTTAATTTCACTTTCACTTGAGATGTGAGTGTACATAAGTGTTTAACTCTTGGTGCTATTTTTTCATTTCTCTCTGGGAAATTTGTAGTGAAAAATCACGTTTATTTAAATTTTTCATTTGTATGTCCCGCTCTTCATCTTGTTTGTATTTGCATTTTACCAAGCTAATTTCACAGTCATCTGTCGCGCTTTCATCATAACACCCCCTCCCATCTTTAGCTGAGGAATGAATAATTTCCGATTTCATTTTAGATTTTACAGCTGGCAGATTGCAATCATTATTGGTGAAAGTATGCCATGGCAACAACGGAAACCAAAAAAGTGACAAAACTGAAGATGGCGAAAAAGGGCAAATAAAGTAACTAGAAAGAAGGCATACAAATTGTGCTCTTGCGATAATGCGTTGGGCGCGACGCGACCAATGCTGCAGTTGTGTAGGCGGGCAATCTCGAATCGTACAACTTTTCCAGAATTATTGCAGTACGAATAGTTGGTGAATGGTCTATGGACAAAATATGTATGTATGTACATATAGATGTATGGATGCACGCTTGTGTGAATTGTGGTCAGAGTTGGGAGTTCATCCATTTTTTAACTAGACTTCGCTTTTTTTTATCGCGTTTGCTTTTTTTATATTCAAGCGTAGCCCCTTGCGAACGGGAATGGTTTTGGGGGTTAAATCTTCAGGACGCTATTGTTCTGATTTTAGACAAATGGATAGGATCCTCAGGGGAAAAATATTTATATCAAAACCTTCGAAGACAATGTTGAAACTAACCCGAAAGCTTTTTGGTTATTTATTAAATTTAAAAAAATTTAAATCTAATATACCAACTTAAATGTTCTATATTAAGAGACTTGCAGTTTCGGAAGATGCTGCTAATTTGTTAGCCGATTTTTTTAGTACCAGTTACGTTGCCGATGATAGGGTGGAGCAAAATACTTCAATCCCATCTGATTCCTCTCTATCTTTCGGCTCCATGTTCCTATCAGAGATGGATGTGCAAAAGGGTATTGATTGCTTCCATAAAATTATCTTAACAAGCAGATATCGATGGTTTATTCCCCATTCTTTTTAAAAATTGTCAGACTCTCATTAAGCCTGGAATATTTATTTTCAATTCATCGTTTTTTACAAAGGTATATAAGTATAGTGATTGAAAGAATACAAATATTACTCTAATTTAAAAAAAATGTAATAAAAGCGAGATGAAAAACTATATACCTATTTCTTAATTGTTCACAATCGCCATTATTAAGGATAAAATGGTTTTTCGTTCGAAATTTCATATCCCAGAATCAGCATGAATCAATCAAAGGAAGATCCACTGTTTCTAATCTAGCAATTTTTATTGAGGACTCTCTTGAAGGTTTTATGGTTGGGTATCAAATTGATACAATATACATTGACTTTGCTAAAACATTCGACAGAGTTTCTCACAGAATATTGCTCAACAAGAAACTAATCTATTTAGGTTTTCACTCCAATTTTCTAGCATGAATCAAGTCTCACTAGAGTGATAGGTACTTTTTTGCTGTAATTTATCATCTTTATCAATGATATTAGCTTTTGCTTCCTTCACTTAAAATTTCTGTTGTACGTGGATGACTTGAAAGTTTACTCAGTCGTAGGAATAATAGAAAATTTTTTTGCAATCTCCTCCGATTCATGACAGGGTTCATGACTGCTGCATGAAGAATCACCTTCTTTTTAATATCGATAAATGCTCTCATTGATCGCAAGCCATATTCATTTTTTGGCGCCAAATTCCTACTTCATGTTAACATTTGTGCGTCGAAACAGTTCCAGTTCCATATGAACAAAAGAAATTTTGTATTGCCTTTGTTATGCCACGTTTGGAATATGCTACAATTATTTGGCGGCCTGCCCAGGCGTTATATAAAAAAGAATACACCGAATCCAAAAGATTTTTATTAGACTTGAACTCCGATCTTTAAATTTCACTCAGCCCCTATCTCCTTATAACTCCCTTTGTTAACTCTTATTCTTAAAGTCAAAAGTGAGAACTTGGACTGTCCTGCTATGCTAAGTAGGATTCCTATTAATAGACTTACTAGAAACTTACGTCATCCCGACCTATTCCATTCATACATTCTTAAATCTAATTATGCCATCAATGCTTCTATCAGTCGATTTCTTAGGGAACTAAATCAAATTAATGGATTTATTGATATTGACATCTCACTTTCGGGAGGGATATTAAACTATATTCTCCATAAATACTTTAATGATAACTATTAGTTTAATTCTAGTTTAGTCAGTAAGAAACTATGTATTCACTGACGATGATGATGATAAAAAAAAAATAAAATACAAATTAAATAAATAAATTTATTTCCATTTACAACTTGGCGGTATAAGCTTTTTCTATGTATGGCTTTACCAATGAGTCGAGTTCTGCAAATTAAAAATCACGATCTGGATGAAGCGCTAAAGTTGGCAGATGCAGCAAAGAAAGAAGTAATTAGTTAGGAGAGAGGATGCTGAAGAATATTTTAGTAAGATTTTCCAAAAAGTTGCCCAGATTTATACAGAATACGATATCAAAGTTAAGAAATCTAGAATAACTTCTCGTCAGACTCATAAGGGGCAATGTGGTGACTAACAACATTGAAGATTATTATCTGATATCTACATACATACCATATCTGGATTTATTCGTAATACGTCTTGAAGACCAATTTTTAAAACACCGTAAAGTACTTTACATACCCTTATATTTTTCCCATTGAAAACGCCAACACAAATATGAAAAATACTCTGCGATTTGCACGCGGATTTTGCTGAAGTATTTGTGAACTATGTGCTAACTTTGGCGTAGACGAATTTTGTATAAAAATATTCACAATTCTATTATGGCACCAGATTTCAAAATCTTGCTTATAATGGCTTCTCTACCAGTAACAATATTGACGAATGAACGCTATTTTTTTACATTGCGTAAACTGAAAATTATTTGCTTCTCTACCTTTTGAGTGAAAATCGACTCCACGGATAGGCTGCACTTGACATTCATCGGGGCGTAAAAATAGATGTTGTATTGGAAGAGTTTTTTTTTTTGCACCGACGTATCGACGGAGTAAATGAATGATTCTTTCGAAGTTTCGACTTATAATCCTATTTATGAATTAAACACATTTTTATTCACATCCATTGACTAATGGGGTTCTTTGAAGAAATTCTTTCATTTTATATATATATGCCATATTAAAAAATGTAAAAATATGCGATATTCGATATTCGATATCGAGCGAATTCAATACGAAGTATTTAATTACAAAGAGAAACTCATTAAAATCAAAATTTTAGAAAATGAGCATGGTGCATTAAAAATCATAATATTTTGCTTTTGTTTATATTGAAATAAATTAAAGTGATTTAAATTTTTTACATTAAGAATATTTTATTAATTTTTGTTTTGCATGAATAAAAATGGTTTACATTTTAAAAGGAATTTTGTTATATTAATTAGATTTATTGCTTACAACAAATATTTTTTATTTGAAATAACAACCTACGTTGTATATTTAAAGTTCGGTTCTAATTGTTAGCCATACAATTAATCTGATTTAATTTTTTGTTATTGCCCTTCAGTTAATTTCTCCCATTGAGCACATTTTAACAAACCTTTTAAACCATTATTATTTCGGGGAATTTACTAAATTAAAGAAAAATTAAAATATGTAATTTATTTAAATCGCCAATATTAATTTATGAGCTCCTAACTGATGTTGTCGTTTTTTCCAAATACTTTATTTATACTGGCCTTGCGCTCAAAAATTAATATTGTCGAAAAATTAAAATATTATTGACTTTTGTGTATGAATTTTGTTATTCGTTTAATTCAGCAGTTACGTCTATGATTACCGAAAAATATTGAAGCTTTAAAATATTGATATTTTTTTCAAGAATTCGTTGGCCGTTGTGAAATAATTTTTGTATGTCCTATAAAAAAAATAAATTAAGTGTTATCGCTCAGCCTATTGTGTTGGGTCTATGAATACGACTGCCTCCCTCCGAATACGTAGAAATTGCTATTGTTGAGTTTGAATGAAAGTAAAACCAATGCTGCTAAGCTTAAATTAAACATTTGGATTCTTGGAAATAAACTGACAAAAGGTAAACCAAAATTTTTTTTGAGTAAACAAACAGTCGAGACTTTCGACTTCTAATATTTTACAATTAAATTGGTGGAAATTATGGGTGCGATGGCATTTGCTATGATAGTTGAGAAATAGCATATTTCAATCTCCCAAAAATGGATTTACTATGGATTTTGCTAGGTCATTGTCGAGCACAGTTTGTGAAACTTCGTGTTATTTGTATAAGTATGCAACTTGTCCGCGCAGTGACAAACAGTTTGACACCCATATTTTAGTATTTTGTATCCTCGTGTATAAATAACCTAAATTCGTTTTTTAAAAAATGTAGCAACCTTCTTCAAAATACTGTATCTATAAACTTGCTCCTAGCGCGGAAAATGGGTTGGCATCCATATTTTTTTGTTTCATATACTTTGCGTATAATTTAAGTAAATTGGACTTTTATCACTGAGTGAACTATGAACCATCGTGCCGAGACGAACCGTTTGGCACCCATTTTTGGATTTCTTATAGCTTGTGTATAATTTATTTAAATTCAACTTTTCGAACTGGTGGCAATATTCCCCAAAATATAGATATACACCTACTCCTCACCGAGACGAACCGTTTGACACCCGTATTCTAATATTCCATATAAATTGTGTACACTTTAATTGTCAAGGTTTGTCAAGGAGGTGGCAACTCTCTTCGAAATATGGTGTGCTATAAACCTTGTCTGAAGCAAAACGAACCGTTTGATACTTAGGCTTTAATTTTTATATTATGTTTGTGTATAATTCAATCAAATTTGACCTTTCAAACCGGTGGTAACCTGCTCCAAAATATATACTGGTAAGAATGTTGTCCTCGTCGAGACAAATCGCTTCACAACCATATTTTGATACTTCGTATAACTTGTGTATAATTTAAATAAATTCAACCTTTCAAACGGTGGTAACCCTAAGAAAGGGTAGCTATGAATTTTCTATCTGATAGACGCCGTTTGAGACCCAAATTTTAATATATCATATAACTTGCGTATATTTTAATTACATTTGACCTTTCAAACAGATGGCAGCCTGCTCCCAAGCAATGTTGAGAAAAGAAAACGAAAATTTGAAAGCTAATGCATGCTTTAAGATAGACTAGAGCCCAGCGAAGCAACACTGCCATTTTCCTCACGCACTTGAAGCGATACAAACAAAATTTTAAACAAAAATTTTTCAGTACGGCCAATGTTGTGGAATTTTTATTTCTATGTGTAGCGACCGGAAATGTTATCGCAAACCTATCTATAATTACAGATTTATGATAAGCTGGAGGGAAATGATTCTATGAACATTACGCTGATGCCCTGCTTCTATGCTCCATTTCCAAGTTTCTTTATAACAGTGGCTAGTAGTCTTCCAACCCATAAAATATGCCAGCACCTCTTCTTTTATCTAACAACTATTATCTGCGATGCCACGAGAACTAGTACTACTTTTTTATTGATTTTCAATTTTTGAGACTATCACTAGCACTGCTGATAATTTTAGGAGGAGCAATCAATAACTCCGAATTACCTTAGTATAATTTGTTTACTATTTATCAACAGTGATCCCACTGATGAAGAAGGTTGTTCTTGGTAAAAGAGTCATTGAATTTCACAACATCGATTCATTATTATTCCAAAAAAAAAAAAAAATCGCTCCTTGCTTTGAAGGAAATCTGCTCATCGCATTTTTTGTTTATTTTATTGATATAGAAACTGATAAAACATGCGTCTATTGGAATTTTTTCCATTTTCCACCGAATCTCAAAAAAAAAATGATATTTAGGCTACACATTAGAAATGATTTTTCTTCTTTTTTTTCTTAATTTTTTATAGCTTTAGATACATATTCAGTCTTCTTCAGGGTTCCGCTCGAAAAAAAAACACCGCTAATACTTTCAGCCCCCCGAAGGGAATACGCCGATTATGAGTTTTGCCCGAAATCAATTTCACTTCGAAACAGCTGGTAAAATTCAAATATCGAAATTACAACTTTGAGTTCAGTTCGCAAAGGGTTAAGTTGAGACAAAATTGCAATTTAAATATTTAGGTCCCCGTTAAGTTAACATGAACTCAATTGGGTAACTAGGAGACACTTGATAGACAGTTTCAACCCCTTAGAGCTAGGCGAAGCCTTGTAAGTGTAATGCTTAAAACACGATACCGGCGAACGGCGAATTTTTCGTCGCGAACGTTCGCTGTCGAAAATAGAACACACTGACATTAATGGGAATGCACACAATCAAAGCGAGCAACGACTTTCGTCCGACGAACATTCGTTGCGTTGTCGTCGCTGGCCATATCTTTAATATATTCAGGGTTTTTAAATCGAAATATTTAAATTTCAGCATAAAATATTATTCTCACTTCTTTTAATTGAAAATCGAAATTTGAATTGCGACTTGTCATAATCGGCTGTTTTCGTTGTCGCCGTATTTGTGTTTTACGTGGCGAAATATTTTGGCGAACAATGCTGACGCCGTCGCTCTATTGAGCGAAAATTCGCCGTTCGTCGGTATTGTGTTTCAAGTATAATGGAATTAATTTCAAACAAAGAAGCGTTTACATATTTATTATTTACCAAACTCGATAGAATTTTGGTATTCCCCCAATCGTGAAACTTAGCGTTTCTTTGGGCGGCGTTTTTTTTTTGCAGAGTGTGACAATCAAAATTGTGTGGCTGTTTAAGTTAGCTGCTTCCAAAACTCTTCAATTCTCCCACAAATCCCCTGGCGATGTCCGGCCATTCCTGCGCTTTACTTAAAAAAATATTACTCTAGTTCTTATTTATCGATTTACTTCTAGAATAATTTCTGTGGTACTTCTCGTAATTTTATAAATAAAATAAAAAAATTCATATTGAATCTATTTGTTCGCTGCTTAAATTTAAGTGAAAAAATCCTGTGAAGTTTTTTTTTTCCTTTCGTCCGAAATTAGTGCGGTCGATAAGAGAAAAATTCCCTGCTGAAATTTATATTGAGAGAAAGCCCACGGGTCCGAAAGACCGGAAAAGCTGGCCAAAAATCAAAAATACAAATTTCGCGATTTGAATGTAGTTCTCTATATTTGCTAATAGGGGCCCTTAGTGCATATAACAGCAGTCTCAGAATTGCGCAAAGTCGAGTTTCCTATCTTTTACGCATGTTGCAAATGGGCGCTGGCAAAACAAAATGCGCACTGGGGTGTTTTCGGTGTCGGAGAATACGAATTTGATATTGCGATTCAAAAAAAAAAACGGCGAATAAGAATCAAATGAATGGACGTCACTGTCTCTTCTTTTTTTCGGTTTTCACAATTTTGGGTTTTTATTGAAACTTTGTTTATTGAGAGAATCAAATGATACTTATGTCAATTTTATACATGTCAGCATTCCAAACCACGATTGATGTCACTTGTTGGGAAATTTTCAATATCATAAATGATGTTCTGCATGAAGATTTGAGTAGTCGAATCATCGTTCTTGAAAATGCATTATCTAACAAAATAAAAAATTCATTTGGTATTTGGGAATGTCAACCTTAAATACGTATTCCCGGATTACAAAAACACCGGAATACTGATTTTTGTGGGAGAAACATTTATTTTTCAAATTTCGGTCCGCCATTTTGAAGACGCCATTTTGTATTTTAAAATTTTAACCTCAAATTTGTATTCCCTGACCCCAAAAACACCGGAATACTGATTTTCGTAAGGATAAAGTTCATTTATAAAATTTTGGTCCGCCATTTTGGAGTCGCCATTTTGTTTTTTTACAATTTTAACCATAAATTAGTATTCTCCGACCCCGAAATTAGTAACTTACTGTCTTTAAAATTTTTTCATTGTGAATTTTAATTTTGGCCAGCTTTTCCGGTCTTTCGGACCAGTGTAGAAAGGGGAAATATTTCAGGCCTAAGTGAAACTATAATTATATATTATATAATAATTTGCTTATATATAGCTTTCGAATTTTCCTGTCTACACCGATTGTTATTCTCGTTGCAGTCTACAAAAGTCATCTACATACATACATACATCCTGTTGTTGTAATCGTTGTTTGCAGGCTTTATAATATTTTGTTGAAACTGCCACCTAAAGTTGCTGAACTTCATTTTTATTAGATTAGCGTCAATAACAAACAGATAGTGAGTCAATCAGTTAGTCAGTCAGTCAATTGGTCGGCCAGTCTTTACAGATGTGGAATGTAAGTACGGAGCGCTTGGGCCTGGCGGCAACTATGTAATTTAATATAGATTGTTGAAAATTTACATCATTTAGAGTTTTTCTCTAATTTAGCGCGCTTCTAATATGTCGTTATTTTCCACTGTACTTTCTTAAGTGACAGTTATAGGACGTTTGAATGATGTCAATTTATTTGTGTAGACGTTGGCACTTTGTCAACGCTAAAAGAAAAGAGGGTGAAATATGTTTTCAAAACTGAAGTGGATGGTGGGGGTAAGAAGTACGGTAATTTTAATATAAGGAGAGTTTTATACAAATAGTTCTATCTAACTCAAAGTATAAGAAAGTCAGTAATTTTACAAAAAAAAAAATTAATTATTTTTCATTATTTTTTACGCTAGAGGAAAGTAGGCTATTATTTACCTAGTGGGCATTATTGTAAAAAATGTATGGTGACCAGCTATATTCCTCTCTACTCACTGCATTCTCGAATCCACACACTGGCTTCGCAGACGCTTTGTCTCAGTGGCTCATTTATTTGTTGAAATTTTGTAAACAAAATTGCTTTGAATTTTTTGTTTAATGTTGAAACAAGATGAAGAAATGAGAGAAATGGAAATGGCTTAATTTAATTAAGTAAACATGCAGCGATTTTCTCAGCTTCTGTAGAATAAAAGTTCTCCGAAAAGATGTTTTTTCTATCTTAGTTAAGAGAGAGTCTTATAGTTTTTGTGTTCGGTAGCAGCATTTAATAAATACACACTTTGTGCTGCAACTACAAATGAAATATACTTATTATAATTAAAAACATGTAAAGTAAGTGCTGTCGAAGCCTTCCTACTTTTCATGCTCTCAGAGACGGAGAATAACGGATATTTCTCAAAGCTGTCATTGAAAATTTGCGCAATCGTTTTCTTATTTCACTGAGAATCAAATTTTAAAATAATTTTTTTTGTTGCAATTATTATGCAAAATTAAAAAAAAACAGTTATTTTTGATTTTAGTTTCTAAATCAAAAATAACAGTTATTTTTGGATTTATTTTAAAAATCATAAATAACAGTTATTTTTTATTTTTAAAAAACAGTATAACAGTTAGATTTTATTATTTTTAATATTATATTCATCAATTTAATAAGTAAAAGTCTTCCATAACAGTTATTTCTAATTATGGAAGATTTTTATTTACAAAATTGATGAATATAACTCATTCACTGGCTTTCATTTATTAAGCCATACATATAACAGTCACTTTAATTTCTGGCACAAAATAAGTTCTTGGGGTACCAAAAAAATATTTAATATTCATATTATTTTCTGTGAAAAATCAAATCGACTTTTATAAGTATGAATTAAAAAAATAAAAGTCAGTGACTTTTATAAATAACTGTTATTTTTTATTCATAAAATAAAAATATTAAATAACTGTTATTTATGAATTTTGAAATACAAATAAAAAATAACTGTTATTTTTTAAAATTCTGTTCAACTTTCAATAAATATAAAAAAAGGATAAAAGATTGCTCACGGGAATTGTTAGGTTTATTTTATATTAAAACTTCCGCCACACAATATATTTATTAAAATATTATTTATTAAAATATTAGAATTTACGTAGCTGTAACAAATTGTAAAAGTCTTAAAAAATGTAGTTTTTGAAAAATAAAAATGTTTTTTTAATTTAAATATTTTTTTGAAAAAATCCCTTAAGATGATCAAAAAATGTAAATGTAAAACATCTGCTTAAAAATATGTAAAAATGTGTTCAACGGAATCAAACAAATATGTATACGCAAAAAAAATCCTTCAAAAAGGTCGAAGACAGCATCAGAAATCCCATTATTATGATTCCATTTAACAAATTTTATGCACAAGTTTTGAAACTAAGCGGTTTTATGACATGGATTGAGTGTTTTGAAAAAAAAATGTTTAAAAAAACTATTTTTATTTATAAGAAACTCCAAAACAGGAGGCATTTTCAAATGGGTCTAGCTCACCTAAATCTTAATACTATTATGAAATAGAAAATAGTATCGATTTTTTTTTGTTGAATCAGTGTGATGCACACTGATATATGTACACACATATTCTTCAAAAATTAAAAAAATGTTTTATTAAAAAAAAAAATAATTACACTGCGTAACAAAAATTAAAAAAAACCTGCGGTCATGATTCTGTTAATAGTTTTTATTAACATTAGTAACAGGCTTACGAACTGTGTGTTTTTACTTTTTTTGGATTGGCTCTAGTTCTTGAGATAAACGAAACTTTAGAAGTTAATGAAAAAAAATTGTATGACCCAGTTCCAGTTGTATTAATTTAATTATTCCTCAATAAGTTTTGTTAAATAAATTATTAAAACAAGTAGTTCGTTGGCTTAAATATTTTAATTCCCCTTGCAAAAGAGTTACTTTTGTGCAGCTAATGTGAAAGATTTCAACAGGCATAAAAAACATACTTGGGTTTATACTAATGTAAACTCGGCGAAACCCCCCGTATTGCACAGTCATGATTTGCCAATTCCATTATTTTTAGAATCATCTGCTGCAAACTGTGATGATGTTGAAATGTCAGAGACATCAGAAGATCCGACAAATAGCAGTGAAAGTGAGTTTGAAGAAAGTAGTAAAGTAGTTGTACGAAACAGGGATTTTCTACAGAAGAGCTGAATGACTTGGTTCGTAACTTGAATTTATCAAAAAAGTCGTCTGAACTTCTGGCTTCGAGGCTAAAACCAAAATCTTGTCTACAACCTGGTGTTGCTACTACAGTCTTTAGAAACAGAGAGCAAACACTTCTGCCTTACTTCACCAAAGAAGACAATCTTGTATATTGTAACAATATTTCTGGACTCTTGAGTGCTATGGCCATTCCCGAATATAATCCCGAACATTGGAGGCATTTTATAGATAGCTCAAAAAGAAGTCTGAAATGTGTGTTGCTACACAATGGAAATAAACTTGCTTCGATTCCAATCGGTCATAGTACCAAACTAAAAGAAGAATACGAATACGAATACGATGTAAAAATTGTTTTAGCAAAGATTTTGTATGCACTACATAAGTGATCAGTATGCGTGGACTTGCAGATGGTGAATTTTTTATTGGGCCAACAAAGTGGGTATACTAAATACCCCTGCATTATATGTTTATGGGACAGTCGTGCAATAAATGAACATTGGATTAGAAAGGACTGGCCGGTGAGAGAAAATATGGAGATAGGAACAGCAAATGTGGTTCATGACCAACTGATAAGCCGAGAAAAAATCATTCTTCCACCACTTCACATCAAGCTTGGGCTACTGAAACAGTTCATCAAAGCCCTTGATAAGACAGGTGACTGTTTCGAATATGTGTGTGGAAAAAAGTTCCAGTCCTTAGTATGGAAAAATTAAAACCAGGAGTCTTCGATGGTCCTCGAACTCGTACCTTTCTGAAAGACACTGAATTCTTAAACCATATGTCACAAATTGAATCTGAAGCCTGGCTAAGCTTTGTTAATGTAGTCAAAAATTTTTAGGGAAATCATAAATCACCAGACTATAAAAAACTAGTTGCTGATATGCTTCCCAATTTTCGCAAACTAGGAGCTAAAATGAGCATTAAATTACATTATTTACATAGCCATTTGGACAAATTCCCGGACAACCTAGCCGATTACAGTGAGGAACAAGATGAACGGTTCCACCAGGACATAAAAGTAATGGAAGAACGATACCAAGGTCGATGAGACGACCACATGATGGCAGACTACTGCTGGAACTTAATACGGGATTGTCCTGAGCAACGACATCATAGGAGGTCCTACAGAAAAAGTTTGTTGTAATTTTTTTAAAATTAATTAATGAAATATTTAAAAGTCTTTATCTGAAAAACTATAGCCAATTCGACAAAACTGATATTATTTTCGTAATCAGCGTCCCCAAATTACCCTAAATCGACTTAAAAATCTCTAACGGCAAAATTTTGTTCCGCAGTGTTATGAAACAAACATATTTCTTATAATCAATTTTATATACTTATATGTAAGTGTTATACATTTGTTTTGTTATGCTTTTTTTTACTTACCACTTCATTCGAACTTCATGTTCGTAAGATGTTTGAAAATTAGAGATTGATCTAAAAAGATAATATATGCATTTTGTGTTTTTAGTTTTCATGACAATATTTAATCTATTTTCAGTTTAGTTTAAAGTTCTTAACCAGTATATAACTAAGGCTACAATATTAATAAATTTAGAAGTACGTGGTAGACACCGTGAATGTGTTTATTTAAAAAAAAAAAAAAAAAAATCAACCATAATGTTGTAAGCAACCTGTGAGAAGAGAAATTAATGTTAAAGTATTTTAAAGCTGCTTTCTTTCCAATAACAACTAATTTACATTTCATATATCCTAACTGATTTATATAACACGGCAATGTCATAGGAAATAGGAAGCAGCCAATTACGCTATCTTGCATTTGATTTTAAGTACTTTATTTGCAATTTAAATTCAACAATTTAAAAATTTATTCATTTCAAATTAGCACAGCAAATGAGAATATTGAAACGAACTGTCTCACGCTGCATTTGTATTAAATTAATTTAGAAATAGTTCATAGGAAACTAATTTTTTAATAAATTTTTTCATGCCACTGACTTATTTTTTCCGATAGGGCACGTTAAGTCATCATATTTTTCTCCAAAATTTGCTATATAAATGAGGATGAGAATAAAACGATAGAATAACTGCAGAACTATAATATTTGCAAACGTCTGAAACTATCGGAGCTTGCCAAGTCATCCCTAATTTGATCAAACGTAAGGCTTTTTTATAGTACAGTGCCGTTGTTTAAAATTAATGTATTACTTTGTGGCGTTGAAAATTTACAGCGAGCTAGTTTTCACTCTGAATAATCATTATAATGATATCAGCTTCGACAAACCATAGTAAATCAAGGATAGCTTTAGCTTTAACTAGTTAAGAAAAGTGCCATTACTTTATTTGATAAACAATAAACATATTTCTAATATCTGTAAATAATCCATACACATTTCATTAGGTTATTTTGACTGGCAAGACTAAATATAGTATTTTTCCTTCAGATGCTCAGAGGCGTAATTGAAGTAAGCAAGCTAAGGCACGTAATTAAGGCCACATAATTAACATTTAAAAATTTAAATTTGATTTAAATTTGAGATAACGCGAATGATTAATGAAATACTGCTTTCACAAATTGCCCTCTATAAAGTGTTATATAAAACTTTTTTTAATCAATTCTAAATTACGGATAAAAGCATTAAGACAGTCCAGAAAGTAAGCATTTAACTCGACTGCATTTCGAATTTGGAGCATGGATCCTATTATTTAGCGCGCTTAACTAGGATATGGTTTTTTAGTTGAAATTTGATAAATAACACTGGTTTACAATATTAAACTTTTTGTCTGTTGCCGCGAATCCTGTGGTTGATATTGTTCACTCATCACTTGTTTTTGTCAAATCTACCCTCAAAATTTTTTGAGAAGCTCGAGTTACTTTGTTTTTGATTTCATCATTTATATTAATTTATATCATATACATATATTAATCGATAACAGGCATATTTTACTGTGTTAAAATTAGTTTCTCTAGTTTTTGCGTCATGAGTAGTTCAAGGAGACGTTGTTTAAACAATCTAGATCATTTTTGCTATGTATGCGGAGAATATGTGTTTAACAATAGTAGAAAAGTTATATCAGAGTTGGTGAAAAATACCTATTTTGAGTATTTTGGGATGCTCTTGGATAAAAATGAGAAGTCTTGGGCTCCCAATTGTGTTTGTAAATCGTGTGTGGAATATTTAAGATTATGGAAAAGTGGTAAAAGAAGTGCCTTTAAATTTGGAACACCGACTATTTGGCGAGAACCACAAAATCATCTCATAGGCTGTTATTTTTGTAATGTGAACATAAACGGTTTAAACACTAAAAATCGAGCTAAATGGCAATACCCAAGTACTAGTTGTGTTCAACGTCCAGTGCAGCGTTCACCTCACTCTTCAAAGCTTAAAAATATATCTGAACCATTAGAGCAAGACATTGAAGGACCAAGCTCATCACAAAATGATCCTGATTTTGAAGCTATGTCTAATGAGCCAAAATGCTTTTCCCAAAATGAGTTAGATGATCTTGTAAGAGATTTAAATCTTTCTAAACAAGCTTCAGAATTGTTAGCATCAAGACTAAAAGAAAAAAATTTGCTATCCTCGGATACTAAAATAAGTTTTTATCGTGAAAGAGATACAGAATTACGGTGTTATTTTTCCGAAGAAGATGGCATTACCTTTTGTTCAGATATCAAAAAATTGTTGATAAAAATGGGCTTGAAGCAATACGAACCAAATGACTGGCGTTTATTCATTGACAGCTCAAAACGTAGCCTAAAATGTATTCTATTACATAATGGAAATAAATATGCTGTGGGGTTCCTATTGCCCACAGTACAAAGCTAAAGGAGGAATATTGTAACATTTCGCTAGTCTTGAACAAAATAAAATACAATACCATAAGTGGCTAATTTGTGTCGATTTAAAAATGGTCAACATTCTTCTCGGTCAACAAAGTGGTTACACCAAGTTTCCCTGTTTTATATGTCTTTGGGACAGTAGAGCTAAACAAGAACATTGGGTAAGAAAAAACTGGCCCTTGAGAGCAAATATGGAGCCTGGAAAGCACAATATAGTCCATAATTCATTAGTATCTCGTGACAAAATTATCCTTCCACCATTACACATAAAACTGGGCATCATGAAACAGTTTGTAAAATCACTAGATAAAAATGGGAACTGCTTTTCTTACATTTGCCAAAAATTTCCTCAGCTCACTATGGAAAAGATTAAAGCCGGTATCTTTGATGGCCCTCAAATTAGACAACTTACATGATACTCAATTTAGAAATTCTATGACTGAGCCAGAACTAAAGGCTTGGACAGCTTTCGTATCTGTGATGCAGAATTTTCTCGGAAATCGGAAATCTGAAAATTATGTTGAACTTGTAGAAGACCTTCTGCTACAATTAAGAAATATGGGATGCAATATGAGTATAAAAGTCCACTTTCTCCATAGTCACCTGGACAGGTTTCCGAAAAATTTAGGAGATATGAGCGAAGAGCAGGGAGAGCGTATGCATCAAGACTTACGCGTCATGGAAGAGCGCTATCAGGGTTTCTGGGATACAAATATGATGTCTGACTATTGTTGGTCTCTAATACGTCATTTTCCAAAGTCGACACATCGGAGAAAAGCTTTAAAACGAAGTTTTTTAGAACTCAATGATTAATTGTTTCTTTAAATAAAGTTTTTCTTATTAAATACATGTTTTTTTCTGTCTAATACCTACATAGCTGAAACTCAGAAACTAGAGCTGATAAAAATATTCTAATTATATTTTTGAAAATAGCATATTATATGTAGTCAGCAACAGCTAAAATTTCTTCGGCAACAAATGTACTGTAAACTAGTGTAATACTTCACTATTTTTGAGTAAACACACATAGCGAAAAGACAACATAAAATACCTTATAAATCAGAACGAAGCTTAGCGGATTTCTTTATGATTTTTTTCCAGTAAGCATCCTATGTTATTACGACTGGATATCTATTTTCAATAAGATCAAGAAGATAATTTGTAAAATTAAGATGAAAAATTTTCAATATAATTAAGAACGTGACCCGTATAATTGAGATGAAAATCTTTTCAATAACAATTAAAATATGTATAACAATTAGTGTTACCAAATTATGCATACTCGTAGTACAGCACGGGCTACAAGTTTAGACAGATAAAGATATTAGTTTTTGAAAACATTTATTCGTAAAAGATATTATGTTTTTGAAAACATAATTTATTGTTGAAATTCTTAAACCATTACTCATTTTAAAACTTCTAGAACAATACATATGTAATTAAATCGAAAATATTAATTTTGAAAATACAAAAATCCAAAGAACAATGTTCATAATATTACATTGTAAAGAAAATAAAGTAGATTATTCACAAAGTATGTACATATGTATGTATAATAACACAATAAAAGCAAAATTTGAAATAAAAAAGACACTGTTCATAAAGTTTTTCTTATTAATAAATTCAATAAGATTCTAGTAAAACTGAGAGGATTTTCTTATTAATTTCCACTATATGATTTTTAACATAAAACTAGGATTACAATTGCATATTTCTGAACGAAATCCTGTAAAAATAATATACCTTATTCAAATCAATACTAGCAAGATTTTCTAGCGAAAATTTCTCTGATTTTGTACCCTCTCGCACTCTTTGGTCAATAAGCTACTTTCGACGCCGGTCTCTTTAATTATAGATGAATTATACTATTTATATACTAAACTATAGGTCTCTCGATAAGATTTCCAATAGCTACTATAAGGTATGTCTAATTACGCATATTCCCAAATTTGTTTCCGAGTAAGAAAACTGGAGCTATTTATTTAAAATGTTCAGATTTTAGAGATCTAAAGATGTCGTAAGACATTTGTACAAATTTAAATCATTGTGATTTGTGTGTGCTTCTAAAACTTATCACATTCCATATTTAACTTTTTCTCGCCAATAGCGCATTTGCTAATTATAAGTATATACAAATGCTCATGTCGAGTTTCAAAGGAGTCCATTGCTTTTTTCTTCTTCTTCATGATGAGCAGTGAACTAGAAACGCGCGAAAAATTATTAGATTTTATAAAACTAAAAGCAAAAGTTTCAAGTGTTGTTCAAACGTATAGCGAAATGTTGTCAATAGGTGGTAGGGAAGCAAGGGCGAAAAACAGTTTTCAAGCTACCTGATAACGTAAAGAAGATAAAAACGTTTTTCGAGAACAATCCCAATATCTCCGGTAAAAACGTAGCTGAAAAGCCATTTATGTATAAGATGACGTAAAGTGTCCACATAACACTTTAAAATTTGTGATCAGATACGCAAATCCACCTAACTGCCCGGAACTCAGGCCCATCGAAAGATATTGGAACGTGGTGAAAATTTTTACGAATATCACAAACTACGTTGACGGTGTTTTAAAAAATTATTATCATCAAGAAAAAAATTACCGAAGACACTGTCAAAAAGCCAAATTAAAAACTTATTTGTTAAAAAACAATTAATATGCAAAATATATTTAATAATTGCAAGCAAGAAATGAATTTCTGTTTAAAAAAAACGTTCATTTTTTAATACGCTAACTGAAATTATTTCATGCATTAATTTCATCGTTAGCAAGCCTTATACAACTCATTTAGTTTGAGCTCGGACAATGAGCTCCTACGTTAAAATTTTTAAATTCATCCCAATCCCATTGCTCATAGAGTGATAACAATGTGTGAAATTTTTATGTCTTCGCCAGCGGCTACAGAAATTAATGTGTTGAGTTTGACTGCTACTGTTGTTGCGACTGTTGCGACTTTTGCGACTTTTGCTACTCTTAATATTAAAAATTCAAATTTATGTGGAATTCACACATAATTGCACATTCACACAAACATATCTATTGCAAAACGGGTAATTGTGGCTATTGTGGCGGCGTTTTAACTTTGACCTAAACTGGCGAACGCCAAGGACTTCGTTGTACATTGCCTGGAAAACCCAAGCCTGCGGACGATTTGCGGTTTCGTAATGATTCATTTTTGTGGTCCGTTGCTAACAAGCAAATCCTTTTTGTGTCTAATTCAAGCTCATATTTTTTCACATACCTATTTTCACATACATGTTTACTTTATATAAGTACTCACACATACATGTACATATTCTAGCAAATAAATAAACAACTGCATGTGTGCGTGCGAATACTCAGTCCATGTAGTGAAACACCAATTTCCTTACTGAAATCGAACTAGTCCGAAAAACACCAGATTTGTTTATTAGATTTTAGATTATTTGACTTCGACGTTTTAACACAAATAAGTACACAAATATAAGTCATTAGTTAGGTGGATTTTTTTTTTACTTTTTCAAAAACAGTTGTACGCATTCAAAATTAGGCTCATATGAAAGAGCCATGCTTTTGCTATAATGCGGATATTTTGATTTGTTTTTGTATAACATTTCGTTATGCCCGTAAAATTTGAAAACCATAATTTTGCAAACTTTTCAATACCATCTTAAAACGCTGCCAATATGCAATATAGAACAAAATAAAAATTATCTATACACTATTGTGATTTCAGATCCCATTCGGAACAGCATGACGGCTTCTAAAAATGCTTTTATTATAAAATTCTTTATATGGCAAATTATTCAGGATATGTGCGTTAAAAAACCGATTGTACCAGGAGAGTTTCCGGCATTAAATTTTATTAATTCAGTTTCGAAAAAAAGTTCTTTACTGTAATGCTCATATCTTGAACATCACATAAACGAATTAAATGTGCCACGAAATGGGAAAACTACGGTTTTAAGTTCATGGTAGGGCTACCCCACCTCTTCTCGATAAAATGGAATTTTTCTTTGTAGATTCGATAAATCGCTTAGTAAATTCTGATGAGCCAGATGTTTAGTTCTGGAAAAATTGATTGAAAAGCGATTTAGATAAATCTGCGCAAACAAGCCTAACTATAGGTAATGATTAAGAATATTTAATTATAGTTTCATGAACAATTTTCTTATTTTTAATCTTATCCAAACTATGAATTTTTATTCTGAGTTCTTCACGGAACAATGGACTGAAATGCGTATTAAGGTTAAATAAACTTAATAAATTTTACTTAATTTAATTAATACTATTATTTTTATATATATTTTTTTGAAAAATTAAATCTATATATATAAAAGAAAGTCGTGTTAGTTACACCACTTATAACTCAAGAACGGCTGAACCGATTTGGCTGAAAATTGGTGGGGAGGTAGCTTAGAAGCAGGGGCAGGTTTTATCCCGTTACCGTGGGACGACAAAAAAACGGTAAATTTGATTTTTTTTCTTCGCCCTATGAAAACTAAAATTTACATGTACTCTGGTGTGAATTGCCAATATTAACATGTATTTTGTTTACTTTTACGAATTTTGTTGGGTGAAAAATTGACAGTTAGAAATTTTGAAGTTTACCGGTTTTTGTGTTTGTTTCGAGTGTCTATAAATATTGTGCCGATATTATTATCATTAAAATGCCGCGTCCAAGACGATCAAATCTTCCCCGAAAAAGCCGTAATGCAACTAGGATGCAAAACGTTGCGAATGAAAGGACTGAAGAAGTACAAGAAATTGCACGTGAAGAGCGCCGCTTTAGTATGGCTCGACTTCGTGCTTCTCAATCACAAGAGCGAGGCAGTCCGTGCAAAGGCTCGGTTGGCTATGAGAAATCATCGAGCAAACCTAAGAGATCAACATCTTGATAATTTTCGACGCACAAGGAGAAATTTATCAAGTACTGATTTGAATCGAGCAGCGTTTCGATATGATTGCAGCACTGATTACTGCTTGCATACTAGCGTTCGCATTGGGCCAATGGATGTGGTTTGCGAGTATTGAAGTTTTCCGGAGAAACGCCAAGATTGTGCTGCCTTAATGGGAAAGTGAAATTGCCATTATTGACTCCCTCACCTGAGCCATTGCACTCATTGCTACTACATAATTCAGAATGAGGTCATTAGTACACTACATTCGTTCAAATCTATTGACTGTGCAACAAATGCAGATGATGCCACCAACTATCCAATTGAATTTTTAAACTCCTTGGATGTGCCTGGCTTACCACCGCATAATTTACGACTAAAGGTGAACTGTAAACTGTGCAACGGAACGCGTTTGGTGGTAAGTAAATTGATGAACAATGTGATTTACGCGACGATACTCAAAGGAAAATTTGAAGGTGAGGAAGTTCTCATTCCGAGGATCCCGATGATCCCAACCGACATGCCGTTTGAGTTTAAACGACTTCAATTTCCGATCCGTCTTGCATTCGCCATGACCATTAACAAATCACAAGGCCAATCCTTGAAAGTTTGTGGTCGAAATATAGAAAATCCATGTTTTTCCCATGGTCAATTATATGCGGCATGTTCAAGGGTCGGAAGACCAGCTGCGTTATTTGTTCTTGCACATAGTAATAAAACTAAAAATATCGTCTATCACAAGGTGCTTCACTGAAGAGTGCTGACTATGCACGAAAATACATGGCCAATAAAGAATCATTACAATAATTGATTTTTGGTACTTACTTATATTTATTATCCTAATAAAAAATTTAAACTCTTAAAATCAAGAATCTGCTCATTTATTGCTTCTAAGGCGGAGCAATGTTCGCCGGGTCAGCTAGTCTAATATACGTTTTATTATTGGGTAACATAAAAAAATTCCACTAACCGCTGCAGCGCGCTGTTGAAAAAAATTATCAATTGCTAAAACTAGATGATTTTTTACTAACTATTTTGTAGAGATTTAAAATAAAAACCAATTTTTATCTAACACCCAGAAGCGCATTTTTAGTTAGTTAGCAAGTCTAGCAGAAGAAATCAAAAATCAAATTGAGCTGTCAAATGTTTTACGTTCGTCCATCAAATCACAAAAAAGAAAACATTTAAGCCTGCCGGAGTTGTGTATTGTTTCTACGGAAAATTAAAATTAATTAATAATAATAGCTATAATAATTGAAGGAAAATAAATTTGTATAAAGTATCTGAATAAATAAAAACTATCACTTAACTTGATTATATTAAGCGCATTATTTCGATTTTTTATTTACTTTAAAACAGGCAATACATAATGAGGTAGATGAGGTAATAGATAACTAGCTTTTTTCGACCATTTTTCATTAACCACCAAAAGGCATACAAATAGTTAATAAATAATTACCTTGCCTTTAGTAAATAATAATTAGATAGTAGTTAGCTTAAAAAGTTATAGTCAATTAAATCAATGACTTAAATCACTTATTGCTACATCACGACCGGATGGATCAAATCAGATTTGGCGCATATTTAGTCCGTTTTATGGATTATTATAGAATCACTTTTTAAAAGCGAGTTGCCAACTTTTAAAAATGTTAAATTCAATCAAATCAATACGAGTGCCAAAGTTAAAGTTTTACAAAAATTTTAATTCAATAATTGTTTTAAAGATGGTTGTCACCTGTTTAAAAAATTATTTGTAATTATTATAAGTCAAGTATTGAAATAAACGTAAGAGTTTTATTAAAGCTTTATTATGAATATACTTTGCTTCGAAAAGTATATTAAATGAAGTTCTTAAATTAAGTGAAATTGGATTCAATAGAACAATATGCTTTCTTGTCTCAGCACAACCAAAAAAAAAAAACATTGTAATACTTTTGAGGAAATATAAATAATTGCCAGGAGCTGTTCAAACTGATTATCGACTCGGAATGAAAATGATTCGAAAACGATTCGAAATCGATTCAAACTTAGTCGGTGTCATGAACGCCGCCACGCAAACGATTCGGAATTGCATTAAATTTACTTTTCGCATGTAAAACCTTTAGTGAAATTATTTATTTAATTTTCTGTTACACTTGAGTTCATAACGTTAAACCGAATACCATGCGAGCAAAATGTAGTATATTATATATTTAACTTAAAATATTTTACTTTTCATAGCAATTAATGAAAAATAATTTAATTTAATAATTGACATATCTATATATGCATGTATTTTTTCCTTTGCATAAATACTTTTAAAATGTAATATTAGTTATTGACAAATTTAAGGCTGTTCAATAAAATTGTGTAATAATTTAAATTATACTTAATAAAAGGGGGTTTGTTGTGTATTTGTGAATGTATTTGATTTCTTTTTAGCTCAAACTCCATTGTGATTATCCGTTGTCTTATAAATTGATTGTACTTTATTATGAAATTTTGCCTTAATAATTACAACTCCTTTATTTTTTTTAATTTTATTTTAATTTTACTTAATTGTTGAACTATAAAAGATTACAGATCTTATTGTGCAAATAGCTTGGTATTAATAAATGAAATTAAAATCTAGTTTTTTGTTCACAAATAGACTAATATTTTTTTCTATTTTTAGTTATTTAATATGATAGTGGTATATTTAATTCGTAATTTGTATTCGTATTTTATTGTCTATTTTCGAAATAGTGTACTTCTGATGAAATCGGCATCCCGTAGGATAAACCTATATTAAAAACACACTTTGCTTGTGTATGGGAAAAATATAGTTGCCTGACCAGTTGGGGTCGCAAGTCTTACTAGTTGTAAGCTAATTTACAACTAGTACATTTAACTACAGGGTTTATAAAACTATCTATGAAAAAATCCCTTTTTGCAAAGAGAATACAGCAATCAAAACTCGTTGACTCGTTGCGCGTAAAAAATTATTCGGTTGATAAATTTATGGCATTGTTTAAATTTAGTTGGCAGAAAATTTGTTACAGCTTCGTTTGCATAGGCTTTTTTACACACTGCTAAAATTCCCGTTTGACCTAACTCTTCTAAAATAATGCTACCCCTAAAACCGTGCAAAATTTACCATAGAAACTGAAATTGCTATTTTAAAATGAATTTGAAAACAAGGACAAAAAAAAACAAACAAATCTTATATGTTGCATTTGTAGAAAATCAGCCTGCAAAACTAGTTATGCACGTACAGTGTGCGTCAATTGCATAAATGAAATGTAGAGTTTGAGTTCGAAATAATAAAATACGAACAATTCACTGTTTTTAAATTTGTTAGCGCAAAATCGTATGAAATCTCAATCTACTCACAATATCGGAAAGGACATAAATATCGACTTTAAGATCAACGAACGGTTAATAAATAATTTTTTCACGCACTGAACTAGCAGAAAAGTATAATATTGAAAGTGCAAAACCTTGAGCCTATTCATTTGAGCGGCATGGCAGTTGTTCACTCAAATGCCAAGTGAAAAATAATACAAATTTTTTCATACACACGATTACTAGTATCTACTATAATCAAAAACTCATTTGCTGCGGAAGGGTTACAAGGCTTTAGTCTATTTGCCTGAAGCTTTATACTATAAGAAAAAAATGTACATAATAGCCCTTATATTTGTCTACCAAAATTGAAATTATTTGAAAATTTACATTCCACGGAAACCAGATTGTACATATCTGAATGTATTTATGTACACATATTCATGTAGGCATATGAACGACTGTATGAAGAAAAATGAAAAAAGGCACTAAAAAGTTAACCAGATCAGATAAAGTAAACCATCAGCTTTTTTTTTTGGTTTTTTTTTTTAAATTAGGCAATAACTTGCAGCTGTACATAAAAAATACAGTACACAAGATATTCAAATCAGCCAAGGCACGCAAATTTAATAAATAATGCTGGTGTTGCGGCTGTTATTACTGCCACTTTCGCACGTTTTTTGTGTGACAAGTCTGGAAACTCAGCAACGGCAAACATGTCTTCATTCATTCGTTCGTGTACTGAAAATATTATAGTGTACCTTCCACATAAGTCGGTACATATGTATACTTATATAATAATGTGTACGCGAGTATAGCATGTAGGGAAAATTTGAATTTATCGTATATAGAAGAACTAGTTCAAAAAAGTGGTTGAAAGCAAATGCACCGAATGGTTGTTGTTTACTTAAATCGACAAATGCGAGTAATGGATAAAATTCGCCTTAAAGAAGATATCCTTAGTGCCCGATTACCTAAGATTACCAACGATTTTCGAAAAGCAGAAGTGCAAAAACCTAAAAAGTTCGCGAACAAGTAGAGATCGACCTCTAAAAAAAAGCGTGGAGGCTAAGGAGAGCGAGAGGGAACAATATGTATTACAAAAATTAACGCTAGAAAATCTCCTTAATCTTATTTTGAATTTCTTTTAAAATCTAATGAAAAGTAAAACGACTGAAAACAAGGAAATAATTTCTTCTCTATTAAATTTTATAAATTAATTTTTCGTCCTACAAACAATAATTTTTATGAGCTCAACGCCATTTTTAATAGGAAACATTTTTGAAAAAACAACAGTGGTAGAAGTTATAGCTATTTCGGATATGACCACATCTCCTCATCAGACTTCTTACAATGATCGAATTCGAACAGAGCTTACTTGGCTAAGGCTTTGCCTTAAAGTAAAAGCTACAGGACGTGAGTGCGATGCTGCAAAATATTTGAATTCTCGTTGTCTTTCTAGTGCATTTAAAGATATTAAAAGTGCCGGTAAAGGTCCTATCTAAACTTGTGTTAAAGTTGAAGTCATTAAATAAAAAACTGTTTAAAAAAGGGTAGTGTTTATTTTTTTTTAGTAAATAATGCTTTTCAAAAAATTTAGGCGACAATAATTTTAAATTGATGAGATAAATGGCTTACTAAAATTAAGAGCAGATTCTAAAGAAACCCATGATTCTATTCCTAATTATATTGAAGAGGTTTTCATCTTGGTTTTACAGGATATCTAATAGATTTTATTGAAAAAGCTTTCATCTTAATTCTACACCTTCTTAATTACGTTGAAATATTTTCATGTTAATTTTACAAATTATCTTCTAGATTTTATTAAAAAAATATATAGACAGTCGTAACAAGAAGGTCTTCTTGTTTTGGAAAAAAAATCATAAAGAAATTCGCTCAATTTTGTTCTGATTTATAGAGCATTTTAGGTGTTATTTTATCCTCTGTGTATGAACTGCTGGGTGAATCTGTTCTACCGTCCTGACCGTCCTGACGGTAACTGCATTTTTTTCGTTGGATTCAACTTAAAAATACGAATTTCAGCATTAATAAGAAAATAATTGTCATTTTAAAAATAATACTTTACAACAAGATTCTGTGTATTTAATACAACCAAAAGTAAATGAGAGTTCATATCTGCAACAAAAAAAAAACCAAAAGGATTTTTAGCCCATAGATCTGGTTATCTTGTTATATGTATTTACTCCCCCATTATCCTCACTTTACAAATTAATAAAATATTTGTTAGATATCATTATTTTTATCAAGCAATTAGCTTTTCGTCACTCTATACAAGCCTGAATAAAACTTAAAGTTACAGTGCTCGGAGATTTTGACAATTTTGAACAAACAGTAAAACAGATATTTTATTTGTCAAGAGCATTTGGCATTCTGATAATTTAAAAGGAAAACAAAAATTTATTTTATACACAGAACATCGAAACCTACCTTGATAAATAGCAAGTCTTTATAAATTAAAAAGATGGTGAATTTGTGAAGTGTACAGAATAGGGTGGTTAAAGTTGGTGAACAAGTGAATAAAATTCGAGCAAATAATTTATCATGTTCTAAAAATCTTAAGATTTGGCAACTAGTTTTAATTATATCAGTTAAAAAATCTTGAAAAAGATTTTTTAAATCAAGTTCATTTCAAATGTTTGCGAATTTCGGAATATGCCTGATTATTTTCTGTGAAATTCTTCCACAAATTTGTGGAATCTTAAAGTTTTTGGAGTCAAGCATTTCAATTGTGATGTACATTGTTTGTTTAAAACTTACGCTAGGGGGCGCTCTTGTACAATGATTGCAATTTTTTTATGGTTTTCTTTAAAAATTGGTGAATGTCACTGTTTTTAAAATTGAAAAATTAATTTTTGATATCTATTTCATTGCCAAACTTATCACTTATCATTAGTTTTGTTAGAGAAAATAGCGCGGAAACATTTTTTTCCTGTTAAATATTGTATGGGAAAAATTGTGATTTTATAAGTAAAATGATTGCATTTAAAATAAATAATGAAAAATTCATTAAAAAAAATATGGTATGAAAGCACAAAAAATATCAAACAAAAGAAAAATAAAATTATGAGAATAAAAATAAAGTTTGAAGCTACATTTTTGGGATTTTTTGATCCTATACATTTTTATCGTCACTGATTTCATCATCACTCATAGTGTGAATTCCAATATATAGAGTATCAAAGAAAAAAAATAAAAAAAAATTATTCTTTAATGAAAACTACACAAATTTATCAAAAGGTAAAATTTTAAACATGGAAAATTAAATTTTAGACGTCAGGAATTGTAAAATGTTATAACTTTCCAGACAAATTCGGTAGATAAATCTTTATTTGATGGAATTTTTCCTGTACACGGGGTAACCAAAAATCACAAAATTGGGATAACTATCACAAAAAAAGCAGATCTATTGTTTAAAAATCTTTTCAGAAATTGATTTTCGGGAGATGAAAACTTCCATTGCATCATGGTTTCATCAAATACGTAAACTTAAACCACCATTTTGTAACACAGTGTAATTATAAAGTTATTTAAGTTTTGAATTTGCTATACAGAGTCGACTCCCTGGAGATAGTCCGATTTACTACATGGCAAAACTTTTTATGAATGTTGCAAACATAACAACAAAATTACGGCGAAACATGCTGAGATAATCAACCAACACATAGACATAATTTTGTGGCAGCCAGGATGTACATAAGTACTTTACACACACACACACACACATCCATACAGAGTATGTACTTGGTTAACGGTCGTTAGCATGAGCTGGCGGATGTTGAGGTGTTAGACGTGTTTCTCAAAAATGTAGATTGCTACTGAATTATTAAATTACAAATATTACAAACACAACCACACACATGCACTTGCATAGTTAGTTACTTGCTTATTTGCAGTTGTCATCTCTAGTCTTGCTTTGAAATCTCGGTATATGTGGCTAACCGAAATTTACAATCCCATAAAGTCATGAAATATCTATGTGTGAAGCAGATTGCAACAGTGGGAATGTACGAGTATAACTCAAATGACGCAAATGTGAACAGATTTGTACAAATATGTATATATGCATATGAATTTTACTTTAACATAATTTAAATATGGTCATATGTTTAGGAATACGCCCCGCCCAATAAATTAGAAACACTGTTAAGTATTAAACTTTTCCACATTTGTATGTAAATCTGTGAAGTGTTACGTTGATATTTTTTATTGTGGCTTCTTCTTAAAAAAAAGAATTAAATATATAATAATGAATGAAACATGAAACCGTTACTTTTGAATTAAGCACTCGCGTATTCGACATTACCAAATTATTTCGTGATATTTGCCAGAACGGTGCGGAGCTGCTTTGAAAATATAAATATGTGTCGCGAAAATTAAATTTGATCAATAAAAAACTGGCGATTATTTCATTTGAAGCGTATTTTAGAGTAGGCAAGTTATTTTTGTTGTGAAAATTAGCATTCGTTTCAGTTTATATACAGCAATTAGATATGGGGGAGAAATGGCATGTCCTTCGAACAAATAGCTGCTATTGCTGTTGGATTAAAAGGAGACAATAGATCTTATCGTAAAATAGCAAAAAAGTACAAGTGCTACTGTGGCTACAGTCACAGTCAAGTATTAGAAAACGCAATTTTTTGTTTGCCAATTCCAAACACCTGTAGGCGATAGAATAGCGGAAGACAGCCGAAATTAAGGGAAAGAACGAAACGCAAAGTAATATGAAAATCGGCAAGAAAACTTTTAAAAAAATTACGGGATTGTGTGCACAACATTTCTTTGCGGAGGGTGGAACGAATTTTTTCTGCAAAAAAGTACAATAAATGCTGTCGTCCGGTCAAAATTAAACGAAAGGATGAAAAAAGGCTAATTTGGGCATTTACTACATAGTAACTTCCAGGATACATATTATAATAAGGTAAATGATTGTCCAAAGTAGTTTCTTTGTTCTAAGATTAGACATTTTTTTATTAATTAAAAATTATAAGTTTAGGGATGTCGGATACCGCTGTGAATTATACGCTGGCATTAATGATATGAGGATGTATAACAATCGAAGGGCCAGGACCAATTGACTTCGTCCACGGAACGATGAATGCAGTCCAATGTATTCATGTGCTGGAAGTGGTTTTAACACCATATTTACAAAATCTGAATCCGGATTTATCTTCTAATACCTTTATGCAAGATGGTGTACCTTGTCACACTGCAAAAAAAGGCCTAAATTCGAAATGTGCCTAAAAAAGTTTAAAAAAATAAAAATAAAATATAAAGAATATTACAAAATTTAAATAGGAAATTCAAAATGGCATGAAAATTTATGCTATATGAAAATAAAAAAAATTATGTTCTTCAAAAAAAAAAAACAAAAAAAACATGATTTCAAAAAGTGGAAAAAGATGCAACAACTCTCATGTCTAAAATATGTGAATGCTCGCATGATTCTAATTTATTGGCGGTGTATAGTACTGGGATTATTTTTAATTCTAGTAAAAATAAATACAACAATATTAATACGATAGATGACAAAAATTTTTAATGTTTGACTTTATCAATACATAATTTTGATTCAGAGCTGCCACCCATAAAATACTTTTGAAAAATCTATATTTTTATGTTTGTATTAAAAAGACTAGCTACGAAAGTAAGCAAGTTCTTCATAATACCACCAACATTACTTTTGAGGCTACAATACATTAGATTCCACTAAACCCGATTGGCAGCCCGCACCTTAACTAATAAACAAAGAACGAGGCTCAATTGTGAAGCTGAGTACATTTTTATTTTCATAAAATAAAAACATTAAAAATTAAAAAAAAAAGAAAATTGTCAGCCTAGAAAGCTAGGCGATAGAAGTGAAACTTCATGGATCTCGATGGGCACTTGAAATGAAAATACTCACCCTAGCCAGCAAGTTTTATGAGATAGAAATATTTCCCCGATCACAGAAGCCACTATTCATTATTTTGGAATTTCGAAGGGTGTTAGGCTAATGAAAAAAGATAGTTAATGTTTTCGCCTGCATTTATAAAAAATCTATACATTCACTTCCATACTTTGATGTTCAAGAAAAGATGCAATAGGTTTGTGGTATGAAATGTATGAAATGAAAACTCGTGATAGTAAATTATTTAAATATCTTGAGAAAATTGCATCTATTGTCGTGCCTGATCTCGTTGTTGAGTCTTTGGGCTTATTATTCATTTTTAAATTGAATTTACTTTCTAAAAATTGTACAAGTGGTTGAGCTTTTTCCAAGGCAAAATTGACATTAAAATCACCGCTTAAAATTATTGGCATAGTGTGCAAATATTCTGCTAATTTTGCTGCACCAGAGGGAGTACATATATGCCAATAATGCTCTATGTATGAATTTTATTATATCGTTAATTCTCTGGTTCGGAGTGATATAGAGAACAATCATTGTCACACTCTGTCCGCTTTGCTACCTCTCTCTCGTTTTTTCCTACTCCGAATCTGTCGCGTTTTTGTTTCCCTCCCATGTCTCCTTCCGTCTGACTGCCCCACCACGTGCGCTATCCCCTCCCTTTTCCTGTCGCTCTTTCGTTTCATTCGATATTGGAATTACAGCCCAACGAGCGCAAAGAAGTTTCACTTCAATAATGCTGCAACAATATTTGTTATATTTAGGCAATTTTTTTACTTCCTTTTCAATTAAGGCTAGTTACTAGCTTCACAACTGTGAAAGTTCATCAGCAACATGTGTTTTGGATTGCCTTGAAATGTTGCTAGCAACCAAACCTATCGAGGCGCCTAAAAGTCACCGCATAAAATCAAATGTAAATAAATAACACAAAAAAAAAATAAATTTCCTAAATAATATAACAAACTGTCAATTTTTACGTAATTTTAAATAGCAGATGCATTTTAAAAACTGTAAACAAAAATGTTGCTGGCATCATGTTGCCAAGATGTCGGGAAACTTTTTACAGCGTGAATAAAGTACTATTTTATATACATACATGCTAGTTTGGGTAAAAGCTAGTTGCTAATAATAATAATTTTATTTTAAATAATGTGAGTTCCTTCGGTATATAAACACTGAATAACTTCGCCATTTGTCAATAGATTTATTTCCTTGGACACGTTTCGCAAAACTTCAAACCAGTTAATTTTTAATCATGGACTTTTCCATATCGAATGAATGGCCCGAATTAGTGACTATGTACAAAATATCGCGGCAAAAATATTTCGAGCCATGGCTAAAAATTTCTTTGATTGCAGAACAGTGGAACATCAATCCTACAAACATCCTTGACCAAGAGCTTCCAATGAAATTGTTGCAGGCGTGACAGTCTGTGTTGCCAAGGACCCAAGTGCCTCATATTGCATCCGAGCTTAGCAACTGAACATCAGTACAACCACTGTGGTGCGCATTTCTTATCTTACAACTGATCAACCGCGTCGTATAGAACACGACAAAGCAATAGCCCGAGTGTTGGAATCCATGCCGGACTTTTGATTGCACGTTTTAATGACCGACAAGGCTCTTTTCATCCACACTGGCCGTGTTGATGAACAAAATTGCCGCATCTTGGAAGAAAATCCTCACAAATTTCGTTGTTACAATTTTTCTTATGAACAGATAGCAGAAACTAACAGATTGGAGTTGGCAGACTCGCAGCTAGTTACATTGACAGCAATTAAAGCTACTATTTGGCCATCGAAGCAAAGAACGTAGATTACAAGGAAGTTGCATGGCGTTTCGTTTCCTGTGGTAAGAAATGTTGCCCTATTTCACCACACAATAAGCAAAAATCAGATTCTAATCAGATTCTGGAGTGATGCAACTTCTTTGCAATCAAAGTTCTTTGATCGAAGCTTTTAAAGTAAAATAAAGTAAAACTTTTAGACGAAGCAGCAGCTTTGCACCAGGAGACAGTTCGGCTGATTTCTAAGATGAGTTACATGTGAAAAAGGAATTATAAATAAAAATAAATGTGCTTGAAATTATTTTGCAATTTTCACCAGAAAAAATATCTCAGAAGAAGCGAGGTTGTGGTAAGAGCAGTAAAAGTAACAGGCCATGAAGGAGCGAGAGAAGTGTCCTCCATTTCTAATTTGGGCACTGGCATTGAAAGAACGAATAAGCGAATATGACTGCAGCTTTCGTCTAGCTAATGCTCTGGCTATTTAAGGTGTATACAAATTCAAATGGTACTTCCTCACGCCCACCCAATGGCACACAAAAATAGAACTGCAATCACAGATGGGATGTATGATAAATAACAGGCACAAATAAGTAAATTACTAGGCACAATCCTAATGTTGAGTAAAATAATAATTGTTTTATTCTTTTTTTGATCATAAATAAATTACTGTTATATGTATGTATATAATAATCTCGTGTCTCGGTGTTTGTGGTCAAACTCCTCTGGAACGGCTCGACCGGCTGCTATGCAATTGTGTAAGTATATTTGGTAGGAATGATATTAGGTTGTAAAGTGTATTTTGTGCTTTGGAGAGAGTTGCCGCCTGTTTGAAAAGTCAAAATTAATTAAAATTTACACAAGTTACATGACATATTAAAATATGTCTGTCAAGCGGTTCGTCTCGGAATGAAGGAATACAACTAACTTTTATACGGCTTGCCACCTGTTTGAAGAAGACTCAATGAAGAAAAAAATCTATCAAAAATCATCTGTCATTCGAAGTGGACAGAAAACTGTAGATCCCTCAATTTTTAAAACAACATTGAAACGTACACCAAAAATTGTAGGAGAAGTTTGTTCAAACATCGAGCTATTTTATGTAGGCGCCAAAATATTATTATTATTATTATAATTACTGGTCAAAACTTTTTAGCGCTCTCTTGATGAAGAACGAAACCTACAGAATATGAATATATTTTTTTAATTAATTTACTAACTATTATTATGTGAAATTAAATAAATATTTCCTGTATTGAGATACTGTTGCAAGTAAAAGATTCCACTAGATACTTAAAACTATGTCCAAATGTAATTCAGTAACCTAAAATCGTTCTATTTTTTGTTTTTTGTTGATTTCGTTTTCTCTGCGGGATTTGTGGGTGTTACATCACAAGCATTGCTACAATTGACTTCAAATCTACAAACCTACACACTCATGGCAAGCAGAATGGCCCTGTTGTACTCAAACACAAGTGTTGTGTAACACTTCAAGAAGCGCCACTCTAAAATTAACAAGTATAACTCTCTTACATTATGTGTGTGAGAGTGCCAATGTCGCCATGTTAGTCATAAAGTGCACACACCCTCTCAGTTATGTACTTGACTTAACAGCCATTTAGCTAACTGAAGTGATCTACAGGTTGGAAGAGAGGCCAGTTGGAAATGGAAACTCGAAAGTGTGTTGGAAAAGAATTTGTAGGAATATTTTTTTAAAATTATTCTATACAATTTTAACTATTCTGAATAATTAATTTTATATTAAGATCCCATCAATATAATTATTTTTACTAAAAACGAAAACAGTTTGAACAAATTACCACAAAAAAACTGGGAAAACCAGAAAGCAAAAGTAAGAGACAAGAGTAAATTATGTGTGCGCTTTAGAATGAAAATTTCAAAAAACTAATCGATTTGATTCACATGTGTCATATGTAAATCATAAACCATAAAGTCACACAATTTTGAGTTTCAAGAGTTATGTTGTTAGATCATATAGTAGAAACTAAATAAAAATGAAGCAATATTGCATTTTCGAAATATTATTATTTATGACATATAAAGCGTTAGCCATTTTTTGAATCAGCTAAATGACAAATTGTTTTTTTAGCAACCTATTGAAAACTGTGCACCAAGCGAGTAAGCTGCGGATGTGGAACACCACTGCCTTAGCCGCGTGTATAGACCGAACGTGCTGTCACCCGGTGTGTCCCGGGTTCAACTCTCGGCCAGAGTTTGTATGGCTACGAATTAAAAAAAGGAAGAACTTTCTTCTAACGTATCGCAATTCAAATGTAAGAATTGCATTTTTAAAAACTGATACATGATGTTCTTATGTAGGTGTTGAATTATATTTGCAATTATATTACTTTTATTATTACTATTACGGCTTCAATTTGATCTTTTTGCCAATCTATTTCGGAAAGTGAGCGTTAATATTTTTAATACAGTCAATCAGGAAATATAAAATAAAAATGAGCCGCAAACTGCACGTCCAACATTAACAAAATTCTTCCCTTTGATTCTGCCATACAATTCTCAATCCAATTTTGTTTTTAATTTTTTTTTTACTTTGACTAAAAGTTAAGAATTAGGTTATAATTTCAGCAGTCTATTCAATTAAAAATTTGCCAATGAGTAATGTTAGTTATTTAAGAGTGAAATTACGGTCACTTGGAGTTTGAATTAGCTTTTTAATTAGAGTATTATCGATGCCAAAAGTACTAACAATTCCAGTTTCAAAAGGATCAAAAACGCTCGATTCTTTAACATATCGATTCTGCATACTCAAAAGTACTAGGTGCCCGTAAAAATTTAAAAACACTCAAAATTATCCATTTTCTAAATGAACTCAAAAGTACCCAGAATTAATTAATTTACACATGACAGAAATACACTCGGGGGATTACCATTACTCGCCGAGGGGAGACCTTATTAGAAAATAGATTTTCTAAAATTTTTGGTTATTACTTGCGCCGGTCAAGATTTTAGCTCTATACACATTAGAGTGCCCCATAAAAAAACTTGCGGGCTTTGCAACGGAATTATAGAAACTAATATGTTTTAAAACTCCCGCTAAAATAGTTTGAAAGAATATTAAAATTTACCTCAACCGAACCGATTTGAAAGTAACACCGAAAACGCAAATAAAAAATCTTTGCAAAATATTATTTTTTCAACGGAATCGTAATAACGAGTTTTTTGATGATATTTTTTGGAAGATTGGGTTGAAAGAGAATATTCTAATGAAAACCAAGATGCCCTTCTTAATTATTTGAAGAATATAATAAGAATGGCTTCTTATTGTCTAAAAAAAATCATAGAGAAATCCACTAAATTTTCTTGTGATTTATAGGGAATTTTAGGTGGTCTTTTCGTTCTGTGTGGAATACCGGAACCGATTTTTTTTGCTATGGGAATTGAGTCGCTTTAATGTACATGGGTGTTTTTTTTTTGGAAAATTGTTATTTCTTTGCCCTTGAGATTTGGTGTTTCCAGTGATGCAATATGGCGTCAGTGCGAGTGCTTTTGACAAGGGGGCACCTGCTTTTGAATACTCACATTCGTACCGGCTAATTTCGGGATGATTTGTTTACATTTAGTACTCAAAATAGTAAATAATAGACTTTCACGGAAATACCGTGTGGAAACGCGTCTCGGTCGTATCGTTGGCAATTTCAGAGTAATTAGGGACGGGCACTGTCAGGTTAAAAATGTGTATTTACGAGTATTTTCAATTTGCTAGTACAAAGCCGCACGGTGCTTTGTTTCAATATTTATTTTCATTGCAGTAAATGTCAATATAGTGAACATTTTTTAATAAAAAGTTGCAAAGGTTATTTATCGGTGGTATTATTACATCTAATCATCGCAAGATGCTGATCAAAAGTATGGAGGAAAACAGAACATCGTTAATCTCGAAAACTATAGCTTTAAATGATGGGTAATTGAAAAACAAGCAGAGGAAAGCAAAAAAAATGGAAGCTGGGGGAATAAGTGCTATTTGGCTAAGGTGCTCCAGAACGAACCTCTTGAAAGGAATTAAAGTGCGCGGTGATTGTGACATTATTTTTGTTTTATTCCATATATTAAAATCGCTTATTTTAAATTTTCAGGCTTGGAAAACCTTGATAGTGTCGTAATTTGTTTCAGCGACAAATTGCTGCATCTTTGTTACAAATTAATTTTGGAGTTTAAACAATGTTGTGTATATATAAATGTATATAAAATTAATACATGGAATTAAGAGCTAATTTTATTCGAAAATGCGAAAAAAAGATTTAAGACCGCGTAGTTTTTGGTACATCGAATTTGTAACGCAACCACCACTACTCGTATACTCGCAGATATTCAAAAGTACCCAAAAATACTGTGACTCATTCGGCTCGGTGGACACATTATCTGGACCTATGCTTTTAAAATCTCAAAAACCAAAATTTTCGAAGAAACACTTACATGCATACCTACATACACTAAGCTGGGCCGGCAAAGTCGATATTTTAGGAAAAGAAAATGGATAGAATAGAAATATGTCTACGTGATTTGAGATAACTTTTGAGCTACTTTTGAGCTACTTTTGACCAAAATTCGAGTTCCGCTAATCTTGCTACAAATTTTTTAGAAAAAATTTCAGTAAGTTGTAACTCTTGGCTATAATCAATGAGTTGTATTCTGCTGCTATTTTTTCATATTAAAATTATGATGTTTGTGCCATACGATGCCAACTAGTTTTTTTTCCTAATTCTGATGTTTTGTATATTTTATATATTAACTCTTCTTACTTTTGCTTAAAGGTTTCTCTAAGCGTCATTTGAAATTGGATTCTCTGTTATTTTGCAGACACATTCATATAGTTACCATAAAATTAGAACAAAAAAAATATGCGATCTCATGTGGAATTAAAATTTTTTTATGTGGGTGATTTTTTTTTCGGGGATCTATAACCTTTAATCGATTTGTGCTGAAATCAAAAAGCTTCACAGTTATACCGATTTCTTTCGAAAACAATAATGCAAAGTATAAGTAGTTTCTCTTGAATTTAGCAATTCTTTTATATTTGCGGCTCTTTTCCCAAAAAAGCTTTTTAAATAAACAGTAAATAGTTATTTAATCATTTGTGTCTATTTTAAGACACCCATACAAAGAACATGCAGTAAAAAAAAATTTACGTATTTGACTGACTTTAATAAGTTAGAAGAGGTGGTGAAAATGAGTTTCCGAAAAACAATTTGCCATCCTAATTAAGATTCTTTTCAAATTTGTGTAAGCTAAGGACTGAGACGAAAATTAAAACAACATAATAATATCATTGCATTCATATATCCTGAGCACAGTCCTTTATATTCCCTTTGTTATTAAAAGTTTTCATTGCGAGCTTTTGACAAAACGTGCAGAGCAAATAATTACAAAGCAGTGTTTTCATCACGTGCAAGTGGTATCAGATATAAAACGAATAACTCTAGTTTTGATAAAATAAATAAAATATGTTGATAACACTGTAATTGGCGACTACTACGATAGCATCCTTTAATAATCCAAATTTAATTACCAGTAGAAGCAGTGCTTTCTCCGCCATAGATGAGAATAAATTTTTAAAAGTCTAAGTAATATTTTTGTATAAAGAGAAATTTAATTATCTTGTTTATAGTAGAAACTATAGATATAGTATATATATAAACAAATTCGGGTGTTTTCATGTGCGCCTTTTATCATCTCAACTTGACTTCTGCTTCTTGTCAATGAAAATTTACAGGGTAGCTCAAAATAAATTTACCAATTAAAAGTGGCTTGAATTTTGCGAATGGTGTCGAATGTCTGTCTAATTTTAACGTTCATAAAGTAAAAATAACTAGAGTTATTATAAAAAAAAAAATTAATTGAACGCTCTGCTCCTTCACTCGCCACATTACCAGATTTAGTCGTTTCTATCTTTTTTGTGGGTTTTGTTACAATCACGGCATAATGTCAATAAGCGCCAAACTTTGAAAACCTATACGAAAAATATACCTTGGAGAATCCAGAATTTCTCGCCATAAGAAGTTTTGGAAAAGACTATAGAAAGGTCACACTCATTTAACTGATATCACTTGCAAAACAATCAACATGTGCCTGAAGAAGCAAACCACATAATTTTCTTTCCATCATTTCCCAAAAATATACCAAAGGCCAAGGGGTTATATATGTATATTGGGACACCTTGTATAAGAAATTCGTATAGTTATGAACATTTGTATAATGCGCATTGTGCAGCGGCATGAATCATAAATATGAATTTTGAATTACAAAAACTTTCAGATTATAACTTTACACAAAACTGAATGAGCTTGGCGTCACCTGACACATAAGATGACAAGTGAAGTAATCTACATATGAAAGTACTTTGTACATATAATATACACTTACAGTTGTGTTCATATTAAAAGGAGTGGTATGTGGGATTTGTTGTTGTGGGTTGGCGTCTGTTGAGCTGTATAAGCAAAGCTTTTATTCCAAGGCTACGAGGAGCTGCGAAAGTGGCATTTTCGCCCTAGGACTTCAGTAAGGAATTGGATCCCCCATGATCTATATTCACTGTCTTAAAGAGGCTTACTCGAAAGGCAGATTAAAGGATTCAGCCCTGCACACAATTGTTAGAGTTTTAGAAGAGTCTTTTGAACACAAGGAATTCGAAGTTAGTGTCTTTCTTTATATCGAGGGAGCATTCAATAACGTCCTACGTTGTGCGAAATTCGTGGTAACTTTTGTCAGGGTTAGGTTTCTACATTTCTTTGTTTGGTCCCATACATTGCTCTATACTGTTAACGGGGTGCTATTGATAGGAGATGGAGCTTATCTTCCAGAGTAAACTATTGGTTTTATGAAAACATGTGTGCGTTGTCTGTTTGAACTCACTGCAGAACGCAAAAAAAGTCAAATAGCCGTAACGTGGGCAAAAGCGAGCCCTTATTGGAATCACTGGAGCTCTTCGGGTCACTACCGTTCTTGCGTTGATCGCTATGCTAAATGTGGTGCTTATGTAGATTGCTACCGAAGATGCAGTTCAGTCTACGGGCACTCGTAAACTATATCCCTGAAGAAATGGATCGATGCGTGATGGTTTTGGCTCGGAACGGACCCTTCTTCACTCACATGTCGCTAAGAGAAGAGTGGTGCAGTGTGTAAAACAGGGGACCGGTGAACTTTCTTACGGAGGGGTCGAAGTTGAATGAAAGGGTTGGTGAAGGTGTTTTCTGTAGGGAACTCTTCGTCAGTTAATAATGTAGGCTTCCAGACTACTGCAGCATATTTCGGGCAAAGGAAGTCGCCATCAAAGTGGCAACCGATGTGCTACTCATCAGGGTAATACTTTTTAGACAGGCCAACATGTGTTCTTTATTTGTATCCTGTCCTTCGAGAGCTTTTCAATATTTCCGTATTAGACTGATTTGATGAACCGGTTCGACAGGGCGGGCTTACGGCTCAGCGAACACTGAGAATATGCAAGGATCGGTAGAACGGCAAGAACCCTCTGGACGGTGGAATATAGGCAGCATGCCCGACGTAGGGTAAACTTCGTGCGCTGAGAAAGCGACAACTCTCAATCTTCGTAGGCGTATTGATCGGACATAGTTCGATAGCAATTCATGCGGTGAGGCTTAATAAATATTACTACACACCCTAAAGCTATTTAGTGGATGACTAGGCGGAATCCTCTTTTCAATTTCTTCCTATCTTTTCAGGTGTGGAAGTTACTTGCTTGGCGAATTTTATTCACCGCTTTTTCTAGAAACCTTTTTTCTCTATGACATACCTAGGCGTTTTAAAATAGTCAATAGTATCACAATGGTCTACTTTACATGTCGAAGTGAGTGTTTTGTGGAGTTTGACATTTAATTAAACTATATAATAATTTTTAGAAGAAAGTTTCACTCAGGGACTTGAACATATTTATTTGTCAATAAATAAATAATAAATAAAAAATAAATATTTAATACTAATACCGACCATGCCATTAAAAATCATATAAACGTAATCGCAAAAAGCAATATTTCTTGGTTTGTGAATTTGTAATAAGAATAATAAAATATTGTGCCAATTCATTAAACATCCAATATCGAAACATTTTTAAATCACTTATCACACTTCTATTTTTGTTAAAGCGACTATGTTACAAACTTAAACTCCGTTATGCCATGTCCAAATCAACAGTCAATCATCTCAAATCAAAGTTAACTCATATAATTTACACTTCCTATCTACACCGCAGTTTCAGTTTTAAAATTCATATAAGGTAATAGCGTCATTACAAATGCAAAAATTGTATGTATTTTGGTTTTTTTTTGGATTTTTGTGAAATTGACAGTTTTTTTTTTATCAAAAAGATTGCGCAGATCTGGATTGCACGGGGTAATTAAATGTGCGTTAAATTTTGATCTTCTCGGTGACGAGATTTTCAAATCACATTTTTATATAGCGAAACAAAAGCTAGTGGATTGGTGATAAGGACTAATAAAAAGAAATCCATAAATTGGTATTAAATTGATAATTTTATTCAGTGTAGTTAGAATGATCCGATTTAGGTCAAATATGCACCGTTTTGTTCGATAACTTGTTATCACTTTGAAGGTAAGTTCATAATGCCACTTTCATAGAAACCTTTATCTATATTGGCAAAAAATTTGGACAGTCGCTTTTCACAATCTTCTCTATAGGCGAATCGTTCGCCATATGCAGGAAAATGTAGTAATCACTTGGTGCCAGGCCCGGACCATAAGGAGGATGCATGGATGCATAAGAACCTCCCAACAAAGGCTCGGTCACTATCGATGCGTGTGGCCTAGCGTCGAACTGATAGAACACAACTCTCCTCTGCCAATGCTGGTCGCTTCCTTCAGACGGTCCTATTGTTGTCAGTACAGCCCCGTATTAAGAGTTTGGCCGTAGAGGAGCGGCTCATAGTAGATGACTGCTTGCCAATCACACAAGACATTCCTCACCGTAAATCATGGCTTGGCCACCGTTTGCGTAGGCGCACCGCGATTCGACCACGACCGCTTTGTTGTTACGTTATCGTAAGTGACGCACTTTTCAAGATCAGTAACCATCCACTTCAGAAATGGATCGCTTTTGTTGCGAAAAAGCAGTGATTCGCAGATTAGGATTGGATCCATATGGAAGCAGTGCCCGACGGTTTCCATTATTTTATCGATATTTTAGACAGTTGGCATTCTAAAGCGTGGTTCAGCATTGATATCAAAATTGGCGGAACGGAATCGACAAAAACAGAATTACGCCTGCATGGCTGTTACAATATCATTTTTTCATTTTCAGCCGCTTGGCTTGCGTTTTCGCCCTTATCGTGTGGTCAAACAATACTGAGTCGAGTAATCACAAAAATGTTTAAGAAGTCTAAGAAGTTTTTATGGATCAAATCTTATTTTTCTAACGCCATCTAACTCGATCACACTTATACAACGCGAGATAGAGATTACTAAAGCCATCTTTTAGAAAAATAATGGATTTCTTTTTAATACAGCTATAATTATGATAATTGCGATAGTTACAAGATTAAGCTAGACCTGGAATTATTCCGAAAACGAAAATCTAAAATATTTTCTAATCAAAATATATTTTCGTTTGTCGTCAGTGGCGTGCGCATTTCTCTTTACTTTGAAATTTTTGTCAGCTGGCTGCTTCGCTTCATTTTAACTTGTTAATTTTCTAACGTCGAAACCAAAGCGAATTCATATAAGGTGAAGTTGATCAAGCAGCTGATTGAATTAGCTTAGTGAATGTTAAGTCAAAATGATGTATTTGTTGTAAACCGCACTGTCATTATGTACATATGTAATTTGTTAGTGTAAATTTTTGTTGATATGAATTCGCCTTGGTCGAAACGATGGAACTTTTAGCTGTTTTTGACATTTAAAATTGGCAAGTCAACAACAAAAAAAAAAAAACATGCGATTGTTTTCTCCAGGTGCAAGCTGTTCAATACGAAACATAATTTCTGTCAGACTGCTGACATCGCGGCTAAGTAGATGATCAACCTTCGAAAGAAATTACACCATTTAAAAACTCAAACATTGATAATGAGAGATATGTATTATTTTTCCCAAAAACCAAACGAGAATTAATCTCGGGAACCGAATTTACAAAGAACAAACCTAGAAGGGGAAATTTCAGAATAGTTTTCGTAAACGCACAATCAAGGCGAATTAATATAAAGTGAAGCTGATCAAGCAGCTGATTGAATTCGCTTGGTGAACGTTAAGTCAAAATGGTGTATTTGTTGTAAATCATTCTGTCATTGTGCGTATATTTTATTAGTGTAAATTTTTGTTTTTGCACTTAACAACTGACTTGCTTTTTTTTTATTCACCTACATGTATTTTGTTTTTGCCTTTGCGTATGAGCTTTCAAAAGCCGTAAAAGGAAAAACAAAATGTATGCAAATTTTAACAACTCTTACGCGAAAGCAAAAACAAAAATACATACATACATACAAGGGAATTTTGTATTGTAGTTGTACTTATAACACCACCTTATATGAATTCACCTTGCTCTCAATACTAGTTGGTTAAAATACCTTCAGATGAAGGCAGCATACTCGTATTGACGATGGGAATGGACGAAGATTGTGATATGAGAATAAATTGAAAATCTTTAAAAACAGAAGCTGCTTGGGTAAAGAAGTTGTCCATTAGCAAAAGCAATTAATAACACAGTAACAATTTTTTTTTTTTGTTTTTATTATATTGCTACCAATTAGCTATTTTTATGACCGCAACTGTATCTACCAAGTGTGCATATTCGTCTGTGTTGGCAATTTTCATGTATTATTAACTATGTTTGTGATTGTGGCCGCCCGCAGACACTCGCTGAATTAGCAGTAAAATTAAAATTTCATTAGTTTTTCTACGCCAGAGGGAGGGAGGGAGGTGTGGCAGCGTGTGGATTGCTGAGTGCAGGTGCGTCAAGTCCCCCATCTACGTATGTACATAAGGTCGATTGTAAAGCATGTGTGTGTGCACTGAGCTAAATTACTTTTGTGCTTGCAATAATTATTGCGCCAAATTGTAATTTAATTGATGCCATTTGAGTTTGAGTGCAGGCAATCTGAATACACACGTGACCAAAAGCCTGCTAATGCGGTTGGATAAAGTTTGCATGTAAAAGTGACTTTTGTGGATAGTTGAGTGTTGATGTGAAATTTTTTATGAGTAGTGGGTGGACTCGCGTGTTTGAATTTGAATTATTACAAAGGCATTATTTATATGAGTAAGGATTATTTAAACAGTGATTGTTTAGTGCTTGATTATAGCTTATTAAATATTTTCATGAAAGCTAGGATAATATTAATGATTGTGTTTAACTATTTACATACATAGATAAGTACAAAAGTAGTATGTGTTTAAGAGTGCTTAAATTTTTGTTTGTGTATTTTATAGGCTCTGCAGTGAAATTTGATATTTAACTGAGGCACTCGACTGCAGAAGAAGTGAATTTTTCGCCCATTAAATAGTAAATATAAGCAATTTTACATTATTTAAACTATATAATGCATACAATTTTAATTCACAACCAACTCAAAAATTTAAAGACTCAAAAAAAAAAATACCAAAAACAAATCCCGTTTTTTTTTATAAAATAAGAAATACAACATAATTTATTACATAAATAAAAAGAAGATGATTAAAAAAATAAAAACAAGTTATTTATTTATGTGCAAAAATCGGAGCCCTAAACTGTTTGCCTAACGTTCCTTCCTTTCGTCTATCGGAAAGAAAAGGCAACACCTTTGTATCCCGTACAGATGAATTCCGAATGTGAAGTGCAATCAAGTCGCGATAGGCGTGAAATGGTAATTTTAATGATAAAGATCACCCAAAAAGGATTCAATTTTAAATTCTTATTTAAAAAAAAAAATACCGCTAAATGATTCCCTCACTACGAGCCGGAGCATCGGCTCAATATAAACACACAATTTTTTTATTTTTTTTTTTTTGGAAATTAAGTTTAAATCAGAACTCAGAAATAAACGCGATTCGAGCTAAAATCAAAATTACAACAAGTTCTTGGCCCACAAATACCAAATACTTGGACTTTACTTGAGCCATCAGTTCTTGTTGAGCGGTCTTTCATTTGTTGTACGTAGTACCTACTAAAATTATGAAAATAGTTTAAATAGTAAAGAAGAGCACAAATTCGGAAGAGACGAAACTTTAAATACCCCGCACATATTTTTATTTCCAACTATTAAATACCAGCCATGCCAAGTTACGTCGCAATATCTATAACATACTAAATTCGGTGTATTTTTGTGCTGAAAAAATTTATTAAAAATAAACTTGGGTTCAACTTAAAAATTTTACATTTGTATATTGCGGTACCTCATCAAAAAAGTTGCGTGTTTTCAACGGTAACTATAAAATTTATTATATTTTAAAATTTCCGCCAAAATATTTTGAAAAATGTTAATGCGAGTTAAATCGGTTTTAAAATGTTTCCAAACATAAAGTTTTTTATAAATATAAAAAATTTTTTTTTTAATTTTTTAAATATTTTTTAAAATTTTTAAAGTATTTTTTCGAAAAAAACCGGTTGAGATGCCAAAAACAAATGTAAACTTTTGTTCAATGAAATCCTAGTAAGGAGATTTGCAAAAAAAAATCGTCACACTTTCACCGGTTTATTTGCAAAAAATTGTGAGTAAATACCTATCCAATGATTTATTATAAGTTTAAATTGGTAGTTTGCTTTGGCCGAGTTAATCAAGTTTTTCTTAAAACAGTTGACCTAAATGGTCATTACTTATTATTATGATTTCGTTGAAATTTTTTTTTTAATATTTGTATGCATCAGTTTTAAACATAAACTGTTTTATGATCTGAGGTGACTTTAAAAAAAAACAACTATTTTGATTAAAAAAAAACATAAATGTTGGTAATTCAAAATCGGATCAACTCATTTAAATTTTAATATAATTGAGAAATGTTTTGGTTGATATCTTAAAATCGAATGAATTTATAATTCCTATGGATAAACAATATCGACTTTTTTTGTACCGGGAGGGATGCACCATATTCTTCAAAAAATGAAAAAAGTATGCCACTATTTTTTGCAAGTGTTTAACCCAACTTCTGCAATTCATATTTAAAAAATATGTGTTATGTAAAATTATGTGCTAATAGGGTTTCTTCTTTGAGTTTTTAGAAAAATTAATTTTTTTAAAGTTATTTGTTAAAATATGGTTGTATCTTAAAATAAACACTGGGCATTCTGTAAAGTTTTCATTTCGCTACCCAAAGGTGTCATAATTCAATAAACATTTTAAGAAAGCAATAGAAATGCGTGGTAGATGGTAGAATATTATTTATTGAATGCTTTCATATTCAAATATATATATATTTATTTTGATAAAGCATTGAAAGAAAATTAATTCATATTGAAAGAAAGTGCTCTTGATTTATTAATAAATAATTACTTTTTTTACTAGACATAAAATAAAAATATACGCAAATGCCTAGAAATTCATATGATTTATTATTAAACATATGAATATGTACTTAGTTATAAAAATTGGCACAAAATGAAACTTTACTTTCTAGAAATGGTGATAATTGCAAATTATTATTTATTTTACATTTTCTACAAAATATTTTTCTTTGTCCTGAGCAGTTTGGATACTTACATCTAGATAGATGACCTTTAGTTTCCATAGTGGCCCAGTGATCTGTAATTAGATGGCGCATTAGCAGAATTCGGATTTCTCCGTTTTTGCTCTAAAAATGTCTGAACACTTGGACGTCCACGCTTAGTTGTTTCAACTGGCTTGACATTAAATAAAGAATCAGCTAATTGTAACTTAAAATCAATGAGCCTCATTTCTTTACATTCAGATCGATCTTTATTGATTCTCTTATGTAAGGTCCAGGCATTAGTACATGTCAAAACCAACAGGTGATAAAATAATCTATTCGTTCATTTTCGGCTTTTCCCCAGCTGCCAAGTAAATCTAATATATCCCAACATGAGTAGCGGGTGAAGCCCGAAATCGCTTCAAACCATATAGTGATGGTAAAAAATATATTTTGGCACAAGTTCATATTTTTTTCCGGTCTCAAACGTTTTCCAAAATCGAGATTTTTCGCTACAAAAACTCCACTTCAGTATATTTTCCAAACATTAAAATTTTTAACACTTACACTAAAATTTGTGACATAGAAGTAACAAAATTAGGAACATTTTAATTTGTATATGTAACTCGAGAGTCGTTTTTGCAGTGTTACAGCTTTCGTAACTTTTGAATTGCTAATATTAAGATACGGAACTTTTTGATGGTTGTATCTTTAAAGATGCCGCGGGTTAATTAAAAAAAAAAATCTACTCAGTTCTTTGATACTTTCAAAACTAAATCGTTACAAACATTCCCCATATAATCCATTTTTTATAATAATATATATGTAGGAAAACAGTACTTGCTTTATTCAATAAAATCGATTAATATATTACTCTGGATTTTCAAAACTTAAACAAGCTTTCGTTTATTTAAATTTCAACAAAATGAAATTGTTATGCTTTTAGCGTAACACGTAATTTTACGCGCTTTTCTCTTTAATTAAATTGTAGCGAATTTAATAAATCTTTAAATAATGTATCGAATATTTAGATTTTTTATTACCTATTTAAAAATTTTGTAAATTCCATGTATTTCCTATTTCTGCATAGTTCAAGTTGAGCAAATTATATTTCTTAGCTCTCAAAATATCGCATAAACTCTTGCAAACAACCGTTATGTGAATAAAGTTAGAATGCCCAAAGCATTAGTGTACTCGAGTTATTCGTTCACATTTGTGGCGATTAATTGTCAAATAAAAAATCTTATCCAAATTATGAAGAAATCCCTCTTTATTTTAATAAAATTCGCTGCAGTTGACTGACTTTCAATAGAAGCCAATGCTAATTAATTGCGGTATAATTTTCTCCTCGTGTAAGTTAAACCTACAGCGTTAAAATATGAAAACACCTCCATGACTAAAGTCCGAAAAGCCCACAACGCCTAATAGTAGCCAAGTATTCAACTCGGATAAAATGTTCCATCTGGTGAATAAATTCCATTTTTTTTAAATTAACTTGCTTTTGTTAAGTTTTTCTTGTGCATACCCGACCATCTAACTAATGCTTGAAACGCTTGTAAAACCCGAAAAACTTCGAAAACTAAAACGCCAGAAACGACTGGTGTGAAGTTCTAGCTTACCACATATGTAAATGGCATTGGAAATTCACATCTATTTTATGCATATACTCAATTTCTCTGAGAAATGTTAAAATTTGCAAGTGGAATAGTTATGCATCGTAGCTTAACGCTCGTTGACATCGTCGCTGACTCTGTTTGTGACACGTGGCATTTCCTTTTTGCCTTTCACCAATTTGCGGGGAACTAACAATTGCTAATGATATTGTTGCTACAATTGCACAACACTTGTATTGGATAGAAATTCTATATAAGAAAATTGAAATTTGCGTCACTCGGCGTACAGTCGTCGAAAGTGGATAAAAACTGCCTAGTCTTTATGACGCCAAAAAGCCTCTTATTTTACATTGGTAAATATATGCTTCGATAATTTTGAATGCTGCCAACATTTCACGTGAATCCAAATGCTGTGAAGTTGTTACTAACCTTTACACTACTTGTTCCTTATGTATTAAAATGAATGCGAGTCCTTTACATATATGTATGTGCCCAAAGTACTCAATCGATTTTTATGAAATTTTTGAAGAAGCTGTACGTCGTTTCCGGGTCCAACATAGGATATATACAGGGTGGGCCAAAAGAAACCAAGGGGTGTAAAAGTTTAATAACTTTTTCGTTTAGTAATTTTTTTTTATTTTTTCTTTCAGATTATATAGACAACACTTGGAGAATTTATAATTTTCTAATCTAACTTTATTAAAAATTTGATTATGAGTGATGAAGCTCATTTTCATTTGAATGGTTTTGTTAATAAGCAGAACTGTGGGTTCTGGGGTTCTCAAAATCCAAGGGTCATTCATCAACGCCAATTGCACCCCATCAGGTGTACAGTATGGTGTGGGATCACATCTGAAAATGTCATTGGGCCTTACTTCTTCGAGAATGAAGATGGAAGTGCTGTAACCGTAAATGGAGAGCGGTATCGGTTTATGACAGAAAATTTTTCACGTCCTGCTCTTGAAAACAGACCTGGTATGTGGTTTCAGCAGGGCGGAGCCACTGCCCATACTGCCCGAGACACAATGGCACTTTTAAGTAAAATTTTTGGAGGGCGAATAATTTCCAGAAATTCGGAAATTATTTGGCCAGCGCGATCGCTAGATTTGACAGCACCCGACTATTTTCTTTGGGGTTATTTGAAGGAGCGAGTGTATGTGAACAAGCCAGAGACAATCCTTGAACTCAAGGCAAACATTATTGCAGAAATTCGAACGTTACAGCCACAAGTTTTGAAAGATGTTATGGAAAATGCTCTAAAAAGAGCCCATCAGTGCCAAGCTGAAAACGGTGGTCATTTAAGAGACATCATTTTTCATACTTAGTGTAAAAAAATTTCCCTTTTGTATATTATATTATCTGAAAGAAAAAATATTAAAAAAATAATAAACGAAAAAGTTATTAAACTCTTACACCCCTTGGTTTCTTTTGGCCCACCTTGTATAAGTATAAGCATAGAAAAATTTGGGGTCACGCCCCCATGGAAGAGGAAATTATAATTCGTTTTATAATTGCAAATTTTCGGTGCCGATGAACGATGTTTGGGTATATATGTAGGTACATACATACATATGTCTTATAGATCAAACTGTCTATCATTTTGCAAAAAAAGCCAAATTCCTTATAACCTCACAACTATTTATATATCACTTATTTGAGGCTATATTAATATTTATTGGGGAAAAAGGCAAACTCTTACCTCCATTGAAAACGAAGCTATATATATGCTATATATTAATCGAGTTATATATATATATATCCTTTAGATCGCGGTATAAAGAATATTGTAAGCGTTAATGTACAAACAAAATATATCTTTGTTGGCGCAGCAAAGCAAGGCGGGTATGCTGGTGTAAAATCATTTTGAAACCTTAAACGACGTTAATTGATTTAAATAAAAGAAAAAAGGTATTAATAAGATTTTAACGTACCATACCTATTTTCCAAAACTTAATTTTTTTAATTATATCTCACCCTAATTAAATTCTTTATACAAACTTTGAAAGAATTCGCAACATGATTTAGTAAAATATTGAATGTTTTGATTTATTGTAAAATACCGTTATATAAAGGTGAGCGCGGTTTTGTTTTGATTTTTGAAAATTTCCGTTATAAGATTGATGTTGCAAATTTTCGAAAGTTTGCTTATTGAATAGAAATGCATTGGGTGTACGAAATTTGGTAGACTTTGGTAGAACAGTTTCCGAGATATACTTATTTACCCACTACCAATTTTGTTTTTAATTCCGTGTATTTGCTTATGCAACTTTATTCTGCATATACAATTTGAGTAAATTGTTTTCAATGGTTACTCGAATGTTCAAAAAAAAAAAAATGTAACACGTATTCTCTCCTCCAACCAAATACTACGTATCAAATTTGGGCAAATTATCATTTTACTGGTTACTGAAATATAGCATACATTTGATTTTCACAAAACACCGTCATGTGGGCGTGGTTGTTGTCCGATTTCGCCCATTTGTAATACCAAATAATAGCTCAATATTGGCTCGAGTTATACGCTACACAAACGGACGGGCAGAGTGGCATGACATTCGCTATTAATTCTACGAATTTCGGGAATGAAAATTATTGTGAATATTTTAACTAAATGTTGAATATTTTTTTTTGGAAGCCACTATTTAAGTAGTAATGCTAAAATATACTTATTTTACTCTGTTTTATTTAATATCAAAAAACTTCTTTATTAAACTTACTAAGGGCAAGAGAACTTAAAGAGCGATTGTAAGCATTGTACAATAAATTAGTTGCTGGGTCAGAGTTTCTCAAATGGATCACCTGAATGCGGTAATAAATTATTTTTGCTCGTTTTTTCATTTGTGGATTTTCTAAAAAAATTTTTTGTTTAAAATATTGTTAATAAATATTTTTCGCCATTTTTTTCAAAGATCAATTATGAACGATCTATCAGACCGATTTAGATGATTCGAACGCCATTTTAATCGTCATTTAATATAGGGAAATATCTGACCCACCCAATATATGTATGCTTGTTTTGCCCGCCATACTGCCGTTGTTCTGCAATCAATCAGCTGTTTAATACAATCAGCTGTGCGGCTACAAAATTTAAGTCTGTTCGTTTCCATCCGTTGATAAGAAAAATGAAGCAACTAAATTCGGAAAACATATAACTCAAAGAACAATGAATTAAGAAGAAAAAACTTTACAGTTATAATTTTTGGCGTTAACGAAAATATTATTGCAAAATTTGTGATCATCGTACGATTTGTTTTACATATTTGGTTGAGCTCCTGCAATTCAAGAAGGACGCCCGGTGATTCTCTGGACGATAGATGATTTTTATAACAACATTTTTCTGAAAATCATTCGAATGCTTGCTAAGCCTGCTGCAGGGCATCGACTGTTAGAAAGCACTTTTTCTTTTTTAAGAAAACAATTACATATTATTAAAAGTAATGATAATGATATAATAATAAAGATAAGTAAGTAATAAGAGCAAACTTTAAATAGATCGCAAAAATTGGGCGTGCTCGTCCTTATTGCAATTATTATTATTTTCGACCTTATATGGTAGAGACAACTGAAAAATTGTTGTTTTCTCATATTATTCCCTAATAAAAGCTGCCCTCGAGCTCAATAAATTACAGTCGTAATATATTTTATTTTTGTAATTTTTGACAGCAGCGCCCTATAATTGCACTTTTGCTTCATTTTCGTTTGTATAATACATACTTTTCGATATTCTTCTTCATTCGGCTTTTTGTCAAAAATTTCCAATTGCTTGCCAAATATTTCACAAGCCTTATGATTCCGACAGTTATATTCACCACAGAACTGTCAAAAATTTGCATTCCATTGTACTTTGCAATTCTTGTGCATATATTACAAAAATTAGGTTTTTCTGTTTGGTAGAAAATGCCGTTTTCTTAAACCCAGTCGGAGGTTTTCTAATGCCGAGGATCTGGCAACACTGCGCATACTACACAATTCTGTATTCTTTGGACTTTATTAAAGTGTATTTCATATTTTCACTGGCAATACAGCTCGATATTAGCTCCCCCATAATTTTATATATTTTATTAATTTGTCTACACCTTACAGCGTACCTAAAATACAGACAGACATATCTTACAATTCTACATTTCCCTCTTCGCTTATCAGTCGTCCGACGATGTCGTAAACTCTCCACAATGTGACCGCAGTGACCTTATGTAATTACACTGGCTGTTATTGTTTGACTTGGTGTTTGTGATTGCGGTAGTGTTGCAACATCTGCACGCGCCAGTATTCGCAAGCTCCTCCTGTTCGTTTGCCACCTGCTTTGTCCTCCCAGCTATTTACAAGGTTATTTCACGCCTTTGCCTACGATCTCCTGCTGTTCCTTCACCATTCACTGATTACTGCTGATATTCTTTTCATATTCCATGCCACGCGGTTGATGTGCCACCAACACACCCAGTTAGCGATCTGATGATGACTTCTGCGAGAAGTAGTCGTCGTCATCATCCTACGCCACAACATTTTACATTTTATTTCCGATTTGTTGTATTCCTTGCTTTCGCAATCATTCTAGGTGGCTATGGCAGTAGCTGAATAGTTGAATATTGACACACTTACAAAACATGTACATATGTATGTACATACATTGAATGTTTAGTGATTCAATATTTTCTTCATTTCCCCCGCTTCGTTTCGTCCTGAGTGGCACTGCGCCGTTTATTGGTCGCTTGTTGTATCCTTTGTGCCATTGACTGTTTTTTGTTATGTATCGACGTTTCAGTCACTGATTGTGTTTGTCTGTTATTGCCATAATTAAGTGTGGCAATAGCATTTTGCGCTCTGACGTCGGTCAGGTAGTGAGTCAATCAGATTGTACAGGTGAAGAATTGAATCATCGCGACAAAAAAGGTAAAGTAAATTTTTTAAAACTAGAAATATATGAAAAGTAGGATACTAAGAAATTGTGGGTAACAAAATGTGCAGGAAGAAATGGGAAAGTGGCACTTAAGAAACGGTTATGTGGAAAAACGTTGTAAGTGCTAGAGCTGTTAATATGAATTCGCTCTCTCCAATTCTCAGGTTTGAAAGCAGAAAGTATTCAGAAGCATTTCCTCAAATTTATGAAATGGACTAGTTGATACTCGGGACCTCTTCTGTTTTGCTTACTACTTTTTCATATACTTACAGCAGATTTTTAAAGCTACAAATGCGGTTTCGTCAAATACGGAATCTCGGGCTTAAAGGATACTTCGCAGACGGATATATGTAGATATACTTTTGGCGATTTTTCTCAAAAGTTATCAGTCCGTTGTTACCTCTTTGATACTACTTTTTAACAAATCATTATCTGTCGGAGTTTTTATTGATGACTGGAAATTGGCAAATATTATCGCAATTTTTAAAAGTGGTAAGAAGAATGATCTATGCAATTATAGACAATTTCGAAGCTTTTCACTATATCGAATTGCTTTGAAGTTATTATGCTACTAAATAATTATATGCAACCAACATGGGTTTGTTGCCGGTATATCTACCATAACCAAACTAGCTGATTTTAGGGAATATTGCTATATAGTCTTCACAGGAGGGCTTTAAGTTGGCTGTATTCATATAGATTGTTGAAAAGCGTTCTACGAAGTGTTTCACCTAGACTTATTAGTTTAACTTGTTTCGCTCGGTTTTCATTCGGCTTTCTTTCAATGGTTGACGACGTGTAGTTTCGATTGAGGGCGCATTTTTGTAGTTCTTCATATCAACTTCAGGTATACCTCAAGGCAGTGTTTTACGACATCCACTTTTTTCTTATTTATTAACGACATTAGTAGCTGTTCTTAGGCTTCAATCAGACATTAATTCGCTCATTCGTTGGTGCCGTAACTCTGGTATCTCTTTAAAAATTAATAAATGCTTTCAAATCAAATTTGCTACAATAAAATTCACAGCTTTATTCAATCATCTTATTGTATTAAAAATAGTCCACTTCAATTTGTTATAGAGATCAAAGATCTAGGTGGAATATTCGCGCTTCTCATTTGGTAGTCACATTAATTTTATGATATCTAATTCCTACTCTATCTTGGTTTTTGTGAGACGAAATAGCTCTAATTTATCAGATGTTTACACAATAAATTAAAAAAAAAAAACATCAATATATTATCATACTTTAAGGCTCTACTTCTATTTACTGTTTCGTTCGTTCGAAATTTCCTCTTAGGTCGTTAAAATTTTCCAATCCAGTTCCCTTCCAGTAAGGGAGAACTTGATTATTCATCTCTATAACAAATCTTAAATTTTCCTATCCCAGTAAGGATTCTACGTAATTCCTATCTTTTTTATCCGAACGTGCCTAACACGAACATAAAATTGAAAATCCAAATTAAATGACATTATGTGTGCCATTTAAAATATCTTTTTTCTATTCCTCGCGTCGATGATCCTATTGTAGTAAAAAAACTGAATCTAAATATGTATTTGCCCAAATCGGAAACTCTTTGTATATTACATTGCGAGTAGAATACTGGCCTGTCGTTAAGTTGTACATTGAATTGAATTTCCTACGCACGGTGCTCACTCAATGGATTCGTTCAATAACCTTTTCATTGTAGTCAACGGCCAATCAAATCATGTTGAGGTTATTAAAAATAATAATTTTATTTCATTTTCTTTACATAGGAATGTCAATAAGTCATACATAGTAAACTTATATGTGTTTTATACAAGCACACACAATATATACATACATATATATATATATTGTATTAAGATTGTTGGAAATATGCGATTAGTTATTATTTGACGTGATACGTCGCAACTAAAGCAAAATAATTCAGCAGAGGAAGAAGAGAGTAAAAATATATGGAAGCCCTCTAAGCAACGATTCGTTGTCTTCTCTGTTTTGTGCTTATTTTCAGCTGTTGCGTCACAAGTCGCGCTGATTCTGCCCTACCTTTTTAGCGTAATTTATGGAGCAAAAAAAGTATCTGCTCGATAGAAAAAACATCAATATATGTACCATACTTTAAGTTTCCACTGTAATTGCCGAAGATATAACGAAAAATTTAAAGAAAAAGTTTGTCAGACTTCATAGAAATAAATATTGAACAATAACCACAGTATTTATCAAAGCATTGGTGGTAATTTATCGATGGATAAATTTGACTTTGACTTTGACTTTGTTTAATGAAGGGTCGCCTCAAATAACGTTGTAACGGACAATTTTTGTATACCTCTTTTTTTTTTGGCAGATTCCCGTTTAAGAGAGTGTTACAAAAATTCTCCGTTACAACGTTATTTGAGATGGCCCTTCAAATGTCGTGACAGAAGCGATAACAGTGACCATAACGGTATCATATAAGCTGTGGACAAAATAAGTTTTCCGATTTAGCTGAAATTTGATTTGTTCCTCTATTTTCCCTAAGGAAAGTAGAATTATGAAATTGCATAAATATGAACGAGTTGTCACACCCACGAGTGGAAATCATAAAAGTTATAAAATTTTGATGAAATATGGTTTCGTTTTGGGTTGTCCTGACTGAAAAAACATAATTCGGAAAAATAGTTGGTTAAAAAAGCAAGTTAAATCGTTCTTTCATGCTGCTTGCCGCGCTTCATACAAAATGTACCCAATTTTATCAATAATCATCTTAATTTCTTTTTATTGCCTGTTTTTCAATAAAGTATTAGTTTGCCGATTGTATGCAACTGTACCAAAAAAAAAAAAATTTTTCGGCATACACCCTCCAATCTAAATTACTTCTACAATTTCGAGACAATTTTGAGAAAAAGAACTGAAAGCATAGCGGTAAAGAAAAAGTTTATCAGACAACGTAAGAAGTATACGTTGAAATCAAGGTATATTAAACTGGTTTGCAGGGTTGCATTTTTGATTGTTTTCCTTCGAAGTTAGCCATAACTTTTCAACCTTTGTTTACAGTTCTTCGTTTCACAACAAACTAAAAACTGTGAGTTGTGGTTGTTAAAGTTTAATTTTAGAAAATAAGAAAGTTCCAAGAAGAAAGCACATTTGGAACAGGGCTTGTGATATGGAACTTTCTGCGTTTTCCAGAATGTGACATTTTATGTAGGAGGGAATGACTCAATCTGTGTATCCGACTCATTACAGAACAAAAAATATAATTAATAGAGATTTTTAATTTGTTTTAGCACGATTTTTGTAATCATTTTGAATTGACAAATTCACCAAATTGGACACTTCTATTTTACTACAGCCACCTGTTTAATGAACCTTGTTGGTTGGAATATAATTTTTATCAGGCAATGTTAAAATCAACGGTAGGTAATAACTGATATCAGACAAAGTAAAAATAAAACGTTGGAAAGTTAAGTTAAACTCTTATCAGATCTTGAAATATAACTCATATTATATTTATTATTTATATTTTCACTGTATAACAGTTATCGAGCAACATAAGAATTAAATGTTGGATGATAACTCTTATTGATAGCGAAAAAAAAAATATATATATAATATAGAGCAACGGTATTGTGTTAAAACTTATAACAGTTATGCCCCTGAAAAAATGTTATCATTAATTAAGTTGTACTTTGTGAATTCATTTCTGAAGAAGACACGACCTACAACTTTTTTTTGAGTTGTGACGTTTTTGTATTTCGTGTGCAATATGGATTCTAGGTCCCATATGAAAAATCTCCATATGAAAGGCTCTATCCTTGAATAGTTTTATAAAATCCTGAAATGAAGCTAAATCGCCGCTTCTGGCTCCACCGACTGGTGGGGACAAGCAATGAAATTTATAAAAAAAATGTACTTGGGGCTCCTCTATCTGCAAATTTCCATAACAGCACATTTACCATGAGTAGCCATAGCAGGGGAATGATTTTTTTAACGAAATAATGCGAATGAGCTTTGTTGAGCATCTGACAGAAGGTGGTCATGGAAATAGAAGATGAATTACATAAGAGCAGATATGTAAATGTATTGTATTCAATTAAACTTTTCACTACACTATGATTGTTGTATAACCACGACATATGTAGATATTCAGAGCTTTTACTTAAATATCTTCCATAAATATTAAGGTTGCCCGAGGCGCTTTACTTAAATCCCAGACCTAATGGCACTTCAATCTCCTAATGCAGCATTCAACTTTTTATGTATGTATGTATGCATACTCGTTCATATTTGTGTGAATATGTCGGAGAGCTGTTTTTTATCCCCATTGTTGCCATGCATTACTTGTGCAAACTAGTCGCATCAATATTTTTGTAATCACTGATTTTTTTTTGTTTTTTATATTGCAAGCGTATGATGATATGAATTGATTGATAGGCTAGAAGAGTAAATGGAGCACTGAATTGAATAGCAAACTTTGTTTTACATATCCCTTTATGGATAGGACGCATTGGTGCTGCGTTTTTTTTTTTTTTTTTTGCAATTGTTTTGCTCCATTCGCAGTGTTGACGGTAGATATGAGCTATATTTTACTGGTTGCAATGTACTTTTTTTTATAGTAAGTAAGTAAGTATGTAGTTTTAGTGTGTAGTTTTATCCGATATTGGTATTGTTGCATTCACAGAAAAATTGAAGTCTGTTGGATTAACTAAAATGGGACGAAACCAAGTTGGTAGTCGATGGTAGTCGATGGAGTTGTCGGTAACGGAAATAAACTCTTAAATACATGGTACATACTTAGGTAGGCCGGCGGATATACTACATATGTACATATAAATTTATGTATATGAAAAAATATGCATGAAATATTGGCAGCAATAAAAAGGGAAGTAACAAAAGGAACAGTATCAAACAAAATTGTCGGCACGCTAATAAAACCAATTTAATCGTGCATATTATTTTATGTAAAAATTCATAAGAGAAAATGCATCTTAATCGTTACTATTGAATTAAATGAAAACATAAAATTTTAAGTTGATCTTCTCGAACTTAAGATATTTTTTTATATGTTTCTCTTAAAGAAAACTCGTCATATGTTTTTGTTCATAATTGAATTTGCATAATTCTTTCTCAAAACCAAAAAAAAAAAAAAAACACGATTACTTTCGCGTGAGAAGATACCTTTATATATTTCTTTTGACTGCGCTATCAAACAGCTGATATTTTGGTTGTTTCTAAAATGGAAACCTATGGAGATAATTGAAATTATTTTAAATGCATTTAAAGTGCTTCTAGTTCAAAATTGGAAATGATTATAAAATTTAGTGTTAATATAAAGTACTAGAAAAACACGGCAGACGTTGTTCTGCTTATATTTATACTTATATATTGATTCCCCTTGCCATATGTAGCCAGAAATTATATTTTCGTTTTCTGACACATAAAATAGGTCTCAAGTCACTCAAAAATATATGTATATACTTTATACTCGCCGATACGAACAGTTTGACGCTCATATTTTAATATTTTATGTCATATTGTATAATTTAATAAAATTTTTGTGTTAAAGTGCTGGCGACCCTCTTCAAAATATAGCTACCTACAAACTTTCTCCTCACAAATCGATTTGACACCAATATTTTACTATTTCATATATGTACTTGCGCATAATTTAATAGAATTTGACTTTTCAAAAAGCTAGCAGCCCTCTTCTAACTTAACAGTGCACAATTTTTGTTTCTCTTCACTATTGGCAGCTAATGTTGAGTTTTGCTTGTCTTCGTATTTTTGCCTTGTTTTTGTTTGTTTTTTTTTTTTTTTTTTTTTTTTTGTTTCTCGTGTGGGAGTTCGTCATGATGTGCTTATTGTTCACTTCGGACTTCGCTTTTTTTTAGAGAAGCTGAGGTTTAATGAGCAAATAAATAATTTTATCTCTTTACTATTTCCAACCAGTAGATTTTTTTATAATAACTTTTGTATATTGTAAGTTATTTTACATGCTACGTTTAAACAAATTTTCAGAGCCATTAAAAACTAGAAAAACGATCAATAGACAATAACTGACACCCCTGGTCGAATAATAAGAGACTATTAACTCTGTTTTTTAAAATCAAAAATATTAGTACATATTTTGACATTTTCTGATAATTTATGAATAACATCGTACATAAAATAGAACACTTAGCTTATCCTCAATAAATTTATAAAAACTCTTACATTCATACTGGAAACTAATTCTTCTAGTTCTTCTAACTAATTTTTCTATGTGTACAAGAGCCTTCCATTGTTGCCATAGAACTGTGAGACTCCTATAAGTTTTTTTTTAATGCATTAATAATGAATGTTTATTAAAAAATAGCGTTATCATGAGTTTTGACTCTTGCCGTACTTCTGACCGATGCATTGTTAGAAAATTCCGATTGATAATTATTTATTTTCTTGTGCTGATGGTCTTGCATATTTTGTGACAAATAAAATTCTAGTGTTAAATGAAAATTAGTTTACAAACATTTCTAGCCACTTGAGACTTTTAGGGTAGTCTGAGCTAATGTTTAGTGATGTAAATAAACACTTGCTAAATCTTTTTTGCTCAACGTTTCGCATGGCATTTTCTACAAGATTTTTAACTTTAGCCCACGCAGAAATATAACGAAAAAATATAAACATTAATAAAGGGTGTTGAAATATACAGCGTGGCGTTGGATAACTGTTGCAATATTTTTGGTTGGTTAAGAAATTTCAAAATAAAATATAGTATTCTTATTCTGCCACTAATTTTATGTCATTCTCAATTAATAACTTCAAACCTTCTAACCTTTTTTTTTTTGTTAGTTCCAAACGTTTCGAGAAATCAACATAGATGGCATCTAAGAATTCCTCCGGTATTTTATACTATATCTTCATTTTACCCCACATGTATCCCGATATGCAGTAATTTAATGGATTCATCCAATTTCTTCACCATTTCTAGAGTTCTAATGGTAGGTTGTCGGTTAGTTTTATTTTTAACAATTTCCAAGCTTGCAATTTTCTTGAATCGCGCAATAGGACTATGCACAAATATTTTGATAATCGTAAGATTTTCAAGAGCTTGCCTAATTTACTTGGTTTTGCTCCCTTCTGATGAAGTTTTATCGCCGGTTCTAGTTTGGCGTCCATCCATGTAAATTTGTTTACACTGAACAAATATTTCAATTAGTCGGTTTGTTATTAACATCAACTTAGAAAAAAAGAAATTATTTTAATACTTCGCTAGCTGCGGTTGGCACAATTTGGCTTCGAAAAATGTAACAGTTATTCGTCACCACGGTGTAGTAAATAAAAAAGTAGAAGTACATATGAAACGACAATTATGGACTTCGGGTGAAATCAAAATAATTGAACATTGATTATATTAATTTAAGTTCTAAATATCAGTATTACCACTGTTTGTGATAGTTTTGCTATGACTGATTTCTTCATTTAACAATTCATAATATGTAGACGGATGTGATGTTGACCGTATCCTCTTTTTTGTTTTGTTTATATTCGTAATATTCCTAAGCTCTCAAAAGTGTACCTCGTCATTTCTGTTATTTCCTTGTCATTTAGTCTAGTGTAAGTAAAATCACCTGTGTGGATGCTGCTCAATATTACTATCTTTTTTTTCATCCGTTATGTCTGTTTCATGTCATCCAAATATTAACTTTATCACAGCTTTTTTCTCTTTGCTCTTACATTTTATTTTGTAAACAAGCGGTGTTTTTTGTTTTTTATTGCTGTATGTCTAGTGAGTTTTTTGTTTTTGTACTGACTGTATAGCGTGTGATTTGATTTGATGGCGAGTAATATATTTTATTTCTTTTAAAATATTATGATCAAAATTTTCGCTTTGGTTTGGAATGTAGATGACGCTGGAGTACTTCATGGTTATATTAGTGGTTCTTGTTGTTATTGGTGGTTTTGTTAAACATAGTTCGCATTATACTTTTGTAAAAAATTTACGAACCACATTTGCTATAAAAAACCGTGCGAATATTATAAAAAAATCACTAGTATAACTAAATAGCGCTGTGATAGCTTCCATATACATTTCCCCCCCTTTCATATCGATTTACCTTGTGCGATGTGTTAAGTTTTAGTTTTAGTTTTTTGTTATTTGTTTAATTTTAGATCACTCCGACACATGGGCGATTATTGAGTTATTGATTTTATAAGCCAAACCAATGTCGGGGCGTATGAGTAACCTTTTGGTATGTAACGAAAAATTTCATATTTTCCACTAAATCAACCATTACATGTATTTGGTGAGTATATTTGACTATAAAAATGCATGCACAATGGCGTTTTAGTGCAATAAATAAATTTAAGAATTTCAATACAAAATTGTAGTATAGTGGGTTGCATAACTAAACGATAGGGTATTTTTGACTAGTTTCGAATCTTTATTTGAGAACGAAAAATGACACTGAACATGGCACAACGCCGAAATCGTTTTATCTCCAAACCAAACTTTACAATAGGCGACGGAAAATCGTTCCAATATACATCAATTTTTTCGCTACTTTTTAATTTTTCTATAACTTTTTTCTTGCTCATTTTCTCCTTATAACGAATGCCTGAATGTTTTTTTGATATGGAGGACAATTACCCATACCAAAAAAAAATTTTGAAAAGTCAATGAAAAGTTGGAGCACCTTAGTATTTTAATACATATACTAAGAGGAAATGCCCAAAAATGCTCTGAAAATTCTGTTTAGAAAGTTTGAAATCTTGGCGAACATTTGTTTTCGAGTCAGGAATTTTTCCACGAAACTCGAATATGTTGTTTCTTGGTCAAAATTATCAGACAAGTAATTTATTTTTGGACTGGAAAAAAATTTTCAGATATTTTTCGGCGATTTTCAAAATGTTCGTAATTAGTTGGATATTAAGATGCGGAGAAAAAAATTGCCAACTCATGGCCAACATTTTTTTATTCAGAAAAATTAAAAAATTGTATTTTTTATATTTCATTTTTTCCACATTAGAAAGAAGACACTTTAAAATGTATTTTGATCAAGCGGTCGTCAAGCCAATACTTTTTGTTTAAGAGATAGAATTTTTTCTTTAAAATAGTTTTTCTATTGAGTGTTGCATTTTAATGCTCGACTAATTACGAACAGTTTGCAAATTGAGTTATCAGAATCGGTAAAAATCGAGTTATGTGCATTAAAACAAAAACAATTTACGACGGAAAAACATTTTTTTTTAGCAAAAATGAGCATAATGAGCAAGGAACAACATAGTCGAGTTTCATGGAAAAAGAAAAACATGACCCAAATGGGCCGGCTGTCTTGAAATGAAAAGTCTCCAGAGTTTGCACAAAGTTTGAAAATTGAAATTCTATAGATTCATTTAATACAAAAAAAATTGTAAGTAAGAAGTACATGATCGAAAGTAGCTATCATGAAGTTATGATATGCTTTATAGACACACAACTTTAAATGGGAAAGGAAAACTCGCTTAAATGTGCTAGCCTAGAAAAATGATTAGCATCACTGAATTCAGCAAACCCGAACCTTAAATAGATGCCACCATTTTTGCTATCACATCGCGCCTCAAACTGGAGTTTATGGTGGTCTATATTTTAGTTTAACCTGAAATAGCATTCTCATAAACGCGGAGTTCAAAATACACGCATCCGTTTTTTTCTAAATTAAATTTGATAGCACCTAACCGTAAAGAAACGTGAGATGGGACTCCGAACTTCTTAAATACCGTAATGAAAATGCACAAGAGTCAAATTATTTTGCAAAGAAATTATCTTTTTTTAATTTTTGTATGTTTTAAATTTTTATTTGCATTTGCTTCGCATTTTCTTATCCAAACTCTTTACGGTCGTATTTCACTTAACGAAAAAAAATCATTACTGCAGTCTGTCAGTGTAAAACTTAAATTTGCATTTCTGTTACTCTCATGGCATTTTGCTAGCGAACACCAACAAATTTAAGCGTAAACACTTTTCTGAATTAATTAATTACGAATGTTAAATTTAGAGTGAATTAAATATGTACGTTTCTTATTTTTCTAGTTGTGAATCTATAACCTAAAGATTTCTTCTTTAAATAAAATATAAAAAGAAGCTTAAGATTTAACACTTCAATTTTGTGGAACGCTATACACGTATGTACATATTTATTCATCGTAAATACATATTTACATATAAAACCAATATATATATATGTATAATATATTATATGTTGATATATATATATATATATAGATATGTATTAATCGATTACAGGTAGAGTCCATTGCGCTTGCTGCTTTTAAATTTCCTTGCTTTTTATTATGTAGACCGTGTACCCTTTTGAAAACTAACTAACACACATACACTGGCATCATACTTACATAAATATATACTCATACACATGTACTTATCTCACGTGGGATAAATTTTCAGTCAGACGCGCTAAAAATATACCTGTGCTTTTGCAGTAATTCTATAGTAAAAATATTGAACCGTTTTTATCTGCAACCAAATATGTGTGAGAAAGGCGTAATGTTCATAGATACGCCTTTTCCCTATTCTCCTATAACAATGTACGTACAAACAAATACAAATACATACATACATATTTACGTTGGTATCAATAAGCGGGAAAAGTTGCATTGCATGAAGGGCTATTGAAAATTTCCATATAATAAATAAGGCCATAGATAAAATTAAGGTTTTCCATAAAAGGAAGATTTATGTAATAGAAATCCGAAATTTACAATATTTAAAAATCTGAAAAATTTCTAAAAGGATATAGAAAAGTATTTATGAATAGGTGTTTTGCAATCAATTCATATGTGTCCGAAAATCTACAGTGTGACGACGAATGCATTTTATTACAATTTTCACTGGACGCAAGTACAAAACTAGAAGACTATTTTTCTTTTAAATAAAAGTCCATTGACATTTTTGAAAATTACGTCATTTATTTAAATTTTTTCATTATCAGTCATTAGCTTATATTCTTCTGTCCTGTCTATATTTGTTAAACAATTGCCTTTGCATATGTAATCAGAAAACACCTAACGGTTTGCCTCACACATAAATTCTTTATAATTTAAATAAATTATACTTTTCAAACAGTTGGCAACCGTCTTCCAAATATAGCTGGCTGTAAACATTCTCCTCAGAAAAACGAACCATTTGACACCCATATTTTGATATTTCACTCAGTTATTACCATTTGACTTTTCAAAAAGGTAGCAACTCTCTTTTAACTTTTCGTCAGTGAAACGAACTGTTTGACACCCATATTTTGATATTTCACATACCTGGTGAATAATTTGATTAAGTCGACTTTTCAAATAGGTGGCAACCCTCTCCAAAATATAGGTATGGACCTTTCATATAACTTGTGTATAATTCAGTTAAATTTGATTTTTCAAACAGGTGGCCTCCATCATAAAAAGTAGCTATGAATCTGCTCGCCGAGACGAACCGTTCGACTACCATAAATTACTATTACATATAACTTGCGTGTAATTTATTTAAATTCGACTTTGCGAACAGGTGGCAACTCTCTGCAAAATACAGGTACGAATCTTCTCCTCGCCAAAACGAACCGCTTAACATCAACATAATTTAATTAGATTCGACTTTGCGAACAGGTGGCAACCCTCTCCAAACTAAACCATGCTGAATATTAATTGTATATTTTCTTTGAGAAAAGCTAACTATTTTTGTATGGCGATTGACGAAAAAAGTCAGCCCTGGTTACGTCTGCATTCGTTGACAGTTAACTATCTACTATCTCACTTTTATGTGGCACAAAATAGCCTTTGGTAACTACTTGTTACGAAAGATATACTAAATATTTAGGAACTTTTCTTATGCCTATTAGTAGTTAATCAAAAATGGTCGAAATAAGACCAATAATAACCACATCTACCTACATACATATGTATGTATTGATTGTTTTAAAGTAAATTAAAGACCGAAACAACGCATTTGATATAATCAAGTTAAGTGACAGTATTAATTCAAATACTTCATAAAAATTCATTTTCCTTAAATTGTTATAGACATTATTATTAATTAATTTTAATTTTTCATAGAAACAGCACACTACTTCGGCAGGTTTAAATGTTTTATTTTTGTGATTTGATGGACGAACGTCAAATTTTTGACAGGTGACGTCTTTTTATTCTTCTGCATGACTTGCCAACTAACTAAAAATGTGCTTCTAGGCGGATAAAAATAGGCTTTTTTTTTAAATTACTGCAAAATTGTTGGTAAAATGTTATCTAGTTTTAGCAATTGATAATTTTTTTTACTGCAGGGTGTGAATGGTGAGCGCTACCATGTGATGATAACAAATTTTGCACAAATTGAATGAGCTTGACTTGTATGACATGGGGTTTCAATAGGACAGTGCCACATGCCATACAGGACGCGAAACGATCGGCCTATTGAGAGGTGATTTCCGTGAGCAGTTTATTTTACGTTTGGAGTCTGCCAATTGGCCACCTATTTCGTGCGATTTAACGCCTCTAGAGTATTTTTTTTTGTTTGGTTATGTTAAGGCTCATATCTATAGCGACAAGCGTGCTTCGATTGACAAATGTTGGAGAGAGTATGCCAAAATTCGACTAAGCGGATAGAGAATTTGAGGCGCAGCCGCGGCCAACATTTGCAATAAATAATATTCTAACATTCAATTATATCGATCGTACTATCGATTAAAGTAATGGTTTAATTTTTCTGATTTTTTTTTTGTTATTTCAAAATTCTGAGAGCTCTAAAAAAATCACCCTTTATATAGATTAAAAGAATTTTCTCATTAATAATTGCCACAAAATATTATTTGGATAATTTTTTTTCCATTTTATTCAAAGTATGGCATACTTTAAGCGTCTCTAATGTTCTGCCAGTTTTCTAAGCAAAGATACTATAAATAAAACTATACTATATGCGGGGTTTATTCGCCATGTGCGTTGACGTCAGCGTTAAAATTTCCGAAAATAGTTAATTGTAAAACTATTAGAAGGTGAGCGGAGTTCTTTTACTTACATTTGCCAACTCATGGTATACAACTAAAGTTACGCCAATTTGAATTAATTGCTCTGACCGCCATATTGCTTCTAATAAATTAGTGCCCAGGCTTACCCAAATGAAAGAGATTGTAATCATGAAAGTAAACAAAATATATTCATTGTGCGATGTTATCGAATCACATAAAATGGAAACTGCCCATACTTTCAATACCTCTCCGCCCCCACTACGGCTGACGTAACCAAAAACAACATTAATTCCCAACAACAAAATATCACCAATATTTCAACTTAATAAAATATAAATATTTTCAAACACTACCAGCACACAATAACTCAATCAAAAATGGTCAACCTACTCCAATCTCTATAAATAACTTACAACAACACATGGCTAAAAATAACCACCAACAACAAATTACCCAAAATAACACAAATACAGAAGACGCAAACATTAAACAAACGAATGAAGTTACTATTGATAAATACACCGTTATTTTATATTGAATCATTTTAAAAAAAATGCATATTTGTAGTATCGATTGAGGGTTAAAATGTTCAATAGAAACATTCGCTGGAAAATTTAATTAGAGCCAAGACAAATTCATATAAGGTGAAGCTATTAGAACAAAATACATGTAAATTTTGTTTTTGTTTTTGGCGTACCGATTGCTAAAGTCAATTGATTACTTTTAATAAATCTTTTTTTTTTTGTATTTGACGCATAAGTACTGATCTCGGTTCAAAGTAAACTCAATTTTTTTCTTTAAATCGGAGTTTAACAAATTTATTGTTTTCGCTTAGAGAAATATCAAAGTTAAACACAATGGACATTTGTATATCTGCGTTCGTATAATAAGAATCGGTATATTATTATAAATATACACTAGAGATGTGCGGTTTTTATCGGATTTCGATTGTGTACACACTAGGGCTGTGTGCCTCCAATCGATAGTAGGAGTGCCCTACAATCCTTCAGTCCCTTACACACATCGACGACGTTTATTTAAATGAGATTTAGATAACTTCTATCGGAAAGCATGGAAAATCAGTCCGCATGACAACGAAAAGAAAAAAAAAGAGTGAAAACAAAATAGTTTAATTTGATAATCCATACTTCGATTTGAATAAAAAGAAAATTTGCTGAGTTGTTATGATAATGCCACCTAATATGAATTCGCATTGATTTCGGGTCTTCTCAGATGAAAATGTATAACAAGCAAAAGAAAATCTTTAACACCCACCATTCAGCACTACACTCTGCCTATGTTTCATTCAGCATTTCACGTGTCTTAAAATTTCTAAATTAAATGTCGTACTACTAAATTCTTCACCATCTGCTGTCTGAATGACCAACACGAATCCAAATTTCGTGATTTCTGGCTTTAGTTTTATATCTGCTGATGATTTTCAAGTGTGAGCAGTTTTTATTAGTCGTCTGATGCTCAGACCATTCAACTTTCCTGTCAAATATTATTTAATTAACATGGATTTTTCATAACTACTTTGGTATAAATAGTTTTCCAATCATACCACACTCGATGTTGGTTCTTGCCATATTTAATGCTTTTTAATAAACTTAATAAACATTCATGCATTTCTTTAGTCTATGCCTTTGTATGCCTCTGGAATACTTGGTTTCGTTTTATCCTAATAAACAGAACGCATTTCAAATTGCCCAATATTTGGTGAATCAACGAATATCACTTATTTGGATCGTAAGCTAACGAAAGTCAGTTGTTTATGACTCATTCATGATATTCTGCGAAACCAAATTGAAAGTACATGTTTTCGGCCTACAAAAACTGTCTAACTTTATTACGAACCAATCATAATAGTCTCGATAACTTTTTGGCAAAAAAAAAAATCGATGATTTGCCATCCTTAGTTTAGAAAAAGGAATAATAATAATAATAATAATAAGAATAAATCGGGGCGGAGAAAAACTGAAAAATTTTCCAAAAAACGGCACTGCTTAATGTGCACATGAGGGCATTTCGTTTACCGGATACCCTTAGAGTAAATAAGAAGAATAAATAGAAAAATGTCATATAAAATCAGTTAGTACAAATGAAAGCTGTCTGGACGGTTATGTTTAATATTGAAAACATCTCCTGAACAACTTGTTTTCATTGCCGTGTGGACATGGTTTTAATGCAATTAATTTAAAGAAGATTATCTTCTTTGAGGAGGTAATTAATGGTGTTTTCTGATTTGGGTCGGTATGATCCCTGTCGTCGAGTATTAAATTTAAGCATTGATGTATCCTACTGTACAAAAATATGCTAACCGAAGATCGAAAATAACTGGCCCACATTAAATTCAATGTTTTTTTCTCTAATTTACTATTTACTGTTGACCTTTTGTGATATAAATATATCACTGAGAGAATGATTAATGCTAGAGATTTTAAGGATAATGGCTGTGAGAAATATAAAAGCTACGAAAATAAGTATCCACCGGAGTTATTTATGAAATTATTTTTTGTTGAAAAGGTCAGCAGCTAAGTATTAGCATTATGGAATCAAGCACTTAATTTGGCATTATTAACATACTCACCTGAATAATCTTGAAATTAAAACAAAAAATGTAATTAAAAGTCAGCTAGAAACGTAAATGGGAAATCAAGTCAACTGAAAGTCTAACCGAAGCAGACAACACAACAAATGTATATACCAGTTATGGGTAGTGATTTAATTTTTATAACACAGAATAAATCGCCATTTGCAACATTTTGATAAATGGTTCGGTTATTTTCGGCGTCTGCTCCTAACAAGTGTTGCTCCCTCCAAATATGCAAAAGGAGTAAGTGCTCTTTAAAAAAAAAGTAGTTCTTATAAGAAAGTATCTTTTAACAAAATATATTACATTTATTGCAAATTATAGGACACCAGGGTATCAACCCTCGTCTTCGTCTGCGTTGCTTATTTACTATGTTCCCATATCCTTACAGAGGATTTTTCAATGCTAAGAACGCGGCTTCAATAAATTTAACCACCATGCTCGTGGACATAGTAAATATGATGTCAACTCTAAAGTGTGTAGTAGGTTTTTTACAATATTTCTAATTCAATGTCTGCCAAAAATAACTGCAACTAACTTAAGGATCAATTTTATCTTGACTATGATTAAAGGGCATTGATTTTAATAGCGCTAAGCTTACTTAGATCCGTCAAATGGATTTTTATACACAGTTTGTTTTTGCTAATACATTTCTGTTCTAGCGCCACCTAACGAATATATTTTTCGTAGAAGTATTTTTCGTTGCTCTTCCAATATAAGTTCTTAATTTTATCAAAATCGGTGCACATATACAGATTTTCTGAATGGCTCGCTCTAGCGCCACCTAACGCTTTTATTTTTCATAAAAGTATTTCCCTTCTAATTTTTTCAATACGTATTTTCTGAAGGACCGACTCATGCGCCACATAACGAATTCAAATAAAAAATATGCCCGCGACACAAAGGAATATACTGCCCAAGTTTGGTTGAAATCCGTCTATGGGGTTTTTAGCGAAGTTGTTACAAAGAAAACGGCTACATTTTTATGTGTACAATATGTATATAAAGCAAAATTTTCTTTGTTTTTCAAAATATGGTATTTTTATTATTAACATTTTTAAAATTAATTTTAAACTAATTTAAAAAGGAAACAATAAAATCTTAAAAGTTTCTTTACTTTACTTTCAAAATTTTCGAAATTATGCTTTCTCATTTGAAATGCAAAGTAGTACACTTAATTTGGTAGGGTTTGACAAAGTAGGAGAGTCGGAGATATATATCTACTATGGCTCTAAAGTGAGCGGTGGCACGCATATTTTCTCAATAAAATATGGATTCATTATTCAAATGTTTTTGAGTAGAATTTTATGTTTTTGTTGAATAATAAGTCACTCAAAAGTATCGATCCCTGTGTACAACGTCCTCGTCCAATTCAATTGATAATGTAGAAATATTTAACGAAGCTAAGTATATTATTGCCATGAGGAAAGCCGAGCTTTTCAGAATGATTCATTCTTTTATAGAAATTCAAAAATTTACACAAAATAATTCAAAATACAAATTACCTTTTTGATACACTCAATTCAAAATTTCTCAAAAACTCAAACTATTTGTGTATTTTGAAGTCAAGACTCTGATAATTTGGGCAGAATCTTTAAAGGTTTTAATATATATATATATATATTAATATATATAGATTTTAATTAAATTTTTTTTTGAGAAATCCGTTGTGCGATTAAATGAATTTTTTAAACTGTCCGCTCAAGTTTTTTATTGTACTCGTACAAATATCGCTTAGTGTATGAATTTCTATGCGTTCAGGCACCTGCCATAGTTTCCTTAGTCTGAGCAGCTGTTCACTGTCACTAGACAGGTGCCATTTGTGGTCTCCTAAGCGAAGTGAATATGATTGCAATAGTATTTTATGTGCGCCAATCATGTCGACATTAGCAGGCAGGTACAATGCTTTTATGCTGTTCATATTCAGGCGAAGCTGCCAAGTCAGGACAATTAACTGTCTGAGATATCGATTTTTTTTCGATTGAGCCGCCATACATTTGATTTCCCAGCGGATGAGCGAATGCGTTCAAGACTTGAAGGTAGTCAATAATTAATACTTTATGATGTCTCAAACATGAGTAAAAAAAAAATAGTTGAAATGATTCCTTACAAGGTTTATTACTTAAATAAGGCATGAGCCAAATTTACTTTTGTATGGAGAAAAATGCCGAACAACGCCTGTAAAAATATTATCAAAAACCAACCAGAATTTCTAGCCACTTGATGAAATTAAACAGGCTATAAAACTGCGTACCCAAAAATTTATTCAAAATTCTAATTAAAAAGTTTTAAGCTTTTATGGAAATTGTTTGAAGTTCGATGAATTTTTGGGAATTTCGTAAAATGTTTGAAAGCATTATTTATATAGTTTATGTTAAACAATGAGTTATAGTTTAATAAAAAATTATTAAAAGCAAATTAGTAAACATAAGTGGCCAACCGTATTATATTGAATTTTGTTGCTTAAGATACGAACAATACTGTATACATAGGTATATATTTTCAAGCGCTGGACGGATACTTTTACCTATTTTATGGAAGCAAAAATCGTGAACATTGTTTTCATTTGTTTATGTTTTTCTTAAAAATCGTTTTGTTTTTTTTTTAATATTTATTTACTTATTTATTTATATGATTCAGTCAAACGAACAAAATACGATGGTTCTGCATTTCGGTTAAGATACATTTTTTTGAATCGAATTGGATAGGTATTCCAGATTTCGATTCAGATATGAAAAGCATTTTCATTACATTTAAATAGTCAGAATGAAAAGTAATTTGCAAATTAAACTCAAATATATATTTTGTTTGTACGCCAAATGTTTTCTTTTTAAATTTATATAATATTGAGAAGGTTTACTCTAAGCTGCATTCAATTAGTTTGATAAATATGTATCATAAAAATTTAATACATCTTCTTGCCTTGAAACACCCAAATATCATTGGTTATGGAGCATTGTTCAATTTACAAAATAAATGCAGAAGATCGACCGCCGTAGCTGAGTGTGTAGCGTAGGCGCGCTTTATTCGGTGTGCATCGGGTTTGTATCTCGACCGGAGCCAGTAGCATCAAATATATTATAGAAAAGTTTTGTTCTAATAGCCGTTGCCCCCCAGCAGGCAATGGCAAACCTCCTATTGCATTTCTGCCGTGAAAAAACTTCTCTCACAAAAGTCATTTATAGTTCCCTCAAGGGCAACATCAAGGCGCACATCACAAATTGTTGGATAAGTTTGGCCAAACATCGAGCTATGTATATGATCTAAGTTCCAAATTGCTTTTATTATTAATATAAAATTATTAAAACTGTTTCAAATAACTCGCAGAAGACCACGAACTTTTCCATGAGATAAAGATGGGTACAAATTTGTAGCTTTATTTTATTTTTGAAAAATAGACAGAGAAAGGTTACGCATAGGAATATTATAGGCTACTCTTTTCAAGATGTCTATCAAATAATCCACTTAGAAGGTTGGTAATAATACAGCGAGAATGTAGAACAAACTTGCTATCAAGAGTTTTAAATTTTCGCCACAATTAAAAAAAAAACGAAGAGCGAATTTTTTAACCAAAACTTCGGAATCCGCTCAATACGTGTAAACTAAAAGTTCTGACATGGTGCCTAAATGGGGGGCTCATAATCGAGCCTAAAGCATAGTATTATGTTCCAGTTTCTCGTCTAATGCGCTGTCAAAATCATATAAGATGGGTTGCCGTGAATTTTTCAAAATTTCCACAGCAAAGTACGAGTACTCTATTCGCGTGGTAAACATAAAAAAATGTTTTCAACACTTTACTTAATAGCAACATTTGCCCACAACTGTATTTACTGCAAATGCCGTTTTAAATAGGGTGAAAAGCAGAGCAGAGCGGTTCAGTGGTTCGAACCACGTAGAAAAACTTTTACCGGTGCAAGAGGCGGTCAAGTACATTACAATTTATGTGCCATATATTAAACTCTTCGAACATTTTGGTATGTAGGTCTCCAATGGAGCACTCATTGGGGAAAGAAGGTTTTAGGGTTGAAAAATTATAAATTAATTGAAACAAAAATGCTAATTTTTGAGCTTAAGGACAGTATAAGGAAAGTAGTTTTGGAAAGAAGACAAAAAGTAGTATGTGAATATAAATTAATTTACTTAATTAATTTACTTTTTATTTCATTAAAATTCTTGTTTAACAATTTCCTTTATATTACTTTTGAATGCTGATATTTTTAATGTTTGAATTCTCGGTTAATTTAATGTAAATAAAATGCCAGTTATGGAACTTAAAAAGTTGCTTTAGTTATTACGTACACATGGGACATTCTACGTAAAATTGGACATCAATTGGCTTCTTTTTTTTTATTTCTGCGTTTTTGAGTTATAGATTTTTGAAAAAAGTTTTGTTTATGTGGCGAAAAAAATACCGTTTTAAACCCGTCTTTCTATGAAATGAAAAAAAGTTTATTACAAAGTGTTAATTTCCGAAAAGCATGCGCCTATTGATCGATTTTCTTAAAAAAGTTTCTTAAAAATCTATCATTCAATCCGCTTTTTTTTTTTTTTTTTGAATATTTAAATTCCATAGATGCTTTAAATTTTTCCATCATTCCAAAAGGTTATTGGAATTACTTTCACAGTCAGTGTCTTGTAAAAATCTTAAAGAATTGATTTATTTTTGTTTAATTCGTCGAATATTTTCTTAACATTGTTTTGTACATAAAATTTATCATCAATATGTGCTTTAAACAATTGTATATTGATTCAACAATAGAATGTAATCATTAACCACGTTCATCACAATTTCAATGCTCAATTGAGATGGATTAATTGTGAGTGAAGTTATTTCTCACTCGTATCTTCAGATTCTTAGAAATAGTAAAACTGATCAGTTATTTTAACATAAGCCATTGATTTGATGCAATAAAAAAAATGTAATTCATTGCTGTGATATACTTAACATATTTAATATCTTATACAACTATTGTGTTCGGGGAAAAATTTTTATCAAACAATTCATGATTTTTTGAGCGCAATGCTTTCTGCACGATGTGTAGAGAAAGTCAAATTTACTTAAATTGTATTAATTGGGTTGAGTAACAGTAGCTTCCCGATGGCTTTTCCTTACTCTATGTCTCTCCAATTGGCACACTCCAAGGGTGGCTGCTTTTAGGCGTAAAAATACGCGCCTTTTGAAAATATAAAACTATAATATATAATACCTTGGAATTAATACATTTTATTTTTTTTATTAATTTAAAGTAAAAACTCCACTAAAAGATAATTTTCTTTATGCGCCACTATAGGTGTCATATTTTAGCTTAAAATGAAATGATGGTGTCCGCAAAATTTTACTGCAATGAACAGAGTACTACCGTTAAGTTAGAACAAATTCGAAATTTACGAATCGGAAAATAATGAACTATGTATATAGATATTACGCAGCTGAAATGACAACTTTGCATATAATTTATATGTACCCGATATGTGTGATAAATAAATACAATAAAATAGGGTACTTTTTAAAGAAAAACTTTCTTTTTTTAAACAATTCGCGCTTCTATCAAAAGTAACCCAATTTGCTTCAATTGTTTGCTTGCGACTTTTTGTGATGAAAAGTAAACTATATTAGGTAAATCAATTTTTGATTTCACAAAAAAAGAGCATCCCTAATGTGCATATATGTACATACATATATGAAACTTTCATATTGCATATTAAAGTATCTATATCGTCTACATTGTAGTTAGATTCGTATGTGTGCGACTATAAAAATTTATCACCCCTATGCTGAAATCCGTCGTAACTACGAATTTGCTACGAATCGTAACATCGGCTTGCTCAAATCCGAATTGCGGAATCGTAATTTCGAAATTCGTAAGCCATTTTCGAAATTCGTAATGTTGGTATGTCTGAATCCGACGTAGCTGTCATTTCATTGCATTTTTCGGAGATTTTGTACGAATAGCAACTGGTGTCGGAACTTAGCAAATTCAAAACAATAATAATAATAAAATAAATAGTGTACACGGAAAACAACGAACAAATATGTAAGTTAAATTGTGCATAGAAAAAAGTGGTGTATTAATAAATATTTTGCAAAATATTCATGACATGAAGAGGGAGTCTCTGCGCGAGAAGAAACGGCACAATAATGAAATGGAGGCCATGAAAAGAAAGGAGCTTGCGTTGCAGCAGAGGCTACTGCTATTGCAAGAAAAAAACCTTCAGCAGTGAGGCCAGTGCGAATATATTTATTAAAGTACTGAATTCAACTTTTATTTAGTTTTAAGAAATTGATTTATGATACATTGTTTTTTTTAATAAATTTGCATCGTCTCGTAATAATCTCCTCTGCATATTCATGCAACTGTTGCTTATAGCATATTCTTCCTCCTGGGACAAAAGTGCAGCGGCTACAGAATCCATTTTATTTTAATTTAATTAAAAAACTTGCTTACAAATAACTAATAATCGCTGGTCTCAAAATTCACTCTTCACTTTGTTTATTTCACTTTATTTTAAGAACTTCGATTTTAATAATTTTAGTTGGCAACGCGGCCGTGAGTTACGAACGGATTTCAGCATAGCATTTTCGAATTGTTCGGAACGGAGCTACGAATTCGTAGGCTACGAAAATTCGGATTTCAGCATAGGGGTGTATGTCACTCTCGAACTTTGGTATTGACCACGCGGGCAAAGTATCATAGAGCTGCAACTATTAAATCGCCATAAACTGTGTACGTCCAAATTACACTTCGGTCTAGTTTCTGCAATTCACACATTCTGTGTGTGTGTGCCCGCAAATTTATAATGCAATCCTTTTCCGCTGTCAGCGGGTTCACTAAAATTACAAGCAATTCATGCTTCATTTATTTATTTATTTTTGAACAAAAAGTTGTTACATGCATCTACATGTGTGCATACATATTTTTACTAGTTGTATTTTTACTAGTTTTTTCAACTATGAAACTTAGTACCTCTACTCTGACGTCTGCCTTACACCCTCACTTTTACTTGAATTTTCCACTTTCACGACCTCTGAGCGGCCATCCGCAGCTCAAAAACTTATTGCATGTTCAAATGTCCAGTGAGTCGAGAAGTTTATTTACATTTCTGTATAATTATATGTAGTAGATAGTGTAACACATAGCACACATTACATACAAGGAATGTTTGGTTACATATTGTACACATGAAGGCATAAAAAAGTTCCAGATCACGTGGTAAATTCACAAATATATCTATGCATACGAATTGTTGAAAAGTCTGAACTACTCGGTACGTATATAATTCATGTATGCACTACAGTTCAATGACTAGCTCGATGACAATTTGAATTGCACCAGTTGTTGGATCATTAAGAAATAAAATAATTACTTTTTCAGCTACTTTTAAAGAAAAATTATGTTTACTTCTTGTTCTTCAGGTTTTCTTGAATACAGACTACCCTCTCATGACGTCCCACTGTTGGTATTCAAAAACGAAGTGTTAACAAAATTTTTTGAGCTGCAACTTTTTCTGATATATCTGGTGATAATTTTTCTGTATTATTCCCAAAAATTTGTACAATAGCGGTTAAAATAACCTTATATCAATTGATAACTTAGGACTGGTGAACGATCAAATTGCGGCTTCGCCCTAAGGCCATGTTTGGCCAATAAAATTCGGGTCGACTTCGTCAAAAAAAAAAGCCGAGATTTGGCCAAACTCTAGCCGACGGGCTATAACACTAGTGTCATGTCTTCACTATTCAAGCGTTCGTGCTAGACTCCTCCAATAATTATGGCTGCCGATTTTGAGTCCATTCTTGTGGCAGGGTTGCCGCGTAGGTTGACAATTCGGCCTTTCCTGATGCCAAATCGCCCTCGATTTGCTCTGAGTCATCGTCGTCGGATTCATTGAAATCATCAAGCTCAGGAGCACTACGACACCAAGGTTTGATTTTCTCGGAACTAAATACTGAGCAAAATTTTCGATTCGTAATCTGGATGCCGGGGATATCTTCTACAAGATAGCGATCGTTTCCCAAATTTCGGGTTATGACGTATGGACCACGAAATTTAGGTTCTAACTTTCTCGATTCGCCCGTTGCGGCTGGCTCGTTTTCGATAACTACGAGGCTACCTTCAGTATACGTAGTAGGAGTACGATGTTTATCGTCGAATCGGCGTTTCCATTTCTCACGCTCATGATTGATGTTAATTAGCGTTTGTTCTCGTTTTTCGTCGATTTGTTGAGAATTCGTTGTATCTGTTGCGTCGTGAAAAGCGGCAATTAATAGATTTTGTACGATGTCACGAAGACGAAAACCAAAAATTAATTCATTTGGCGAATAACCTGATGTATCGTTACGTTGTGAATTGATTGACCATTGGACGTTTCGTAGATAGCAGTCCCAATCTTTAGGTTTCTCGGTTGACGTTCGAAGATAATTCAATATTGTCTGGTTGGCTCGCTCAACCTGACCGTTAGCTCGGGGTGTACGAACGGCGTTTTTAATATGCTGAATGGAGTTTTCCTCACAAAATTGTTCGAATTTCTTGGAGGTAAAGGCTGTACCTCGGTCGCTGATTATTTTGGCAGGCAATCCAAAATAGCTCGTCATATCGTTCAATGCGTTGATTACTGCAGCGGTTTTCGTATTGCGTACAGGTTTCACAACTAAATATTTGGAAAACATGTCGGATATTGATAAAACGTAGCAATACCCACGATTGCTTTTGATGAAAGGTCCTAGGTGATCGATGTGTAGGATTCGAAATGGTATAGGTTCAGGTTCGTTGTAATGAAGTCTTTCTTCAGGCATTCCGTGACGCGATTTATTGTAGCAGCAATTTAAGCATGCTGCCAAATAATCTTTTACGTACTTGCGCATCTTCGGAAACCAAAAATTCGTTGAAACTCGTTGAATCGTTTTATCGAGAGCAAAATGTCCCATTGCATCGTGGCAAGATTGCACTACTCTCCAACGTACTGATTTCGGTGAATCGGTGATCTTTTAATTCGTAGTCATTTCGAATTTGGACATCTTGATCGGTTTTCTTTTCTTTCTTCAGTATGGATACTACCGAAGATAACGTAGGATCTTGCATCTGCATCGTCAAAAGCCAGTCCTCGGATGGAGCACTAACTTGCATAACCAGTCCAGCCGGTTCTACATCGTTTGATGGCTGATCTGGCGCGCGGCTCAAAGCGTCGACAGGAGCGTCGACTAGTTTACAAAATTTATGATAATTGAGTGATACCTCTTGAAAAAAGTGCTTTTTAGAATAATTTTGGGATATTAAACACGAAAATGGGTACAATTTGGTTTTCCTAAGAAGTGGTTTCAAGATATTATCAAAACTCCAGAATAGCGAATAAAACTAACCTTTTGTAAAAGCCTCATTGCACATTCAGCTTTTTACCGTTGGTATAAGGAGGCATTTGTTTATTTATGGTATTATAATATATTAAGTGGATATGGCTTGTCAAAAAATGACTTATGGAAAACAATTTATAATAAAAATTTAGAGTATACGAGAGCCCAAATCCCACAGAAAATGTAAAATTTATTACAAGTTAAATAAAAGCAGCCAATTTAAATTTTTGATACATAAATTTTTTAAGTTGAAAATATGCAAAAAAAAACGTTTTGAATATCAGAGGTTGTCAAATTTTATGCTCAATTCAGATTAGTGTTTAGAATGGCGATTCGTAAAACAATGTTGGAAAATGCAGTGAAAAAGTCAGCTAGCTAGCTAGCTGGATAAGATTATGGAGAACCTTCAGCGCTCTACATCTCAAATTCAAAAAGTGATGAGAAATTTTGGGTATAATTTTCAGAATGAGCGGACCAAAATATGGAAAATATGATATTACATCAAATGTACGTTGGCAGGTCTTCAACTTAGAAGATGAATATAGCCGTATGTACCAGTGCTACTACTAATAACTACTACTATTTTTACTAATGTACCAGTGCTACTACTAATAACTACTACTATTTTTACTAATTTCTAATACTATTTTAAAAATGTATACTACTTATTTCACTCAAGCTAAAACTAAAAAATCTAAAAAGAATGTCTTATAAAACCCTCCCGCATTGTAGAACCGGCACAGAAGTTTTACTTTTGGGTCGCGCACTTAGGTGCATGCGTGTTTCTTTTAAATTTATTTTTTAAATTTAAATTTAATCCGTGCAATTGTATGCAAAAGAAGAGTTAATAAAAATAAAGTTGACTACAGGTACATATTCTAAATAACTACTAATAAATATATAAACGGAGTTTTTATGTGTGCACGTTATGCACCTCTACATTGCATTAAAAACTGTGTCTTTCCCCCTGTGAATGACTTTTACATAAATTTATATTTCACACATATGCATGTATGTCTCTTTTCAAACTTGAGTGCATTTTTATGTTCGGTGTGAGCAGTAAACTGCACATACTTTCAACACAACATCCACTTGACAAAAGTTATAAATGCTGTGTATTTATTCCAATTTCTAAATACTCTTCTATGTATATGCATGTATGCACTTATTAAGATGAATGGTAAAAATTCAGATAGTAATCAAAATAAAATATACTGAAAATCATTAAATAAAGTAGAAATTTCTTAATTTTGATGTGAAAAATTGTACCTATGTAATTAATTGTCCTGCAGTCAAATCTCTGCAAGAGCAGCGTTAGTCAATAAATTTTGTCAGCACTTAGCGCAACGTTGGTATCAGCTTCTTGGGACCACTATGCAAAAACTGATCTCAACCAATTGTGTACGTGTATCTTACATTTCACTCTAGCACATGCATATCAGCGAATATACAAGCATATATGTAGCTCTATTGCTTAATCTTGTACTTCTTACTGGCCCAGTCAGTGCATACAAAAAACCATCAGTACTGAACATTTTTAGGTTTGACGATTAGGCCTGTAACAATTACCTTATTTGCTTAATTTTATAACCACTCTGCAGTAATTATCAATTGCTAAAAATAAGATAACTTTCTACTTACTATTTTGTAGTGATTTAAAATAAAAACCCATTTTTATCAAATACCCAGAAACACATTTTTAGTTAGTTGGCAAGTCATGCAGAAGAATCCAAAAACGTCAGCAGTCAAAAGTTTGGCGTCCGTTCGTCAAATCACAATAAGAAAATATTTAAATGTGCCGGAGTCGTGTGTTGTTTTTACGGAAAAGTCTAATCAATTATTAATAATTTAAGAAAAACTAATTTTTATTAAATATTCGGATAAATAAATACTGTCACATAACTTGATTATATTATATGCATTGTTTCAAACTTCAATTTAATTTAAAGTAGACAATACATAAGTACGTAGATGTGGTAATAGGTAACTAGCTTTACTTCGCATAAAATTAATTACTTTACCTTTAGTAAAAAGTAGCTATCAAAGCCGAATTTGGGCCTAATAATAACGGGTGTTTTTTTATACTGATAGAACTTTCGATAGGGATAGCTGTCACTTGACAGCTGGTAAATGACATTTCGGTTTGACATTTCTGTTCAGTAAGCATTGACAAATCATCATGGAAAGAATGACGCCGCAACAACGTTTACAAGTTGTGGAAATTTACTTTAAAAATCAGTGTTCTGTTCGCACTTCGTGAATTTTATGGTCCACATAATCGAGCATCAGAGCAGCTTATTCGTCGAACTGCTGATAAATTTCGAACAACATTTAATCTATTCGATGAAAAACCAACAACAAGACAAAGAACTGTACGTACAGAAGAAAATATTGGTGCTGTAAGTGATGGTGTTGGAGAAGATCCGAATTTGTCCATTGGTTCAAAATTGGACTGATCGCATCCGACTCATTAAAGCGGCGGACATATGCCAGAAATCGTTTTTAAATATTAAATGCCATGAAACTATCTTTCAAATAAAAAACAAATTTGGCATTATACTTAATTTTTTATGTGTTTTATTTCAATTTAAAGTTCTGTCAATCTTAAAAAATCACCCTTTAGTTAGATAGTAATTAGCTGTCGACTAACGCAGAGGTAACCAGGGTTGACTTTTTTCATCCATCGCCAATACTTAGCTTTTCTCAAGGAAAATATACAATTAATAGTCAGCACTAGTGTTTCCGTATACAGATTAAAGTTAGGTTTAAGCTACCTTCACTTAGTCGATTGAATATCTAAAATAAATACATACTAGATAATTAAATGTCTTAGTATAATGTTTCATTTTACACTTGTATTTTAGTTGTTTTTTCTGTAAAAATAATAAAAATACGTTGATTTAAAATATCAACACTGAACGACGCCCTTCAGAGGTTTGACAACGAATCCAATGAATATATTTATTAGTTTTTTCTTGCTCATGGGAAGTTAGTCTATATGGTAGTAGTGTCTTTTACACAACGAGCTGAAGGTTATCAATACTAGTGCTCCTAACATTAGTAAAGCCGTGATTCACTCACCTCTTTTCTCATAATAATAATAATAATAATAATGATATTATTATTATAATAATAATAATAATAATAATAATAATAATAATAATAATAATAATAATAATAATAATAATAATAACAATAATAATAATAATAATAATAATAATAATCTTTTACGCAACTATAAATTACAACTATTTTGTCGTTCATATTACAGTCAATAAGGCTAACTATGAAGAACTCGGTTGTTTCGTTCTCTCATATGTACAACCATAGTCAACGTAGCGAGTCGCTAAATGTCTCGGTTTGTCAAGCCCTTTGCATGGTAATTTTGTCAGCATATTTTATAGGGCAGTTCAGTACTCTTCTTTATATATTTACTACAATACAAACCGGCATTAGTTATAATTATTAGCCAAATTAGCTGGTATGAGTCACTAAATCAGTTTGAAATATGAAATTTATATCTAAACGAAGCAAAACTGCAATTTTTGATGGACTGGGTCGATACTGCGAAAAGTTTTCGTATGTTGCAAGGTATATCTAGTTCGAACCTTACGACAAGAGAACTATATTTTATTTGTTTAGCTAACAATAATTTAAGTACTCAATTTACTTTGAAAATACTAGACTTTACATCCTCACGCTCTTATCTTAAATGTTATTTTCATTTTTCCTAACGAAACTACACCACTCGATAGTTTTCAAAGCTATAGTTCAAAGCAACGATAGTATTGATATTACTATCATTGTGCACTGAACTAATAATAATAATAATATCGCATGCTCCAGTTTTAAAATTGATGAACTACTAATTAAAATATTGGTTATCGGTCTACCTGAATTAAAAATACTTTCTCATTTGTAATAAAATGTATATGAATTCATGTACACAATTGTCAAGTACATCAAATATTTACTCAGTTTTCTCTACACTCTCTGAGGTACTCGAAAAATCTCTCTTGGGGGTTTTATGCTTTAGCTCTAATGCGGACTTTATCGTGCTGTAAATAACTTAGATACAAATTTATTTTGAACTAAGGGCAAAGAAACCCCCAGTTTCAAATGTTAAAATATCGAGCATATGTATATTTTTATAAGCAGTACTGCCAGTTTCAAAACCAAAAATTCTCTACAGGAAGTGACGGTAGCTTAAAGCCAACTTTAATCTGTTTATGGAAATACTAGTGCTGACTATTAATTGTACATTTTCTTTGAGAAAAGCTAACTAACTATTTCTGTATGGCGATGCCCGATAAAAATTCAGCCCTGGTTACCTCTGCGTTAGTTCACAACTAACTACTATCTAACTATTATCTGGCACAAATTAGACTTTGGTAGCTACCTTTTTACTAAAAGCAAACTAATTATTTATTAACTATTTTTATGCGAAATAAAGCCAGTAACCTATTACTTCCTACTTATGTATTGCCTGTTTTAAAGTCAACATAAAAAAATAATTTTCCTAACATTTTTTAAGTTATTATTATTAATTAATTGATAATGTTTTTTTTGCGACCTTTCCCATTTTAATTTGTGTTTTGCCGGTTCGAGGTCAAGGGGGTGTTCGGTGTTTATAAAAACAAATGATTTGCTTGTTATCCAATATATTTCGGTTATAGGGCAAATGATTTACACGTTCGCACTGTCCGACGTGGATTTTCCATAGGAACAACACACGATTTTTTGTGATTTTCGTTTTTGGATTCTTTTATTTTAAATCACCACAAAATACTATAAACAGTGAAAATCATCTTATTTAAGCAATTGATGTAGTACTTGTATTTATTAAAACGTTAATTTTGGTTGGTGCCAAAAGTGAAACCGTTTATTATTAATTGCACAAGTGTTACTTATAATTATAAAAAGATGAAGCAAAGATAAGTAGTAGTTTATACTTATTTTATAAACGTTAATTCTGGTTGGTGCCAAAATTGAAACTAAACTGTTCGCTCGTCGCTAGAGTTGGTTGAACTGACTATCGTCCTCTGTCTCTACTCGTTCGTTGTCTCGTTCGTTTTTATATATAGGAACAGAGTTGCACTCTGTTACGTCCTTGTCGTCAAGTCAAAGCTACGTCCACTTCTGGTCCTACGTCCGTCTGTCACTCCCACATTGATAATTTTTTACTGCAGGGTTCGTAAAGTCTACCTCACATTCCCTTCTATATTCTCTTTATGTGATCGGTAAATAAGGTGAACGCGCGTGGTTTTTTTTTTTTTTTTTGGTAAGCAATCATTTAAATTGTATAATTTACATATGTGTTATAGTCAAATGTGCTTAGACAAATGTCTTTTATGTATTAAAGTCATTTTTTTTAATATGTTTTAGTAAAATCAATGCGCTATACATCGTTTAAAAAAAAAATGTTCATAAGAAAGTTTTTTGTCGCACTTTTACTTAATATCTCAATTTAGTATCAATTGAAAAAATCAAGATTTAAAAACCAGCTCGAAAAGCGAAAAACAAGCGTTGGAAATCTGCGCCTAAAACCCAGTTAAAAAGTCATATTGGGTTATCCTAGGCGTATGAGGAACCATTTGGATTGTTTTTTTAGCTTGGCTACTACATTAAACTGGATTTTAATTGGCTAGTCGGATATGTGCACATAAATTGAGTTTCTGAAATTATGGTGTATACAAAATAAAACAAATTTTAGTTAAGTATGCGGAAATGTTATTTTATGTTGTGTTAAACTTGTGGTGGTATCGATTAGCAGTAGCATTTAGAATATGCAAGATATGGCGTGTATGCTTGAAACGCCTTCTACTATCATAATCTGCTACACTATGATTTAAAAAGTGAGTTAAGTTATTGTCACTCATATTTTGTGCATTCTTAATTATACTTCATGATGTTATTTGACCTTAAACTTTAGTAATTTTTAATTTAAATCGAATTATAAGCAAACAGCAATCAACATATTTATATTCGATGAAATTAAACACTCTGTGTAAGAAGTTAAACCTTAAATAAATCCAAATACATATACATATGTAACTATCTGCTCTAGTGCTGTTGGCATTTGACCTTTCAAACCTCTGACTGCAGTAATAATTTTTCTGTTTTTATCGGACATATATTACCTATTCACATGTAAAGGCTCAGCTGCTGATTTGATCGACCATTTGATAATTAGCTTAAACTCAGCTAACTAATACACGCTTTTGCTCAAATTCATCTATACTTCAATATATATGTGTGGACACTTGAAAGAACAACTTAATTGGCATTAGAGTTTTGGTTCTAAGATTATTAAATTCCTATTTCCTATCTTTCATATTAAAAAAATTAATTCAACTTCTTAGCAGATCGCTAGCTAAACTACAGATTTGCTAAACTAAACGTTGAAATATTTCATCAGAACATAGTTATTTTACGCTTGCCCGGTAAGAAGTGGCAACTCGAATTAGGTGGTTCTTTCATATGTCCTCAGATATCTGCGCATGCATATATTTGTTTGCTATATAAGCTGGCCCCGGTTTTTGCATAACTACCCAGTTGGAAAAAAGTAGAAAAAAAAATACGAATTTAAAATGCAGTTGGAAGTCGCCTGGCTTGAAACAAATGCATGTGAAATTAATTATGATTATTGATTTAACTTGCATATTATTTTAATTTCTTTGTAGTAAAATATATTATCAATAAATTATGTGTATATCTTTATAAAAATGTGATTAGTTTGTTTTATTCTCAAAGCAAAACTTCTTTAGTGGCAATGATTTTTTACATCGCGTCAGAATCACGTCGCGAAGTCACGACATGATGCTTGTATGACATAAAACAACCATACATACATACTGAGATAGCGACATATCAATGTGTAATTACTACAAGTATCACTATGACTGCTAGTATTTGTACCAATGCAACTACTAGTTACTGCTATTATTTTTACTAATTTTTTTCATTTTTACTACTATTTTAGCAAATTTCTTCTACTATTTTTAATAAAGCTACTACAATTTTTAATTATTTCATCTAATATTTTTACTAAATTTTGCTACTATTTTTGCAAATTTCTACTACAATTTTTACTAACGCTACTATTATTTTAACTAATTTCTACTACAATTTTTACTAATGCTACTACCAATTACTACTACAATTTTTACTACTTTTGCTACTATTCTTACTAGTAATTACTACTACTATATTTACTAATTTCTACTACTATTTATTTACTACTAATTTTTTACTGAATTCTACTACTGTTTTTACTTATTTTTGCTACTATTTTTGCTGATGCTATACTAATTACAACCATTATTTTTACTTATTTCTTCTACTATTTTCTCTCATGCTAAAAGTAAATAAAGTAAAATATCTTTGCAGAATAGGCACTGAAGTTTTACCTCTGGTTCGCGCAATTAGATGCACTTGTGTTTTTTTTTTTTGGTGTTATGGCTGGTGGAAATAAAACTGTTTTTTTTTGGATTTTAGTTTGAAAGTTTTTTTTTGTATAAGTTAGTTTATTTATTTTTTAACATAAAGTAAAGAAATTAAAAAAAAAAAATTTTTTTTTTAGTTTTGATTTTAAAAGTATTTGTTTTACCATTTTCCCATTTCATTTCAATTATTAATTTTACTTATATTTTTAACATTAAGTTAAGAAATTGAAAAAAATCGCAGAAATTCTGAAGAAAATTTTTGACCAAAAGTAAAAAATAAGTTTCGTTTGGACCAGTTATAACTCAGCATGTTTTTTAATTACTTTCTACAAGTTTAATGTCGTTAAATTGATTTGTTTTCGAACAATAAGTAATAAAAAACTGTTAATGCCGCCATATCAAAAAAAAAAAAGAAGAGAAAACACAAAATTACCGTCATCCTAAAACCCTACCCATACAAAAAATTTTAAATATGTATATTTGAGGTGTTACTAAAAATCGATTATCGGACTATTTGACAAGTCGATTAGCAACTTTTTTCATAGCTGATGATCGAATAGCAAGTATTCGACTACCCATTCACTTTCGACTAACCGCTCACCATCGAGTAGTCTAAAAATGGACTAACTGAAATTATTCGTATAGTGATAGATAAATAAATTAATAAAAAGTCCAATATAGTAGAAAGTGAGCTTTGTTAATGAGGACACATATAAAAAATAATAATTTATTGATAGAAAATAGCTAGTCGAAAAATATAAACTGAACGGTAAGTCGACTACTTGTTTCTGGTCGACCAGGAACGATTAGTCGATTATGTAAAGGCTAGTATTTTTTTAAACAACAGAAGGTACACACTAGTGTCCCCTATACCTGATTTCTTTTTGATTTATGAAATTATTTTTAATTTGTATACTAAATTAAATTTAAAATTATTATTTTTTAAACGAAAAATAAAAATTATATAGTTACTATATATTTGGTAGAAACAAGTAGTTGGTAATTAGTCTAGTTTTTAATCAGTTCGAAAAAATGGTGTTTGAAATAGTTCGAAAGCACTTCATTGCAGCTGTAAAAAAATTAATTTCGACGTTCTTTCTATCAAAGTAGTTGCAATCAAATGCAGAGCCAAATAATTGGCTCGTGATGTTAATAAAGTTAGTTGTTTATGAGAAAAAACAACGAATTTTAAACACTTTTAGTTGGTAAAAAAAAGTGGTTTTGAAATTATATTTAAATTAATTCTATTTCCCACAGGGTATATTCACACACGTGTATGTCCATTTATGTCTATATATAGTATATATTATTGTTAGTAATAGTCAGAGTATGTACATGGGAAATGGGTGTAAACGCCGATCAGCCTTTAATAATATTAATCAATATGTAAACAAGATTAGTAATTCAATTTCAACGCAACCTTCCAATTTGCAACGTGCTCCATTCAATCAGTGTGTTGTGAGTTGATGTTATCCTCTGTACGCTTTTATTCACTCGCATACGGCGAGATTTATTGGTTTTTGATTACTCTAATTAAGTCGCGTTCAGCAGTAAATTTGCTATCGCATTGTCACTCTTGCCAGTGGTTACACTAACACACGCATTTATGATATACATATAAAAGTTTGTATTAGATTGCAAGCTCTGTTGTTTTCAAAATAAACTAATTAGTTACGCATTTAAATAAAAAAATATTGCATACCTTTTTCATGGGGGCGTTTTTGTTTTGAAAATGTTTACTTTTTATCCAAAATTCCCTTTTTTTTTTCAAACAGAAAAAAATACTTAGATGCTTTAGGAATATTTATACATCAATGGGGGGAAAAAAGCGTCGGCGCTCAACAGGATTGCTGCTTCAACTTTTGGATAATTAGTTATTTTAATATGAAAAAATTGTCAGCCTAGAAAGCTAGGCGATAGAAGTGAAATTTCATGGATCTCGATGGGTAGTTGAAATGAAAATACTCACCCTAGCCAGCAAGTTTTATGCGATAGAAATATTTCCCCGATAACAGAAGCCACTATTCATTATTCTGGAATTTTTAAGGGTGTTAGGTCAATGAAAAACAAGTAAAAACAGCGCTGTCTTCGGCTATGCCGAAGGCTTCATACCTTTCATGAATGGAAGAATAGTAAAAAACGTGTTATTGTATTACAATTTCGTATTACCTATAGTTAAAAGCGAAAATTTCCTTCAAATCAATAAAAATAATTCTAGTAAAGGCATTGTTATAAATTATTTAATGCTTTTCCTTATGTAATTAAAAATAACTATGTTTTAAGAAGGGAATGGTTTTTGAATATTTTTAATATCGTATCGACGCTTGATATTTAACATTTAAAAAATACAAATAATTAAGTATTAATATGTAAGACCTACATATGTCGGTCTTTGAAAACAGTTATCAGATCCGTAAATAGTTCCCAAACGTTTAACGCTATGATTCATGTGATATTGCGCTGAGCTTATTACTTTTCGCAATAAATATTTGTCCTGAATTTATCTTGCCGATTTACACTGTGAACTCCGATCTTGATGAATACTAATATATAGCTAATAATGGTTGATGTTTGTGCAAAATTTCAAGCCTTTAGCTGTTTAAATGGAGGAGTTATGGTGCAAAATGCAATATCTGAACAATCGGTTGTATGGGAGCTATATGTTATATTTCTCCGATCTTCATGATTTTCAATACTGATACGTTGCTAATAATGGCTGATATTTCTGCAAAATTTCAAGCCTTTAGCTGCTTAAATGGAGGAGTTATGGCGCAAAATTCAATATCTGAATAATCGGTTGTATTATATGTTATAGTCACCCGATCTGGTCGATTCCGACAAATGTTTAATCATTTGTACAACGACACCTGCTCACCAAATTTCATCAATATAAAATTGAGGGACTAGTTTGCGTTCAAACAGACGGACAGACGGACAGACGGACAGACAGACGGACATGGCTAAATCGACTCAGCTCATCGTCCTGATCATTTAGGTATACTTTTTGATGGGTCTATCTCTTCTCCTTCTGGCACTTACAAACATCGGACCAAACTTAATATACCATTTCATTCTCATGAAAGGTATAAAGATAGTTGATGTTTTCGCCTCCATTTATAAAAAATCTATACATTCACTTCCATACTTTCATGTTCAAGAAAAGATACAATTGGTTTGTGGTATGAAAAATATGAAATGAAAACTCGTGATTGTAAATTATTTAAATATCTTGAGAAAATTGTCGTGGCTGATCTCGTTGTTGAGTCTTTGGGATTATTGTTCATTTTTAAATTAAATTTACTTTCTAAAAATTGTACAAGTGATTGAGCTTCTTCCAAGGCAAAATTGACATTAAAATCACCGCTTAAAATCATTGGCATAGTGTGTAAATCTTCTACTAATTCTGCTGCACCAGAGGGAGTATATGCCAATTCTCTAATTTGGAGTGATGTAGAGAACAATCATTGTCACACTCCTCCCTCCGTCCGAATGCCCCACCACGCGCGCCATCCCCTCCCTTTTCCTATCGCTTTTTCGTTTCATTCGATATTGCAATTACAGCCCAACGAGCGCAAAAAAGTTTCACTTCAAAAATTTTATGAATTTTCTTGGTAAATTTTTACTGAAAAAGCATCCAATACATCAAAACGAGAGAGAGAGAGTGAAATGAGAGTGTAACAACGCGGGTCGGTAGGTAGGTAAGTAGGTAAAATGGCTGCGACCCATTTTGCTCAAGTAGCAAAAATATTGACGTTTTGATGACATAAACTCGACAAAACCTACACAGATCAAAAAGGCTACTAATAATTAAATATATCACCGTCTAAAAAAGCTTGTGACCTAGGGAGAGCGAGGGGGGACAATATTAAAAAATTTTTTCCCAGAAAATCGTCTTAATTTTTTTTTGTTGAATTTCTCTAAAAATCTATTGAAAAATAAAATGGCTGAAATGAAGAATGAACGAATGTTTATTAATTTTTATTGAATTTTGTCAACAAATTGTAAATTATAAAAAGAAATCTCTTTGTTTGTATGGCAAAAATCATGTAAAGTAAATTAATAATGAGATCCTTTCATTTTTACTAGAATCTTATTGAATTTATTAATAAGGAAAACTTTTTATTTTTGATTCCAATTTTTTAATTAACATTTTGCTTTTAACCTTTAAAAATAGATACATATTTTCTCTGTAAATAATCTACGCTATATTGATTTTAGTTTAATTGTTTGAATATTGTTCTTTGGATTTTTGTATTTTTAAAATGCAAATATTTGAAAAGCACATTTATTGTTCAAGAAGTTTTCAATGCATAAAGTTGTAATTGTTTTCAAAAATAAGTGTCGAAAGTAACGCTCTTTTTTCTCTCATTTTCTTTCTTGTGCATTTATGTTAAAGATGCCGGTTAGCATTTCTTTTATTAAAGTTAAAGAAATGGCACGTGGCATACTTGGCCATCCTTGGGGCGTGGTTCCGAAAAATCAAATTTCAAATCGAATTTGTAGCTTAAGCAACACACTTGACACTTGCTGAGGTTACGAAAAAAGTAAAATTTCTCGAACATGAATTTATTGTGAGATAGTAGGTTTTGTTCACAATTTACTCATTTAATCTATTGTGACGGTAGTGTCCAAAAAAGAAACTAATTTAATTATAAGTATATATTCTTGACTTGAAAAAAAAAATGATTTGCAAAATAATAAAGCTAATATTTTTTATCATCCAAATATTCCTTCAATATTGTATTTTCTGTCATTTTCCTATTTGCCATTAAAGCTGCATTTTTCCAAAAGACAATGCAAGCGGTGTGCGTTTTCTGCTGCGCATTTTATTAACTTTCCACAACAATGTCGCTTCCGAGCGCTCATATTTTGCGTGTTATTTGCGTTGTTCTGTTTTTTTCTTTCTTTATTTATAATATCTATAAAATATTGCAGACATTTCATTTCATCATTTCTATGTTCATAGATTTTGATATTAAATTGCAATTTTTCAATTTGCATTAAAAGCAATGTTGGTGAATTCAATTTATTTGCGATTGTTATAAATTTCCATTGCCTTAGCAAATATAATGCTGCTATTTTCAATTATAATTCGATTTCAACTCTAAGCGAAATTATAATTTGCAAGAATGGCAGGCGATGCAATCTTGTTTTTATTTTTTTTTTCATTTGTATGAGTAGGCTGAAGAACTCACTACAAAAATGAGACCTAATAAAAATCCACATTATCTTTTAGGTCATAATTAACCAATAACTATATGTCAACACTTTTGACGCCCTTTTTTGCAAGGATTTATGTTTTCCCTTAAATTTGAATACGACATTCTTTGATTTTTTCCAATGAAGTGGAAAACGTTTATGGATATTTAGTTAAATTTCAAATATTGCTCATAACTTCCTATAAATTGGATAATTATTCTAATCAAAGTATTTTGGATTAAAATTCTTATTTTTGAAATCAATTCCAGCCAATTATTGGACCCTAGTTCATGTAGTTTCATTCGAAATTTGTGTTTCTTAAATTTTTAAATTCCATTACGTATTCTTTTTACTTGGAAACCTTTAACTAAGAGGTTGTATTTTAAAAATTTGTTTAAAAAAAATTGAAAAAAAATTTAAAAAGAGTGGAATTTATGAAAATTTATTAGTAATACTTTCATTTCTTCTATTTGCATTAAATTTGTGAAATTTCTAAATAACAGTAACGAAAGTGATTTCATTTGTCAATGCCTCACCAGTTCTATTTATACAAAAAATTAACAATTAACAAGAAAAAACTATACAAGAGGCGGGAAATTTAAAAAGTATGCAATTTTCTTTACCGAATGGAATATTTGATAAATTTTAGAAAGATATTAATAAATTTCGCTTCTTTGCCATATTCATGCGCACCAGCACTAAGTTCGAACTATGTTCGAAACAGCTGTTTGTCACTATAGTCTGGAACGCCTGGGTAAAATTAAAATTTTGGCTACTTATAAGCGTACTGAGCTTCTCGGACTTTTGTTATGGAGGTATTTTAATATTAATTCACTAATTTAACTTTTGAGGCATACGTGGCGCCTCTATGTAGACAGTATAATTCAGAGTTCGTAAAATTTTGGAGTCACAAGCCACAATGAAATGCCCCTTCTTGAAATAAATTCAGTTACAGTATTTTTCTGCCCCAGCAGTTAAATATTTCTCCGGTAAATTTTCAATCCAACTACTATCGTCATTTTGTTAAATTTTTTTAGAATGTTATGCATTTGGTTGTAGGCTTTATCGTTTTCTGTCAATAAAATTTAAATCTTCAAAATTAAGTACGCACATTGGTTTAATAGTCTTGCCTTCATATTTGTCTGAAAATCACCGCTGGAAACTGCAAAGATGCCGATCGCCAAAATCTTTTCACAAAATCGAATGATAAAATTGAAAAATTCAAAATCAACTTGTCATGTAAGGCTTGACAAGTATAAAAATATAACGTAACAGATCTGTCAAATAATAACACATTCCATCCTCTGTTTAAAGGTGCTCATATTTTGTTGTTCAAAATGTTTACGTTTTTACGTAATTTTTTCGAACCAAAGTTTGCTAAGTAATTTCTTTGATCACTGCCAAAATTTAATGGTCATTCCCATATAAATAGTTTCTGAGATTACTTATCCTAACTTGGAAAATTCCATTTCAGGCTTTCTTGTTGAGCTCTATTTTGGGCTTTATCGTATTATGAATATTTTGGCAGAAACTTGATTTTGAGCAAACGAGCAATGATAAATGAAGTTGCAGCGAAAATAATTCATATTACAATAAAATCCAAATTAGAGCTAAACCAGAAAAATCCAAGCAGAATTTGGCTTATTACGATACGTACGTTCAGAAACAGTAAACAGAACTGAGTCAATTTATTTTTTTATTTTTCATTACCTTATCCTAAACCTTTTGCTATATTTTTCTCAACGTCTGCCGATTTTTTTCTTAGGTTTGAACCACAACCTTATGGAAGCAATTTCTCTTTTAAAATTTCGCGTTAACTGCACACATAAAAGACAAACTTAAGTGCATTCCGAACAAATTTTAAGTGTATTTTCTACGAAACTGCGAAACAAGAAATACGGTTGCCTAAGGATGAAATCACAGCACATGCTAAGACAGTAATTTCAATATTTTCGTTATCCATCTGTCATTTCTGTTTTAAAGTAGCTGCTTTAATATAGTAGCTTAGCTTTTTTCAACCATTGTGCTCAAATAAAGCTCTAAAGGATCGACAGAAAATATGCCTACCAATAATTGAAAATAAGAATATGTTAACGATAATTATATTCGGGAAACAACAATACCACAAGCCACAAATTACGGTGGTAAAATGTTACAAAATTTTGGCATCTAGACCTTTTAACCCATTTTGAAACAAACAGTCACACCTTTATTATCTTCCATTATTTTCACTTAAATAAAACAAACACAAAAAAAAAAAACAAATAAGCAAAAAACACCACATGGCTGTTTATTGAACGTAATTTCAAAAAATAAAAAATAAGACAACCTTGATTAGGGTTGCGCGAAAGATGTTATTTAAATTTTAATTATGTACACCGCGTGCAGTGTTTGTAGGGTAAATTAAATTGAATTAACAACTTAATTGGGAAAATCAGTTAATTACTTTATGAAGATGAGTGTCAGTTGATTTATCGCTGAAAAAATGTAAACGCTCGATTATCGTCGAAGGAATATTGGCACAACGATTCACACAAAAGTAACGATATTTCCTTAATGCTTGGCTTGGCAAACGCAACAGGGCAGGATATGACTTAAGAACTTTTCCTTGAAGTAATTTTTAAAAACTTCCGCTTGTAACTGATCACACAAATAATCAATGGCACGAGCTAAGTCGATGTATCCCCATCTCCGTCTGCCTATCTGTTGGAATGCAATGTTGTCTCTCAGTTGTCTCTGAGTGATATGAGCTAAAAAATTAGCCTTGATGAATATATGTAAATATGCCTTCTCAGGTAGCTATAAATTTTAATATAGCAAACATTAACAGTGGGCAAAGCTTAGGTTTGAACTAAGTCTAATCGTAAAAATAGATTTCAGGAAATCTTGCCATCCAATGGATTTTTATGAGGGACGGAAAATAATCGTCATTTTAATTTTTTCGGATCAAAAAATCATTGGGAAGAATTCATACGAAACAAAACTAGAACATATCGTCCTAATCCTTATGTCATATACTATGGAAATCTGAACTTATTTGTCTTTGTCAGCATTTTTTTTTTTAAATACCCTTTTTTTGTTATTTGTATTCTTTCGATCACATGTGATCAATATTTTGTGATTTTTTTCGATTAAGTGTGATAGTTTCTGGTAAAGTTTTTACTTTTTCGTTCAAATTTTATCGATATTTTGTAATTTGTATGTTTACGATCTAAAATAATTATTATTCTTGGATTTGAATTTTTCAAATTATATTTGATAGGTATTTTGTGATATTTTTATTCGATCACGAAACATATTATCGTTAACGCCGACAAATTTGATAGCGTATAATTTGAGCGAAAAATGTTTAATATGTGAACAGCGATTATTTTTGGTCGAAATAATAATATATCAATCAAATATGGACGGACAAATTTAAGTCCAAATATAACTATTATTTTTTATAAAACAAAAAAAAAGAAATACAAATCACAAAATACCGTTCACATTGGATCAAGCAAATAAAAATTAAAATTAACTATCAATCTTGGTCGAAAAAATAAATATCACAAAACATCAATCAAATTTGATTTTTTTAAATAATCTTTACGATCCTTGATTGTTATACGTATTTTCGAGTATACATATTTATGCTTTCAATTTAAGCATTTCTATTCGCACCTGAAAAACTAGATTTTAGCGCTACCTAAGGAATTTATTGTTTCGTCGAATTCCATTTTTATGTTTCCAATTTTATTAAAATTTCGATAAATTCGATAAATTTTAAGTTCGGCTTTTCATACGTAATTTGGGACTTCATTTTATGCGAAAAAAAATCCGGCGTGCTTTGGTACGGCTCAAAACATAAAACCTATTAACATTTTTTGCTTTGTTTCTGTACTCAAACAATTTGTTTAACCAAACTTGGGTTTAACTTTAAAAAATGTATATGTATGTATGTATGTACATATTTATTCCCAAAAAAGTAAAAAAAAAAAAATAGGTATGCCACTCTATTGTTTTTCACAGATCCTTCGTTCAAAAAACCATGTATCGAAATCGGGTCCGTGCTTTGAGAGTTAGCTACAAATCTTTTCTATACAATCAAATAAAACCTGTGATTTCATCTGGTTCACAACTACAAAGAAACTGCACGATTTTTGGATATTCGAATTGTTTCGCAAGTTATAGTTTTTTTGGTTTTTCTTTAAATGTTTGGATTTTATTTAATTTCTCGTCTTATTAATTTTAATTTTTTTTATTTTTAATTTGTAAAAGCAATTAGCATTTTTTACAATATTATTGAGATCCCAATTGCTTTATGATAGCTTTTAAACCAAATACGTTCTACACATTATGTACAAATCATTTGATAATAAAAAAAATTGGTGTTATACAATGAGATGAAAATTATTCCCGTTTGACCTAACATACATTCACCCTATTTTGCGAATGACCCAATGTATACTTTTTTTATTCATACTTTTTCTTAAAAGAAATTAACGATACTCCTTAGTAATCGGAAGAGCATATCGAGGCGCATAATTTTATACTTTTGCTATTCTCAATATCATTGCAATATATTTGAAAATAAATAACAGACATATAGTTTAAATAACAACAAGCAGCCAACGACGATTTTCAAGTCGCTTAACCGCAATGAATATCATTGAGTTCAATGAACTGGAATACGTCCGTCGTATGCTTACTACAAATGAGGGCGCCTCGAAAATAGTTCCTCAACAGTATAGATTGAACGTTAGGAAAATCCAAATTTTAGTGTTCCAAAGTTGAAATGACATACATAAATACATTCGCGGTCAATAAAAACGCACCACTAAATATAATTGAAATAAGATGGCATCAGCAATTTTTTTATAAAGTTAGAATATTAGGGTAATTTTTATTTGTTTGGCAACATAGTGTAAATTACTTATCCACAAAAAATTTTCTCAAAAATGGTTTTTATAAGGAATAACCAATTATATATTCATGATTAATTAAAAAAAAAACAATTTGAAGTTAACTTTAAGCGACCACATCATTTTCCCCACTAACGGTAGAAATATAGACTTCACAAAAGGCGTACGGTTTCGACACTTAAATCCACTTGGCGAAAATTTTGCATTTCTGCCTTTATAGAAAGTGTCCTTTTACAGCGGTCGCTTAAACTTATCCGCCACAGTATGTTGTCTGTTCTCTCAGTTGACTTTCGAGGACGACCTGATCTCTTTCTACGCTCCAACACATCTCTATTCTCCTTTTTTTTTTGTAAAAGACGAACAATAGTTGAATGGCTATACCAGCTATTTGCCGAGAAGATAACTTTTTTCATCTAATGTCAATATGCGAATTTTTTGATCACGCGTTAGTTTCTTCCGATTATTTGGCATTTTGCACAACTTTTCAAATACACAACCAAAACACGACTATAACTGAACAGTGTGCAACCCAATTTCATAAAAAATTATTTATTTCTCAGTGCTTACTAGATCTAGTAGAAATTTGTTCAAATTTACAGTTATATAGCTGAAGATATTCTACCAAAGTGGTGATGCGCTTTTATTGACCGCAAGTGTATGTACATCCATATGTGTCTAACGTGTTAAATTGATATGAACTACCCTTACTATATGAAATAACTAATGTCTTCCATTACATCACATTTTATTTTTCACAGAAAAAAGTAATAGCCATTCAAGCTCCTTGAAACACCGAAAATGTTTCAAAACCCACAGTAATTAAATCTTTTAAGCTTTGAAGAACCAAAGCAAAACAACAATTAAAACTTCTGTGACAACAGCAGTACTGCTAGCAAAAACAAAGCAAAAACAATAAAAAAAGAAAAGAAAAAACCAAAACAAAACAAGCCAGCCATACAAAACCTACGTTTTAATTAAAAACGCGCTGAAGAACAAAAGTAATAAAAAAGAACGTCAAGTAACTCAAAGAAATGACAATGACACATTTCTACGCTACCGCACGCTACCAAACCATAGCCTGTACATATACTAGCTTTCTCTCATTCTCCTACATAGCTACACACATAGCGGTGACTAGATATGCAACGCCGAATGTTACTTTGCCTACATTTGTTTCCGTTTACCACGCCACAGGAATGACAATGTCAGAGCCACAGTTGTCGGTGTCAGCAACTGTTGTACATTTCGCCATGGTTCTTTCAGCAGCACGACGATGATCATAGACATTTAAAGTGACAGCAAACTAATTATAAAAATTAACTTATTTCACTGAATCCAACAGCACGAACTTATTCGCTTAGAAATTATAGGATGTAATTTAAATGGGAGCGTTTAGTCGCGTTGTTTTTGCCACTTGTGGCACTTGTTTAACGGATGGTACTTTTTTTTTTTAATATCAGTACAGTTAATATTAATACACTTGTTTGTGTAACAACAAAAATCTTGCCAACACGTCCTTGTGAATTGTGATTACTGCTTAATCAAAAAAAAAAAAAAATCACAACTTTTACACGAAAGCCTCGTATGTGGGACGACAGGTGGTACGAGTGACGTCCTGGGCGTTCGTTCATTCTGTAAATATTTTAATTTTGATAATTTGGGCTTCAATACAAAAGTCAGCGGCGCGCTTGTGGAATATGCTGCTTATTGTAACAAATCTCTTGCAAGCAAACCAATTTCATAAATTAGATGATTTGCGAAGCTATTTCATACGAGTATCAAGCAGGGATGCTGAGAGATTGTGAGCAATAAAGAGTCGTTTGTTTTTTTTTTTTCTCATTTAACTTTCTCAACAGCCATCTGAATGAGCACTAACGCCATTTCTTGCAAACTTTGTACTATTGATAATACTTTTGAGTGCCTATTGCTTCTTGTACTCACTTCAAAACTAGCCAAACACTTTTGAAAAAATAAGAAAAAGTTAATTTCGTAGTATGCATTTAATGAACTGCTGAAGTGCGAAAGTACACAAATTAGTTTGTGCCCGTCCTTCAACCAGCCAATACATCTTAGGCTGCACAGTGGGTGACTGCGTTCAAAATATGTGTGCTAGAAAATTAGTTTTTCTTATGACGCGGAGTAAGGTCTGAAATAAGGTCTGAAGAATATAGACTCAAAAGTAGTTTTTAGTATTTTTAGAGTTTTATAAACCAGTACTAAAGTACTGAACAAATTTGTTTATGAAGCAATATGCTGAATTTATTACTCAGCAAAAAGTATAAAATTACAGTTTCTTAAAAATCATCTAATTTTATTTAGGTATTTTAGGAGTGAGTTTGAGATTTTTGGTTTGAAATATTTTTGTATACACAAATTTTGTTAGTATACACAAAATGTATTTATCAAAATGGAATAAATATTTGAAGTATGCTTGAAATAAATAATTTGCGTTTCTGTACCCGTTTCTATTTTTTTTTTTGTAGTTGGAGTACCATTTGAACCAGCAATCTACAAAGCTACTTGTTTTATATGTTATATTATTTAGAAATGTAAAATTGTGGAAAAAAGCCGCTCCCTCCGTTTCTCCGATTACTCGTTATGACCTTCACACAAACAATTTTATTATTGAGGTATCGGAGATCAGATAGATAGATACATAGATATATTATAGAGGTTTGAAATTCTACCAAAAAGCTCCATTGTATCCTCCACTCCTTACAGTACTTCATCTAACCACAGCACCCCTAGAAAGTCTAAGATAGTAGCTGGTGGTAACGGTCGTACGAGTTCCTTCCCAAGGTTGTATGAGTCAAATACCAAGTGCATGGAGCCGAGTCGCAGTAGCGATACAAATCAGTCGACCAAATTCCGAGCTTGTGCAGATTGCCGAGCTGTGCATATGGTGACCTGTTATCATCCTCAATTTATTCTTTGAGAGTTTCGTAAGCTATTTGAAGCGTTGTTAGTGTATCCTACCAATTGACACTTTGACTGGCGTAACACTTCCAAGAGGTGCCAGTGTTTTTTCTTTTGTGTGTTTTCTTCTTTCCTAAGCTCCCGTTTAATAGACTGGTGCCCTAGCGACATAAAAAACTCAGGTTCTATGGGTATTCTTGCGGTCGCGTGTCTAGCTAATCCATCAGCCTCCTTAATTCATTCGATAGCTTTGTGACCCGGGATATGGCAGTTTCGTTTTCCTGGAAAATGTTATGAAGGTCATCTTGAGTGGCTTAATTTGAAGTCCTCGGGGCTTAGTTGTCGTTTTTTATGGAGTGATTCTTCTGAATGGCCTTGCACAAACAACAAATGTTCGGCTTTGCTTTTACTTTTTTGTTTAAAAATTTATGTTTTTTTTTTAATTTCAAAATTTAACTTTCTGATTGAAAACAAAACCAATGTGAGACTGTGCACTATAATTTTTGCCTAAATTTTGCTTAGATCAATGTCTTGTAGAACCGTTTCTTCTCTTTTAATGCGCAACAACAATTAAACGAGAAAAACCAATTAAAAACATAATTACTCGAAACGAGGTGATTAACAAAATAAGTTCACTCAGTGGAGACGGAAAGTCTGCTAGATGGATGAAAAAGAACTTAAAAGTAGTAAAAATAATAAATTACAAAAGTATTAAATTAATAATAACAAAATTATAAAACAAACCAATATAGTAAAATTAAGACGGCACAACAACCAATTAATGCAGATGCAAAAAGCAAATGATACCATATTGAGGATAAATCCACACTAACAGACAAAATCCATTACCCTCAAACAACCCATAATTTTTTTGAATGAAATTTGAATTACGCGCTTGGTCATATACGGGATAGTCGAAACTATTTACAAAAAGCTAAAATGCTCAAACTGTTTACTTTGGGAAGCCTTTGTTTGTTGTTGTTAAACACTTGTATTGAAAATTCTTGTTGTTGTTGAAATGTCTGTAATATGCCAAGATAACTAGAGCAATGGCACATTTCACAATAAAGCACCAGCGCTTAAATTTATGCCACCAGACGTCAAAAGTAATTACATAGTACTAAAACCTGATAGTTGTGACTTTGTTATTGTAAAGTGTGGTTGTTGTCAGATTTATTATTAGTGAGAAAAATTGTTTGTTGAAAATTATCATGCCCAACTCTTAAAAAGTTAAGTTCTGCTTAAAAAGTTAAGTTTAGTTAAAAAATTGAAACGAATAGATTGGGTGTTAAGCGACGGAGGTTTTGTTAAACCTTAATATCAGATATATTTACAAAGAAAGTTGCTATCTTTACGGAAAATTAACTTCAATTGTATTAATATTAATAATGAAATATTATAATAAGGATGCCAACACATAAGGCTTAAAAAGTTGTATTTGTAAAACATTTTCAAATGTTAAATAAAAAATTAATTATAAGTTAACAGTATCGGTATGAAACGGAAATAGTTTGGGAATGCTGAATTTCGAAAATATTTTTTACGATGCCAGCTGTTGGAAAAAATAAATAAATTGAGTAGTTTATAAACTGCGTAGAGTTATCGGCGATTCCTTCACACGAAGGTGGGATGCCAATTACAATGAAGCGTAACCTGGATGTGCCTGGATGCGCCGACATTGGGCAATACCACCAGATTACGCCACGATCAAACTTATTCGAAAAAATAAAAATCTGAGAGTAACGATTATTTTTAATAGAAAAAATAAATTCCAAAAATAAATAAAATCTTTAGTCATATAATTTTTTTAATAAAAATTATAAAATTTACGGTCTCTAAAAATTTCAAAGATGAATTACAATACGCAACACGTAAAATTATTCTGGGTTGCGGCAAGTCTTTTCTAGTTAACTTGGGGTCGCTGATAACGATTATCACCGTTAAAAAGCTGTGGTTTTAATTTTGTGGGCATGGCATTAAAAATTTAAAAGACTAGCCTTTTTCTGACCTTTTTTGGTCAATGCATCATAAAAGATATTAATTTCAGTTTTTTGGAATATTTTAAGCCCTAGATTTGTAGAGAAGACTTCAATGTTGGAAACTGTATACTCAGTTATGAAGGTTCCATTTAAATCTTCGAGATGCAGCACACGAAATTCGAAAAACGATCGAAAATGGCTTTTTTACATTTTTAATATATGTATTTTAACAACCAATGTCTATATTCCAGAGTTTTTAGGCTTAATCTGTAGCTGAGACCTATATCTCGACATTTTGTAAAAAAAATTCATATTAAAAAAAAACTCATTTACTTTTCGAAATATTGCACTTTAAGGTCCAAAAAATATGGGCAAACTGTAGCGTAATAAGTAGGTGAAAACCAAAGCTATGAATAAGAACGAGACGGTTCACGATCGTCGTAGCTTAATAAAACAACAACAATTTTTGCAAATAGTATTCTTAGAAACTGTACAAATTTGTTAAATTGTCATAAGCAACGGTACTTTAATGTTTCTTTTGATTTCTTTTTGTCCTCTTCTTTTGTCGTGAATTAATGCTATGTAAACATTGTAATTTTTTACTTTTACGCACAATGTCATCAAGAAATTGCAAGCATTCTGCAAATGCATTCTGTTATGCGGTGAGTATATTAACGTAAAAGCGAAAAAAAATTGATTTAGCTTCGAATAAAAAGGTTTGTGATGCTTATCAGGCTTGTTTCAAGCTACCTATTCAGAACGAAGATAAGAAATGGGCACCAAATTTGGTGCATAACATATGCCAAAAAACTGAAATTAATATCTTTTATGATGCATTGACCAAAAAAGGTTAGAAAAAGGCTAGTCTTTTAAATTTTTAATGCCACGCCCACAAAGTTAAAACAACAGCTTTTTAATGGTGATATTCGTTATCAGCGACCCCAAATTAACTAAAAAGGATATGTCGCAACCCAGAATAATTTTTGAGATTGGAATTTGTTATGTAGTGTTATTATTATTTTTCCGTGGGGTGTTAAAATTTATTACACTTTAAGGCATCTCACAAAATATTGCACAACAATATTGGCATTTAAGCGAATTGGACCGATTTTAAATTTTTGTAGACTTCCTTTTGTAAATAACTCAACTAACTTTTTCCAGGGAATCATAATAATGACATTTTGAACGTTTGACTTTTGTCCTTGTTTTTGTTCAAAGAAAACATGAATAACTTATCCAAAACTTTGCCGATGTAGAAAGAAAGGTATTTTTTTTATTCCTTTGCAAATAAACATATTCACGTTCCAAACTTTTGTCAGTAATCTCATTATTATTTCATATTTGTTAGATATTTTGTGAGTATTATTTTTTCGATAAAAAAAAATCGTTATTCTTTTATTTAAAATTTTTTAATAATAATTTGTTTTATGATCGAAGAAAAATAGTAACGAAATATCGATCAAATATGATCGAAAAAATGTCAATGAAATAAGATCGGAAAAATAAAAAGCAAAGAGTAACAATTGTTTTGATAGAAAAAATAAAAACCAAAAAAAAATTAAATAACGATTTCTTTATAAAAATTTCAACCCTTAAGGTTTCTGAAAATTTCAAAGATGAATTTAATAAATACCAATTACCCAATAGACTTCCTATGAAAAAGGAAGTAGCTTAATGTAGACAAAAAATATATTAAAAGAAAATGAACATATTTTTAATCCCACAAGAGAAATGTCCAAGTTTATAAAATGTATTGATTTATTTAAGTGAAATGAAATAAAACCAGATCTACTGCGATTTTCCGTAAAATCTACTTCGTTTTAGCTTTTAGAGTATGAGAGCACTTGAGTGCTAGATACTTTTGAAAAAATGCTGCTTTGCCTTTTATTAAAACATAAACTTTAATTCATATGATATGTCCAGTACCAACTAAGGAATACTGCTATTATTTTTATTCAAATTTATGTATTGTATGTATGTATATATGTTTGTTGCTTTTGCAGCTCACATTAACACTATCGATATTTTTATTGTGTACACGTGCATGTTTTCTAAGCTCTCAACAATGCCTCTTACTATTCCCTGCCCATCCCCACGTTGCAGAAGCTGTTTTTCTTTATTATGTTGCACGCTTTTTCTTGAAGCGCTACTCTTTGCGTTCTAATGTTTGCCCATTTTGTTTTTCTCTACTCAGACTTTAGTTTCGCTTCGCATTTTCATTTTAGGCTTATTTTCATTATGAGTTTAGCAGCACGCACGTACTGCAAGTGAACAGCTCCCAAAGGACTCACAAGAAACGCAAAAGTATTGCAAATGCCACAAGCATGTTTCCGGCAGCAACATTTGTCTTGGCGAAGGAACTACTTTTTCTTGTTTGCTTTTTTTTTGTTTTTATTGGGTACACCCTTGTCTCTTCACGTACCCGAAACAATTTTTATAATGAGGAAAATAATTGGCAACATAAAATGCCACGAAAAAAATGTTAGAAACGGATAATGGCAGAGTGAGATAATGAAAATTGAAAAGAATAGTGCGCACCAAATTTATATGCGGTCTCTATGTATTTTACTAGTATGGGGTTAGAAAAGTCTACTGATAGTTCAAAATGGTAATTATGGAAAGACTGTTTCCCCAAAATGGATTAAAGGGTCGTACGGAACTCCAAATTAAATACTTGGTAGGAGAATTTTATAATTTTGGTTGGGGAAGAATGAAGTATTTGAATTATAATTTTTTTTATTGCGGTCGTCTTAGCTTTGTGCATATAAGTAGCATGTGCAGGCTTCGCTCGGAGTGTCCCGAACTCAAATCCTTACCGGGAGAATGAACGTTAAAATTGTTATAGGAAAGCGAACCACGTAAATAGCAAAGATACCAAACCCAGGGAAAGTAAAGGTTATAATTTTTATAAAAAAAAAGTAATGATGTAATTTTCATTTCGTGAGTTTTATTTTTGCATCAAACATAATCTTTATTCTTGCATTTTTATTATTCCGATCGTATTTAAACGCTATCCTTTTTTTGGTGAAAAATACTTTTTCTTTTTGAATATAAAATTGTTCGATATAACAATATTTTGTGATACACTTTTTCGATCATAAAACATATTATTGTCATCGCTAACATTATTATGATCGAAAAGTAGGAAATAGAAGAATAAGGATTATTTTTGATTGAAAAAATAAAAATCGAACAATAGCTTCCAAATATAAACGGCCAAACATGATTTAAAATAATAAAAGTTCAAGAACAATGATAATTTTTTTTATCAACGAACTAAAAATTAAAAAATTAAAAAATCTTCGAAACAAAAAAGAAGCCAAATTTTTATAGCATGTGACATAAGGATTAGATCGATATATTCGCGTTTAATTTTGAACAAGCTTTTGCCAATAAATTGTTGATCCGAAAAAAATCAAAACAACGGTTATTTTCAGGTACCATTACGGTTATAATTTTTTGTTTTTAAGTCATGATTTTATCTTTATTTTGTGGCTTTTATTTTTTCGATCAAAAATAACCGCTATTTTTGGATTATTATTTTTTCGATCTAAAAATAATTGTTACTCTTATATTGGTTTCTTCGATCAAAAAGAATGGTTATTCTTAGAATTTTCCTTCGATCAAGTCTGATCATTGTTTTGGGATATTTTTTTTCGACCGTGAAAACTATTATTGTTTGTGTAAATCATGATGGAAAAATTATAAATATATAAATACAAAGACTAGTTTTGATCGAAAGAATTTAATAAAAATAAAAAAAAAAATAACGATCACATGGAAAACATAAAAATCCAAGAATAACGATTAGTTTTTTATCGATAAATTAGATCGATATATTCGAGTTAACGAGTAACAATTATTTTGGGTCCAGAGAAGGCAGTCTTCTTTTTTTTGCATACTTTCAGGCTGAATGGAATAGAAGTAACAGTTTGTGTGACATATGGGGAGTAACAGGGCGCTTGGATTTTATATACTGATAGATAAGCGAAGTCGAATAATAACTACGCCCACGGAGCTTTATGAAAATCAAAAAAAATTCGATATTTCAGTTACTATAAAAGATAGTTTGATTAAATTTAGATAGATATCTTCGAAACGACCTCACCTAACTTTAACGAATTAGGTATATACCTACTTTCTATTTCAGCTCCACAGGCACAATTTCGAAAATTATGCAAATCGGATGAGAACTACACCCTCTTCTCACTTAACGGTAATCTACAAAATTAAAATAAATGCGATATTTAAGTAATTAACTAATGAAAATAATTTAAATGAATAGGGTTGGCAGATGACGGATATGGAATTAGGAAGTTTTGGAAATAAAAACTATGTCCACCGCTATATAACTTACAACAAATCATAAAAATGGAATATTTCAGTAACAGATAGATTGATTGGTTTTATTGTTTAAAACAATTACAATTTGATTGATAAAAAAAAAAATAGGGCGGGTATTTAAAGTTCGGTTGCACCCGAATTTGATTCTTCCTTACTTGTTTTTGTTTATATTTAATTGAATATAAGACATTTAAATTTAAATATTACAAAAATAAAAGTCATTAAAGCTTTCAAAATGAAGGGGATTCTTTTAACTGGATTAAGTGCATAACTCAAGTTCCTTTTTTTTTAATAAAAAATGCGCCGACTTCACCATAACTTAGTCTAAGTGTACAATAAAAACGTAAGTTTATTTAGATGTATAGGCTTAAAATAAAAGAGATTTTGAAATCAATTACTAAAATTTTCCTATTGCCTAAAAACCAAAAAAATTATGAGAAATATTTAAAGAATTTATTTACTGTCACAAAAAAGTATTTCTAGATGCATCCACGACTTCAAGTACAGTTCCGAGCAGCACAACGAGACAAACTTAAACTATTAAAATGAATAATTCGAAACTTGCTGAAAGTAGAATGATACTTAATCAAAAGAAATGTTTCTAAAAGTATAAATTAAAATATATATTTAGTGACAGTGCATTAAATTTGCTTACGCAAAAAAATTTAACTGTACAGTACTTTGTTATTTTAATAATCACGCATTGTCGAATCGGGTTGCGTTGGCAGTGAAAGTGTAGGCTTTTATTTCACCAAATGAACATTTTATTCAACAAATTATTCCCACTTTGATGTGAGATTGTTGAGAAAATCGCTGCTAGCGTTGTTGAGAGCAAAAGTGTAAGTAAAAAAAAAACAAAAAATCGCAAATATCATACGTTCACTGCTCGGTGATGTATTAAAGCCGTGTCGGGAGCACTTTTTATATGTTTATTAAAAAGCTTTCCTTCCTTTCACTGCAAACCGTAGCAATTGAGCTGGATACTTGAAAAATTCTCAAATACTTCCGCTACAACGATTCAACAACAGCGCAACGGCAACAGCAGCACGACTGGCGGCAAGCAATGAAAGATAAAATGATGCTGCAGTAAATCGAATATGAAACATTTTTAGCAAGTATCTAAAATGTGCACTTGTGTGTCACTATTTATAGTAGTTATATGTATGTATAATTTACAAAAGTATAATAACTCGAAATTTATACATTTTGCAATTAAGTAGATGTTAAAATAAAAATATTCTCAATGCAAATATTTTGTTTAAAATTCCCATCAATAAATATCAACTCTTCGCCGTATGATATGCGAATAATAGTAGCACTTTTGTTTTGTCTTTTTAATGAATGAGATATTTGGACTTAGAACTCTTTTGAAGAACTTTAATGACACACAAATTTATAAATATGTATTATATGTATTTATATGTACGTTCGTATGTATATGTATGTACGTGGAAAAATATTTTATGACAGTATAGAAATGACGAAGTGTTAGTTTCCGAGCACTCAGCGAAAAGTAAACAAGACGCAGTGAGAAAACTAAGATTCATAGCACACAAATTATATGGCTGAGTAAAGAAGGGTAAATCACAACAGAAATCAAACTGCGGAAGATATAATTTTCTAGGATATGTAGAATTCAGTAGTGTATGACTAAATGGAGAAACATATGATGCTTACATACTTTCTTACGAATAAATATGTTATGATTATACATATGCGGCGTGAACAATTTCTAAAGTGCTTTGATGAAGGACGACTATAATTGCATACCGAAATATAAAACGTATGGAGATAAATATATACAGTGTTGTGCATAACATAAGCAACAAAATTGAATACAAAACAGTTGGCCACTTTTTATATATATGTACATATATAAAAAAATTAATCGTGGTTTGTTTGGAACCAAATAGGAAGTCCTTCTGCAGGTTTATTGGTAATTCCTCCGCGAATGTTTCGGGAAAAAGAAAAGATGAAAAATTCTCAACAGGTGGCGCACTAGGCACACATTTCGTGTTTGAGTTCAATTCAATTACAGTTCAACACGTGGCGTAAAATCACATATTGCTAAATGACGACTGGACAGATTTGGACCAGATTTGTCACATATGTATATAGTTCGATGCATGGATTCCCGTAAACGCAGTTTTTAAATGGAATTGCGATCTTTTGAAAATGTTAAATTAATTAAAGTAATTACTGAAATGCGATATTGCTTTATGGGTATCAAACGAAAGCTTAATTTTGCTAAATATCTTAAAAGTAGGTTGCCACCTATTTCAACGTAAATTAAGTGAAACCAATAAGTTAAATGAATTTTTTTTGTATTGGGTTCAACCTGTTCTAAAACTGAAACTTTGCATATTTATTAGTTTCTGCTTCGGGAAGGTTTTAGGCATGGCTTTCTTTAGTTGGAAGAGGGTTGCCACACGTTTTAAAAGTCAAATTTAATCAAAATATACACAAAATATAGGAAATATTGAAATATGGTTGCTAAATCATTTGTTTCGCTAGAACTTAGCATATAGGTATTGTATATTTTGAAGAGGGTTGCCACTTTTTAAAAGATAAAATTTAATTAAAATATACACAATCATTTGAAATATTAAAATATGATTCTCAGACGGTGCGTTTCAGCGTGCACAAGGTTCCTACCAATAAATTAGAAAGGGTTGCCACCTGTTTAACAATTCAAATTTAATAAAAATTTACACAAATTGTATGAAATATTAAAATAAGTATGCTAAGTAGTTCGCTCCGGCATTAGGGTTGATAGATAATTTTTATAGGGGTTGCCACCTGTTTGAAAAGACGAATTTAATGAAATTATATACAAGTAATAGGAAATATTAAAATATGGTTGCTTCGCTAGGACTTAGTATACAAATAGGTATATTTTGAAGACGGTTGCCACTATATAAAAAATCAAATTTAATAAAAAATATATACACCAGCATGTAAAACACTTAAATATGATTCTTAAATGGTGCTTTTTGGTGAGGGCAAAGCTCTAATGTATCTATAAATTAGAGAGCGTTGCCAACTGTTTGAAAAGTCAAATTGAATTAAAGTTTACTTAATGTGGGAGAAACCGAAATGCGTTTTCTGGATACATATGCAAAGGGCAATTAACAAATAAATATAGGCAGAACAACGTCTGTGGCGGTGGAGTCGAGATATTTCCGAAAGCTGAATTTGTTTTAATTTTTAATTGGCGCTGGAGGCGAGATGTCTCCAAAAGCCTTATTTGGGGCCCGATTTGATTCCTGTTCGGAAGATGCAATAGCCACTATTGTTTGAAAATTCGAGCGATAGGTGTCGCTGCAGTCACGACATTTCTAAAAGCCGTATTTATATTCCGATTTCATTCGAATCCAAATCACATATTACCTGCAAAATATAAATATTGCCGTTGGAGCCGAGTTACAATATATGTATATACGTAAACATATAAAATCGCATTCCCTCAATTTTAAAGGAGTAGCGAAGCGCGCCAAATCAGCTTGTAATCAGCAAACTACGGCCACTTATGTTATTACTTAATTTATTTTTAATATTTTTTTAAATAAAAATTTATCTGATTTCATAACATAAACCATATAAATAAAAGTTTCAAAATTTATAGAAAATGTATAGCAATTCAAACTTTCAACTTTTTTATCCGAAGTTTTCTTGTTGACGGTGTCGGCCAATTTCTTCCATACAAAAATTAATTTTATTGATGGAGGAAAATCCCCCAAAACCGTCATCCAAAAAAATTATCAAAAATCCACGCAAATTTTTAGTCATTTGGATCTTGCAGATTGTTGAATTGAAATTGGATGGGCTACAATACTGCACACTTAGTCAGCTTTGTTATTTATTATTATTTTAATTTCTGTTATTATTCCAAAAAGAGAAAAAGCCATAAGCTTTATTATTTATTATTATTTTTATTATCAAAAACCAAATATTGAAATCTTTTGGAAGAGGGTATTTCCTTGTCTAAGCTTGAGAGTTAAAGTTTATTTGATTCCACTAGAAAAGAAATATAACTGACCTGAAAAATTTCTATGCGAACATTTCCTAACTACTGTAGTAAGAAAGTCGAATATTAATCTCGTTTGTTAGCCTGCACCACAATAAAAGGATTCAGATGCATGCATGCCCTACACTTTTCTATCTTTTTAGAAATTCTATACTAACATATTTAATTTTCAAATAGGACTGCCTAAAAGCATTACTGCCTCTTTGCAAGCCTTGAATTGCAACAAAAAAATGTATTTTACCTTTGAGCGCCTGTTATTAGATTTATATTTTTATTGTGTTGGTTACATTGTTATCAACAAAAAAAAAAACAAAAAATTATAACATTTTCCAAAAGGAAATGCGCGCATAAAATTGAGAGATTCTTTGAAGAACACGAACAGGATGTAGACAATGGCAATGTGGCCACTGGCACCGGAGGCAGCAATGACAATGAACAAACCCAAAACCGTTGGTCGCCCATAATGGTTACGCATAAAACGCTGTCAACGTTTCTGCAAGCACCGGAAAGTCAACACGGTGACAGCAATGCAAATAATGAAAATAAGCGGAAAACAAAACACTAATGGGGAATTGGATCTTACTGAACGAAAGTGAAATTGATAAAACTTTGCAAAAGCTAGAGGATTTTAGATGATATGTCAAAGATATGTGAAAAAAAAACAATATGAAGTTTATTGCTATTTTATGTAATATAATTAATGAACAAATCTAAATGCACTTTCTGATTTCCACCTCGGATTCAATTTATTTCTCGTTGCAAAAACAACGCTGATAATCTTTCATGACACGAGCGATTTGTTTGGTGTTATTCATGAACGGAAAGCAGTTGGGCTGAGAAATTTTTAGTTGATTTGGTTATTTGTTGAAAAATACTATAAGAATAAATATATATAAATTTATGGATGAAAAATATTTTTTGAGTAATATGTCTCATAGCAATATTAATTTTTGAGCTCAAGGACAGTATAATACTTTCTTTATCGTATAATACTTTCTTTATCGTTTATTAAAATCAGGCCAAAAAACTAATATGTGAATATACATACATATGGATGTAGAAATTTCAAATTGCTTAGCATTTTTGGCTGTTTAGTAGTTAAGTATTTCGAATTGTAGTATTTATTCTTAGAAATATCCGCAAACCTCAAATATTTACATATATAAACTGGATGTTGTTAACATAATCTGTAATGAATTAAAAAGAATAAATTTCATTATCACTGGATAGTAGGTTAAAAACAAAAAAAAAACAAAGAAATTATTTACATGCATGTGACAGGTTTCCAAGAAAATTTAAAATTCTTTTGATTTTCTATTTTTGGGCGTTTTGTTAGATTACATAACATTTTTATGCAAGCTGACATTTTTTCAATTTCATTCTCTTGTCAATGTCATTTGGAGACAGTGTCACCAGAAAAATTCCAAAGGTATAGTCAGATTATTGTTAAAAATAGCTAAAAGAAAATCAAACTTAAAAAAGCTAAATGAATAAAATGTTGAAGTATATTTTTTACATCAAACGTTAAAAAAATTGTCATCAGAAAGTTCACAGAACGCACATGCAAACAAAAAGTTAGATAATCATATATGAAGATCATTGGTTTTTAACATTAAAAATCATTTACTTTTATATGCATCTACACATACAAAAATTAAAAAAATAATAATAACAAAACATAAACTATTTCCTATTAAATAACAAAAACAACAAGACTTAAATTAAATCAAATTTCGACATTAATATCTTCAACATCACAATCTTCATCAAGTCCTTTCAAGTTACATACATGATTTGAAATAGTGTATTTATTCATCTGGTATGTAAAAATCATGGCACAGCACGATGGGAATAGCATTCAACATTGTTAAATTAAATATTATTCCTTGTTTTAGTTCCTTAGAAATCATCATTGAGTTTTTTGTATTTCCACATTGCTAAGCGAAATAATTAAAACATTTAAATCAAAATTATTTAACTCCCTGAAAAGCTTCTTGTTTATTGCAAGCCTCCATCCGTTTACATCTTTACAATAACGGATTATTGAAGTAATGTTTTTGCAAATATAAAAATAAAAATTTATCTAAGTAAAAAAAAAAATGTTTATACTTTTATATTTTAATTTTTATTCCATTCAACAACCCAGCTGCATTTCAAAAACTTAAACGATTTATATTCATTAAATAAAACCAGTTAATATAATTTTCTTTATTTTGTAAATATAAACAAAAAGAAATTATTATACTTTAGACGCCCGTTTTCTCAAATATTGATTTTGATTCGTCTGCATGACTTGACAACTAACTAAAAATGTGTTTCTGTGTGTTTGATAAAAATGGGTTTTTTTTTTTTTTTTTTTTAGTTAGTTAAAAGTTATCTAGTTTAAGCAATTGATATTTTTTTACTAGAGGGTGGTTTTCGTCCGATTTTTATAATTTTAAAAATTGTACCTACAGAGTAAAAATGTAAAATATATATCAAATTTTGGTAGAGATATCTTAATATTTAATCTAGTTATCCGACGCACTGATGGGCAGACAGACAGTACCTACATCGATTACTCTTTTCACTCTTAACCCTTCGTATATACTATAAGTTTATGTCTTTACAAATCTCGGCGGCTTTATGTTGTTACCAACAACCGTTAGGTGATTAAAGTTATAATGGGCACGGGTATAAAAAAAAGACGGGTTTTTATGTAGCAAAAACAGTATCATTTAATTACGGGTGCTAAAATCTGTTTACAAGCTTTGTAGTCTCTAATTGAAAATGCTTTAGATACAGAGTCTAATGTTTATGTTATATACCCATAGAGGAAATTGTACAGTATTCGTTTTACACCAAAACGTCAGCACCACGAGAAGAATCAATTTAGTCATGGCCGTTGTCTTTCCGTCCGTCCGTCCGTCCGTCCGTCTGTCTGATTAAACGCGAACTACTCCCTAAGTTGTAAAAATATCTGAAATTTGTTAGGCAGTTATTTTTCTTTAATATTTTAATCATTTGTCGGAACCGACAAGATCGGACTATATATGGGTGCAATACAACTGTTTGTTCAGATGAGAGGGCAACCCTCTCACACAGTTCATACAGCAATACTGATGAGAATATGAGATTTGACACTCCTTTGGCTTATTATGAATCGAAAATGTGCCATGAAAATCATCAAGATTGGATCGCTATACCTTATAGTTTTCGTCGTTGAATTTTTCCGTTACAATTTCTACACTAAGGCAGCTGAGAATATAAAATTTAATTGTCCTGCCACTTATTATAAATAAACTTTATTACGATCCAACCACTATTCCGCAATGTTTCCATATAACTGATTGTTCAGATATTAGTTATTATTACTTTAAAGCTCCTTTAATTAGACCATTATAATCGGGAAGTGGTGTAGGTTATTAATTTAACAATAATAAGTTTTTGTTGGATATGACTACTCAAATAGTTGTATTTGTTTATTTTTGTATTGTACGCGCATTGAGAATAAGATGTTACATTATTTAAATTATCTTTTTATTAAATTTCAACCAGTTTTGCTATCATACTGGATAAAGAAAGAACAATAATGATGTTAGAATTCTGAATAATCCGAAATTGCGACGACGATAGTACAATGACTCCAACGCAATCAACAATGCGATTCCAAGGGAAAGTTGTAGGTCCTAGTACGACCTACAGATCAATTAACAACGTTATGAATTCAGATGAGATTTCAAACTATCTGATTGAGTTCTTTAAGTACGCGCAAATAATTCTTCTTCGAAATATGAATCGATCTAAATTGTGCAATGGAACCAGACTTTATCAAAATAAATTAATTAATTTCCAATCGTAGAGAGCCAGAAGTTGTACTGATTTTAGAATTCCTAATATTTCAAACATTATGCCTTCTGATTTCAAACGCTTTCAAATCCCCGACCATCTGTGTGCTCTTAACGACAATAAATAAAGGTGAGTAAACAAACAGTATTTTTTATACAAAAGCAGTGGAGATAAATACCTGTTATTTATTAGCGCAGCAACGAGTATGTAGTTAAAAACAAAAATTAATGATGAAATTCAAGTTTCAAATGGGATATAGTTTCAAAGCATACAATAGCCTTTTGTTTTTTGTGATCAAAGACAGCCCTAACTGCAACTACATTTCCATCGCCTTAATTCACATTTCTTATAGGGGTGAGCTTTTTAAAGTTTTCCCTGCAAGATTTCATTTCTCAAATGCACATATATATTATATACCACATCTTAAGTACATTTAAAATATTCATACTAAAAACTGTGCACAGAAAAACTTACTTTATCGAGATCGCATAAGCTGAGTTAATTTTCACGATAATAAAACGATCGATAGCATTTTTTTATCTTATATTCATCAACTAACCAATATAGTATGTCTATAGTTTAGCTTTGAAGCTACCCCCTTCTATTTCTATCTTATTTTCCGACAGTATTTTATTGCACATTAAATGATACAACACAATTTGCAATTACAAACTAGAACATGTAGATTTTTAAGTGGATAGGAATGCAGAGAGGAATTGCTCAGATATATTATGTTGATGATGTGCATAAATTTGCATGAGTATATTGCTTTTGAGGCGGCTACAGACACGCCTTAGACGCATTGCAATCCTTTTTCCAATGCCACTTACTCAAAGTCGATAAATAGCTTTAGGTCACTGTTGTTGCAGTTCTCTATCGTTTTCATCTTTGGGTGTTGTGCTATTTGCGGAAAGCGATTTTTCTTCACTTCCAAGCAAATTGTACGTAGTAGGTATCAGTTTAATGTGTGGCAATTCTCCTTTTTGTGGTTTGCTCTTTTCTGCTATTTTGTCATATTCGTTTATTTTTCGGCTCTCGTCTTCTATTCTTTTCTTTTTTTTTGTTTTTTTTTTTTAGTTTTTTTTTTAGGGTTGGTGTAAATTGGAGCTAAACGCAAATTGACTATTAAAATGTTGCTTACTCGGCAGAGATTCTTATCGAGATAGGGGATAACTGCCACTGCCAACACTTTGTTCGCTTTAATGACGACACTTTCGACACTCTACTGCCTCATTTCTCGCCTTCTTCAATGTCATTGATACTAAGGCAATCACACAAACAACGATTTATCCGTGAGTAACTGTATTTATGTATTCAAGAATAATTCAGTGCGTTAAAGCTACTACATGAATGAATGTACATACATATAATGGGAATGTATTTAGTTACATCAACCCAGCAAATCAAAATGGAAATGGTTTGGCTGTTTTTTGCCACAAGTCGCTCTGGCCGTTGAGCTAACTCCTGTTATATTACGAGATAAAGTTTAAAAAAAAATTAACAAAAACAAAATGATCATTAAATCATTGATAATATAATTTTAAAAAAATAGCCTTAGCTTTTTTAGTGTATTCAGAATAATTTCAAAGTAGTTTTTAATGAAAAAAAACAAGAGTCATAATATAAAAGCATTACATTATTTTATCATGTAAACTTGTAAATTAAAAAATTTAGTACTTTTATTTCGTACTCGTTATACCAGTAAACTTTTTCGCTTGAGAAAGATATAAGTATGTTTAAACATCTTTAGCAGCATGAGAGGGGTTTTTGATTAATTAATTTTATTAATACTATTTTTATTAATACTGTTGCCGTTTTACCTAATTTCGCCTATATTTTTAATAATTTATTTTTACTAATTTCTGGTACTAATTTCTTTAATACTTTTACTTATACTACTACTAATTTTTACTACTTTTTTTTACTAATTTCTACTACTTTTTATCCTAATTTTTAGGATTAATTTCTACTGCTATTTTTACCAATACTAGAACTAATTACTACTACATTTTTTACTTAATTCTACTACTATTTGTACCAAAGATACTACTAATTTCTACTACTATTTTTACCGATGCTATTACTAATTACTACTACTGTTTTTACTAGCTACTATTAGTAACTAACTGTGAAAATTAAAAAAATCGGAATTTGTACGAATTTTTTGGTTATTTCTAAATTCTCTTTTATTTTAGTAGATGACAATGAAATCCAAGATCATATAGTGCACGACATAACATATAACCAATTTATTTTTTTAATAAAAACTATAGTCCCCTCTACAGCCAAACCCCGGTTAAATCCAAGGCTGTTAGAGAGCAAGGTTACGACAACTTTGAAACCATATGACGAAGTTGGTTCAAAGCAGTATAAATATTTATATCATATGTCTTGAATTCTAACAATCCATAAACTGGTAAAATATGTACATATGTACTTGTAAATAATTAATAATAGCTTGCATCAAAGATATTTCAAACCAATTTAAGACTTCAAGAATATTTTTTTGAATATAAAAATTTTATTTGATATTTTTATTTAGATGAAAAATTTTTACATTCGGCAACTCTAATATTAAACATAATTTTTGACGAACACCAGATATAAACAAATAACAAAAAAAATTGTAATTTCAATTAATTCGAAGCTTATTTCCGGGAAAATCGTTTTGAAATTTGTGCGTACAAATTTTTACTTCAAATAAAATGCTTATCAAAACTGGCAAACAGCTAAATAGTTGAACAAAATTCTTACTTAAAATTTCGAGGCGAGAATGAGGTTTGCAGTGTTTTAATATGCACGGGCAAAATTCGTAAGGATATTGGCGATAAATCAGTTATTTAAGTAAATATAATAATACCTTTTGAAGTAATTCCCTTGTTTAAATTCGAAAAGAATCTGGAAGATCCTCAATCAAACAAAAAATTGCTACAGACTTTGAGCAGCTCAATTTTGAAGTCAAATAGAGATCAACTAAAAAAATTTTGGGTGATTCGAAATCTGTTTTAGAGAATTCCGAATCGGGTTTGGGTTTTTCAAATTTGATCTTCAACAGCGATATAAATTAAAATTTTTTTAAAACAAAAGTGCAAATGTGCAAAAGCAGTAACGTAATTAATATTTTTTTTTGTGTGAAAATATTGACGTTTTTCCCACTGTAAGTGTGACGAACTTGGTTCTATGACGTCACCACCTATCGAACCTTTTATTTTCTGTAAGTCTTAGGTTAAATCCAAGTC